>OZ022509.1:66263591-67463591 GCA_963989385.1 Ctena decussata
GGGGTGGGGTTCAACTCTTAAAGGAAAGAATTTGCTCCTCTAGGAGCAATTCTTTCCTTCAAGAGTAGACCCCATCTCAAAGTTCTACCTAATTTAGAGAAGCAAACAATGTTGTTTTTTTTGCAAGATAATTTAACATTATTGAAGGGGGCGTTTATTTGAACAGGGGTGTTTATTAGGATGAGTACGGTATTCTAGCTTTGCTGCGCCCAAACCAAACTCAGCGAATATTCGACGAGAAACAGTGATCTACGGGAAAGTGGCTTTGACTTCCAAAGTCCTCCGGACGAGCGGGAAGATGGGAGCACAAACCAGACAGCTTGGCACCGATGTCTGAAATAATCCAGAAGGATTTGCGGTTCTGTTTTACTAACCCAAACATAGCATTTGTTCAGAAGTATGAGTAGGGTGTAAGGGGGTCTACTGAATAGTAAAAGAGGCAATGTTGCGGGTGAGAAAGCAATTAAGTTTGCAAAGCGAGAAAAGTGATAAAAATCTCCAAACATTATTCCACTAACCATATGCATATTTACTGTTCATGTAAATGGAAAGATGAATGAATGGCTTGTGATTTTACGTCCTTTTTAACAGTATTTCAGTTATATCAGGACGATGGGATTATGATAATGAAAGGCTGTGTGCAATGAAACCGGTTCGAATTCCGCTTGAGGCGAGAATCTTTTCTACCGTAAACGGCGGTCCGCTAGATCAGTAGGCCAGCGCTTAACCCACTGAGATACCGGGGCTCCTTTTTGCAGAAGTTCCAGAATGATAAATGCAAATCGGAAATCGGTAAAAGAAATGGAGTAAATAAAGCACCAGCTGATTTAGCGATGACAGATTCGAGGTCTGCTGGATGTGGCAATCGTTCCAACCGTAAACGGGGTTGTATTGCACACAGTCTTTCATTATCATCACCCTCACATCGTCCTGATAGGACTGAAATACGGCTAAAAAGAATTTGGAATCGCAATTATCCCACACACACACACACACACACACTCGCTTCCCTTCCCAAACACACACACCCGACTGAATAATGATTTTTTCCGCTTCCATACACTAGTTTGATGATGCAAGCAAACCAAACACGTCTCACCGAGTATTGGTATTGTTATCATTAGTTTTACTAGTGATCGAGACAGGGACCGTCAGTCCGTAAAGTTAAAGAATCTAAACATTGGGGGGAAACCTACAATAATTACTGTAACTGTCCTAGAATTGAAGATTTTTTCATTGTAGTAATGTACAGGTACCTCAAAGATGCAGATGGAATAGCACACAAAGTAGACCCAGGAGCAGTCTGATCTGGGGCTGCACATCAAAAATCAATGTCATAGACTTGTGGAATGCGATACCGTATCAATATTTTTATCACTTGCAGCTCCCCGCAATTTGGCCACAGAATGCATAAACGAAAGGATAATTTAGTGCACGTCGAGCCGTGCTTGAAACGTGCACCAATAAAAGAATTCTTTCAGACAACTAAATATTAAATATAAGAGCTTTAAATGTTCAATCATGAAAAGGGTGCTTTACGAAGCTCCCGATGACATTTCACTTTGTTCTTCTAATCGTCTGTTGTTGTCGGTTGGTTCAATTAATTCGTAACGGAGCATTCGGAATGTGCAATTCTGTCCGTGGTATATTCGTGCCGATTAAAATGACTTATTTACGATTTCATTCAGTTGAATAAAATGGTAAAAATACAATGTACAAGCGTGAAGCCCCAATCCCTATCCCGCCTGTTTTTATATAGTTACTAGACGGGAAACCAGAACAGAAAATTGTATTTTGTTCACCGATTTGTTATTTTTCAAAAACTTCTTTTCTCTACTTTTTGCCAGATAAATGACTCAATATATGCATATCAACCCATATTTGATTACCTAACGTGAAGATTAAACCACTTTTTACAACGATTTGAGTTTGGACCTTTTTACCACTGATAGGACTATGGAGACTTTAAGTCATATCAGCATGAATAGAGTGATATTGATAGATTGTGTGTAGTGGAACCCAAGGATTTCCGCTTCCTGAGATATATCAGTCTACGTTGTATATCGAGCCGTCATCCAGAGACATGGAGAAAGAAAAAACGTTCTAGGGAAGAATAAAATGGCCAAACAATACCCATCCGCACCAAATTTTCCAAATTAGTCTGACTCCTTGACACTGAAAACTTCCCGGCACCATCGGCCGACCACAAGCACTTCGATATGTGCCGAATTCTGACGGATAACGGCATAGGAAAGAATATCCTCTCTGTTTTTTTTATTATTATTATTATTTCTTATCAGAACATCAGAACTCCAAAGCAAACAAAACTAATGTGATAAAAACATAAATAAATTGTCATGGCAAACAGCAGTTTCGCTCGGAATTAGTTTGCGCTTCGCATTTTGTCCGCAAAATAAAACGTATGTACATGTAACAAAATTTTGTTTTGCGGACAAAATTCTAAACAGAAACTTACACCGGACTCAGAAATGATAGTGCCTTATCAAATATGATAGTACAGCAAAAATTGAAATCCACAGAAATCCAAACTCTACAATCGTCACTATTACATGTAAAACCATCACGCAGGACAAATGCGGGAGGGCGGGGGGGGGGGGGGGGGTTAATTATAAAAGTTAACATATACATACGAGCTCCCGCAGCAAAAGAAATAGCAACATCTAATCGACCTCGTTAAAGAGTGGCAGCACAGAGCAAACGGAAAAGCGCTTCACAGCAAACTTAGAAGTTGAATAACGTCTTTAACGTCATAAAATCATAAAGTACGTCGCGTGGGGTAGGGTATTTTAATGACGTCACAATTGCGTAAATAACACGCGAGAATTTAAAAAATCCATTTTTAATCGCAGGAAACATATAAATATGATATAGTAAAATTTCATCAATTTCTGAGACAGGGCCGATTTTGACCCTTCGTGAACCTTGTCCTTTGGCGCGTCAGTTTAGTACTGGGTAAAGTTATAAAACTGTTTGATACTTCAGTGGTCTACAGCAAAAAGATCAATGTTACCATCTATTTTTGTTTCATCTAGGTCTGTTATTTTATTTAACGATTGTTTACATTTGTTACCTGACTAATGATGGTCATTCTTACTATTCTCTTCTTGACTTAAGCTATTCCCCTAAAGAGTGGGTTCATGTATAATTAGTGGTAAGCTACCCAAAGTTGAGCGAACAATAACTATGTTTTGTTTGGACAAAAGCAATACAGAGTTCTCCTGTAATCGTCTACCTTAAAACTTTTATAACTTACACATGTATAATTTGTTCTTATTGTCAGGATTGGTTCTTTCGTTGGTCTGTTGTATGGGGGTAACTGTTTTGGTTGGGTCATACACTGAAGTGTCTGATGAACCAAAGCAGAACCAAGGGCGAGGGTTTGTTGACAACACAACCATTTAAAGCAATCACCTCCCCAGTGCTTTCATTGCTGGTCGTTCCAAGGCGGCACTTCTGTTTTGGCTGTTTTATTGCTGTTTGTTGCTATATCTCTTATTAATATAATATTTGTGATGTTCAGGCTAGCCCGTTGACCACCTACATGTGAAATGGCTGTTCACATCGCTGCCGCTGGTGATGTCTTTGGTGGTGACTAATTTTGTGTTTTCTCTTTCCCACATCGGGTCTTCGGTTTGATCTGGGATTGAATTATGTAGTTCCTGAGAATTTTCCTCCTCTTTGCATAGAAGATCCCTTTTGATGCTAAGAAAATATGCTAATGGCTCTATCTTTGCCTTGTTTTGAAAGTGTGCAGTCTTTCTTAATACTTTCCTTTCCTATATGGTGTTTAAGGCAGAATGTGGACAGCGATTGTGTCCGTTCCTGATTGTACCTTCTCATCGTTTTAATTTAATATTTTGTCAGTTTCATGCAAAAAAAAAAAATACATGTTACTCCCATTTGCGTAGCACGATTTTTATGCAGTGTGTTGTCATTTGAGCATTTTATACGTTTTTTCTTCTTTTTTTTGCATGAAGTAATGTTTAAGTTTTGACATATCATATTTTCCACTTTGAGCATAATGTTTGCAAGCTATGCATCTTTGCAGAGATATAACGTTAGCATTGCTGCTCCATACAAGTATTCAGCGATTTCGCTTTGAATCTTTGTAAATTTGTTTGAAATATACTAAGTAAAACAATTAAAGGATATCAAAATTCAGTCATATCTGTGATACCCAACAAACTTTGTACCAACTTTGGTATGCATGTATATAATAGTACGGGGCATTTGCAAACAGATGGCAAGTTCAATAAACGTAACACTACAGTGATTACAGTACATACTACTCCAAATGTAATAGCCCCCTGCTGCAAAACTTCACAGACAATTAAAATGGAGTTTAAAGCCCAATTTTTGCATGTAATCCCAAAAGGCAGATTGCCTGATCATTTGAATGCCTCTAATATTTGTCTGATGCCAGATATTTTGCTGCTGATCAAGGTTAAACTAAGGAACATCTTGGGCAGTGAGCAAGAGTAGTCTTGATTGTACATCTTTGCACATTTATGTAATGCATTTATTGTCACTAACAGTTTTGGTGTATGGCGGGCTTCTTACAGTAAACTATTCAACTCCTTAAAACGAGTATTAGCAACACTACAGCCATTAGTGTGCATGTTTGTGAATTTTTACTGTGCGGGTTATGACATTTGGAGCGGTACTGTACTGTAACCACTTAAGCATGACTTTAACTAGACATGCTCTACAAAGGTAAATACCCAGTCTTCTCCTGCTTATTCTGACCTGTATTTGTCCAATTTTCTTTCTTTCCATACTTTGAATAATGAAATTTTTCGTCAAAGATTTCTCCACAACCATGCAAGCTAGAGTAGTCATATTTGGTATGTATGTTGATGACAACATGTTGTATTGTCGGATTGAGAACCAGTTTTCTCCTGCTTATTCTTCCCTGTATTTGTCCAATATTCTTTCTTTCCATACTTTGAATAATGAGATTTTTCGTCAAAGATTTCTCCACAACCATGCAAGCTAGAGTAGTCATATTTGGTATGCATGTTAATTACAACTTATTGTATCGTGGTATTGCAAACCGGCCTTCTCCTCTTATTCTTCCCTGTATTTGTCTAATTTTCTTTCTTTCCATATTTTGAATAATGAAATTTTTTGTCTAAGATTTCTCCACAAGCGTACAAGCTAGAGTAGTCATACTTGGTATGTAGGTTAAAGACAACTTAGTGCATCGTGGGATTGCAAACCAGCCTTCTCCTGCTTATTCTTCCCTGTATTTGTCCAATTTTCTTTCTTTCCATACTTAGAATAATGAAATTTTTCGTCAAAGATTCCTTCACAACCATGCAGGCTATAGTAGACATATTTGGTATGCAGGTTGATGATGACTTCCTGTATCGTGGGATTGAGAACCAGCCTTCTCCTACTGTTTCTTCCCTGTATTTGCCAGATTTTCTTTGTATCTTTACTTTGAATAATGAAATTTTTGCAAAAGATTTCTATGCATCTGTAAGTTAGAGTAGGGATATTTTGTATGCAGGTTGATGATAACTTGTATTGTGGGATTAAGAACCAGCCTTCTGCTTATTCCTCCCTATATTTTTCCAATTTTCTTTCTCGCCTGACTTTGAATAATGCAATTTTTGTAACAGATTTCACAGCAACCATTCAAGTTTGAATGTTCATATTTGGTATACAGACTGATCAAGACTTCTGTCTTACATGTATTTATTATATTTTCTTTCTGTCAATGTGAAATTATTTTATTCCGTATTACATAGAAAGGGATTTATGAAGGATATTGATATTTGGTATACATGGTGACAATAAGTCCTCTCTCTATGCTTTTTGTAACGACAATAACACCATTTGATTTAAGCAGTTAAGCGGGGGTATAGTCGGATTCTCCGACAGTTCTAGTTAACATCTGTAAATATTTTGTTTAAAGTAAAAAAAGATCAGAATTTTTATATCCTTCAATTGTTTTACTAAGTATAGTACAAACACACACCAATTTCGGGCACGGAACATTTTGCAAGTTATGTCCTGTAGCGGACTTAAAAAACTAGCCTAGCACATTTATATAATTGAACCTTTGGGTGCAATTTCTTCTTTCGTTTTAAACTTGTGAATTTGACGCTTGGCTTATTTCATTTGAATGTCTGAAAGACCGGCATATGCTGTTAGCGTTCAGTATACTAACCATATGTATCCTTCTCAACTTTTCACAAGTTTGTTTGGCTACAGGAGACATCTAGACGAATTGGGAGTACTTTCTGTAGGGGGCATATGTGCGCCCAGACTCGCTGCTTGCTTTGATGTTAAATGTATGAATTTAATGGCCATTACTATATAGTCATCTCCTGTTTAACATTAATATTTTAAACCATCTTATTTCAGTTGATCCAGACGCTATCGTGAAACTTGAGCTGATCTCAAAAGACACCAGAGGTATGGTTTTGCGTTACCATTATTACATTTTATTTTCTTAAGCAATGCAAGGTTTCACTTTACTTATCATTCAGTGTATATGAACGTGTTTTAAACATGAAGACGTTTCTGTGCAGTGCTGTTTATAATTCGCGTCATCTTAGAACTTTAAACGGCAAAACTATAAGAAACAAGTAAGTTCTGACAAAATGTCATGAACTTGGTCAGGCCACAAAATCAGCGTGTTTTGTGAACGCTAAATGAGTAGAATGATTGATTTTAAAGTCTCTGTTTTGCGAGATTTCGAAACAAAACTTTAATAAAATGGCAAACATTGCAGACCCTGATCAGAGAACCTTGCTTAGAAACGGTTTCGATTGAGTCTAAAATACTACTGGCACAATATTTGGGGTCAAAACAGCTGTTTTTGTAAACCTGCACCAGCAAGTTTGGGAGACAAACTCTATTAGCATACAGTTTTCGTTATTATCCCATAGCTTGTACCGATATGTTATTGGTACATTTATGTAATTGTATGTTAACGGAAAAGCGAAATCAATATGCTTAAACCATATTTTTGGTCGAGTTGAACAGAAACGTTTTATTTTTTTACTATTTGCATTTGTAACCGGATTATGTCCTGATACCGCTTAAAACTGGCCTTGGTAAGCATGAGTGGTGTTAGTTTTGTTTATATATTCACCTGCGCTAAGAGGCTGTAGTGAACATTATTTGTTTTATTTTTCTTTAAGTCATTATGAAAAAAACCTTCTACGTTCTTAAGGATTATTTCTCATAATGACTTAAAGAAAAATAAAACAAATAATGTTCACTACAGCGTCTTAGCTCAAGTGAAAATATGAACAAATTCACACACCTCATGCTTACCAAGGCAAGTTTTAAGGGGTATCAGGACATAATCTGGCTACAAATGCAAACAGTTAAGAAATAAAACGTTTCATTTTGGTTTTGGGTTTAGTTTTTGAACGTTAAATAAACAATCTCAACGAAGACAGGTTTAGTCCCAAAATAAACGTTGTCTTCTTCCTCTGATTCAGGAAGGGCAGCTGTCAGTTACTGGTGAATTTAAGTGCACTAAGTACTGGTTAACAGCTTAGGAGGTCTAAGCCTGCCCAGGTCAGGTTAACTGACAGTCCCGGCAAGACCATAGCTGTTTACTGTGGACGTTAAACAATAACACAACACATAAACGACGTTTGAGTATATCGAATGCTTTGTAGGATTTCTGTGGGGCGTTAAAAAGTCCTTTTATAAACTTTTTAGCTCACCTGAGCCGAGGGCTCAGAAGGTGAGCTTATAGTATAGGCTTGGTCCGTCGTCCGTCGTCCGTCCTGCGTCGTACGTCTTACGTCGTACGTCCACAGTTTTAATCATTAATATCTGCTAAAGTAGCTGGCCAATCTTGATCAAATTTTATGTGTAGCATAGTTGGGGTATGGGATTGATTGCATATAGTTTTGGGACAGATTGGTTTAAAACTGTGGTTACCATGGCAACAAAAAGGTCCCATAAACTTATAATGGAGAAAATGTTGTCCGGGCCCTAGCTTCTTCAGTTTTAATCACAACTTCTTGTAACTTGCAGGTATCCAGGACAGCCGAAACATCTTTTCAGAGTTACTTGAGGGATGAAATATTTTCCCATAGACTTATAATGGAGAAAATGTTGTCCGGGCCTAGCTTCTTCATTTTTGATCGCAACTTCTTGTAACTTGCAGGTATCCAGGACAGTCAGAACATCTCGGACCAGTTCGAATTTTCGCCAGGTTGGATCATTTTTTTCAGAGTAACTTGCCCTTGAGCGATGAAATATTTTCCCATAGACATATAATGGGGAAAATGTTGTCCGGGCGCTAGCTTCTTCATTTATGATTGCAACTCCTTGAAACTTGCAGGTATCCAAGATAGCCAAAACATCTCGGACCAGTTTGAATTTGGGCTAGGTTGGATCATTCTTTTCACAGTTACTTGCCCTCGAACGATAAAATATTTTCCCATCGACATACATGTATAATGGGGAAATGTTGTCCGGGCTATAGCTCATTCAGTGTTAATCGCAGCTCCTTGAAACTTGCAGGTATCCAGTACAGTCAAAACATCTCGGACCAGTTCGAATTTGGGCCAGGTTGGATCATTCTTTTCAGAGTAACTTGCCCTTGAGCGATAAAATATTTTCCCATAGACTTATATTGGGGAAAATGTTGTCCGGTCATCATTCTAGTGCCTTCATTTATGGAATGATTTAAATTGTACTTCACACAGGTGATGAGTATGACATATCTTGGACATGAACGCGTTTCAGCATTTGTGGGTCAAGGTGAAGGACACAGTGGCTATTTTTTTTTTTATTTTGGACATGTTTGCGTTTCAGCATTCTTGGGTCAATGTCAAGGACACTATGGCTATTTTTAGAAAAACTTTGTCTCGAGCCTTCATTTATGGACCGATTTTGATTTAACTTCACACAAATGTTTAGTATGACAATATCTTGTACAAGTTTGCGTATCAGCATTTTAAGGTCAAGGTCACAGTTGCTGTTTTTAGCTCACATGAGCCGAAGGCTCACAAGATGAGCTTATAGTAAAGGCTTGGTCCGTCGTACGTCCACACTTTTAAGCATTAATGTTTGCTAAAGTAGCTTGCCAATCTTGATCAAATTTTCTATGTAGCATTGTTTGATTGTTTGGATGGGGGATTGATTTAAAACTGTGGCTACCATGGCAACAAAAAGGTCCCATAGACTTATAATGGGGAAAATGTTGTCTGGGCCATAGCACCTTTAGTTTTGACTGCAACTTCTTCAAACTTGCAGGTATCTAGGACAGCATTAAAATATCGGACCAGTTCAAATTTGGGCCAGGTTGGATGATTCTTGTCTGTTTCATTTTCCACCCTGAAGGTCACAGGTATGATACCATATATGTGTTCAATTTGCCTTAGAGTAACTTACCCTAGAGTACTGAGGCTGAATGGACTCAGGTGAGCTACAGGACCAATGGTCCTCTTGTTTATATATATATTTGATTTATGCATCGCCTGTCATGTCTGTTACTTCGTTGTTTGCGCGGGCGGTAAACCTAGGGACTACCGCGAAATCGTTTTAACTGAATATCGTTCCCACACCACATACGGCACATAACGGGGTAGCTCCAACATCATAAATTAATTAACGAAGGTTGGTGTCATTTTGATTTTTAGGGCCCCTACAGGCGATGTCTGCGGAGGTCCTATAGTAATCAGCTTGTCTGTCCATCTGTCTATCTGTCGGTCTGTCCGACCACCATGATTTCGAGTCCGCTCCATAAGTCCAAAACCGTTCGAGATATTTTCACGGAACTTAGTTCAAATGTAAAGAACATCGGTCGATGTGCAGAGAACAAGAACCGTAACCCTATCTACATTGTTTACGGAATAATGCCCTTTTATATTTGTTTTGTTACGGAACGCGTCCGCTCCATAACTAAAACTCTTTGAGATTTTTTCATGAAACGTGGTACAAAAGTAAAGCATCATCAGATGATGTGCATAGAACAAGAACCACAACTCCACATACATTTTTTTCACTGAATTCTATTCTATTCTATTCAATTCTGTTATATTCTATTCCATTCAATTCTATCCCATAACCTTACTAGGTCGTTTTAGCAACACAGATGGCTTCGAAACAATTCCTCTGCTCCTTGTCCTGTTTTCAGCTGCCCTAAGCGAGCTGGCAAAATCCATACCTGTCCATTCTTTACTATTGTCTTCCCAACTTTTCTTCTGTGTACCTCTTCTTCTTTTTCCTTTCACTGTGCCCTGAAGAATCGTCTTTGCTAAACCAGAAAACCTTGAGACGTGACCAAACCAGCTCAGTTTTCGTTTCTTAACCAGCGTCAGGAGTTCGTTCATCGTATTCTCAAATGGCTGCTTGGATCTTACTGCGAACCTCCTCGTTGGTTATATGGTCCTTGTACATGATGTTCAGTATCCTTCAGTAGCATCTCATCTCAAAGGCCTGCGTTCCTTTCTCTTTCTCTGCTGTCAAAATCCACGATTCCAACGCATATATGCCAGGCCGTGTGGCGCAATCGGTAGGGCACCTGACGCATAAGTCAGAGGTTGTGGGCTCGCTACCCGGTCTGGCCACATACTTTCGTTTCTCCTTCCGCTGATTCAAGAAGGGCAGTTGTCAGTTACTGGCGAAAGTATGTACACTTAGTACTGGTTAACCGATTAGGAGGTCTAAGTAAAAATTCAAAACGTTCCTTCAAGAGCATAGAATACATTCAAAGGAAGGAACATGGGCCAGTCTACGTTGTTTCGGCTAGTAAAGCCTCATCAGTGACCCTGACGATATCTGGTGACGAAACCAGAGAAAAGCATACTGAAATTTCTTAATTTCAAATGGGCAGTCGTTTCCAAGACTGACTTGTGTCAAAAAGGGTCCAAATAATATAAAAGACGATGATCTAGAATAAAAGTCTAAACCAATCTAAAATTTCACATTTCTTAGAGTATATCCTCTTATATAAGCCTGCCCAGGAATAGTGGGGGGCTAGGTTACCTGACCGTCCCGACATGACCATAGTTGTTTACCGTGGACGTTAAGCAACAAATCAATCAAATCAATCAGTCATATGCATACAGAAATATGGAAATGATAAGGGAGCGCATAAGATTTGTGGACAAACATTTATCGTTAAAAGGTGTTCAGCCAAATGATTATTCATTTTCTGGTGTGTCGGAAAATAAAGTATTGAAGTATTTGAACAATCTTAGTGCTAAAAAGGCGACTGGTTTGAATGGCATACCTACACACTTTGTTAGGGACAGTGCGTCAACTATTGTTTGTCCACTGAGTCATGTCATTAATTTGTCTTTGATACAATGTACTGTGCCTGATGACCTGAAATCTGCTAGAGTTGTTCCCCTTTTTAAGAAGAGTGACAAAACAGAGGTGGTCTATTTTCTGAAGAACAAAAAACTGCTGGGGCCTTGATATTTATAAAATTATAAAATTGGTAAACCTTAAAAACTGAGCAGACCCATATCTTTTTTTCTTATTTTCCATCTGCCATGTATGTACACAGTTAAGCTCCTTTTTCATAAATTTACATGAAAGTTTGTTCCCAAAATCCTGGAAATACCGTTTGAGCTAGGATGCTCATATTTGGTATACTACCAGGAACTAAGGCGCAGATTACCTGATTAACTTTTGGGCAAAGTCCGTGACAAAATAAACAAGTCATGCTAGACATCTAAAGTTTGACACCTTTTGTGGCAAGCATATGGCTGGGGCCAAATTGTTTCACAAACCCACTTTCTAGTTTGTATGTTAAACCAATTGTGAAATAACAGTCATGGCAGATATGCATCGCTGTTTTCAGAAGATCTTCCCAAGTAGCATCTCTGGAGCAAGTTTGAAGACTCAACCCATTCTGGTTACTTCGAAATTGAGCTTAACGCAACAGCTGAATATTTTATGCCCCCGACGGAATTATGGGTGGCATATTAAAATGGCACCGTCCATGATGACCTTCCGAATTCGTCTGAAGAAGGCCAATAGGCCAAACCAGCAAAGACTGAGGTTTGACCTTGAGAAGTTAAAAACCCCGATGTGGCAAGCAGGTTCCAATCACTAATAGGTAGGAAATTTGCACCATTGATCAGCCTGAGGGATGATGACATAGATATAGAGAGCATGATTAACACCTACAATACAGCAATGACTGATATAGCCAGTTACATATTTGGGAAAGAACGTCGTCAGAAAAAGTGCTGAGTCACCAGAGACGTTCTTGACCACTGCGATGAGAGGAGGGAATTGAAGAAGATTCCTTATGAAGCACAAAGAGTGAAAGAATACGAAAAAGCTAACAAGAGGGTTCAGAAGGTCATGAAGAAGGCAAAGGACGACTGGATAGATGACATCGAACCCTGCTTTAACAAAAACAATAGCAAGAAAGCCTATCAGCATGTGAAGGATCTTACTTCAGGAAAGCAGGGTAGATCCAGGACAAGTCTGGGAACTGTCTAACAGAAGAACAAGAGATTCTCAGCAGATGGACACAATATTGCCCGACGCTATACAACCATGAGAGTTATGACGAACTCCTGACCTCAGTCAAAAAACGGAAACTTAGGTGGTTTGGCCATGGCTCAAGGTTTCTGGTTAAACAAAGACAATTCTGCAGGGCACAGTGAAAGGAAACAGAAGAAGAGGTAGACAGAAGAAGAGGTAGGAAGACAATATTAAGGAGTGGACAGGGATGGATTTTGCTAGCTCAACAAGGACAGTTGAAGGCATGATTAGATGGATTGTTGTTATGTCATCTATGGTGCCCCATAAACCTCATTAGGTTGTGGGATAGACTAGATTAGATCAAATCTTGTAGCCGCACCTCCTCTTTTTGTTTGCATCCGATTTTCACTAAACGTTCATGATATTTATATCAGCATTTGACGGTAATCATATTGACCATATTTTAACGGGGGCAATTAGTTGTATGAAACTTATTAGAAATTGAATTCAACAATTGTTTTCTTAATTGGTCATACGATCTGACGATTTATATCAGAGGTGTGGCCTGTGATCATCACTCAACATGTAGCCATGACTCCTTTCAAAATCACATTGCCAGTTACTGACATGTCCATAGGTCGGTGACATTTGGCTTTAGCCATTATAAATGTTTACCTGGTTTGATCTAAATAATTCAAAATGGCTCAACGAGACTCGCCTTTTCTACGCGTTTTTAATATCGCCTTCTAAACATGATATCAAAAAGACCTAATATGATTAAACTGTCGGTACAATTTATTACACTGTGCGTTCAGTATTTTGTAACCAACTGGAAAACAGTATAAAACTTAAGATGTTTTTCTTATACTGGTAAATGAAACATGCTAAAATTTGCAGGTTCCGAAGTTTTTCAAAGTTTTTTTGAAAATCGTCTATATCCTCATATTGCTAAAAAAAACTCTGGTAATTTGGGACTCGAAACGAGTCAGACTATGGGCAAAGGACACGTTTAAAGCAAACTTTGGTGTGAACTGTGTCTGTTTTTCGTTCACTTCCGATTTGAATTACGGGAAAATTAAAGGCTGATAAAAATGTTTTCTCGGGAAAAAATCTTGTCTCCAAAAACGCTTAACGTAGACTTCCTTTCATGATAAAGAAGCAGTATGATTTTTATTTAATTTTACTTAGTGATTGAGGGATCCATCGCCCAAAGTTCAATTGGCGGTTGCATTATTGAAAGGACGTACGAATTTTCTACCCTTTGCTAGCATTCTCCATTTGATAATGACTACTTGCCTGATAGTTTAACCTGAACGGTAATCCAGTACCGATCCGGTTTGCTGAACAATACACAAGATTTTCTTTTGCTCGCGCGAAATTTGCCTACTTTCCGGTATATATACACATACAGGGGCAAATCTTTTATTGTAACGACCGAGTGCTGAAAATACTTAATGATGTTTCTGGTACATTTTCACGTGATACATAAAGAGGGCGTTAGGAACCAAGTTTCGGCTCCAGACAATGAGTACCTGATCATAATTTGTGATGTTTGAGTTACACCCCTTGATTGTTTGCGCTCTCGTTACACATGAGTAAGCAATAATAATAATAATAATAATAGTAGTAGTTTTACCATAAAGGGTTATCCATGCATCGATAATGCCTTTCTCTTTGGTCATTTTCAGCATATATCTATTTTGACTTAAAACTACCAAAAAGAAAAGCATGCGTTATTTTTGCGTTAGAATATACATGTAGGTATCTTTTTTCTAAATTAGATTTCTTTAGCGTGTTTCTGTAGTATGCAACTTGTTAAGCAGATAAGAAGGCAACGATCAGTAACGGACACTATCGACTATCAATCCTGCCCTAAACACCATATGGGAAAGAAAAAAAATGAGGCCGGCAAAAAAAAAAAAAAGCGAAAATCCATCAGGATGGCTCTTTCCCAGTCGATGGCTACGAGGCTACTCTAAATAATGTAATAAAAAGTTTTTTTACTAAGATAAAGCCGATAAAAATAATAGTAAACCACCACGGAAGCAGAGCTTTGGAACGGTCAGTAATAACTTATTGGGGAAAGGGCTTAAAACTATTTTACATGCCAATAACCCTCGTCTTTGATTCCGCTACGGTGCATAAACATACAACTTACAACTAAATGCTACACAAAACCTATGAGATATCAAGTAAACCTTTTATCTATGATATTAGAACCATAAAACAAATCGAAAAAGAAACGAGCAGCTTAACATCTTACAACAATGATCGAATTAGCAAATGATCGAATCTACCAGCAACAACCTTGGAACGGTCAGCAATAAATTATTGGGGGTCATGGTGGAGGATGAAGGAGGTGAGGGGCTCAAATTGATTTTATGTGCGCATAACTAAACCCCAATTCAACAAAGTGTTTATTGTTCTTAATTAAGTCTGCATTTAATTGGTGCTGCAATTTGCAAGGTCACACCTATTTCAGAACAATCCTCAAGCTGTTCTTAAATCATAAATTATTTTCAGATGTCGACATTGTTTGGCTTCAATGAGTCCTTGCGGCACCGGATGACATAAGTGTGCCCTTTTATATTATCTTCCTAACTGATATGGCTGCCTCTTTATCTGTATCCTTTCACTGGTCCATGTAGAATCGTTTTTTTTCCAATTAAAGCAAGCCTAAAGACCTTGAAATGAAGCAAAACCACACAAGTTTTCGTTTCTTGACCATGGTTTGGAATTCATGTTCTCAAATGGCTGCCTGGATATGATTATTGTCCGAGATGTTCAGTAACATTAGAAAGCGTCTCATCACAAACACCTTTGCTATTTTCTCTAATACTGCTTCCATGTCCAATTTTTCACATGGTTACAAACAACGGATATGACGAGGGAGCGCATTACTTGCTCTTTCATTCTGTTAAACGAAACCGAAGAACTAATTAAGCTTGGCAGCATTTCAGTTCGAGCAACTTGTACATATATAATCTTGTTTTAAAATTACCTAAAAGTAAAAAGTATGCAAAGACCAGGAACTGAAACAATCAAAATCCAAATCCAGCCCTCAAACCATAGTTGGAAACAACTAAGATTACAAATAATCAAGATACAGAGAACATATGGCCAACCGAGTGAGCAGCTTGTTCCCAAAAGGTGGCCACTCAGCAACCCAAACCGAACCAAAAATAATAATAACATACATAAGGTAAAACATCACAGAAACTCTGACACCAAAAACAGGCAACAAAGAACTACAACAGTACTACCGCCTTGGAACGGTCAGTAATGAATTACTGGGGGGCTTCAATCGATTTTACAGGCCCAACCTCACCCTCAGTTTCTGAAGTGGTACAAAACATTTAGTTGGTTGTTCGGTTCGCATGATAACCCTCTAACTCGTCAATGATACTAATACTGCAATGATGGCTACTGATAATATTGTCACTTTTAACTGTGGTTCTCGGAGCCGTAACAGTTGGTGTCATTCTTTCTCGACGGATTTATCTTTTACAGTCCAGCCATTTAACAAATGCATTTTATTTCTTTTCAGCTTCGGTTCCTTTCGAATTGAATGAGTTCGATTCGGACAATCCAATAGAACGCAGTATTGATTTACTTTGTGAAGAACTGGATATTTGTGACGAGCTAATTACAGTTATGCGAACACAAGAACTGGTAGCAAGTGATATATCTGACAAGCTGAAAGAGACTGACTCCAGAGCTTCGAAAATCAGATGCTTCTTGAGAAGCATTTCTCAGCCGGAGAGGGGGTATGTCAAGTAACCATAAAATAACTGGACATATAATTTATTGCTGCATTTTTTTACGCAACTATTGTAGCGAGATGTCTTTGTCATGTAATACAAACTTATGCTGTATCGAGACATCTTATTTCCAACCATAATATTAGATGAAACTGGATAGCAATGTGCATTAGATTATGACGGTATATAAGAAAGAATTGTCCCCTTTCTTACATTGATAAGCTTTTTAAGGCTACCCCTGCACCAACTATCCCGTAAATTACCGTTTGAAAAAATATCTTGAAAGTTTTATAGACATGTAAATGAGGGTGAAGCAGCGCGTGGCGTATAAGAATGGCTGCTTCTTACTTAGTTTCAGAGTAATGCCCTTTGATTAATTTGTTGACTATATATGTGCATGTCAATACAAGTTTATTGTTTCAGCCACATTTATTAAACTTCATAGCAATGTGCATTGTGTAAAGAATGTGAGTTGCGAATGGTTGTTACCACATACCTAATTTTGGAATGATATTACTTTGATTAGTTTTAAGCTCACCTGAGCCGAAGGCTCAAAGGTGAGCTTATAGGATGGGAGTCGAGCCGTCGTCCGTCCGTCCGTCCGTGGGTGCGTCAACACTTTCATACATAAATATGGGCCGATCGCAATCAAATTTTATCTGAAGCATCATTTGGGTGGGGGAAAGGCTGCATTAGGTTTTGGTGCAGATCAGCTCGGAACTCTGGTTTCAATGGCAACAGATAGCCCCCATAGGATTATAATGGGGAAAATGGCGTCATCACGTTTTCTCGACTGTTTTTGATTAGATCTTTATCATACGTGCAGGTAATGATGTGATAGAAACAAGGGCTTGGATGAGTTCGAAATTTGGCCGGATTCGAGCACAGACTTCGGAGTTAGCTGCCCTTGAGCGTTTGAAAAAAATCCCATCGTGTTATAATGGAGAAAACAACGTCGTCACATTTTCCCGCTATTTTTCATTGGATCCTTTTCATACTTGCAGGTAATGAGGCTATGCATAAAAGCTTGGATCAGTTCGAAATTTGGCCGGATTTGAGCACAGACTACGGAGTTAGCTGCCCTTGAGCGTTTGAAAAAATCCCATAGTGTTATAATGGAGAAAACGTCATCACATATTTTTAGAAAAACTTTGTCATCACTCTATTGCCTACATTTCTCAACGGATTTTAAAATATCTTCACACAAATGTAGGGCATGACAATATCTCGAGCAAGTTCGACTTTCAGATGCTGCGCCTTAGGTCAAGGTCACTGTGGCTATTTTTAGAAAAACTTTGTCAGCGCTCTGGCACCTACATTTCTCAGCAGATTTTAAAATAACTTCACACAAATGTAGGGCATGACAATATCTCGAGCAAGTTCGACTTTTAGGATGCTGTGCCCAAGGTCAAGGTCACTGTGGCTATTTTTAGAAAAACTTTGTCAGCGCTCTAGCACCTACATTTCTCAGCAGATTTTAAATAACTTCACACAAATGTAGGGCATGACAATATCTCGAGCAAGTTTGACTTTCAGGGTGCTGCACCAAGGTCAAGGTCACTGTGGCTATTTTAAGAAAATCTTGGTCACCGCTCTAGCGCCTACATTTCTCAACGGATTTTAAATCAACTTCATACAAATGTAGGGCATGACAATATCTCAAACAAGTTTGACTTTCAGGGTGCTGCGCCTGAGGTCAAGGTTACTGTGGCTATTTTTAGAAAAACTTTGTCAGCGCTCTAGCACCTACATTTCTCAATGGATTTTAACATAAATTCACACAAATGTAGGGCATGACAATATCTCGAGCAAGTTTGACTTTCAGGGTGCTGTGCCCAAGGTCAAGGTCACTGTGGCTATTTTTAGAAAAATTTTGTCATCGCCCTAGCACCTTCATTTCTCCATGGATTTTGAAATAACTTGACACAAATGTAGGGTATGAGAATATCTCAAGCAAGTACGACTTTCAGGATGCTGTGCTCAAGGTCAAGGTCACTGTGGCTATTTTTAGAAAAACCTTGTCATCGCATTAGCACCTACAGTTCTCAACAGATTTTAAAATAACTTCACACAAATGTAGGGCATGACAATATCTCGAGCAAGTTTGACTTTCAGGATGCTGTAATCAAGGTTTTTGATTAGATCCTTATCATACTTGCAGGTAATGATGACATATATAAGAGCTTGGATGAGTTCAAAATTTGGCCGGATTCGAGCACAGACTACGGAGTTAGCTGCCCTTGAGCGTTTGAAAAAAATCACATAGTTTTATAATGGAGAAAACAACGTCATCACATTTTCATTTTTCATCGGATCCTCTTCATACTTGCAGGTAATGAGGATATGCATAAAAGCTTGGATTAGTTAGCATTTCGGCTAGATCCCACCACTGATCATCGAGTACCTGCCCTGAGCATCCAAAAAATCAATGTCGCCACTTTTTCTTGGTTTTTACTGATCCGATCCTTTTCAAACTTGCAGGTAATGAGGAAATGCATAATATCTTAAACAAGTTCAAATTTTGGCCAGATCAGGCCAACCACTACGAAGTTAGCTGCCCTTGACAGCTCTGTTTATTGTGCTCTTGATCGGATACTTTTTAAACTTGTATATATTAAATGAGGGCATACATAATGTTTTGGATGAGTTTACTTTTTCAGCCTGATTTGACAACTGACTGTGGAGTTAGCTGCCCTTGAGCATCTTAAATATCCCTATAGGTTTACAATGTCTCTCAGGTGAGCAATTGTTGCCCTTTGGGCTACTTGTATTAGTTTTTATATTACTTGCACCTTGTCACTTTGTCTGTTCGTCCGTTCGCCTGTGCGTCAGTGCCTTCTGATGCAGCTAGGCTGCATAAAAACCACTAGGCCTATGGTTTTGAAATTTCATGTATGGATAGGTCATGAAAATTGTTCCATCAACTACTGGAGGCTCAATATAAAATTTGGTTACAATTTGCAGACGCCAACGAGATCCGCACTGAAGCCAATATTTATTCCCTCACCTTTAGTGGACAGTGTAGGGCATAATATAGCAGTTGAAATAGTAATTTGACCAAATTTCGTGATTCTAGGTCATAAACTTAAATGAAAACCATCTTCGAAGCAAGTTTATATGTTCAGTCAACCATGAAAACTAGGTCATTGTGAAATTCTGGTCACATCATCTGATTGTCCTGGTCAAGGTGCTTTCTTGACATGAGTTTGATGATAACTGGTCAATTTGTTTAACAATGATGACAAGAAAAAATGAAATTTAGGACAAAAATATAAAAAAAAAATGCTGAATGTCCAAGGAAGTCTTATTAGACAGCATATGTTCAATTTAACCAAATAAAATGATATAGAAATATATTTTAGATGTTCTGTTAATCATTTTATCAAATCCTGTCTGTCTGTTATACTCTTCTATCAAATGAAAATGTTTTTACAAGACAGGCTAGAACCGTGTCGGATTACCCCACCCACTTCTGTGGACCCATAGCTTAGTAAGTAAGGCTTTCCGACCAAGGTCATATATGGGTCAATAAACAAGACACATTGGAAAATACCATCAACAAAAAAAGAAAACTTTGGTAGGATGCAGAAAACCCACCTTATTGACACCCCGCCCACCCCCCCCCCCCCCCCCCCCCCCCCCCCCCCCCCCCACACACACACTTTTTGACTGAGTTAAGCATATGGTTTGGGGCATAGTGTATATAAACACATTTTCTAGTTGTTGTTTTTTTTTCTATATTTTTTGGGGTGGTGGTGGGGGGGGGGCTACCATATATGGGTATGACGGCCATGTTGGTCATGCGACCAGGTCCATTTCCCCTAGAGGCTACATATGAAATTTGTTACAATTGGCCCAGTGGTTTCAGAGAAGTCGAATGAAAGTGTGGACGGACGACGGACAACTGACCTGCCTATCCTATATGCTCCCCCGGAGACTTCGGCTCAAGTGACCTACAAATTTGTCCAAATGGTACAGGTCAGATCACCAACCTGTCCCAAATGCCCATATATGTTAACACACAAAAAAAAATCTTCTTCAGAACGAAATGACCGACTACCTTTGGTTGACACTTACCATTTTTACGGCAATGTCAAATATGGTAAAATGCTGGAACATAAGATTTTATGGAGAGTTTGAAGATTTGGGCCTTAAAATTGGCATATTCAGTTGTCTCTATGAGCACATGAAGATTAATGAGTACAAGAGGTCAAGGTCGTTCTTTGACCTTTCACCAAGGACTCTCATATTTTGACAGTTTCAAACATCTGCTCAAAAGCCAGTTGGCGAATTGTAACCAAATTTCTTAGAGTGCCTTCAAGGGCTAAGGTTACAAACATTTCTTCAAATAGTCCAGGTCACATGACCGACTTGGCCACTATGCCCATATATGGTAAAACTCTTCAAAAAACTTTTTCTCCAGAACCAAATGACCGATGGCATTGAAACTTACTAAAACCATCGGGACCTCCAGGACTAATGCCGACCTTGGGCTGACCTTGAACCTTTTACAGTTGTAAAAATGATTACGTTAAGATTTGTGAGTACAAGAGGTCAAGGTAAATTATTTTACCAATATTGTTTAAATGCTGACATTAGGATGACCTTGACTTTTTTATCGACAGTTGTCTTTATGAGTAAATGAAGAATTAGTAGTACAAGAGGTCAGGTCGTTTTTTTGACCTTTCACCCAGGACTCTCATATTTTGACAATTTCAAACGTCTCCTCAAAAGCCACATAGCCAATTGTAACCAAATTGCATATATTACCTTTAGGGGCTAAGGGAACGAAAATTTGTTCAAAAGATCTAGGTAACAATACTAACATGGCCGCCATGCCTACATATGGTAAAAATTAAAATCTTAAAGAGCTGTCCAGAGCAGAGAATACATTCAGAAGAAGTTACATGAACCAGTCTACGTAGTTTCGGCTAATAAAGCTTCATCAGTGACCCTGATAATATCTGAAGATGAAACCAGAGAAAAGCATACTGAAATTTCTTAATCTTAATTGGGCAGTTCATAATAAAAAAACTGAACAGTATCAAAAAGGGTCAAAACTATAAAAGACGATGATCTAGAATGAGAGTCTAAACCAATCTGAAATTTCAGATTTCTCAGAATATATCCTCAGATCTGAAAGGACGAAAATAAAATAAAATCTGCACTATGGATGATGTCTGGGGAGACGTTTTACGGCCGCCACACGGCACAACACCAGTTGCAGTGAAGTAAAATTCAAATCTTAAAGAGCGTTCCAGAGCAGAGAATTCATTTGGAAGAAGGAAAATGGGCGAGACTACGTAGTTTCGGCTAATAAAGCTTCATCAGTGACCCTCATTATATCTGATGATGAAACCAGAGAAAAGCATACTGAACTTCTTAATTTCAATTGGGCAGCTAATAATTCAAAAACTGACTAGTATCAAAAAGGGTCCAAACAATATAAAAGACGATGATCTAGAATAAGAGTCTAAACCAATCTAAAATTTTTCTTAGATTTGTCCGTTATCAAAGGACGATTTTGATTTGGTTGAACCACAAACCGGTGAAGCCCCTAACCTCGCCCCCCCCCCTCCCCACCGTAATCTATAAATGGCCGTCCCGAGCGCCACTTATGTTTTGGTTCGCTGTACGGTTTGTAATAGTTTTGATTGGGTGAAACAACTAGAGTGTCTGGTGAAGCTAGGCAGAACCAAGGGCGAGGTTTGGTCAACCACAAACCGGTGAAGCCTCTCCCCCTCCCCCCCCCCCCTGTAATTTCATTACTGGCCGTCCCGAGGCGCCACTTATGTTTTGGTTCTTCTTGGTTGTTTTATTTGTTGTTTGTTGCCATGTTTGGTATTGATATATTGTTTGTGGTGGTAAGACTAGTGCCGTGACCACCCACATGGGAAATTGCTGTTCACATGACTGCCGCTGGTGATGTTTTTAGTGGTGACTTATTTTGTGTTGACGTTTTCTCACATGGTATCTTCAGTAGGATCTGGGATCGAATTGTGTCAGTTTCTGAGAATTTTCCTTCTTACTTTTGAAAAGATCATGAAAAATGCGCGGACCCTTACCTTTTTACTCCGTACCTAATTGCCATGGCTACAGATCTGTCTGAGGGTACGTACTGGGTCTGAAACGGGCGTATATTGCGTAACGTTTTGCGTTGTTGTTGCGGCCGTTTCGGATTAATCAGATTCTAATACCTGTCTGTAGTCCAACGGATACTGTCTATTTATCTCGTAACTACGAAGGAAGGATTTTGACTTATCTTTTATACTTTACAGTTCATCATCATAGTTCATACTTGACTTTTTTTCTAAAATTTTATTGAAAATACATTCTTTATTAGCCATTGTTCATACTTCTCAGTTCACATTTCTTATTATCTCTTTTATGTTTACCTATGAAATATTGAGTTTCTACGCGAATCCCATAAGGCATTTTTCAGTGCCTGAAAAGTTCAAATGCGTTTTTCGGATTTTGCACTGTTTACACACACAGATAACCTGTACTTCAGTATATATTTTCTGGTCCGTTGTAATCACTGAGGTCATTTAGAGACATTGTGAAAATAGAGTTATGCTTAAACCGGTGCTAAAGGGAGTTGCCAGTTTTGCATTTTTAATTACTCTCATGAACAGACTCGATCACCCGAAATGCACGTTTTTAAAAAGTCTGTCAAAGAATATTTCTAATTTTATCAGTTTCGTATTGTTTTCCAGAATAGATGTACCTTTTTAGCACATATATTTAGACTATCTTAAAATGTGTATACTTGATGTTTTATACGCCCTTAACAAGTACGGTGCCAAAGTTAAACTAGTCATGTGTTTTATGTGCTGAATATGCATGTAATTGTTAATTTTTACAAGGATGTGTGGTTTTAAATAGTGCTTGAAGTCGGTTGGTAGATATGTGTATGTTCATGGACAGTTTGTTTCACATATTTTATGTTTATATTGTATATAATATTTTATGCATGGAGGGCCACATGGTAGAATGGCTTTACAGATTAATGTGTTACCCTCTTGAAACATTGTATAAATAAATAAGTAAGAATTTGCAGGGGGTTTAAATCAATTTCAAGGCGTACAAAATCAATTCATTATGCAAACGTTTTGATGCCATAAATGTTCTTAAGTATGCTTATGAATAATTCGTATTTTTTCACCAGGTACCAGTTGCTCAAAAAATACCTCAGGATTTCTAACAGTTACCTCTTTCAAGAGTTGGAAAAGAGGGACAAGAGTAAAGTACGGAGAAAGTTACTGTTTCAGTGCGAAGCATATCTGAAAGGAGACTCGGCAGGTACATGAACAATAGATTTATTTTCCTTTCGACCTTTTAAGAATGCTAAAAGTTAAGTACTGGTTAAGTTATAAACAGTTGCATTGAGCTCAAAACATATTAATTAAGCTTTTAGCGCATACATATAGAATGTGTGCATATCGGAATGTGAAACCACCCAATTATTTATGTGTGTTTTCAAATAAAATGCGGGGTTGAATTATAATGCCGACAACAAGTTAAATCGGAAGTTCACGATAATGAATCGATTTTTTTCTGCAGAAACATTAAATGTTGTTGTTGTTGTTGTTTTCTTTATCCCTTTTCTGCCGAAAGGCACTATATGGTTAACTTTGACGTAGGTCCGGGTCTCGACCATATGAAAGCAAACGTTTTTAAATGTATACAATGTAAACAAATCAAACAAATTTGAACAAACAAATCTGTCTGTACAGTTTTCAAACTATATGGTAACAGAGCGAATTTGATTTTCACTTCATCGATCTGTTTCTGGTGCAATTATTTTACAGATAAACCTTTCATTACTGAACAAAAAATATACAAAACGAACGTGATAAATAAATTTTATGGCTGATTAATGCTTCCGTATGACAAGATACGTTTGTATTTCAATCACCTATTTGGGAAAGAGCTGCTGACTCAGCTTATCACTTGTAATGTATTCTTTGTTGGGATGTCTTTGTCAATATTTCCCTTTGATGTTGGGGATAGGGTTTGGGATCTGATTCAGTCAGTTCCTGAAGTGAAGTTACTCTTTAAATTTGTAGGGGTCACTGTTCATCAAAATCAATTAGGAGCCAAAGCAAAAACAGCAACCACAAAAAAAGTTCGTAGATTGTATGCTACAAAATCACACCAGGATGATACCGCAAAGATTCGACTAAAACTGAATTTGTATGCCACAAATCCACAATACCGCAAAAGATTTAAAACGGGCCAATCATTTACTTAGGACCGAATGGGTGCGAAGTGCTGCGCCAATCGTTCCTATAGGATGCAAACTTCACACGGTTTTACAATACATATTTCTACCCTTTGTACTACTTAAATGTTTATAACAAATATTTAGATTGCTGTTTTTTTTGTTTTTTTTTTATAAAATATGGATCATTAAAAACTAGTCTTAGGAATGATAATCATTTAGATATACAGACAATGAAATTCTTCGACTTAATTTGTTTCGTACATTTGCAAGTCATACATAGTAAATTGGTTTGTTTTGAAAGACGCAGAAAACCCGACGCAGAATTGTTGTTGTGAAAAGTATCAGTTACGGGAAGTTGATGAACAGTTTTACTAACCTTTATGCTGAAAGACATAACAGAATTTAAATTTAATCAACGGGGATTTTCATCAAGGTCAGATTGCATTTGAAATGGCTGGTTAACAGTGCTCTTAGTATCATTCATAGCCCTTCTTTCTGCGTTTTGGAGATCCCCGATATTAATATGTAGTCACCTGAAGTCGTTAATGAAATCGTTTTGAGCGGTCACACTCACTATGAAATTTTATTATCAGCCATTAGTGCAACTGGCGTTAGTCAACAGGGGAGGCACCTGGGTCATTGGGAGATTTTTGATTGATTGATTTGTTGCTGAACGTCCACGGTAAACAGTTTTGGTCATGTCGGGACGGTCAGTTAACCTAATAAGACTATTCCTGGGCAGGTTTAGACCTCCTTAGCGGTTAACCAGTACCAAGTGCACATACTTTCGCCAGTAACTGACAATTGCCCTTCTTGAATCAGCGGAAGGAGAAACAAAAGTATGTGACCAGACCGGGTATCGAACCCAGGACCTCCGACTTATGAGTCAGATGCCCTACCGATTGCGCTACGCGGCCCGGCGTCATTGGGAGATGCCAAATCATATGGTTATGGTAAAATGAGAATTATACATTTAGCTATATTCCTATATTACATTTAAATTTGCTCTACTCACGCCTGGTAAACTATCACAGGTACATCCGGCGGAGGTACTGATTATCGGTTGTGACAGGCATCTGTAGTTGCCTGCGACTGTCAAAAAATGACAACAAACGGTAGATATTCGTCTTTTTCGACAAAATACAAAATCACTAGTGAGTTTATTAAAAATCAAAAAGTGTTATTCGACCATTATAGACATAAAGTTTTTTCACATGTCATATCTCCCAGAACTTTCCATATTTACCAATGAAATGACTTTTGAAGTGCCTTTGATGTCTTCCTACAGTAATCATAAGATAAAAAAATCTGCCGTGTTTGGTCTTAAATGCAGTGATCTTGCATACGAATCTGTTTTTCTTGGTCTACTGATGTTAAAGTAACATCCTTGCCTAAATATACATGCAGCTTGACTACAAATAAGGCTTGGTTTTTCAAAACAACAGCTGGAGGTGTCTGCAATGGCGTGGAGGTGCCTGTGATGTAAGAAAATATAGTGAAAATCTGAATAGTAATTGCAGCTGGAAAATTAATATTGACATTCTTCTTATCTAGACCACTGCCTGGAAAGAATCATTTACTCAACGCCCAATAATCAATCATAATGTGTATATCTTGAAATTCCATGTTAAAATTCCTAAAACACCATCTCAACGCGTTATGGCCTATTTTATTTCCGCTTCTGTTATTCAAACATTGACGAATTGCACATAGTTGTTGAAAATTAACTGTCTAATTCAGTGTTAGATTCGTTATAAAATGAGCGCTTTTTCTTGTGAATGCTGATGACGTGATCGGGAGGTGCTGCCTGTTAGTCATATCAACTCGTTAGAAATTGTCGAGGTCTCACGCTATGCCAGCTACTAGCATGGTGTGTCAGATGGGTCAAAATTACAGGTACTTGTCAACGTAGATTATTTCATTATACCGGAGCACCCATAATAAAATATGGGGCATTCATGTGCAGATATCTATAGTATTCATCCTTTTGGTACCTCATATGCGTGTCACTCGCATGTGTCGTATAACGCTCGTTGCATATGTTAACTGTGGTTACTGGAGTGATAGGTGCTACAAGTGATTCAGTCCGGCTATTTTTGAATAGCTGGCGCTAGAATCCAAATACACCCATAAGGCCTACAGATTACACCATCAGCGGGCAACATATTCTCGACATTACACCTTTAAGTATGTTGAAGTGCTCGAAATCATCCTGTAAATTATGTGTAATTCAAAGTCTCCGCAAAAGCCACTGCATCAGATTTGATAAAAAAAAGAGCACTTTTACTACATAAAAGTCATCTTTCGAAATATTGTTGTTTTTGCAAACGCTGAGCTGGCATGGCATGTGACCTCGACAATTTCTGACGAGTTTGAATGACTCACATGCAGCACCTCCCAATTACAGTCATCACCATTCACAAAAAATGTGACTCTTATTTAAGCGCATTTGAAAACAATTCTAACACTGAATCAGGCAGTACATTTTCAACAGCTATGTATAACTCGTCAATGTTTGACTGACAGATTTGGAAACAACACGGGCAATAATTGTTTGAGATGATATGCTTTGGATTTTGGATTTCTGTTATGAAGCATCAATGTTACGTGTTCTCATGGCCGATTGTCTGTAGTCTTCTAGCAGTAAGGTCACCTGTACAGCTACAAGCTTTTCTCTTTTCTTGTAATTTAAAATATAATACAGAAGTGAGTGTTGTTTTTTGTTTGGGGTAAGTTAATGACCACCTGTCTGGGAAAGAGCTGATAATTCGGTTTACCATGCGTATCTTTTATGAACTATTGTCAATGTTGTATCTACGTAATCACTTCCATCATGGTTTTTGATGCAGGATGTAGAATTTGATTGTATAAGTTCATGATCGTTGTCTTTATCGTTTCACTTTTAACAAAAAATGCTTGATATACGCATTATGATATATTATTGCGACGTTGAATGAACGATTCTTTCAAGGCAGTGGTCTAGAGATGAAGAATATTGTTACGAAATGGATCCGATCGTCGACTATGTCGTCGAGATTATTTTAATCCTTTCAATCAGTAGGGCTACAGTTTTTAGGGTAACTGTGGTAATTTACGGAAATTGTGGCTACGTTATGCATGGGTTGTTTGTGAATACCTCTCGTGGACAGCGTATTGCATGATTTAAGGTGAATACATGCACGAGTCTTTTGATTGTGGACAGCGTGTTGCATGATTTTAATGTGAATACCTGCACGCTTAGATTCGAGTTCCATGATTTAAAAGTGAGACGCATAGTATTTATACACCTATTCTTTAATGAAAAGTTAGACGTGGCTGTTTAATTCTAAGGTGAATTGAGGATGTTATATCGTTGTGTGCCCAGATTCTGTGTTACGACCTGAATGGCACATCAAGTCCGGCAGTCAGCTGTTAGGGCTTAGAGCCACGTCTCACCTGGAGATTCGATATACGTCTCCAGGTTAATACCAACCCGGGTAGAGCAGTAACAACGCCCTTGTGCATGTTTTCCTAGCAGAGGCGGGAAGCACAAAATATCGGCGAAGGCGATCTTATTACTGCGGAGGTGAAAGTGGTACAGTGTTCGTCCACTATAGTGTGTCTTGTTATATATAGACTGGTCTCTGGTACGATCCAGGGAGCGACCAGTATATAATCGTGCAAGTGTTAATATAAGTTGGTGTTCCTCATGATATATGGACTGGCCCATGACATGATCCAGGGAACGACAAATTGAAGTCTACCAACATAAGGCCTTGTTTTTTTGTATGAACTCAAACTAACGTTTTTTTTTGTTCTTTGTATTTTCCTTTAGTTCATGGCGCTGAGCCGAGTACGGTGTTGACGTCACACGGTAATCTATTTGCGTATTGTACGCAAATCGATTACAGATTTGAAAAAAACACCTTACTTGGGCCAGCGACATGAACTGATATGTGTTGTATATTATTGTAATTGTAACAGTTGTAAATTGTATTGTTGTATATAGAATTTACATTATATATATGCAGGTGATGCTTACTATCCCGCGGGCACCTGATCACACCTCTGTTTTGGGGTCCATGTCTGTGTATCTAAAATATTCCGGAATTGTCTATGTTTAAATGACTTACGAGTTCGGACTTATGATTTGGGTACCTTGACCACTATCATATATAAACTTCAAAAATTCTAACGTTGTTAGAGTTTCCTTGTTAGTGTAATACACTGGTAGATAACCCTTTAACCGGAAGTCACCCTCCGCCGTCCTGGCGACGCATAAGGCTCTACCCCCGTGTCGACCGTGTGTAAAACCTTCTGCGTAACATGGTGTCAGAAGTGGGATTTGGTTTCCGGTTAATATCTGCCAGTGTAAGACATTGACAATATATGAGCCCGTCCAGATAGAAATCGACCTTATGACACGCGACGTGAAACTGAGATAAATGACGTCAAAGTTTGACGTTACGTCAGAAGATTTTTCCGCTGTTTCACACGGCGTGTGATTGAAATTTAATATGAATGTTAATTGTGTGGGAAACCACCGTAGCCGCATATTTGTTGCCAGGAATCCAGAAATATGATTCTTTGGAGCATTATGCATCACCAACAGTGCAGTTTGCGTTTATAACTGAATTTAATAAATTGAAAAAATCTTTTATTCGCAGATGCGTAAAACAAGGTTTAGACTTGCGACAATTCTGGTCCCATTTTAGTTCATGTTCATAAATTTTCAGCTTTGATCTAGAGAAAATAATTTTCAATCTTGGATAATAATAATAATAATAATAATATTATTATTATTATTATTATTATTATCATAAGTAAAATCCCGAACCGAAAAAATATCCAAGCGTATAGCTTTGTTTAGTAACATGCCTACAAATATCGTCAGCGTATCCATGCATTCACTGACATTGTTCACAATTTTTCAGTCTAAACTGCAAGACAACAAACAAAATGTAGGTAAAATCTTGTGAAAGAAAGCAATTTCAAGTTTCCATGCACTGCTTGTTTTCTATACCACAGACAGCCAGGTCGAAGGTAAATTTTCAATGCGATGTTTTCCTCTCCTCCAGTGCCGGGGCGTCCTTCTGATTTGGAACATTGTAGGACAAGGGCCCACTCTGCTTGCAGTAGGTGCAGGTGTTTTTTGTGGGGGGTTTTTGGGAGGGGGGGGGGGGCGTGTTGGACATTTTTCTCTCGTCTATTATTTCTTTATCCCTCTGTCAGGGAGACGGCCCGATATAGACAGAAATACTCTCTCAAAGGGCCGTTAAACGCAAAACAATCAATCAATCCTCTGTTGCCTGTCAGCGCTGACGAATGCCGGTTGACGAACGGCAAAGGGCGGCATAAAGAAGTGTCGTCTGAATTGTAATGTCTGTAAATGGTGGAAGACGAAACGCTTTCCAATTTTAGCACTGTTTTCGGAGATCCTGAGCCATTTTGATCTACTTACAATTCCTTGTCCAATGAGATGAAAATTGCCAGTTTAAGTCAAAAGTCCGTCTGGTTGTTTTGTTTTTTCCTTAAGCTTATCTATGTTTTTATTTTCATTTTTCCCCTGTTTATATTGCTGGTGGTTGGTAAATTATATTTTATAAAATAAATTAGAAGTTACGACCTTCCGGCGACTTTTTGCACCATAACCGAGTCACTCTAACCACTCGACCACGGCGCCTCTCTAAAAATTAACAAATTCAAAAATAATGATGTTTCACTTTCGTTTAAGATTGTGATTTGTTTGCTTTTCCACGCTTTGGTAACTAAAAGTCCATACCTAATACCATAGTGACGATTTTATTTTTGTTACGGACAAAGAAAATATAAGATCGCGTCTCCTTTCTAAAAAGACGCCTCTATGATCAAGAAATTCGTTTTAAGCAAAAGATGGCATGGGTGTGGATGTGGAAAAGCGGGAGGGGAGGAACTCGTAATAAAACGTCACTGAGTTTCCCATAAAAAGGGATGAAAAATTATTTGAGTGTTTTAAGTTGGCAACTAAAATGACCTCCTTTTGAGTTTTTTAGCTTGAACAAAATGGTAAAAATACAACGTTCATGACTGGAACCTAATTTATTGTCTTACTCTGGTTTATATTGCACTGTTGGGCGGGAAACTAGAACATAAAATTGTGTTTTGCTGAGCAGTTAGACAGTTTTCAATATTATGTTCTCTCTACTTTTTGCCAGTTACATGGCACAGTATATGCTGCTCATCAACCCACATTTTGTCACCAATCATGAAGGCTGAGCTGCTTTTCAAAACAATTTTTGTATAGGCGATTTTACAACTGATAGGAATGTGCACACTTTAATAGAACATTCATGCAATCATTTGTATGCAAATAAACTTAGCCTTCGCATCAACTAGTTGCATATATAATCTCGGCCTTTGGGCCTGGTAAAATGTATGATGAACAGATGCTCCAAAGCAGAAGTGATATTTCTTGTGACGTGGCGTATGCACATGTCTATGTTTTACCACCATTTTTACAAAGGGAAACAGCTTTTGTGACTTTCTTTTTTGCTTCCTCGAACGACGTAGCTCTTAAAAATGCGGTCTACTTTTAAAGTTAAAATGCTGCCGAAGGACTCTTGCACACTGTAAAAAATCCGTAGATTTTACGGCAGAATACTTTGAAACCAGCTGCCAGTCCATTTCCCGCTATTTTTACGGGCGCCCGTAAACATTGGCAGGAATCAACACGCTGAGTAGAGTAGAATAAGACAGATAATGTTTTGGTTCTATAGCCCTTCTACGCAGTAAAGGCATTTTTGAGTCATAACATAATCTACCATATCGTGATTTCAAAAAATGATCTACAGGCAGATGCCCGTACAAATAACGGGAAATGGACTGGCAGCTGGTTGCCAGGAATGTTACCGTAAAATCTACAGATTCTTTTTTTTTTTTTTTTTTTTTTTTTTTTTTTTTACAGTGCGCAGAAACAAATTCTTTGCTTTATTAAAAAGAAAATGACAAACTTTAAGCTAATTGCTTACTCATCTTTAGAAACAGTTGAAGTATTTCAAAACATCAAAGATATCTTTTTAAGAGGTTTTTTTTTTTTTTTTTTGCTTTATGCACTCGAAGCCATAGGAGCACTGGAGGTATGAAGTTTCCGGATTGTCCGTATGTGCGAATGGCAGTACTTAAGCATGTCGGTCAGTCCGAAGTTTGTGTCTTGTTAGAGCTGCATGCTCTTTGGAAAATACATTTCTTGATTACCTTTCGAGGTAAAAGGGATGACACCTGGAGCCTTTCAATCTTTTCTACCTATCTCACGAGGCATGTCCCGGGATGGGACCATAGTCTAGAGCTGCGTTACGGGAAATTAACTCATACTGATTACATGCGTTTGCTGTGTTAACGTTAATAATAGTGATATGCGTGTCAAGGGAAAACATTGATAATGGCGTTATCTATAACAGTGTTACAGCGTGACGTCACGTAACGTTATTAATTCTGGCATTTCTTTAGATACCAGTGTGTTTAAAACTGCCATAACATCCTTAATAATCTAGTTAACTTCAAACGGTTTTCACCTTTTTGTTCTATAATGGCATGCGCATTCAGATAACAGAAAACCTAAAAATCGATTTTTTATGTCATAAGGTCGATTTCTATCTGGACGGGCTCATATATAGAATCTAGGCACAATTTTGACAGACATTTTTTTTATTATTATTGACTTTCTGATTGTTCTTTTCAAAGGTGACGTAAGGCTGTGAATTTTAGGGGAGAAATTTTGCCACTAAATTCTTTGTAAATGTAACCTACACTCAATTAAGGTCAACTATCCTTATTCCCTGCGTGATGAAGTGCTATAGCCCATGCATTAATTTCTGATAAAATGTAACAGGTTGCATATCTGAGTGGGGAAACTGAGGTATATAGACCTGAATTGTCTTGGCACGGATGATACATATTTAGTTTTAAGGTCCATTTGAGTACCTTGGCACTGCTGTTGCATGACAATCCGTTAGTTTATTAACTTAAACGTTTTGTACGTTGTGTCGTAACCGTTACTGAGGTCCATTTTATGTCCTGATTTAGTAACGTAGGTCACTCGTAACGTAATATAATATCGTTACAATTAATTAAACCTAATAGCGGAATCTTAAGTTTGATTTACCGTTGGTATCTTATAAGGTTTTGTAATGTAGGACGTACAGTTGTCGTGTCAGTGTTAATACGTTGCGTTACATACGTTACATTTGTATATCCGATACGCTAGATCAAGTTGGGCGTAATTGTAATGTGGGTTATTTACGTCATCTAATTGTGTCATACGATAGTGGAAAGAGGTTCTCGGTAAAGTCAACGTCAGTTTATGACGTCATTTCCGGTCTGTTATGAACGTAACTTTAATGGCTACGTCCAGATCGCGAGTATACTAATTAATCAACGTTTTAGTTGGATTAGTTCGTTATTATTATTGTTAACGTTTTAGTTAACGTGTGTGACTATAAGTGAACGTCGGTGTCAGTTAAGTTAACGTGAGCATTACGTTAAGCGTCATGGATCAGTTAGTTAAGACAGGAAAGGAGTAAGGTTATGAGGGGCAGGCTTTGCAGGAATTTGTAAAGCAACAGCAAGAGACTGAGAGGGCAGAAAGGCACGTGGTAAGGGAACTTGATAAAGAAAAGATTGCGCAGGCCGAAAAAGATAGGCAAATTGAATTGGCTAGGATCGCGACGGAAGAAGCTAAGATTGCGGCGGATAGGGCGACGGAAGAAGCTAAGATTGCGGCGGATATGGAAATCGAGATGGCGCGGCTTGAAAGTATAGAGCGGCAAGCCGAGAAAGATAGGGAAGCTAGGTTGTATCAAATCGAAAGCGATAAAGAAGCAAAGTTGTCGAGCGAAGTTGAGTTAGAAAAGTTGAAGTATAGTTTTGAATTGCAGCAACGCGAGTTGAAGAATCAGATAGATTTGCAGAAGGTTACGTTTAGAGTTGAATTAGAAAAACAGAAGGCTGAAAAGTTAGCGCATGCGCGAGATCCCAAGTTACCGTATTTTGATGAAAGTAAGGACAAAATGGATAGTTACTTATCAAGGTTTGAGAAATACGCGACGGCGAATAAATGGGATAAAAACGTTTGGGCTGCATATTTAAGCGCATTACTTAAAGGTCGCGCGCTTGATGTCTATGATAGATTGTCTGTAGATGATGCAGCGGATTATGACAAGTTGAAAGATGCGTTGTTAAGAATTTTGATATGACTGAACGCGGATTTAGGAAGAAATTTCGCTATGATAGGCCTGAAAAGTCCGAAACGTTTATTCAGTTTAGTGGTAGACTTAGGTCGTATCTTAATAAATGGTTGAAAATGGCGAAAGTAGACCAGTCTTACGAAGCTGTTTGCGATTTTTCGCTAGAGATCAGTTTTTAGAATCCTGTAGTAAAGAACTATACGTTCATTTGAAACCGAAAACATTCACGAATCTAGGTGAGATGGCTAGGGAATCAGATTTATTTGCAGAATCACGTGGCGGTGTCTACGCTTGTGTTAATAAGGGGCAGCGTGACAGTAAGGGCGTAACTCAGAGTAGATCTGATAATAAGCCGAGTGCGAAGCCAGAGATAAAATGTAGTATTTCTGGTAAGGGACATTTAACATATAAATGTTTTAAGAATCCCGATAGGAAGCAAGCATATAGTGCGGAGGTGGTTGCAAGTGCAAGCGGATATAGTGGAAATAAGGGGAGTAGTTATGCACCGAAAGATGAGACACAAAGATCACAGAGTAAGAGCGATACTGTGCAGACGAAGGGTAGTAATTCAGATCGTGGCCGTGGTCGGGGTTATTCCCGCGGACGTGGTCGGGGTGGCGGACATCAAATGAGCTTTTGTAAAACTACAATGAATAGGTCTCATGAAATTGAAGGTCTCTATAAGAGTAAGGAAGAAAGTCAATTAATCGATAATAACGTGGATAGGGAAGGTGTCTGTTACTTTTTAAGGTCGCGATTACCAACAGCGCAGGGTACGGTTAATGGTAAGACTGTTGTAGTTTTAAGGGACACAGGTTGTACTGGGTGTGTCGCTCGTAGAAACTTGGTTTCTAATGATCAGTTACTTGGTAGAGAATCTGATGTAACTTTGATTGATGAATCTTCCCAAAGGTATCCCTTAGCAATGGTTGACATAGATTGTCCATTTTTCACAGGAAAAACTGAGGCATTGTGCATGGAAGATACATTGTATGACCTGGTTATTGGAAATATTGACGGGTCAAAACTTCCCGATATGTCCCATTTTGCAATGGCGGCAGTGACTAGGTCACAAGCTAAGCAAGGTGAAGAGGTCTATAGGAAACTAAAAGTTCCTGATCAAATTATTGCTAGTGATAAGGAGGCATTGAAGCAGGCCCAAGTTGTTGACCCTAAATTGAATGGCATAAGGCAAAGAGTGGAATCTGGGAATGTGACTATTAGTCGTGGATTGAACCGAGGTGAAACTAAGTTTATCCGAAAGAAAGATTTATTGTATAGGCAGTTTACTAAGGGAAACAAGGTCACTTTGCAACTTATTATCCCTGAAGGTTTTCGTGAAAAGGTGTTAAGATTGGCGCACGAAACCTTGATGTCAGGTCATTTGGTCATAAAGAAAACTATGGATAGAGTGTTAACTGAGTTCTTTTGGCCTGGAGTTTGTGGTGATGTGGCAAGGTTTTGTAAATCTTGTGACATATGTCAAAGGACTATTCAAAAAGGTCGTGTCACTAAGGTTCCTTTAGGAAAGTTGCCACAGATTGACACACCGTTTAAACGAGTCGCTGTTGATATAGTTGGACCGATAAAACCTCGTTCTGACAGGAAATACCGCTATATTTTAACAATGATAGACTATGCGACGAGATATCCCGAGGCGGTAGCGTTACCCGGCATTGAAACGGAACGCGTAGCCGAAGCGTTAGTTGAGATGTTTAGTAGAGTTGGCATACCTGATGAAATGTTAACAGATTGCGGAAGTCAGTTTACTGCTGAAGTTATGAAAGAAGTAAGCAGGCTGTTATCACTCCAGCAGTTAACCACGATGCCGTATCATCCTATCTGTAACGGTCTTGTAGAGCGTTTTCACGCGACGTTGAAGCAAATGCTACGTAGGATGTGCGCAGAACGTCCAAAAGACTGGGATAAATATCTCCCAGCACTACTGTTTGCAATAAGGGAGGTTCTGCAAGAGTCATTAGGGTTTTCTCCGTTCGAATTGTTATACGGACGTAACGTTAAGGGCCCTATGGCAATATTACGTGAATTATGGTCTGAAGAGGTACAGGATGAGCAGGTTCTGTCTACCTACCAGTACGTAATTGAGTTGAGAGAACGGTTAGAGCAGACGTGTAAGTTAGCACATGATAATTTACGGAAAGTACAGGTAAAGCAAAAGGCTTATTATGACAAACGCGCTAGGTCGCGTAAATTTAACATGGGAGATAAAATACTGTTATTACTGCCAACTGACAGTAATAAACTGTTATTGCAGTGGAAGGGTCCATATGAAGTAGTAGAGGTGGTGAATAGAATGGACTTTAAAATCGACGTCAATGGTGTCGTGAGTACATATTATGCTTATATGCTGAAACAGTATGTCGAACGTCGTACTGTGCCGTCACATTTTTTATTGTCGACTGAGACTACAGAGTCGGTTGATGACGATGGTAGTGATGAATTTTCTCTTGATGATTGTGCTTTTCCGACAGCTAAAGAGCCGGAAACTTATAATGACGTCAGTATTTCAGATACGTTAACGTCAGAACAACGTATGGAGGTCGAAGCGTTGATTAAACAGTACCCGGATGTACTATCAAGTTTACCCGGTCGAACTGATCAAATACAGCACGATATCAAACTACTCACGTCAGAACCCATACGGACGAAAGGTTATTCTATCCCGTATAAGACGCGTAACGTCATGGAGACGGAGATACAGGATATGTTAGTTTTAGGGGTAATCGAGCCGTCGATTTCACCGTATTCATCTCCTGTTGTCCTAGTTCCGAAGAAAGACGGATCAGTTAGATTCTGTATCGACTTCCGGAAGCTTAACAAAGTGACGGAATTCGATGCAGAACCTATGCCAAATATGGAGGAGGTTATCAATAAAATGTCGGGACATAGATTCTTTACAAAGATGGACCTAAGTAAGGGTTATTGGCAAGTCAGTCTTACTGAAAGGTCTAAGCCTTTGACAGCATTTGAAACGCCTAAGGGTTGATTCCAGTTTAAAACTATGCCCTTCGGTTTGGTCAATTCGGGAGCCTCGTTTTGTAGGTTAATGAGAATCATATTGTCCAATCTCCCAAATGTTGACAGCTTTGTTGATGAAATGTGGATATTTACTGAAACATGGAAGGATCATGTGACGTCATTACGTCAAGTGTTAAATCGACTCAGGTCGGCCAAATTGACGGCAAAACCATCTAAATGCATGATCGGATATGGCAGTATCCAGTGCCTTGGTCACAATATCGTCGGACAGACGGTACGACCGCAAGAGGACAAGATACAGGCTATCAGAGATGCTCCTCGTCCATGTACGAAAAGGCAAATTAAATCTTTTCTGGGATTAGCTGGGTTTTACCATCGTTTTATCCCAAATTTCTCATCCATAGCTTCTCCTCTGACTGATTTAACTAAACGAGATAGACCTAATTTTATCAAAGATTGGCAAGATCAGCATGGAAGGGCATTTCAAACCCTGAAGAGTAGGCTCACGTCTAGTCCTATTCTTCGCTTTCCTGTTTTTCAAGAAGGTAACCCGTTTGTACTACGAACAGACGCTTCAGACGTTGGACTCGGAGCTATTTTGCTTCAGGAATTCGAAGGTGAAGGTCGTTTGCCGATTGCTTATGCTAGCAAGAAATTGTTATCTCGGGAAAAGAACTACTTTGTAATTGAAAAGGAATGTTTGGGTATAATCTGGGGTGTTGAGAAATTTCGTAAATACCTGTATGGGGCAGAGTTCCTCCTTGAAACTGACCACAAACCTTTGTCTTATATGCAGACAGCTAAGGTGCTCAATCCCCGAATCATGCGCTGGGCCATGAAATTACAGCCGTACAGGTTCAGGACCGTTGCTATCCGCGGCCAAGATAATTTGGGGGCGGACTACCTTAGTAGATAGTTTGGCCACGTAATGCATCGCATCGTTGTTGTGTATATAGCTAGTTTTCCAGTTTTGACATAGCCTACGATTCGATCGCATTTCGTACTATTTCAGAAAAGAAACATTGTTATGTTTTTTTCTCCCTAAGGGGAAACCTATGTTACGAAATGGATCCGATCGTCGACTATGTCGTCGAGATTATTTTCATCCTTTCAATCAGTAGGGCTACAGTTTATAGGGTAACTGTGGTAATAAAACATTTACGGAAATTGTGGCTACGTTATACATGGGTTGTTTGTGAATACCTCTCGTGGACAGCGTATTGCATGATTTTAAGGTGAATACCTGCACGAGTCTTTTGATTGTGGACAGCGTGTTGCATGATTTTAATGTGAATACCTGCACGCTTAGATTCGAGTTCCATGATTTAAAAGTGAGACGCATAGTATTTATACACCTATTCTTTAATGAAAAGTTAGACGTGGCTGTTTAATTCTAAGGTGAATTGAGGATGTTATATCGTTGTGTGCCCAGATTCTGTGTTAAGACCTGAATGGCACATCAAGTCCGGCAGTCAGCTGTTAGGGCTTAGAGCCACGTCTCACCTGGAGATTCGATATACGTCTCCAGGTTAATACCAACCCGGGTAGAGCAGTTACAACGCCCTTGTGCATGTTTTCCTAGCAGAGGCGGGAAGCACAAAATATCGGCGAAGGCGATCTTATTACTGCGGAGGTGAAAGTGGTACAGTGTTCGTCCACTATAGTGTGTCTTGTTATATATAGACTGGTCTCTGGTACGATCCAGGGAGCGACCAGTATATAATCGTGCACGTGTTAATATAAGTCGGTGTTCCTCATGATATATGGACTGGCCCATGACATGATCCAGGGAACGACAAATTGAAGTCTACCAACATAAGGCCTTGTTTTTTTGTATGAGCTCAAACTAACGTTTTTTGTGTTCTTTGTATTTTCCTTTAGTTCATGGCGCTGAGCCGAGTACGGTGTTGACGTCACACGGTAATCTATTTGCGTATTGTACGCAAATCGATTACAGATTTGAAACAAACACCTTACTTGGGCCAGCGACATGAACTGATATGTGTTGTATATTATTGTAGTTGTGACAGTTGTAAATTGTATTGTTGTATATAGAATTTACATTATATATAAACTTCAAAAATTCTAACGTTGTTAGAGTTTCCTTGTTAGTGTAATACACTGGTAGATAACCCTTAAACCGGAAGTCACCCTCCGCCGTCCTGGCGACGCATAAGGCTCTACACCCGTGTCGACCGTGTGTAAAACCTTCTGCGTAACAAATATCAATATTTGCAACCGCAATAAACCTTCAGATTTTACTATATTTTCTTACATCACAGGCACCTCCATGCCGTCACAGGCACATGCAGATGTTTTTTACAAAACCCAGCCTTATTTGGAGTTTATCGGCATTTATATTCGGGCAAGGAAGTTTACTTTACGTCAGTGTGTTCAGATAAACAGACACTTGTGCAAGAAAAGTGCATTTAGAACCTAAAACAACAGATCTTTTCTTGTTTTGAGTACTTTCGACTGACCTTAAAGCCACTTCAAAAGTCATATCTTCTGACTACATGTAAAGTTTCCGATGATATGGGGTGTGACAAAACTTAATGTATATAAGGGTCAAACAGCACTCTTTGATTTTAAATAAACTCCCTCGTTATTATGTATTTATCAAAAATGACAAATACCTACCTTTTTGTCTATTTTTGGACCGTCACAGGTAGCTCCGGATGTCTGTCACAACTTTTTATCGGTACTTTCGCGGAGGTACCTGTGATAGTTTACCAGGCGTGCTACTAGGCCGCATAGGGCTAATACCATGGCGTGCTGTCTGCCGTCTATCTTTCTGTCAACTCGTGAATGCACTACAGGCCATACCGTTGAAGCAGTTGTCTTCAAACTTGCATAGTTGCTAAACTTCCATCAGAACTGTTTCCCTATTGTTTTGAGAAAAAAATTATCCGATTTGCGTTTGAGTTATCTGCCCTTGAATTTAAAATCAATAGCCATTTAGGGTTGTAAACCCTCTACAGGCCACAGCTTTGGGGCAATTTTCATTTAAACTTCATACAAATGTTGCTAATCGTCTAAGCAAGCTCCATTTGGACAGTCTTGGATGGGAGCATATGCCATTTTGTTGGTTTTGTTGAGTTGCGGCTCATTTATAGACTGATTTTAATTTGACATAACACGGGTATTGAGTGTAACATTACCTAGAACGGCCTCTTGTTCTTTAAATAGCCATTTTTCATATCACTTTTGTATTTAAAGAACCCCCCACGGCTTTGTAACTTTCGGCAATTATGCTTAAAATATACTTCTTGTTTAAGAATAGTATAAAGAATTTGTGCGAGTTCATATGTGCGTTCGTGATTATATAAAGCAGATACCAAACAAATGTGTTTCGAACTGCAGTACACTGTAATGAATGGTAGGCGGGCATCGTTGTCTGTCAGCATTGCAAACTCTTAAATATAAAAAAAAATCCTATAATGGGTATTTGAGGATGGCGAAGGTGATAGGTAATATTCAGTGCCGGGGCATCCTGGTAATTTGATAGATAGTAAGACAAAGGCTGGTGCTGCTTGAGGCCGGTGCGGGATGAAATGGTTTGGATTTCTTTCGTCTGTCTTATCTTTCTTTTCTTTCTTACTCTCGCTGGAAAACGGGTCGATGTAATCTGAAATACTGTCTCAAAAAGCCGTGAAACTCAATACAACCAAACAAGCAAATCATATATTCCATTTATGAGAAGGGGGATTGAAGCTACCATTTTTTTTTGCAACTGAGTTCAAACTTTAGATGTAATGTTTACCAGGTGCCAAATGTTTTTTTTTCAATAGTGTAGCCATATCAGTTTAAATGTGATATATCACCTAGACGCTGGAGTATTTTAAATCGAACATTCGCATCATTTTGTCGATATAATGATCCCATTATAAAATGTTGCAGCCATCGGCATGGAGTTGCACTTGGAAATAGTTTGCGGCCAGGACAGACAATTTACTTGCATATGAGTTTCGTGAGAAATGAATAAAAAATACCCTGGAAAGGTCACAATCAAGAAATAGTGATAGAAGGCAAAAGGCGAAACCCAAACAGTTAAACACAGCAGAAATCGAGGATAACAGACACGGCCAGTCTAATACAAAGGCATTGTAAATAAATACAACAGCATAAAAGGCATACAAAATTCATCAACATAATATCTTTTTTAACTTAATGTGAAATCCTACATGATGTTTTGACGGGGACTTCTATGGAGCTGTCATCTAAATGGGGTGTCCTACCTGATGATTTGATAGTACCGTGTTGTGTTGTATCATCTTTCTTTGATGTCCAGTCTGATGTATTTATATTGTAATTTTATGCTTTGTCATCTTAATACGATACCCTGTTTATGTTTTGATATTGGCTGGTGATGCTGTGTTATCTTAATGTGATATCCTACCTGATTTTCTAATATGATTATATTATGCTCTACCAATTATAGCTCACCCGGCCTGAAGGGCCATAGTGAGCTATTGTCATACCAAAGCGTCCGACGCTCGTCGTGCGTCATAAATTGTGCGTCGTCCGTCAGAAATTGAAAACATGTTATTCAAACATCTTCCTCTTTGAAACTACTAGACCCAGGGTTCTCAAATTTCACATGGTGCATGACCTGACTACAGACTTTCAAACCAAGATGACGTAAATACTGATCATATGACAAGATATTTGTCAGAATTATACTCTTTGATCATTTTTCAACTTGCAACCATTGTCCCAACTGCCGACATGCTCTAACGTCGGGGGACGTTTGGCCTTCGGCCTGTAATTTGAATTATAAAACATTTGAAGCGGATTTTTGTCACAGTGACCTAATTTCTGTTTACTAGAGCAAATTTATGCCATTAACCATACATTAGAAGACTTCGATACGTTGTGGCAAAGTACCCAGGGGAGCAATATGAGGCCCAATGTGGCCTCTTGTAAGTTGATACCTGTTGATGTTCTGATATTATTGTGTGATGCTGTGTTATCTCATTTTGATGTCATTCTTAATGTTCTGAGGAGTAATCTTGATGTGATACCCAGTCTGATGTTCGGATATTGTCCTGTGATGCTCTGTCATCTTAATACGGTGCCCTACCTAGTGTTCTGATATTGTCCTGTGTTTATGTTTCATGTGATGCCCTGTCGTCTTAATATGATAATCCTACCTCATTTTCTGATATTGTCTTGTAACGCGCCGCCTTCTTAATGTGAAGGTCTATCTTGTATGCTTATTTTATCGTGTGATGCCGTGCCATCTTGATTTTACGTCTTTCCCGATATTTTGATATCAGGTAGAATATCACATTAAGATGACTCAGCATCGCACGATTATAACTCAGCTACATATTAAGCACAATTCCAGTGGACAGAAACGTCGAAACGGCGTTGTATAAACGTAAATGTAAATTATTACGCATGCTTACTGGGATGATATAAAATAAGTTAACTAATGACGATTAACTGCATATGTTGTAAAATGTTGTTTAATCATATAATGTACATGTACTTCAATGATATATTCAGATCTTTGTTTTACACTTATGTTAATTATAAACTACTTTCTTTTACATTTAGAAAGGTACATTAATGAAGAGACCCATGCTATAGTCCTTCCCGGAAAGTCAACGACTTTGCTGTTTGACATATGGCAGATTACAAAAAAGAAGTGCTTTTTTGAACAAAATGGTATGTTATAGTATCACCCTATTCCCTTTCTGTCTCCCCTTGAGTTTTGTTAAAAAATGTATTGATATTGTACATGTGCACGGTAGTCACCGAGGCTGCATGCCATGCCCATTCAAAGTCTTTTTTCGACATTTATGGAGACATGGTACAGATTCTGCTGATGTTAAATATACTTTTCACATAGGATTTTAAGGCTGAAGTTCTGTCTTAAGGGGCTTCTTCCAGCTCTGAGCCCAACCTGTACTTCGGCGATTATCTCTACAGCTTGGGTTGTAAAGTCTATTCAAGAAGACTTAGCATGACTTTGCTCGGATGACTGACTAGGTTGATGGCTGTAGATCTGGCAGAATTTTAAGTTGCCTTTTAAATGATGAAATGATCAGCAACTGAGTCCATGGGGTAGGGCATAATCCGCTTCTCCAGATCCTACTACAGGACTTTATTAAAACATCAATCATGGGCTTCCCGCCAGCTTTTCTGCCAGTATGTTATACCTCCGCTTTTAAAACGTGTGGAATACTGGCGTACATCTATCCGTCCGTCCGTCCTTCCGTCCGTCCTTCCTTCTTCCGTCCGTCTTCATTTAATCAAATTTTTCGACAAAAATTTCTCCACAGCCATATACATAAGAGGGGCGTTCGAAAAGTTTTGCAAATGGTCTCATGACTTTGTTTAAGGGCACGCTGGGTACAACTACTATACATGCATTGACGGCACTGCATTTTGTCTTTACAATGATACCAAACATTATACAAAGATACTTTTCCTTATTGCGTTACAACGCATTTCATTAGGTCCCAGTCATACCATTGCGCTAATCTTATATATAAAATATTTTCAGTGTTAGGCATTCAAGTCAAATATCCTTGTAAATATAAAATTAATATTTGTCATTTGTTTGTCCATCGTTGCCTATAATAGCCATACAAAAGTTAGAAGAGCGGCAACTTTTATCGATTTATTCCTTGCAAAAGAATGCGCAGTTCTTATGACTTTTTGTAATTTACATTAACGTCATTTTTAGCTCGCCAGAACGAAAGTTCAGGAAGAGCTATTGTTGTCACCCTAGCGTCTGCGTCCGCGTCCGCATTGGCGTCCGATTGGATGTTTTGGTTAAAGTTTTTAGCTCGCCTGAACGAAAGTTCAGGAAGAGCTATTGTTGTCACCACGGCGTCGGCGTCCGCGTCCGCGTCCGCGTCAGCGTCAGCGTCCGCGTCAGCGTCGGCGTCCGGATTGGATGTTTTGGTTAAAGTTTTTTAAAGACCTATATCTCCCTAACCCATGGATGGATTCTTTTGATACTTGCACTGTAGTTAGATATTGGTCCAAAGTTTAACATGGTACCACCTCCACCCCACTCCTTGACCTTGATGTCAAGGTCATGGACTTAGAAAATTGGGAGTTTTTTGGGACTGGATGTTTTGGTTAAAGTTTTCTAAAGCCCAGTATCTCCTTAACCCATGGAGGGATTCCTTTGATACTTGCACTGTAGTTAGATATTGGTCTAAAGTTTTCCAAGGTACTACCCCCACCCCCCTCAGTGACCTTGATGTCAAGGTCATGGACTTAGAAAATTGTCTTTTTATTGATTGGATGTTTTGGTTAAAGTTTTTTAATGACACATATCTCCTGAAACCATAGATGAATTCTTTTTATATTTGCACTGTAGTTAGATATTAGTCCAAAGTTTTACAGAGTACTACCCCAGCCCTGCTCGGTGACCTTGATTTCAAGGTCAGGGACTTAGGAAATTTGGTCTTTATTAAAGTTTTCTAATTGCGTACTGATTCATAATGCTTGGCAGAGATTTAGTTTACACTTGAACTGATGTTAGACACTTTTTTGAGTTTTTACAAAACACTATATACTTACCCGACTGGATGACCTTGATGTCAAGGTTGAGTTTTGTCTTAAAGATTTTGATTAGTTTTATATTAATGAAGATATAATTTCACAGTGCCACAATGGACTCAGTTGATACTAATACTTGGACTGATGTTAGATAACGGTTAAAGGCTTTGATACATCCTAGCCCTGCCCTCCGCCCCCCTACCCCTTAGTTCTTTGACCTAAAGCTCATGGACTTTGAAATTTCATGTGGATTTTTTTTTTATTTTAAGACATTTCTGAGATAGCTTTTGTTTATAAATGTGTTGTCATTATGGACATGCTTGCCTGAAGTTTTATACATCGCAGTCCACACCACCATAGCGACTGTGTGATGGGCAAGCACCTATTCAGGCGAGCTTTGCTGTCGGGCGACAGCTCTTGTTCTCCATGCTTAACAATTCTGAGTGTGAAGCATTTTTTCTCCATGCTTAACAATTCCTAGTGTGAAGCACTTTTTCTCCATGCTTAACAATTCTTATCATGAAGCACTTTTTCTCCTTAACAATTCTTACATGAAGCACTTTTTCTCCATGCTTAACAATTCTTAGCATGAAGCGCTTTTTAGCTCACCTGAACGAAAGTTCAGGAAGAGCTATTGTTGTCACCACGGCGTCGGCGTCCGTGTCAGCGTCCGCGTCGGCGTTCGGATTGGATGTTTTGGTTAAAGTTTTTTAAAGACCTATATCTCCTTAACCCATGGATGGATTCTTTTGATACTTGCACTGTAGTTAGATATTGGTCTAAGGCTAACAGGGTACCACCCCCACCCCACTCAGTAACCTTGATGTCAAGGTCATGGACTTAGAAAATTTGTAGTTTTTTTGGACTGGATGTTTTGGTTAAAGTTTTATAAAGCCCAATATCTCCTTAACCCATGGATGGATTCCTTTGATACTTACACTAAAGTTAGATATTGGTCTAAAGTTTTCAAAGGTACTACCCTCACCCCACTCTGTGACCTTGATGTCAAGGTCATGGACTTAGAATATTGTCTTTTTATTGATTGGATGTTTTGGTTAAATTTTTTTAAAGACACATATCTCCTGAACCCATAGATGAATTCTTTTTATATTTGCACTGTAGTTAGATCTACAGAGTACTCCCCCAACCCCGCTCAGTGATCTTGAGTCAAGTTCAGGGACTTAGGAAATTTTTGTCTTTTTTAAAGTTTTGTAATTGCTAACTGATTCATAATGCTTTGCAGAGATTTAGTTTATACTTGAACTGATGTTAGACTCTTTTTTGAGTTTTTACAGAACACCTTATACTTACCCCACTGGATGACCTTGAATTCAAGGTCATCGACTTAGAATTTTGTCTTAAAGATTTTGGTAAAAGTTTTTTATTTATGAAGACATAATTTCACAGTGCCACGATGATGGACTCAGTTGATACTAATACTTGGACTGATGTTAGATAATGGTTCAGGGTTTTGATACATCCTACCCCCCTCCCCCTACCCATCATTTTTTTTTACCTCAAGCTCATGGACTTTGAAATTTCATTTCATTTTTATTTATTTTCATTTTATTTTAAGACTTGCATGCATTTCTGAGATAGCTTTTGTTTATAAATGTGTTTTCATTATGGACATGCTTGCATGAAGTTTTATGCATAGCATTCCCAATTACCCCCCCCCCCCACCCGTCTGTTTTTTTACCTCAAGCTCATGCACTTTAAAATTTCATTTCATTTTTTTTATTTTAATTTTATTTTAAGACATATTTCTGAGATAGCTTTTGTTTATAAATGTGTTTTCATTATGGACATGCTTGCATGAAGTTTTATGCATAGCAGTCCACACCACCATAGCGGCTGTGTGATGAGCAAGCACCAATTCAGGCGAGCTATGCTGTCAGGCGACAGCTCTTGTTTAAAGACCTATATCTCCTAAACCCATGGAATGTTCTTTTGATACTTGCACTGTAGTTAGATATTGGTCCAAAGTTGAACAGGGTACCACCCACACTCCTCTTAGTGACTTTGATGTCAAGGTCATGGACTTAGAAAATTGAGAATTTTTTTTTACTGGATTTTTGTTCAAGTTTTATCAAGCCCAATATCTCCTTAACCCATGGATGGATTCTTTTGATACTTGCACTGTAGTTAGATTTTGGTCCAACGTTTTCCATGGTACTACCCCAACTCCTTCAGTGACCTAGATGTCAAGGTCATGGACATAGAAAATTGTCTTTTATTGATTGGATGTTTTGGTTAAAGACACATATCTCTTGAACCCATAGATGAATTCGTTTTATATTTGCACTATAGTTAGATATTAGTCCAAAGTTTTACAGGGTTCTACCCCAACCCCGCTAAGTGACCTTGATGGCAAGGTTAGGGACTTAGGAAATGTGGTCTTAATTAAAGTATACTAATTGCATACTGATTCATAATGCTTGGCATAGATTTAGTTTACACTTAAACTGATATCAGACATATTTTTGGAGTGTTTACAAAACACTATACACTTACCCCACTACCCCACTGGATGGCCTTGAAGTCAAGGTCATTGACTTTGAATGTTGGTTATATTTTTATATTTATGAAGACATAATTTCACAGTGCCATGATGGACTCAGCTGATACTTATACTTGAACTGATGTTAGATAATGGTTCAAGGTTTGATATATCTTAGCCCCCACCCCACCACCCCACTCCCCTTAGTTCTTTGACCTCAAGCTCATAGACTTTTAAAATTTCATGTGGATTTTTTTATTTTAATTTTATTTTAAGACTTATTTCTGAGAAAGATTTTGTTTATAAATGTTTTGTTGTTAGGGACATGCTTGCCTGAAGTTGTATGCATAGTAGTCCACACCACCATAGCGACTGTGTGATGGGCAAACACCTATTCCGGCGAGCTATGCTGTCATGCGACAACTCTTGTTAAAAGCTTGTAGACACTTCATCTTTTGCATTAATTCGAATTAATTGACAGGTTTTCGTTAACCCATGTAAATGCTCTCGCTGACAAGATTTTGAATGCTTATACCCTTTTGATTACAAAATCATTAAATTGTAGTAGAAATGGAGAAATTGCTACTACATAAAATACGGATAATCCATATTCCCGGGCCAGTATGGGACCTAGATTAAAAATAATTTCCGCGATAATTACAGGACAACATTGTCTGGGCATTGTCTTTAAACTTACAAAGATAAAAAAGTCAAAGACTGCTGATATATAAATTACGGCCTACTAAAGTAGAATTCTACAGTGTCTTTAGGGTATACCTCTTTCAAAGAAATTAGAAATGCGTCCTTTTAGGGGGTTCAGGTGCTTTTTAAAAATGCAAATATGCTTATTTTTACCTATTTAATGAGAAAGCATATTTAATTTCCTCTAAAATGATATGTACATTATAAGGATAGGGTGCTTGGTTCAAAAGTTATGACATGTTTTCGACAAGCCATCGCGACCAATTTTGTAATCATGCTCCAATGTATTCAGTATACGGGCTGATGGCACCGAGGTTCTCATTCATTAAAAATTAATTGGGGCAAGGATTTAAGTCTTCTACTTTAAGTCTTTTTCATATACACTGTATAATGCAGTAATATGGGCGGCACCTTCAGCAAATATTTTTGAGTGGTTCACTCGTTTCCATGGTAACCAGGCTGCCATTTCTGGTTCAAAATGGCAACGAAAAAAGAGTTTTATATGAAGAACATAATGGCAAAAAGACAGAATATGAGAAAGAATACTCATAAATGATACAATATATGAAGCAATTATAAAAGCTGCATCATTTGCTAGCATTTTTCATTTGTGAGTTTGTTTCCATGGTAATATGGCAGCCATTTTCTTGTTCAAAATGGCCGCTAACACAGAGGTTCCATGATAAAAAGATATCAAACGCAAAATAAAAAAAATAGAAACAGTTACAAATACTAAATGTAGTTTAACACAATTAAGTTATACAAGTTTTACAATTTGCAAGCATTATTTAGTGGTTCAGCTGTTTCCATGGTAACCAGGATGCCATTTACTTGCCCAAAAGGGCCACGAAAACAGTGTTTGCAGGCCAAACTGAAAGAGATGATATTACGAGAAAAGACGATAAAGTAAATTCACAAATGGTCAAGTGTGTACCTCAATACTTAGTTAAAGCTGGACCATTTGCTCTGATTTTTTAAGTGATTCACTTGTTTCCAAAGTAACTTGGTGGCTTTTTTGCTGGTCAAAATTTCTGTAAAATCTGCGTTTCTATCGAAAAAATGAAGGTAAAGCCCGAAATGCATTTCTTGCTTACCACTTCTCGCAACAGATACAAGTCACTATCTCATTCATGAAATGAATACATCTGTAAGATCTGCTTATATTGCAAAATATGCACATCTGGTTAGTAAATATAACATATTCTCGTAAAATAAATAGCTCATCCAAGCGCGTCTATGTATTGTCATACATGAGTAAGGAGCATATGCTCTTTGATCATTCGGGACCGTAATAAATAGCAAATAACATTTAGTGTCAGTCTCCCCGTACTTGGTTGATTGGTTGGTAGTATAGGGTTTAACAACTCTTTGAAACAGTATTTCAATTTGTATCGAGCTGTCTCCCGGAGAGAGAGAAAGAAAGAAGAGACATGATAGGCGAGAGAAGAAATATCCAAAGAACCCGACCCGCAACTACTGCAAGCACAGTAGACCCTTGCCCTTCTATTATCCATATACATTAGTAGGACGCCTCGGCACTGAAATTTACCAAGCACCATCGCCCGACCGTAACCATGACTGCATCCCCCCTCCTCCCCCTAACCACCGTACTTAGAAACGTATCCCCGGGTTTACTATAATGATGCAGATTATAATTTTTCCATTCCTTTAGGGTGGTCATTTGACAGTTAGAAAAAAGTTAAATTGAAGTCGGTTCAGTGCAACTAATGTTAAGTGCAGTCTGGCAGCGAAAAAGGAAAGTGTCCTCATACTTCACCACAGTGAAGATTACATAATGGGATCATTGGGCTCATTCTGAGTCAGTTCGAAAATAGTTCCGCCGAAGCCGGGGTGCTAGGGGGACATTGGCAGTGTTGCAACAGTAAATAACTGCACTTGAACTGACTCAATGAAACCAAGTCTCTTGTACCCGTTTCTTTGATGTCTTCCTTGCTTCCAGAAGAGCTTTCAAAAATTTATTCTTACTAAAGAAGACCTGAAACAAATCCTTCAAATATTTTCACTGATCCTAGAATGTTCCTTTCATGGTTTACTTTTGGCTGACTAGTTGACAGTGTTTGTCAGCTGATCAGTAACTTAAAGACCCTTTATTTGTATAATATGTTATTGTGAGTTATCGTTGCAAGCTTCTTACTAAAGATTCATTATTGTGAATGACCCTGATATAGTTTAAACAAATAAAACATCGTTAAGTTTCACTTAAAATCGTTTGGGTACATGTACTATAAATTGGCAACTAAAATGATCTTTTTTGAATAAACGGTAAAAATACAGTGTACAGGCCGGGCGCGCTTTTTCATAATATTGCATAGTGCGACGGGGAACCAAGAAAAGAACTAGTACTTTGTGGAGCTATTTCCCATTTTTTTTTATTTCAGCTTTTTTGAGGATTAGAGACATTGAAAAAGTTAAACATGGAAATCCTAGTATCTGTAGCAGTAAATTTGGTTATCCAAACACCTTGTTCCCATCACTCTTTGCAACAGTTATGTGACTCATTATGTGCTCATAAACCGACATTCTCATTTATCACCTAATGTTAAGGTTGATTAAGACGTTCTATCACTGTGAGTAGAAAGTAATATGGAGACTTTAAGGTGCATAGTCCAACATCAGCAGCGGCAGTAGCAGACTAGTGCGATGACAGAAATTGATGGTACCAAAATATACATCATGTTTTGAAATAAATATACAAATTTAGATAACAACTTTATTCAGGACTGACAAAAGAAAAAAATCCAAGTTGTTGTTCATCTTGGCTTTGCACTGTTTGACAAACACAAAGGCACTATTATGTTGGTATTCTTTGATATTTCTGTGGTGTTTTACATTATGGGAGGGGGAGGCGAAATAGATGAAATGACGCATTTTACGACCTTTTCAAGAGCATTCAGTCATATGAGGAAGACAAGAGAAAAATAAAAGGGTGTGTGCAATGGAACCCTATTTACTGCTGAAAAGAGATTGCCTACAGCGAGAATCAAACCGCTAGCTCAGTGCTAAATCCACTGAGCTACGAGTACTCCTTAAATGTATGCTGATCGCTAATTGTCGACTGCGATACTTTCGATAAATTTGGCATAAAATCTTTTGAATTGTGACAAAAAAATGATATCAGAATATGAATATTATGACAATTGAATTTATGTTTATATGTATGTGTTACATAATTTTCATGCGGGGAAAATGCCAAATAATTCTGATTACTGCCGATCAAAGAAGATTTACGGTAAATTATAAATTTTACAGGTACTTTCACTTTCGCTTTCCTTTGCTCTGTACTTAAAAACGTATGGAAGATAGCAAAACGCAATGATTTAGATCAAAACTGACTCCATTAAATTTGCTGAACACAATAAATATCGACTGCATAACCATAGTTTCGGGGCAGCCCTCGATCAAGTGATGGAAAATCCCGACGGCAAATTTAGCAAAACGTCGGGTGGGGAAACGTCATTAATAACGCCGATACCATGTCTCCAAACGATGATTTCCGCGGCATATAAAATAGCTCATGGCATAGAGGGGGAATGGGTTTTGTGGATTATAGGTCAGAGAATTTAAATCTGAGTGCCTAGGTTTTGCATAACAGTTATTTAGCTGTTAAAATTCGGCTTATTTCAGTCAAATTGCTCTAATTTTCTTGTTAACGATCGGATTTTATCTAGGCAATCAACCTCGTAAAGGTCACTAGCTCAGAATTTATTTGATTGGTCACTCCGACTAATCACGCTTACACATTGCCGCGGAAACCGTTTCAAGGCACTCCACTACGCTGTAAACAATCGGAAAAATGCGGCCACGTCAAAATGACGTTAAGGAAAATCGACGGTGGTCAGTGGCTATCAAACGTTATTTTACGTGTAAGATAGAATTTTTGGCACTGAAAGTGCCCTATAATTAATAAAGAAGGCTGTTTTCATTAGTCTTCATAAAAATAATGACAAAATTCATTTTAATTATATCAATACAACGTGATTAAAAGGGTGTTTTTTAGTGCGCAACTAGTAAATTACGCGATTACGTAACGTCGTCTGAACCCCTAGTCCTTTTTAAAAATATGCACCGTATTTGTATACTTCTTGCGCATACCATAGCTTTATGTATTTTTGCAATCAGAAGTTCTGCATGTATGGTGGTTACCGAAAAATAACGTCATTTGCAAATATATCCGAACGCCCCTCGTATACAGGCACGTTTATAGCCTGATGGCACGGATTATGTTGTTTTATTTAATTTCGGTTTTTAAAGGTATATGATAGAGCAGTATGATTCTACGTGCCTGTATATGTATATATATATATGCTTTGATAGAGCAGTATGATTCATTTCTAAAATGAATACTTAGGACACTGCACTGTAACAGTGCATTACCCTTCTCGTTTATATAATCTTTGTATTATCTTATATGTATTATATGCATTAGGGTTAATTACGCACGCATTAGGGTTAATTACGCATGAATGAGGGTTACTTACGCGTGCGTTGAGAACGCAACGTTAGTAACGTCGTTACTTTGCAACAGTTCGACATTTTGTTCCTGATGATCTGCCATAAGCAGTGAAACCGGTAGAACAGAAAATAAATCATTACAGTTGTGAAATCGGATTTATTTTTGTTTTATATAACTCTTACGCATTTAATTTAGGCTTGAAACAGTTAATAAAATATTTTTCCTTTGCTAACCTGGCAGAAATACTTTCAGTATATATATATATATATATATATATATATATATATATATATATATATATATATATATATATATATATATATATGGTAGGATTAAATCATCAACAGTGCAAAACAATATTTACTGAGCGCTTTCGGCTTTCGCCTTCTTCAGAGTTTACAGGTACAAGAAAAAAATCAAAATTTCAACATTTCTACAGGTAAATCAAGAAAAAACAAAATAATCATGAAAACGTTTCTCAATTTACTATTCAAATTCACATTAAACGACCAAAGAAATTGAAAAAAGGTCGTTTAACAAAGCAAAATTGCTACAAGGCGGCCGTTTCACGGCCCCAGTTCGAATTTGAAATTGCAAATGGCTGCCAAAATGAGAAAAATCGTATTATGCGATTTGTAGCGGTGTATTTATAGCGATATACATACTGATGTATGTATTTGACCATTTTCACGGATTTTGCGGTCATGGACCTCTCCAATTTCGATGCTTCCACGTTGAGTAGTGTGTGATAAAGGGTCAAATTGAAAAGGCAAACAAAACCTGGAGAGAGCGAAAGAGAAAAATAAAAAATTCAAACAATCACCAGACAAATAAAACCTACCTGTTTTATTTGTCTGGTGATTGTTTGAATTTTTTATTTTTCCCCTTCACTCTCTCCAGGTCTCATTTGCCTTTTCAATTCGACCCCCCATCACACACCACTCAACATGGAAGCATCAAAGTTAGAAAAATCCATGACCGCAAAATCCGTGAAAATGGTCAAATACATACATCAGTATGTATATCGCTATAAATACAAAAAACAAAAAAGGAAAAAACAAAATAATCATGAAAACGTTTCTCAATTTACTATTCAAATTCACATTAAACGACCAGGGAAATTGAAAAAGGGTCGTTTAGCAAAGCAAAATTGCTACAGGGCGGCCGTTTCACGGCCCCAGTTCGAATTTGAAATTGCAAATGGCTGCCAAAATGAGAAAAATCGTATTATGCGATTTGTGGCGGTGTATTTATAGCGATATACATACTGATGTATGTATTTGACCATTTTCACGGATTTTGCGGTCATGGATTTTTCTAATTTTGATGCTTCCATGTTGAGTGGTGTGTGATGGGGGGTCGAATTGAAAAGGCAAATGAGACCTGGAGAGAGTGAAGGGGAAAAATAAAAAATTCAAACAATCACCAGACAAATAAAACAGGTAGGTTTTATTTGTCTGGTGATTGTTTGAATTTTTTATTTTTCCTTTTCGCTCTCTCCAGGTTTTGTTTGCCTTTTCAATTTGACCCTTTATCACACACTACTCAACGTGGAAGCATCGAAATTGGAGAGGTCCATGACCGCAAAATCCGTGAAAATGGTCAAATACATACATCAGTATGTATATCGCTATAAATACACCGCTACAAATCGCATAATACGATTTTTCTCATTTTGGCAGCCATTTGCAATTTCAAATTCGAACTGGGGCCGTGAAACGGCCGCCTTGTAGCAATTTTGCTTTGTTAAACGACCTTTTTTCAATTTCTTTGGTCGTTTAATGTGAATTTGAATAGTAAATTGAGAAACGTTTTCATGATTATTTTGTTTTTTCTTGATTTACCTGTAGAAATGTTGAAATTTTGATTTTTTTCTTGTACCTGTAAACTCTGAAGAAGGCGAAAGCCGAAAGCGCTCAGTAAATATTGTTTTGCACTGTTGATGATTTAATCCTACCATATACTTATTTCAATCATTTTGAATCCATTTGTTGGATCCAGTGCTACCGGGAAGATTTTTGTTTGATGTTTGTCTCATTTCTCCCTATATATATATATATATATATATATATATATATATATATATATATATATATATATATATATAGTAAAAACAATAAGTCCGATATAGCCAAATAACACAATTATTAATTAACTTCTACCGCGGTTTCACTGTTTTACAGATTTTCAAGAAGACATTTTGATTTACCTAGCAACGAAACGTAACGTTCTGGGTAACGTTTTCGTTTCCGTTAAAAATAAATGACGTTTCCGGTTAATGAATACTCTGATGGCACATGTCCCGACTAACTAGCCCCATTTAATTTAGGTTTCAGTGTATTTATGAAGTAATTTTCCTTTGCTCGTCTTAAAGTTGCGCTTTCCGTATACATCTTGTAGAAAGGGAAGATGTAGTATTTAGGATTCAAAGTATTTGCGCAAATGTCTATATGCTCACTAACTTTCAGCATTCTTGTTCGAGGGTCACGGATTTGTTGATTATGTACCGTGACCCGTTTTCTAAGAAAGTTGCCTGTTTCGCCGATATATTCATCCCCGCAGCCTCTGCATTTCATTACATAAATAACATTTTTCACATCGCATGACATATTTTCATGTATTTTGAAGTTCGTTCCGCAATTAAATAGTAATGAATTACCTTATATGAGATGAATGCAGAGGCCGCAGTTAGGTCTTTTACATTTCCTTACTTCGTGTTTATCATCAGAAGTAAATTTTGCTTTGGACAATAATCGTTTTAGGTTATAAGGCTGTCGTTTACTCTTAATCAGTTTGTATCTTGATAAAATATCAGTCATTTTATCATCTTGCCGCAAAATTGGTATATTATCAGCAATCACTCGGAACATTTCCGGATCTCTTGGATTGTGTGTTGATACGTACGGAATTATATTTTCTTCTGCTCGTGCTTTTACGGTGCGAAGTTGGTCTTTATTTAGTGACATTGCTTTCTCTACACCACGATCAATCACTTGTTCAGGATACTTTTGTTTAATTAAGAAAAATTTCAATTCCTCCATACGCATCTTAAGAACATGTTCTTCTGATATAATGGTTCTGAGTCGGCGTGCAAGATTATACGGAATATTGACCCTCGTATGTCTAGGGTGGCAAGAATAGAATAATAAATATTGCTTGCTATCGGTTTCTTTATAGAATATATCAGTTTCTATTTTACCATTTCTGTTTTTCACCAAAACATCCAGAAAAGATTGTTCAGTATTACTGTATTGCAACGTAAAATTAATATCTTTATGTAAGGTGTTTAAGATACTGTGCAATGTTTTCAAGTCTTCAACGGATTTCGTCCATGGGATAAAACAGTCGTCGAGAAAGCGTTTCCAGTTTTGGATAAAATTATTTCCAAAGTCATCCCCGAAAACTGTTTTGATTTGTTCATATAATTTTTCTTCCAGGTACCCGATAGTTAACGTTGCGTACACTGGCGCGAACTTAGTACCCATGGCTGTTCCTTTGATCTGTTTATAAAAGTTGTCGTTGAAGCAAAATGTATTGTTTTCTAAAATTAATTTGATTGCCTCTAGAATGAAGCTACTGGAGAATCTATGATTCTTCTTTTCTGGATATTTTTCTAGCCAGTATTTTACCGCTTCCAATCCCAGTTCGTGTGCAATATTAGAGTAAAGCGCTTCGATATCGAATGAGGCCAGTAGAGTACTAGGTTGTACTCTCTTTGGGAGGTAGTTGAGGAAATCAGTTGTATCTCGCAAGTTGCTTTTGATATATTTTGTGTGAGGCCGCAAAAGGATATCAAGCAAATTACTCAGTCTGTGAGTTAGACATGTCGGGCCGGCCACAATCGGTCTTAGCTTTAAATCGCTCACATCATTTACCTCTACATAAGAAGAACTGGAATTTTTGCACTTTTCAGTTATGGTTTTACTCTTGTGTATTTTTGGTAGACCATAAAATTGGCTTATTTTTACTTCAAAATTTTCCAAGTAATCTAGTTCCTTTTTAGTTAAAAGGTTTTGATATTTCTTCAGAAGTTTATGATATTTCTGCGAGGTGTCTTTATGTGGATTCTCAGATAATTTTTCATAATAATCCGTGTCAAGTATGATTGTTTCTACCATTTCCTGGTAATGTTCCTTATTCATTATTACGGTGGCGCCCCCTTTGTCAGCTTCTTTAATTATTATTGTGTCATCACTTTGTAAGGTTTTAATAGCGTTGGATTCTGTTTTATTTAAATTTGGTTTTAATTTGCTATTTGTTTTAGTTTTTGGAAAATCTTCAACTCTAGTTATAAATTTGTCGAGGCTTTCGTTTCTCTCGGGAGGTGGTATAAAACTACAAAACTATAAAACTAAGTATATATATATGAAAAATCAAACTAACGAGATGGAACGTCTGTAAATAATTTAATTTTCCCTATGCTTTTCTTATTGCATGAAAATATTATGTCACCTATGGCCTCTCATATTCTCAATGCCAAACGTCATCCTTGGCTGGGTTGGTTGTCTGTCCTTTTTCCGACGAACTCAGTAGGTCGTCATCTGCTCCAGAAAACCTCATTGTTCTACTGACGTTAACTCCTGTCTGATAAGGCGTCCATGCTACGATGTAGTCTATCTGGTTGTTGTGTGTCTTGTCTGGGCTGTGTCATGTCTATCTTCTCGATCGTGCGTGGGGGACTTTATAAGCTCTGAGCTTTTGTTCAGTTTCAGTTTCAAACTATGTATATCTTGTAAAATGCATGTTATTTTCCTGAAAAATATTGTTTAAGCCAAACAAAACATACTGGGAATGCAAAAAACATATATGAGTTCCTTGGGTAGGCCTCATTTTGCGATTGTGGCACTCCCTGAACCTTCCTTTCTACTTTAAGAATTGTTCACTGTTAGCATACAATTGAAGTTTCATATCAAAACCCAAAGGACGGTTGAAATATAACCTACACTATTGAGTTTATTGACGAAAAGCGAGAAAATGCTCGGCAGAGCATCCCATTTAATCCCTTTTCCTCAATACCTAAGAACTCATGTAACGTCCTCTATATTCAGTAATTGATCTCTTTCAATATCACAAGTCACAGTTTGGCGTGTTTACTCATGAAACTTTAGACGCCGGTGGGTAGATAAACCTACCAAAAACCTGCAGAGCCATTAAGTTAGTTCCTCTGGTTGAAATGTCATGGATCTTTCAAGGCTCGTTGACATAAGGCAGGCAGAAAAAGTCTTCAAGGACCTTCAAATCTGATACAGTCTTTGCCAGAGTCTTCTTCTATGTATGTTTTTTCTATAAAATCTTCGGAAACTGTCCTTATACTTGTATTTCTTAAGCTTTAGGGACTAGAGCAGGGTTCGAAGCACTCTGAGTCTCTAGGCGTGAATCCTTTGGGAAATAACCGTTTTGCCTCGAAAAAAACGTCGCGATAACGTTACCGCGGCCTCAGTTTTGACGATGCCGCAGACTGCCATCTTGTTTGGTTTGTTCTTTGACAGCGCGTAGTATCAGTTTAATGCATCGCTTTATTCCACTTTCGCGCCATGATGTATGTGATAAATTTTATAATTATTATTACTACAAAATATTTAATGATATAAAGAGAAAAATCGATGATTGTTCTCAATTGTTGCTATGTTCAACTTTTGCATGACATGTATGTACATTTGTCTGACAGAAAAGCATGTTACTATATCAGATTGCTAGAACATGTAAGATGGTAAGCTGACAGTCATTCAGTTCTGTTCTTTTCTTTTAGTTCTTTAAAATGAAGCAACTGAATTAAAACACCTAAATGCATAAAATATCTAGTTTTAAGTAAATAAAGTGAATAAAATAAATAAAGTAAGTTAAATGAATATGCATTTTCATTAGTGTTAATCATTGTAATGTATAAACAGGATAACCGTATAAGACCTCCTCTTAGGGTTTTATCATTGATTTAAGTTACCTTAGAATCACCGAGATAAGATCAGTAGAAGAAAAGGCAATGAGCAGGAGCCGATACAATCACCAAATAGGAAAGGGAAAAAAATAAATACGGCTTTTGCGTCCTAAAACACTCAGTCTGTGCGTCGAGTTTCAATTGCGGTACAGTCTCTCTTCAGTCAGTCGACTCAATAGATGGTACTGATATTCCAAGACACACCTCCGAACAGAGACGCAGCAGGAACGCTAAGGGTCTTCCTGTATGAGAAGGCCTCCTTCACGTAAAACCCTCCATCACATTAAATAAGTAAACTTATTGATTACATTTATATATGTACAACAACAAAAAAAAAAACAATTTGAAAACACATAAACCAAAATTGTTTCTGCTGTGAGTTAATGTGGCGATCGAATCCACAATCAGCAGAACGCCTCGTTTTAAGTGAAAACTGCTTCTGAAACTAGAACATGATTTCCACTACAATACCCACGATAGAAACAGGAAGACCGTCACCAAATAATAAAGTAACGTTCACTTCTAAATCTCCGTCATCAGAACAACCACCATCACAACTCGAATATTGCCGCTGGAAACCCAACATCACAACTACGGCTGTGTCCCCTCAACCACAATAATCGTCAAAAGGTCTGTCAGACCCTTGTCGATATTGGTTCTACGCATACAACGGCTACTCGGCTTCCATTAGCCTACGATATACTTGACACTTTTGGCCTAACGACACCAGGTCTATATCGAGACCGGGCTTAAATCGACATCACGTGGTCTCCGATCGAGATAGTCCCCGGATTTACATAAAAGAGAAGCACTATGTTTCTTGACCAGGTGTCAGTGAGTTCCGTGTGTTGCATTTGCTGACTCGTCAGCAACTTACGGCGACACGGGATATCTTGAACTCGGAACTTTCCTTGAAACAAGCACAAACGTGACAAATCTCAGACAATATACTAGAAACACAGAAACACTGTAAAACACAGATGATGCCCCCATACGATGCCTGTCCCCCATCCCACTTAATCCTCCAACTAACTCCCTTTCTACAAAAAAAAATAAAATAAAATAAATAAATAAATGAAAAATAAATGCATATCTTCAGTGTATCTGCAATATCTGTAAACTGTTCCACACTGACCATTATGTATCCGTAATAACCTGAAAATTTCTGAATTCTAAAGGCCCTTTTTTATAAAAGATAATTTTTTTCCACAAAGGCAATTGCGTATTCTCAATATGTCTACAACATTTGTGCAAAGTTTCAGAATGATTGCGTTAATACTGTGCGGGGAGTTGATTATAAAAAAAATTCACCTTGTATAAGCCATAAGACGAAACTTTTCTCAGTTTGAAAAAGCCGCCATTTTGTCAAAAGTATGTGTTCCTTTTCAGAAAGGCAGATGCACATTTTCAATATGTAACGAACGTATAAAGTTTCAAAATGACTGCTTGGATAATGTTGGAGAAGTTAATGATACAAACTTGTAACCCTGTATAACCCATGAGACGAAATATTTCTAAGCTTGAAAAGGCAAAATTGTTTTTTTGTTTTTGTTTTTTTCCTTTTCACGAAGGCAGGCGCACATCTTCAATATGTCTGCAATAACTGTGTAAAATGTCAGAATGACTGCTTGAAAATCTGGGAGGAGTTGAGTATACAAACTTATCGCCCTGTATAACCCATAAGACGAAATAATTTAAGTGACGTTGTTTCAGTGCTGTTTTAATGTTGACCCCACGACATATTAGAAATAACGATTTCAAAAATCACTGTGACGTTGTTTTATTGCAACTACCCAATAGAAATAACCATCGAATAATCAAATTCAAAGATTAACTACACTTCAGGAACTGACTGAATCAGATCCCAAACCCTTTCCCGAACATCAAATGGAAAGTTGGACAAAGACATCCCACCAAACAATAATTTACAAGTGATAAGCCGAGTCAGCAGCCCTTTCCCAAAAAAGTGGCAATTCAGCTATTTTTACTGAACTAAATAATTTAGACCAACAAAAGGCTTAAAATGAAAACAAAATAATTTAAACCGAACCGAACATAAAACAAATGCAACCGCAACGAAAGTACCGCCTTGGGACGGTAAGTAATAACTAAGGGGGGGGGGGGGGGGGATGGGGTTAAACCGGTTTTACTGGGCCCAAACCCTCACCCTAACCTTCAACAGCAGCAGTATACCAAATATATACAACAAGCATATAATGACGTCAAACAACGAACGTGCAACGTAACGGCGATATATAAATTGTAAATATGGCACACTGGCGACAAGAATGGGGTGCATAATTACAGATAATACAACACATAATATCATTGATAAATATCGCGGACGATGCATCGACGAAATAACGTCGTCGCTACGTCGATACAACGGCAAACTTGGAAGTCACTGGGAATTTACAATATGTATCATAAACTATTATGACATAATACTCAGCAATCTTAAATATATAATAAAGGGTGTATGTAGTCAACGTGATGACAAAAGCGACGTCAATTTGACCTCTTTGCAATGTTGGCACTGATCTGAAATATATGTGACACTACGTTGAAATCACGCCAAAAAAACGTAGATACACCGTTAACATGAAAACTATGCTTCGGCATATCGACGTTGACTAAATAGCAGAACTTGAAAGTATTAAAAACTGTTAAATGCGTGCAAAAAATGCTTGTAAAAGTAGTGTGTGTGTCTTAACACCTTAATTTGAATATGGAAACGCGTGGTGTATATGGATCTTGACACATGGACCTTAAGATCAGTCTGCTGAAGATGCATAGTTACTTTGAAAAGTTTAATATCCATATTTCAACTTCAAATAGCATACGATACTAAATAAAATCTACCCACAGATTCTTCAAGAATTCACACTGACAAGAAGGGCAGCTGATAAAATTGCAAGGCGAGCGACGCCACTATATATAGGTATTTTAAAACTCAGTTAGGCGGATAATCCGTGACAATAAATACACATCTTATGACTTACAAATCACACCACCATCCCATTACTGACCAAAGCGACATTCATCCCGGTATTTAATATGAAAAGGCTTTTCCGTGAAGTAAAGGACCTTTAGGGCCAAGGAAAGTTCAACAAGCACCAACAAATCAAAACGTTGTCTAATACGACGAAATATCAGTAGGACTTTAATCTCAAGCAAGCTTCCAAGTGCTGTTTATTAAGACTCACATTATGGTTGTGCTTTGAACAGCTATAAATTTTGATCCTCATTTTGTACCACTTATAGCCTTTTGAAATTAGAGGTAAAATCTAGAAGCATGGATTTATTTGAATTCAACTTCTCAATCGTTTGTTTTTCAGAGTGCTGTCTGTGAAAATGTTGGTACACAGCCAAATCATCAGAATAGCGCGTCAACGTATTTTGCAGTGCGCATGAATTGTACGCAAAAACTTTGATAATCACGTGAAAACGATACATTTCTTTGTTTTAAGGTGGAGCTGTTAAGGATGATGAGTTTCAAGAAGATAACCAAACTGAACAAGCTGAACAAGAGCCTACTGTTTATGCTGAATCTACTAGCATGGTTAAACCAGCTACGAGAAATACAACTTCAAATTCAGACAAGACAAAAAATGAGTCAGGTAAAACTTAATTTAGCTAGCGCTTCAGTGTTATAGACTGATGCAAGTATGCTGTAGGTATCTACAAACCGCTGTTGTTATATGGAATGCTACTACAAAGGTTGTAGTTTTCGTAAGTTCACAAATATACGGACAAAACGTCTGGTTACATAAAGGTCCTTATAATGTTCTTACCATACATGTATCTGTTTTGATTTACTATCATGTCCGTTTTCGGTGCACGATATAGAGCTTTATCTTTTGACAAACAAACATTGGAAAGATAGATCGGGTAACATCAGTTTCGTCACGTAGAAATTTAAAGCAATTAATTCTACAATTCCTTAACAAATTAAAATCTAAAAGAGTTCTTTCAAGAGCAGAAAACACATTCGAAAGAAGGAACATGGGCCAAGTCATTCTATGAGTCCTTAAAAAAGTAAGTTGGAAAAAGGCTAAATTTGGACTTCAGGATTTGCTAACTGCTGTTGAATTAATTGCAATGCTTTTTTTCTTAAACTCATATTAGATGTTTGTAGACACTGAGCATAAAAATTTCTTTGGAGAAAGTGTTAAATAAATGGCATGCAGACAATACAAGGACCTGAGCAAATGTTTTCAAAATAAAAAAAAAATGTTTGACTGCCTGTTAGCTTTCCAGATGCCAGTAAGTGTATTTTCGTAGCGCAGACATTATTATATGTGACTTTCTACCGCTCTTCATCATATTTATATCATTGTACCCTGTACTCAGTGTGCTCATAATTATACCTGGATGTTCACTGTCTAAATACAGATATGAGAGTTCCGTCTTACAAGCAAGTAGATGTTCCTAAATGGTCTGTAAAAGTTGGACTACCTTACTATATATTGGTACAGGGATGTCTGGGCAAATATTGTAGACTAAGGTCAGACTATTCAGAGACTGCATTATTTACCATTCTGACAGCAATTTTGTGAATATAAATGTAGCTTTATCGAATTTAATGCAACAGACGCGCGTTTCTGTATTTAACTACTCAGTATCGCTAAGCTCCAAAAGGTTGAAAGAAAAACGTTGATTGGCAAGTCTCGGGAGTCAACGAGGAGCCCTGTCTGCATGCCGCAAGTCACAGTAGCTGCAGACATCAGGTAAGAGATGCCTATGTTTTGACTTGCGGACGCAGATGTCCCCCTACCGATTAACCTCAACTCTGTGTCTCGAGAAACGCGACAGACAAGGACATCAAGAAGGAGATGTCAGATGCAGCAAGAACATGCAAACAGTCAAATATAAACGTATTCATACCAAATTTAGTGCTACAGACGCGCGTTTCTGTATTTAACTTCTTCAGTGTAGCTAAACCCCCAAAAAATGAAAGAAAAGATATGATGGCAGGTCTCCGCAGGCAACGATCATCCCTCTCCGAGCCACACTTACTGTCGCATTCAGCGCGACACATTAGCTGCAGACATCAGGTAAGCGACGCCTACGTATTAATCTATGAGCGCAGGCGTCCCCCATCGAGCTATCACAACCCCTGCGTTTTCGAGAAAGGTGACAGACAAGGACATCAGGAAAGAGATGTCCGATGCAGCATGAACCCGCAAAAAGCCAAAACAACTCAAAAGAATGGAAGTCAAACTCCGCTAAGATTCATGTCGCTACGACAAGTCAGTTTTAGTTTTAGAATTAGTTAGAAATTTTACCAGATATATATAAAAATGAATTAAGTATTTAAATCTGTAAGCACCAGACTTTTCAAGAAACGCAAGGTCGGAAGTTCTTCAGACTTTCTCACTTTGAGTGTAGTCAGACAAAAACAAATAATTGGCACTTCATTCTTTCGTTTGCCATCTCGTTGCCATGGTAACCGCATTTTTAGCTCACCTGAGCCGAAGGCTCACAGGTGAGCTTATAGTATAGGCAGGCATCCGTCGTCCGTCGTCCGTCCGTCGTCCGTCCGTCAATATTTTCAAACGACATCTCCTCTGAAAGTACAAGGCCCATTGTTACCAAATTTCATATATAGCATCTATAGGCAGGGGGAACCAATAATACTGTTTTTTATCCAAATCGCTGCAGAACTTTGGTTGCTATGGCAACTTAAAGTTTCCATTGACTTGTATGGGAAAAATTGAAAATTTGCATTTATTGCTATGTCACTGCAGATATTTTGACAAAACTTTTACAGAAATGTTTCTTGAGTATTCCTCTATCAACCACATGAACTTTATGTAAATTGCACAATTTGGCTGGTTGCCATGGCAACGGAATGGTTAAAAAATAGAAAAAATATTAAAAAATCTTCTCCTCAGAAACTATGCAACCAATAAAGCTCAAACTTCACAGAAAGGATCTTAGTACTAGCTTCTATAAAAGTATTGTTTTTCTTGGCAATTGCTCTAGCAGTTTGGTTGCTATGGGAACTGAAAGTTGCCAATGACTTATAATGGCAAAATAAAAAAATTGTATTTATTGCTATGTCACTGCAGATATTTTGACAAACCTTTTACAGAAATGTTCCTTGAGTATTCTTCTATCAACCACATGAACTTTATGTAAATTGCACAATTTGGCTGGTTGCCATGGCAACCGAATGGTTAAAAAATAGAAAAAATATTAAAAAATCATCTCCTCAGAAACTATGCAACCGATAAAGCTCAAACTTCACAGAAAGGATCTTAGTACTAGCTTCTATAAAAGTACTGTTGTTCTTGGCAATTGCTCTAGCAGTTTGGTTGCTATGGAAACTGAAAGTTGCCATTTACTTATAATGGCAAAATGGAAAATTTGCATTTATTGCTATGTCACTGCGGATATTTTGACAAAACTTTCATAGAAATGTACCTTGAGTAGTCTTTAACCAGCCATGTTAAATTTATGCAAATTGCCCAATTTGGCTGGTTGCCATTGCAACCGAATGGTTAAAAATAGAAAAATATTAAAAAATCATCTTCGCAGAAACTGTGTGGCCCAATATAGCTCAAACTTTACAGAAAGAACCTTAGTACTAGCCTCTATAGAATTATTGTTTTTCATGGCAATTGCTCCAGCAGTTTGGTTGCTATGGCAACAAAGAGTTTCCATTGACTTATAATGAGGAAAATGGAAATTGGCAATTTTTGCTGTCTAACTAACTGCAGTTATGTAAATTTTTTTCTACAGAAATGTTTCTTGAGTAGTCCTCTACGATTCATATGAATTTTCTCCAAATCGCTGAATTTGATTGGTTGCCATGGCAAAATATAGTGTAAATTTCGAAAAAAAAAAAAAAGAAAAAAAATCTTCTGCTCAGAAGCCATATAGGGGATGAAGCTGATATTGTGCAAACATGTTGATGACAGTAGTTTCTACATAAATTTTATTCTTTTCCTTCCAATTCCATAAGAACTTTGGTTGCTATGGCGACTTGTAGTTTCCATTGACTCATAATGGGAAAAGTGAAGCCATGAGGGAGATGAAGCTGATACTTAGCATACATATTAATAATTTTAACCTCTACCTAAAGTATGTTTTATATTATCATTGCCCATGTGAATTTGTTGCTATTGCAACTTAAAGTTTCCATAGACTTATAATGAGGAAAGTGGACATTTGCTATTTATTTCTGTGTTGCTGCAGATATTTCGACAAAAATTCACAGAAATGTTCCTGGAGTAGTCCTCTATCAGCCATATGAATTTTTCCCAATTACCCGATTTTAATTGGTTGCCATTGCAGCTGAAAGGCCAAATTTTCACTTCTTTTTTTTGCCAAAGATCTTCTGAGAAGCCATTAATGGGGGATAAAGCTTTTTTTTTTTGCATAAATGTTTGTGATATTATCCTCTACATAAATGGTGTTTTTTATTGCTGTTGTGCATGGTGTTTTGTTGCTGTAACCTCAGTGCTCAGGTGAGCGATATAGGGCCATTGGCCCTCTGGTTTATGTTTTTGTAGAAAAAATGCCAAAAGTTCAAAAGAAATTTGCGTTTTTCGCTCTTGTATATCACCGAGAATAGACAAAGCTTGACCAAAAACTCTTTAAATCTACAAAGTAGGGACTTATGTAATTAACATGAAGCATCAAAACAACTTTGTTCGAATGTTTTATACGCCCGTTTTGAAAAAAACGAACGTATTATGTCATGGCGCTGTCCGTCTGTCCGTCCGTCTGTCCGTCCATCCGTCAACATTCTTGTGTGCACCATATCTCGGAAACCGTTCGAGATATCTTCATGAAATTGTGTAGGCATATATATTAGGATAGGGCAAAGTGTTGCGTATAGTAATGGTTGCTCCCCCTTCCTTAGTTTCAAAGTAATGCCCCTTTCATTTTTTTTAACCCTACTAGTCTTGTGCGCGCCGTAACTAGATAACCCTTTTGGATATCTTGATGAAACTTTATAGGAATGTGTATGAGGGTCTGATGATGTGTCGCGTATAACAATGGTTGCTCTCCCGTTCTTTGTTTTGGAGTTGCATCCCTTTGATTAGATTTTTAGGCTATTTTTGTGTATACTAATCTTGTGCATTCAATTACTTAGTAACCATTTGAAATATCTTGATTAGACTTTATAACAATGTGCATGATCACAAGACAATGTGTCACATATAAGAATGGTTGTTCCCCCCTACTAAATTTTGGAGTTACCTCCCTTTGATTAGTTTTTAGGCTAACCCATTCCCCCATAACTCCTTAACCCTTTGAAATATTTTAATGAAACTTTGCTGGAATGTGTATAATAATGGAACAATGTATCATGAGCATGAACCACAACTCTGGCTTACTTACTTCCTGAATTATCTGCCCTTGCATCAGTTTGCGTTTTACTCTGTAACTTCTTAACCAATGGAAATATTTTAACAAAACTTTATGGTTATGTGCATATTGTAAAGGGAAAGTATTGTGACTAAGAGTTTACGAATTATCTCCCCTGTTTGACTTCGGCATTTCTCAAATGCTGAGCTGCTTCACCCTGGAAGCTGATTTTTGGTATACTAATAGTATTTTATATGTAAGATTTTTTGATAACATTGCAGTCATTAATTACAGAGTTGTTTCCCCTGTTTGTCTGTCTGTCCATCCTTCCATAAACATTCTGTAACTCCTTCATGACACTGAAACGGGCGTATTATGCGCCGCTTGCGAAGCTCTTGTTGGCATATCTACTAGTCCTCAAAGGTGGGTGGGTTAACCTGGTATCGCAAAACACAGTTTTTAGGCATTTTTAAGCATCACTTTTAAAAAACGCACACTTCTATGACACATTTGCATACTTTTACATAAAAGAGGAGACTTTCAATTTTTGGACAAATAAAAAAACAGAGTGGGGCAAAGCTGACGTCAGACTGTAACCATGGCAACAAACCATACCCCATGCAAAAGGGGAAAAAAGAAACTTATACTGAAACCACACTATTATAATCAGATTAATTGCATTGCAGCTATAACGTCTGGTCCAAATGCTGTAGAAATATTAATTCTATATGATTTGGTGAGGTTTCGAACCCTTAAGGGTTGAAAGTCCCATTTATATTCAATTAAAAGGCCCAAAAAGGGGCAAAACATGGTCAAAATTAACGTACCTCATTCATTGTCTGTAGGAATCAACAAAAAGACAACATGGGTTTTATTTAAATTTGTTATGAAATTATAAGTTTGACATAAACTGATAGAAAATATGGCAATAAGGAGCCCTACATCTCTAGGTATGGAGTCTATAGGGGCCCAAAAAGGGGTTAATTTGAAAATGTTCATCCAAAATAATAATCATTCTTCACAGTGGAACACACTGCAGCATTTGCCAAGATAAAATAGGTTGAAAAACACACACAAAAAACACCCTTATAAATGCCACAAGTAAACTTGCACTCAAGGGGCTGGGAGCCCGATTTATGAAAATTTAAGGGGCTCGAAAAGGGAAAAAATGGTCAAAATTACCACATATCACTCATTCTCCTTATCAATACGCAGAGACAGCACTGGCTGCTTTTAAATTTGATATGCCAAATAAGTTTGACATATACTGATAGAAAATATGGCAAAAAGGAGCCCAAAATCCCCAGCTATGGAGATTATAGGGGCCGAAAAGGGGATAATTTGAAAATAAACACCCAAAATTAAAGTCGTTTTTCATAACAAAGCACAATACAGCCTTTGTCTAGGTGAAATAGGTTGAAAAAAGCCTTATACATGTATATACCACAAGTAAACTTGCAATCAAGCGGCTGGGAGCCCTATTTATAACGATTTAAGGGGCTCAAAAAGGGGAAAAATGGTCAAAATTACCACATATCACTCGTTTTCTCTACAAAAAAACAAAAGACAATCTAGTTACGTTTCATTTTATTATGAAATATTAGGTTGACATATATTGATAGAAAATATGGCAATAGGGAGCCCTAAATCCCTAGGTATGAAGTATATAGGGTCCCAGAAAGGGGTAAATTTTCCCAAAAAAGTGGCAATTCAGCTATTTTTACTGAACTAAATAATTTAGACCAACAAAAGGCTTAAAATGAAAACACAATAATTTAAACCGAACCGAACATAAAACAAATGCAACCGCAACGAAAGTACCGCCTTGGGACAGTAAGTAATAACTAAGGGGGGGGGGGGGGGGATGGGGTTAAACCGGTTTTACTGGGCCCAAACCCTCACCCTAACCTTCAACAGCAGCAGTATACCAAATATATACAACAAGCATATAATGACGTCAAACAACGAACGTGCAACGTAACGGCGATATATAAATTGTAAATATGGCACACTGGCGACAAGAATGGGGTGCATAATTACAGATAATACAACACATAATATCATTGATAAATATCGAGGACGATGCATCGACGAAATAACGTCGTCGCTACGTCGATACAACGGCAAACTTGGAAGTCACTGGGAATTTACAATATGTATCATAAACTATTATGACATAATACTCAGCAATCTTAAATATATAATAAAGGGTGTATGTAGTCAACGTGATGACAAAAGCGACGTCAATTCGACCTCTTTGCAATGTTGGCACTGATCTGAAATATACGTGACACTACGTTGAAATCACGCCAAAAAACGTAGATACACCGTTAACATGAAAACTATGCTTCGGCATATCGACGTTGACTAAATAGCAGAACTTGAAAGTATTAAAAACTGTTAAATGCGTGCAAAAAATGCTTGTAAAAGTAGTGTGTGTGTCTTAACACCTTAATTTGAATATGGAAACGCGTGGTGTATATGGATCTTGACACATGGACCTTAAGATCAGTCTGCTGAAGATGCATAGTTACTTTGAAAAGTTTAATATCCATATTTCAACTTCAAATAGCATACGATACTAAATAAAATCTACCCACAGATTCTTCAAGAATTCACACTGACAAGAAGGGCAGCTGATAAAATTGCAAGGCGAGCGACGCCACTATATATAGGTATTTTAAAACTCAGTTAGGCGGATAATCCGTGACAATAAATACACATCTTATGACTTACAAATCACACCACCATCCCATTACTGACCAAAGCGACATTCATCCCGGTATTTAATATGAAAAGGCTTTTCCGTGAAGTAAAGGACCTTTAGGGCCAAGGAAAGTTCAACAAGCACCAACAAATCAAAACGTTGTCTAATACGACGAAATATCAGTAGGACTTTAATCTCAAGCAAGCTTCCAAGTGCTGTTTATTAAGACTCACATTATGGTTGTGCTTTGAACAGCTATAAATTTTGATCCTCATTTTGTACCACTTATAGCCTTTTGAAATTAGAGGTAAAATCTAGAAGCATGGATTTATTTGAATTCAACTTCTCAATCGTTTGTTTTTCAGAGTGCTGTCTGTGAAAATGTTGGTACACAGCCAAATCATCAGAATAGCGCGTCAACGTATTTTGCAGTGCGCATGAATTGTACGCAAAAACTTTGATAATCACGTGAAAACGATACATTTCTTTGTTTTAAGGTGGAGCTGTTAAGGATGATGAGTTTCAAGAAGATAACCAAACTGAACAAGCTGAACAAGAGCCTACTGTTTATGCTGAATCTACTAGCATGGTTAAACCAGCTACGAGAAATACAACTTCAAATTCAGACAAGACAAAAAATGAGTCAGGTAAAACTTAATTTAGCTAGCGCTTCAGTGTTATAGACTGATGCAAGTATGCTGTAGGTATCTACAAACCGCTGTTGTTATATGGAATGCTACTACAAAGGTTGTAGTTTTCGTAAGTTCACAAATACACGGACAAAACGTCTGGTTACATAAAGGTCCTTATAATGTTCTTACCATACATGTATCTGTTTTGATTTACTATCATGTCCGTTTTCGGTGCACGATATAGAGCTTTATCTTTTGACAAACAAACATTGGAAAGATAGATCGGGTAACATCAGTTTCGTCACGTAGAAATTTAAAGCAATTAATTCTATAATTCCTTAACAAATTAAAATCTAAAAGAGTTCTTTCAAGAGCAGAAAACACATTCGAAAGAAGGAACATGGGCCAAGTCATTCTATGAGTCCTTAAAAAAGTAAGTTGGAAAAAGGCTAAATTTGGACTTCAGGATTTGCTAACTGCTGTTGAATTAATTGCAATGTTTTTTTTCTTAAACTCATATTAGATGTTTGTAGACACTGAGCATAAAAATTTCTTTGGAGAAAGTGTTAAATAAATGGCATGCAGACAATACAAGGACCTGAGCAAATGTTTTCAAAATAAAAAAAAATGTTTGACTGCCTGTTAGCTTTCCAAATGCCAGTAAGTGTATTTTCGTAGCGCAGACATTATTATATGTGACTTTCTACCGCTCTTCATCATATTTATATCATTGTACCCTGTACTCAGTGTGCTCATAATTATACCTGGATGTTCACTGTCTAAATACAGATATGAGAGTTCCGTCTTACAAGCAAGTAGATGTTCCTAAATGGTCTGTAAAAGTTGGACTACCTTACTAAATATTGGTACAGGGATGTCTGGGCAAATATTGTAGACTAAGGTCAGACTATTCAGAGACTGCATTATTTACCATTCTGACAGCAATTTTGTGAATATAAATGTAGCTTTATCGAATTTAATGCAACAGACGCGCGTTTCTGTATTTAACTACTCAGTATCGCTAAGCTCCAAAAGGTTGAAAGAAAAACGTTGATTGGCAAGTCTCGGGAGTCAACGAGGAGCCCTGTCTGCATGCCGCAAGTCACAGTAGCTGCAGACATCAGGTAAGAGATGCCTATGTTTTGACTTGCGGACGCAGATGTCCCCCTACCGATCAACCTCAACTCTGTGTCTCGAGAAACGCGACAGACAAGGACATCAAGAAGGAGATGTCAGATGCAGCAAGAACATGCAAACAGTCAAATATAAACGTATTCATACCAAATTTAGTGCTACAGACGCGCGTTTCTGTATTTAACTTCTTCAGTGTAGCTAAACCCCCAAAAAATGAAAGAAAAGATATGATGGCAGGTCTCCGCAGGCAACGATCATCCCTCTCCGAGCCACACTTACTGTCGCATTCAGCGCGACACATTAGCTGCAGACATCAGGTAAGCGACGCCTACGTATTAATCTATGAGCGCAGGCGTCCCCCATCGAGCTATCACAACCCCTGCGTTTTCGAGAAAGGTGACAGACAAGGACATCAGGAAAGAGATGTCCGATGCAGCATGAACCCGCAAAAAGCCAAAACAACTCAAAAGAATGGAAGTCAAACTCCGCTAAGATTCATGTCGCTACGACAAGTCAGTTTTAGTTTTAGAATTAGTTAGAAATTTTACCAGATATATATAAAAATGAATTAAGTATTTAAATCTGTAAGCACCAGACTTTTCAAGAAACGCAAGGTCGGAAGTTCTTCTTCAGACTTTCTCACTTTGAGTGTAGTCAGACAAAAACATATAATTGGCACTTCATTCTTTCGTTTGCCATCTCGTTGCCATGGTAACCGCATTTTTAGCTCACCTGAGCCGAAGGCTCACAGGTGAGCTTATAGTATAGGCAGGCATCCGTCGTCCGTCGTCCGTCCGTCGTCCGTCCGTCCGTCAATATTTTCAAATGACATCTCCTCTGAAAGTACAAGGCCCATTGTTACCAAATTTCATATATAGCATTTATAGGCAGGGGGAACCAATAACACTGTTTTTTATCCAAATCGCTGCAGAACTTTGGTTGCTATGGCAACTTAAAGTTTCCATTGACTTGTATGGGAAAAATTGAAAATTTGCATTTATTGCTATGTCACTGCAGATATTTTGACAAAAATTTTACAGAAATGTTCCTTGAGTATTCCTCTATCAACCACATGAACTTTATGTAAATTGCACAATTTGGCTGGTTGCCATAGCAACGGAATGGTTAAAAAATAGAAAAAATATTAAAAAATCTTCTCCTCAGAAACTATGCAACCAATAAAACTCAAACTTCACAGAAAGGATCTTAGTACTAGCTTCTATAAAAGTACTGTTTTTCTTGGCAATTGCTCTAGCAGTTTGGTTGCTATGGGAACTGAAAGTTGCCAATGACTTATAATGGCAAAATTGAAAATTTGCATTTATTGCTATGTCACTGCAGATATTTTGACAAAACTTTTACAGAAATGTTCCTTGAGTATTCTTCTATCAACCACATGAACTTTATGTAAATTGCACAATTTGGCTGGTTGCCATGGCAACCGAATGGTTAAAAAATAGAAAAAATATTAAAAAATCATCTTCTCAGAAACTATGCAACCAATAAAGCTCAAACTTCACAGAAAGGATCTTAGTACTAGCTTCTATAAAAGTACTGTTGTTCTTGGCAATTGCTCTAGCAGTTTGGTTGCTATGGAAACTGAAAGTTGCCATTTACTTATAATGGCAAAATGGAAAATTTGCATTTATTGCTATGTCACTGCGGATATTTTGACAAAACTTTCAAAGAAATGTACCTTGAGTAGTCTTTAACCAGCCATGTTAAATTTATGCAAATTGCCCAATTTGGCTGGTTGCCATTGCAACCGAATGGTTAAAAATAGAAAAATATTAAAAAATCATCTTCGCAGAAACTGTGTGGCCCAATATAGCTCAAACTTTACAGAAAGAACCTTAGTACTAGCCTCTATAGAATTATTGTTTTTCATGGCAATTGCTCCAGCAGTTTGGTTGCTATGGCAACAAAGAGTTTCCATTGACTTATAATGAGGAAAATGGAAATTGGCAATTTTTGCTGTCTAACTAACTGCAGTTATGTAAAAAATTTTCTACAGAAATGTTTCTTGAGTAGTCCTCTACGATTCATATGAATTTTCTCCAAATCGCTGAATTTGATTGGTTGCCATGGCAAAATATAGTGTAAATTTCGAAAAAAAAAAAAGAAAAAAAATCTTCTGCTCAGAAGCCATATAGGGGATGAAGCTAATATTGTGCAAACATGTTGATGACAGTAGTTTCTACATAAATCTTATTCTTTTTCTTCCAATTCCATAAGAACTTTGGTTGCTATGGCGAATTGTAGTTTCCATTGACTCATAATGGGAAAAGTGAAGCCATGAGGGTGATGAAGCTGATACTTAGCATACATATTAATAATTTTAACCTCTACCTAAAGTATGTTTTATATTATCATTGCCCATGTAAATTTGTTGCTATTGCAACTTAAAATTTCCATAGACTTATAATGAGGAAAGTGGACATTTGCTATTTATTTCTGTGTTACTGCAGATATTTTGACAAAAATTCACAGAAATGTTCCTGGAGTAGTCCTCTATCAGCCATATGAATTTTTCCCAATTACCCGATTTTGATTGGTTGCCATTGCAGCTGAAAGGCCAAATTTTCACTTCTTTTTTTTGCCAAAGATCTTCTGAGAAGCCATTAATGGGGGATAAAGCTTTTTTTTTGCATAAATGTTTGTGATATTATCCTCTACATAAATGGTGTTTTTTATTGCTGTTGTGCATGGTGTTTTGTTGCTGTAACCTCAGTGCCTCAGTGCTCAGGTGAGCGATATAGGGCCATTGGCCCTCTGGTTTATGTTTTTGTAGAAAAAATGCCAAAAATTCAAAAGAAATTTGCGCTTTTCGCTCTTGTATATCACCGAGAATAGACAAAGCTTGACCAAAAACTCTTTAAATCTACAAAGTAGGGACTTATGTAATTAACATGAAGCATCAAAACAACTTTGTTCGAATGTTTTATACGCCCGTTTTGAAAAAAACGAACGTATTATGTCATGGCGCTGTCCGTCTGTCCGTCCGTCTGTCCGTCCATCCGTCAACATTCTTGTGTGCACCATATCTCGGAAACCGTTTGAGATATCTTCATGAAATTGTGTTGGCATATATATTAGGATAGGGCAAAGTGTCGCGTATAGTAATGGTTGCTCCCCCTTCCTTAGTTTCAAAGTAATGCCCCTTTCATTTTTTTTAACCCTACTAGTCTTGTGCGCGCCGTAACTAGATAACCCTTTTTGATATCTTGATGAAACTTTATAGGAATGTGTATGAGGGTCTGATGATGTGTCGCGTATAACAATGGTTGCTCTCCCCTTCTTTGTTTTGGAGTTGCATCCCTTTGATTGGATTTTTAGGCTATTTTTGTGTATACTAATCTTGTGCATTCAATTACTTAGTAACCATTTGAAATATCTTGATTAAACTTTATACCAATGTGCATGATCACAAGACAATGTGTCACATATAAGAATAGTTGTTCCCCCTTACTAAATTTTGGAGTTACCTCCCTTTGATTAGTTTTTAGGCTAACCCATTCCCCCATAACTCCTTAACCCTTTGAAATATTTTAATGAAACTTTGCTGGAATGTGTATAATAATAGGACAATGTATCATGAGCATGAACCACAACTCTGGCTTACTTACTTCCTGAATTATCTGCCCTTGCATCAGTTTGCGTTTTACTCAGTAACTTCTTAACCAATGGAAATATTTTAACAAAACTTTATGGTTATGTGCATATTGTAAAGGGAAAGTATTGTGACCAAGAGTTTACGAATTATCTCCCCTGTTTGACTTCGGCATTTCTCAAATGCTGAGCTGCTTCACCCTGGAAGCTGATTTTTGGTATAATAATAGTATTTTATATGTAAGATTTTTTGATAACATTGCAGTCATTAATTACAGAGTCGTTTCCCCTGTTTGTCTGTCTGTCCATCCTTCCATAAACATTCTGTAACTCCTTCATGACACTGAAACGGGCGTATTATGCGCCGCTTGCGAAGCTCTTGTTGGCATATCTACTAGTCCTCAAAGGTGGGTGGGTTAACCTGGTATCGCAAAACACAGTTTTTAGGCATTTTTAAGCATCACTTTTAAAAAACGCACACTTCTATGACACATTTGCATACTTTTACATAAAAGCGGAGACTTTCAATTTTTGGAAAATAAAAAAACAGAGTGGGGCAAAGCTGACGTCAGACCGTAACAATTGCAACAAACCATACCCCATGCAAAAGGGGAAAAAAGAAGCTTATACTGAAACCACACTATTATAATCAGATTAATTGCATTGCAGCTATAACTACTGGTCCAAATGCTGTAGAAATATTAATTCTATATGATTTGGTGAGGTTTCGAACCCTTAAGGGTTGAAAGTCCCATTTATATTCATTTAAAAGGCCCAAAAAGGGGCAAAACATGGTCAAAATTAACGTACCTCATTCATTGTCTGTAGGAATCAACAAAAAGACAACATGGGTTTTATTTAAATTTGTTATGAAATTATAAGTTTGACATAAACTGATAGAAAATATGGCAATAAGGAGCCCTACATCTCTAGGTATGGAGTCTATAGGGGCCCAAAAAGGGGTTAATTTGAAAATGTTCATCCAAAATGATAATCATTCTTCACAGTGGAACACACTGCAGCATTTGCCAAGATAAAATAGGTTGAAAAACACACACAAAAAAAACACCCTTATAAATGCCACAAGTAAACTTGCACTCAAGGGGCTGGGAGCCCTATTTATGAAAATTTAAGGGGCTCGAAAAGGGAAAAAATGGTCAAAATTACCACATATCACTCATTCTCCTTATCAATACGCAGAGACAGCACTGGCTGCTTTTAAATTTGATATGCCAAATAAGTTTGACATATACTGATAGAAAATATGGCAAAAAGGAGCCCAAAATCCCCAGCTATGGAGATTATAGGGGCCGAAAAGGGGATAATTTGAAAATAAACACCCAAAATTAAAGTCGTTTTTCATAACAAAGCACAATACAGCCTTTGTCTAGGTGAAATAGGTTGGAAAAAGCCTTATACATGTATATACCACAAGTAAACTTGCAATCAAGCGGCTGGGAGCCCTATTTATAACGATTTAAGGGGCTCAAAAAGGGGGAAAATGGTCAAAATTACCACATATCACTCGTTTTCTCTACAAAAAAACAAAAGACAATCTAGTTACGTTTCATTTTATTATGAAATATTAGGTTGACATATATTGATAGAAAATATGGCAATAGGGAGCCCTAAATCCCTAGGTATGAAGTATATAGGGTCCCAGAAAGGGGTAAATTTGATATTCGCTAAAAGTAATCAAAAACTGTAGTAGATTTTTAATTTCTACACACTGAAACAAAGTACTACATCTGCGATGTTGACACTGGTTGTTAAACTACAAGCCTAGTATATATTAATATCAAATGCCATACTTAAATTCATTAAAGGGGCCAAACGGAGGCTAATTATGTGAAAATGTAAAAGAAATAAACAAAAATGAAAAAAATGGATGCATTTTTGTTCTGATAGAAACAAATCGAGATGTTGGTATTAATAGAAAAGTATTTTATGCAGACAATTACACATTGTTAGCTTTCCGAAAATGTGTAAAGCTGGTTTTCCATAGATCTTATTCTTTAGCCATTTCTATGCCTATGTTTAACATGACTGTTACAAAAGCATGGCACAAATAGCGTGAATAACGAATTTCGATTCTAAATATGCTTCATTCCACAGAACTTATTTCAGTGACAAACAAGTTCTTAGCCACTATATTTTTCTTATAATGGACAAATACAAAGCCTGAGCTGAAAGAAACAGTCATATAATACGCTCCATGCAAATCCTTCTATACAATGTAGTTTGTACGCCAGCTGCAAACATGAGATTTGGACCACATACTCTTGCTCTTACCATTCATTTAGCATGGGCGTTTATTTCGAAGACTATAAATCTCAAATAGAAAGGATAACACAGATCTGAGCTTTTTCTTCTTTTTTTTTTTTTTATCTTTAATTTTTTTTTTTTTTTTTTTTGCCAGCCCACTGGAGAAAGTCATTATTTCAAAACATGCAATTATTCAGAAAAATCAAATGTGATTATGAAGAAAAGCAATCCTCAAAATAGAATATCCAAATAAGGAGGTATAGTTTCCCAAAGGTCAAATTTTTCGGCTGTCCTTAAAACATGAGGGGTTACGTCATGTTTGCAAGCATGGGGTATGAGTTCTATTTGAATGTCCATGAAATGAATCATGAATATCCAGGATATTGGATATGAAGGAGGCAGATTAGGGCTATCTGTGGATCAAAGAACTGTGTCATGTGTCTTTGTGGTGGAAGTTTTGATGCAGATACAATAATTGACGGTGAGTTGATAAACATCTAAAGTTTTTTTCAGCCATTTTTACAAAAGGGGGGCTACTTTTGAGACAGACTTTCGGTTTACTTCCCTTGCCTTGTAGGACTTCCGTTTGCTTCCCTGCCGTTGTAGGATTGGACTTTGCCCCAAAGAAGGCAAGTTCTTTTCTTCAGGAGTTGATACCCATTGAGAATGGAGGAAAGACAGAAAATGGCAGAGTTGCCACCCCCTGCCAGTGTATTTTGTAGCCTTGAGTTTTTAGTCTTGATCTGTTAGATATATTTGTTACGTGTTATGTGTCTGTGGCGAGGAAGTTTTGAAGCAGATACAATGTTTGAGGGTGAATGGATAAACATCCATGGTTTTTTTTGCCATTTTACAAAGGAGAATACATTTTGGGACTTTCTGTTTAATTCCCTCGTCTTATGAGACTTCTTGTTTGCTTCCCTTCCATTATAGGATTCGCTCTTGGTGGTTGGGCTTTGCCCCAAGGAAGGCAAATTCTTTCCGTCAGGAGTTGATTCCCACTGAGAATGGATGCAAGACAGAAAATGGCAGAGTTGCCTCCCCTGCCTGTGTATCTAATCACCTCGAGTTTTCAGTCTTGATCTGTTCTAATACACTTGTGACGTGTTATGTGTATGTGTCGAAGCAGTTTTCATGCAGATACAATTTTTGTTTTGAGGATGAATGGATGCACATCCATGTTTTCCAGCAATTTTACAACGGGGAGCAACTTTTGATATTTCCTGTTCACTTCCCTGGCCTCATGGGACTTCCTGTTTGCTTCCCTTCCAGTGTGGGATTTGCTTTTGGAGGCTGAGCTTAGCCCCACGGAGAGTAAATATTTCCTTCAGGAGTCAGTCCCCATTGAGATGGCGGCAAGATGCAAAATGGCAGAGTTTCCGCCCCTGCAAGTGTATCTAGTCACCTTGAGTTTTCGGTTTTGGTCTGTTCTAACATATTCATTTTATGCTGTCTGATACTGCACTTGTATATATAATAGAAATGTACATCTCAAATAAGGACCCGAGGGAAAATTGGCTGTACATCCAGCTTGGCCTCCCCTATCAAATATAGTAATTTTTGTTATAATTATTACTCCCTCCTCCTCCTCTCTCTCCCCCCCCCCCCACACACACACACACTCCACAAACACGATCTGTTTTCAGTCTGAACGGTAAATTTGTCAGAGCAGGAGAAAGTTTATTATTTATCCATATATCCAAGTGGTAACGGGGCTAATTCAAAGCTATTTCTTCATATTTCTCAATGAAAGCAATGATTTGAACCCCCATAAGAAACGCCTCAGCGAGACGGATCTAATGAGGGTGTTCTCACGAGGGGTCACAATGATTTTTTTATTGAAACATAGGGAAAATAATCCCTAAATTATCCCTGTTACCCCCTTCTTATCTGGATCAGTGTTTAATTATCCTAAATACGGTGTATGGATACATTGGCATGTTTTCCTGCCAATTTTTCAAAGGGAGACAAATTTTGTGACTTCCCCTTTGATTCCCAGCACAGTAAAATTAGTTAAGGTATTTCAATATTAATAACAATTAATGAATGTTTTCTATCAGTATATGTCAAACTAGTATTTTCCTTAAAAAATATAAAAGTAAAAATAGTTGTCTTTTGTTGATTCACAGTGCGAATGAGTGATATATATGGTAATTTTGACAATTTTTGCCCCTTTTTGGGCCCTTTTAATGGATATAAATAGCCTTTCCGACCCTTAAGATGTCAAACTTTCATCAAATCAAGCAGAATACGTATTTCAATAGCAGAAGAATCACAAGTTATAGCTGCAATACATTTAATATGGTTGCGAATCTGTGGTAATAGTATAACCTTTCGTTTTTACTTTCTTGCATAAGGTATGGCTTGTTCCCATGGTTACGGTCTGAAATCAGCTTTGCCCCACTCAGTTTTTTTCATTTTCTAAAAGAAGAAAGCCTCCTGTTTGACGTTAAAGTATGCAAATGTGTCACAGAAGTGTGCGTTTTTTAAACATGATGATTAAAAATGCCTAAAAATAGTGTTTTGCAATACCTGGTTACCCCACCCACATTTGCAGTACAGTAGGTATAGAAAGACATTGGAACAACGTTGGTTTGATGTTTCACATTAATAACATAAGTCCCTAGGTTTTAGATTTAAACAGTTTCTGATGAAACCTAGCCTAGTCTAGGAGATATAGAAGTGCAGAAAGTGTGAATTTCTGTTGAATATTTTGGCATTTTTTCTGCAAAAACATAAAAACGCGGTTACCATGGCAACGGGATGGTAAACGACAAAACGAAGTGCGAATTACTTGTTTTCGTGGGACAACAAACAAGAGGGCCATAAGGCCCTGAATCGCTCACCTGAACAATTGGCAAGGTGGCTTTTACTTATCATGTCTGAAATTGTCAAAATATGAGTTTTGGGTCAAAAGTCAAAGAATGACCATGACCACTTGTACTCATAAATCTTCATGTACTCATTAAGACAACCATATTTTTAGGCCAAAGTCTTCAAAACTTTCCATGAAATCTTATGTTCTAGCATTTTCCCATATTTGACCATGCCGCAAAAAAGGTCAAAGTAAACCCAAGGTCACCATTTGAACAGTCTTGGTGGTACTCTAGTACTCCATGCTATTTACCAAGTTTCAAGGCCATAGGTGTATTGGTTCTGGAGAAGAAAAATATTAAAGATTTATACCATAAGTGGTAATGGCGGCCAAGTTGGTCATGTGACCTGGACCGTTTGAACAAATTTTCATTCAATCAACCCCTGGAGGCTCTATATGAAATGTGTTCACAATTGGCCCTTTGGCTTTTGAGGAAATGGTTGAAAATGTCAAAATATGAGCGATCTGGATCAAAGGTAAAAAAATGACCTTGACCTCTTGTACTCATAATTCTTCATGAACTGATTAAGACAACTGTATATACCAATTTTTTAGGCCAAAATCTTCAAAACTTTCAATGAAATCTTATGTTCTACCATTTTCCCATATTTGACCTTGCTGTAAAAGGTCAAGGTCAACACAAGGTCATCATTCGAACAATCTTGATAGTACTCAAGTATCCAATGCTACATACAAAGTCTCAAGGCCATCCGTCAATTGGTTCTGGAGAAGAAGATTTTTAAAGGTATTTACCATATATGGGCGTGGCGGCCATGTTGGTCATGTGTCCAGGACTGTAAGAAAATGTTTTCATTCCTTCAACCCCTCGAGGCTCTATATGAAATTTGGATTCAACTGGCCCAGTGGTTTTAGAGCAGATTGTTTGAAATTGTCAAAATTTGAGATTTCTGGGTCAAAGGTCAAAGAATGACCTTGACCTCTTGTACTCATAAATATTCATGTACTCATTTAGATGATTGTATATGCCAATTTTTAGGCCAAAATCTTCAAAACTTACCATGAAATCTCATGTTCCAGCATTTTCAGATATTTGACCTTGCCGTAAAAAAGGTCAAGGTCAACCCAGGGTCATAATTTGAACAATCTTGATAGTACTTGAGTACCCAATGCTACATACCGAGTTTCAAGGCCATCGGTCTACTGGTTCTGGAGAAGAAGATTTTTAAAGGTTTTTACCATATATGGGCGTGGTGGCCATGTTGGTCATGTGACCTGGACCGTATGAACAACTTTTCATTCCCTCAACTCCTGGAGGACCTATATGAAATTTAGTTACAATTGGCCTAATTGTTTTTGAGGAGATTGTTTGATATTGTCAAAATTTGAGAGTTCTGGGTCAAAGGTCAAAAAACGACCTTGACCTCTTGTACTCATAAATCTTCATGTAGTCATTAAGATGACTGTATGTACCAATTTATAGGCCAAAATCTTCAACATTTTCCAAGATATCTTATGTTGCAGCATTATGCCATATAAAAGCATAAGGACGCAAATTTGACCTTACCGTAAAAAAGGTCAAGGTCAACCCAAGGTCATAATTTGAACAATCTTGGTAGTACTCGTGTACCCGATGCTACATACCAAGTTTCAAGGCCATCGACCTATTGGTTCTAAAGAAGAAGATTTTTTCAGGTTTTTACCATGTATGGGCATGGCGGCCATGTTGGTCATGTGACCAGGACCGTTTGAACAACTTTTCGTTCCTAAGGTCCCAGTAGGCTCTATATGAAATTTGGTTACAATCGGCCCAGCGGTTTCAGAGGAGAAGTCGTTTGAAAGTGTGGACGGACGACGGACGGACGACGGACGACGGACGACGGACAACGGAGCCTTACCATCCTATAAGCTCCCCCGGAGCCGCTGGCTCAGGTGAGCTAAAAAAAGGGAGAAAGTTTGAAAAAGAACTTCCGACCTTGCATTTCCGGCCCTCTATACAAAAAGTCTGGTGCTTACAGAGAATTGGTATTAAGTAGTGACCTTAATGCCTGAATACCATATTCAATACTGAAACACTGAGTAACTGGGTTGATGATATCCTCGGGGACAAATTGTCCACCAGCACTGATATCGGCCCAGAGGTTCTAATATAAAGGTATTCATACAAAATTTAGTGCGACAGACGCGCGTTTCTATATTTAACTTCTTCAGTGTCGCTAAACCCTAAACGTTTGAAAGAAAAAATATGATGGCAGGTCTCCGCAGGCAACGATCATCCGTCCCCGAGCCACACTTCCTGTCGCATTCCGCAGGACAAATTAGTTGCAGACATCAGGTAAGAGACGCCTTCGTATTAATCCATGGGCGCAGGCGTCCCCCATCGAGCCACCTCAACCCCTGCGTCTCGAGAAAGGCGACAGGCAAGGGCAACAGGAAAGAGATGTCTGATGCAGCAAGAACCCGCAAAAAGCCAAAGCAACTCAAAAGAATGGAAGCCAAACTCCGCTCAGATTTCTCGTCGCTATGACTAGTCAGTCTTAGTTTTTGAATTATTTAGAAATTTTACCAGATATATATCAAAATGAATGAAGTATTTAAATCAGTATTTAAGTAGTGATCCCAATGCCTGAGTACCAGAATCAGTACTGAAACACTAACTGGGTTGATGATATCCTCGGGGACAAGTTGTCCACCAGCAGTGATATCGGCCCATTAGTTCTAATATAAAGGTATTCATACCAAATTTAGTGCGACAGACGCGCGTTTCTATATTTAACTTCTTCAGTGTCACTAAACCCCAAAAGTTTGAAAGAAAAGATATGATGGCAGGTCTCCGCAGGCAATGATCATCCCTCTCCGAGCCACACTTACTGTCGCAGTCCGCGAGACACATTAGCTGCAGACATCAGGTAGGAGACGCCTACGTATTAATCCATGGGCGCAGGCGTCCCCCATCGAGCCACCTCAACCCCTGCGTCTGGAGAAAGACGACAGACAGGGGCATCAGGAAAGAGATGTCCGATGCAGCAAGAACCCACAAAAAGCCAAAACTAATCCGAAAGAACGGAAGCCAAACTCCGTAAAGATACATGTCGCTATGACTAGTCAGTCTTATTCTTAGAATAATTCGGAAACTTGACTTTATCTAAGTAAATAAGGTTACTTTACGTTAGTCATTATATCGAATTTCGTGTGACAGACGCGCGTTTCTGTATTTTCACTTCTTCAGTGTCGCTAAACCCCAAACGTTTGAAAGGAAAAAAGGTGATGGGCAAATCAGATGGTAGTTAAATCTGCGATGTTCAATTCAGCTTGATTTGCTTATTGCAACTGCTGCAGACATGGCTTATGTCAAAAATTTTAAGCAGCCATGGTAAGGTGTATCACTTAGATGTCAGCAATAGCAGACAAGCCATAAGATGGTGAAACTGGCAGTCAACCTTGGCGAAAAGTGGCCCAGTCATTTACGCATCACATCTTTTTTGTTGTTGTTTTTTAATTTGTGAAAGACCTATAGGCAGCGTGCGTGCGCAGTGTTGCAATATAATATTACTGCACATGAACAGACTCAATTAAAGTATTTGCTTATATTCCTTTCGTTGATGTGTTCCTTGCGTCCAGAGCTAGGAGAGATAACTTAGTTTCGGGAAAAGAAACTCATCTCGGGAATCAGTAATGCCGATCAGCTGAACTTTTTGTCGGCATCAGTTGGGAAACCTGCCAACTGAAATTTGTAACGATCAGGAACGTTAAGTCAAGTATGCCCAAGAAGCAAGTTCGCAAACTTGGTAAATTTGCTATAAAAATTCCATGGACAAACAATGGGAAAATGACTTGTTAGGTTTCAAATGCCTTCTTCTTTGAAAGCCTTTTGGTGTATAGAACTGTTTTTGTTTATTATACCCCCGCAAACTGTGTTTGTGGGGGGGGGGGGGGGGGAGGGGTATACTGTATTGACGTTGTCCTTCCGTCCGTCCTTCCGTCCGTCCGTCCGCAACGCATTAAATTTGCTCCGATTTGTTTCAAATTTTGTCAATTGATGTAGCATAAGAAAATAGTGGATACGTATTTTTCAATTTTTCCTGGAAGGTTTTTATTGCGGAGTTATGCCCCTTTGTATTTTTCGTGAAATAAGTTTGTTATCGCAACTCCTCCTAGATGATTTGACAGATTTCTTGAAATTAAGTATGTGAACAGATATTGGTATGAAGATGTGCATTAGGGTTATGTTTTTAAATTCTGTCCCTTTTTGCCTGAGTTATGCCGCTTTTTGATATTTTTTGCCCTATTTTATAGGGTTTTGCATTAAATTTGCTCCAATTTGTTCCAAATGTTGTCCATGGATGCAGCATTAGAAAATAGTGGATACGTATTTTTCAATTTTTCCTGGAAGGTTTATATTGCGTAGTTATGCCCCTTTGTATTTTTCGTGACATAAGTTTGTTATCGCAACTCCTCCTAGATGGTTTGATGGATTTTCTTGAAATTAAGTATGTGAACAAATATTGGTACGAAGATGTGCATTAGGGTTTTGATTTTAAATTCTGCCCCTTTTTGGCTGAGTTATGCCCCTTTTTGATATTTTTTTGTCCTATTTTATAGGTTTTTTTTTCTTTTTTGCTTCCATTTTATTTAAATAGGGTTACTAGATTCAGCATATGGAAAGAGCTGATACATATTGTTCAGTTTTTCTGGCAAGGTTTTCCTGCTGAGTATGTCCCTTTGTAGTTTTTGCAAGAAAAGTTTGTTATCGCTACTACTCCAAGACCATTTGACGGATTTTCTTGAAATTAAGTATGCGAACACATATTGGTATGAAGATGTGCATTAACCCTTTTTGTATGAGTTATGCCCCTTTTTATATGTTTTGCCCTAGTTTGAAGTTGTTTTTTTTTGCCATTTTCACTTCCATTTTATTGAGATTTGGTGCACAGATACAGTAAAAGAAAGAGTTGGCACAAATTGCTCTGTTTTTCTCAAAAGGGTTTATCAGCTTTGTTGTGCCCCTTTGTAGGCTTGGAAAACAGAGTTTGTTGTCGCTACTTCTCCTAAACCGTTTGACTGATATTAAATATGTGAACAGATATATAGATGTGCACTTGTAGTTGTCATAACATGTATGTTGTGTAAATGTAATACTTAAATGCCAAAGCTGCATGCCTAACTGTTAAACGCGGGGGGTATTTAGTAAGCCATGCTTACTGCCACCTCTAGTTTTTTTTTCCTATTTCTATGACGGTGGCTTCAGGCATAGAGGGAAAGAAACTTTACACATTTGGTTGTGATAAGCCATCTGTGGTGGCAGTTAGGGAAGATAATTCGGTTTAAACACGAACAGATAGTCTTCTGGTCCAAACCTAGTGATGCGAATAGGCTGAAACCATGCACGCAGCATTTGGCAAGCCTGCACGCTCAATCTAAAAAGTCAGTAACATTAATTTACGTATGCCCCTGTAGCAGTGCCGCGAAAATTGTTTTTTAAACATGCAATTATAAAAACTCCCGGAGACTTCCAAAGGAAAATTTTCAAACAATTCTCCTCATTAACCGCATGACCACTCTGAGGCATATTTTACGGAGAAAGTTCCGGCATGAAGAAGAAGGACCATTTGTTCGTATGGTCCTAGTTCATTAACTAGTGTGGCTGCCATGTTCATATAGGGAACAAAACATGTCATTGCAACCAGAGACTTATCTCCACATCTGGTCAAAAATAAATAAACAACTCTGTCATTTTATGTATCAGTGTAAAGGTAAATACAAGTGCTTTAGAATAGCATACATTACAAAAAGTTCTAAGTCACCCATGCATGATAGCACATGCTTATATAGTACCAGAGCCCATGATAGGTTTATTCATGTGGTCGAGGGAAAAAGGTTTAAAAGTGTTTTCTTCTGTAAAAAGTGTGTGCTAACTTAAAAAATTAAAGTCTTAAGAAATTGGTTCATGCAATAAGTCGGTATACTCAAAAGATTACACATGGGGTGTTCAAAATCTCGAAAGAGCGTCAAAATTGGAGTAGCCTTATACCTAATAAAATTTCTGCCTTCTGCATACACTGGAATACTCAGTTTGATATCCAACAATACTAAATAGAAGCATTTGCTGTCATGCATAGGTGACTTAGAACTTTTTGTAATGCGTCGTAAGGGTCTTGATCCTGGAAACTGTACATGCGTTCTGAAAGACTTGAGTATGACTTAGCCTTTTTCTCAGTGAGACACTATATTCCACGGTTAATTGAACATATATAAAAATACTCACCTGATCCGTTCAGCTCAGTTTCTAAGCAGAAATAAAATCTTAAAGAGTTCCTTCGAGAGCAGAGATTACATTAAGAAGAAGGAACATGGGCCAGACTACGAAGTTTTGGCTAATAAGGCCTCATCAGTGACCCTGACACTATCTGGTGACAAAGCCAAAGAAAAGCATGCTGAAATTTCTTAATTTAAATTGGGCAGTCGATTCAAAACTGACTAGTATTTAAAAGGGTCTACATAATATAAACACAAAACACATGATCTAGAATAAGAGTCTAAACCAAACTAAAATTTTAAATATATATATTAAAAATATATCTTTTGATCTCAAAGGACGAAAAAGAAAATAAAATCTGCACTATGGATGATGCACGGGGAGACGTTCCACGGCCGCCACATGACACAAACACCAGCTGCAGTGAAGTAAAAATAAAATTTTAAAGACTTCCTACGAGAGCAGAGATAACATAAAGAAGACGAAACATGGGACAGGCTACGTAGTTTCGGATAATAAAGCCTCTTATCATGCATCTGCTGCAAAATTCACCTGATAACAGGTGTATGGTAACATGATGTGATATCATGTCACTGTAGAACTGCGCTTGCGCGAATGTTATCAGGTCATGCCTTAAGAAGCGATCTCTGAAGACGATTGGCTACACACTGACGTTGGCCGTGATATCAGCGTTCGATTGGTTAATTGACGTCACCGACTTACGTCATAACGCATTCGCGAGGTCAGCAAGTTCAAACAAAACTGCGTTTGCTTATCACTTGTTTGCCGCTCTTTACGCCGTAAAATCTTCTAATGATGCATGATAAATAGAAAACCACGTAAGTGTCTTTTGATATCAAGTTTATCAGGCTCGACCAGAAACACGTCGGACTGGCTCGGCAAGCCTCGCCATTCCTACGCTGTTTCTGGTCTCGCCTGATAAACTTGATATCAAAAGACACTAACATGGTATTCTCTATATCACTGACCCCGACACTATCTGGTGACGAAGCCAGAGAAAAACATGCTGAAGTTTCTGAATTTTAAGAGTCTTCAAACCTGCTCTAAAGATACATGTGAGTAACATCTACTTTAATCAGCGATGCATATTGTGCCATGACCTTTATTACACGGTTGATTGGCATAGCAAACATATCCACCTGTTGCGTTTAGCTCAGTTTCTTAGTAACGACAAGGGCTGGGGTCTTCACATCTACTCCAAAGATACGTCTGGGGAAGATCTACTGATATCAGCGATGCATGTTGGGCCATGACCTACATTTAACGGTGGATTGACATTGGAAAAATATTCATCTGTTGAGTTTATCTCAGTTTCTAAGTAATTGCAGGGACTATTGTCTTCAAAATTGGTCCATAGAGTAGTCAAGGGGCGATCTACTGAAAGCAGCGATACATATCGGTCAGTGAGCTGTTTTAATGGCACAATAATTTTGTCTTATATCTACAAGACCATTTGATGTATGATGCATGATGCTTTGGATGATGACCAAGTATAATCCAATGATGAACCGTAGGTCACAGAGACTTATATTTCATGGTCCAGTGATTTTGCCTTATATCTTGACTCTCTGATTGTATGAACATGATTGCTTGGTTCTGATTTTGTTCGATTTTTTGGTGTTCATTGTCGACCGAATTAGTTGCGTCTCGTTTGGCTATCCTTAGTTTATATTGTTTAATTTTTATGTCCATTCGCTGGGGAGGAGTAGGCTGGCCGCCTTGCATTCATTATGTGTCTTACGTATATTTTGTATGTGTTGTAATGTGTTACTCTTCCTCTTGGTACCGCTGGTAGGCTATGTTCTATGATGAAGGCACTTACTGTTTATCTTCATGTACTTTTAGGGTTTTACAACGTCGCTGTGGAGAGTGGCTCTCAAACTCAAGCTCATGCAAGGTAAGTTTTAAGACTTTGTTGCCTTCTTATTTAACCGTTAGATGTCTTAAAAATAAGCAGCTCATGAGCTAATTTCCTACAAATAAAGGTATAAAAAAATTAAGGTGTTTCAAGGTGAAAGGTCATGGTGCCTAAAGCATGGAATAATTGTTATCATTTATCCAGCGGCGGCATAACGTTTAGGCAACGTCGCATCAGCATTAATGCAACGTTATAACAGGCTAGGCATTAGCAAATTTCCACGGGATACAAGAGACTTCAATTTGCTAAAATATGTTGTGTTCTAAAAGCATCTGGTGAGGAGTTCTACAGCACAACTGCAGATTAGACAAATGAATTCTTACCGTTCCTTGAGAGTTTGACTTAATGAACTGGCAGTATGTCACAATACAATGTATATAAATCTATATGCTTTACCTGATGTAGTAGTCAAATGGTGGTCCTGCCAGCAGCCATTATCTGTTTTTAGCTCACCTGTCAAGGTGAGCTTATAGTAAAGCCTTGGTCCGTTGTCGGCAGCGTCGGCGTCGGCGTCGTCGTCGTCCACACTTTTAAAAACCAATATCTCCTAAACCAGCAGGCCAATCTTAATCAAATTTTATGTGTAGCATTGTTGGGGTAGGGAATTGACTGCATTAGGTTTAAGGATAGATTGGGTTGGAACTCTGGTTGCCATGGCTAGCTCCCATAGACTTACATTGGGATAAAAAATCGTCAAAAATCTTCTACTCTGAAACCATGAGGCCCAGAGCTTTCATATTTAGTATGTACCAATGTCTAGTGGTCCCCTACATAAATCATGCCAATCATGCCCCTGGGGCCCAAATTGGCCACGCCCCGGGGGCATTAGCTTTCATAGACTTACAATGGAAAAATCTTAAAAACTCTTCTTCTCTGAAGCCATGAGGCCCATAGCTTATATGTATAGCGTGTATCAATGTCTAGTGATCCCCTACTAAAATCCTGCCACCCTTGCCCCCGGGGCTCAAATTGGCCACGCCCCAGGGGTCATTTGTTGATATATAGCTATATAGCTGAAGAACCTTCAAAAATCTTCTTCTTTGGAACCATGAGGCTCAGAGCTTATACATATAGTCTGTAGCAATATTTTGTGGTCCCCTACATAAATCCTCCCAACCAATCCTATGGGGTCCAAACTGGCCTCTCCCAGGGGTCATAAGCTCCCATAGACTTGTAATGGGAAAGCCTTCAAAAATCTTCTTCTCTGAAACCATGAGGCCGAGAGCTTACATATTTAGTATGTACCAATGTCTAGTGGTCCCCTACATAAATCATGCCTACCATGCCCCTGGGGCCCAAATTGGCCACGCCCCGGGGGTCATTAGCTCCCATAGACTTACAGTGGGAAAATCTTAAAAAATCTTCTTCTCTGAAACCATGAGGCCCATAGCTTATATATATAGCATGTATCAATGTCTAGTGATCCCCTACGAAAATCCTGCCACCCATGTCCCTGGGGCTCTAATTGCCACGCCCCAGGGGGTCATTTGTTTATATATAGCTATATAGCTTCAGAACCTTCAAAAATCTTCCTCTCTGGAACCATGAGGCCCAGAGCTTATATATAGCATGTAGCAATGTTTAGTGGTCCCCTACATAAATCCTGCCAACCAAGCCTCGGTGATCCAAACTGGCCACTCCCCAGGGGTCATAAGCTCCCATAGAATCATAATGGGAAAATCTTAAAAAATCTTCTTCTCTGAAACCATGAGGCCCAGAGCTAATATATTTGGTGTGTACCAATGTCTAGTGGTTCCCTACATGAGTCCTGCCAGCCATGCCTCTTGGGCCAAAATTGGCCCCGCCCCGGGAGTCATAAGCTCACATAGACTTACAATGAGAAAATCTTGAAAAATCTTCTTCTTTGAACCCATGAGGCCCAGTCATATATATGTAGCATGTAACAATGTCTAGTGGTCCTCTACATAAATTATACCAACCATGACCCTACGGTGCAAATTGGCCACGCCCAGGGGGTTATTAGCTCCCATATACTTACAAATAGAAAATCTTAAGAAAAATCTTCTTCTCTGAAAACATGAGGCCCAGAGCTTATATGTGTAGCATGAAGCAATGTCTAGTGGTCCCCTACATAAATCCTGCCAACCATGCCCCTGGGGTCCAAATTGGCCACGCTCCGGGAGTCATAAGCTCCCATAGACTTCCAATGAGAAAATCTTGAAAAATCTTCTTCTTTGAACCCATGAGGCCCAGTGCATATATATGTAGCATGTAACAATGTCTAGTGGTCCTCTACATAAATTACACCAACCATGACCCTACGGTGCAAATTGGCCACGCCCAGGTGGTTATAAGCTCCTATAGACTAACAATGGGAAAATTTTAAAAATTCTTCTTCTCTGTAACCATGAGGCTAAGAGCGTATATACGTAGCAAGTAGCAATGTCTAGTGGTCCCCTACATAAATTATGCCAACCATGACCCCGGGGTCCAAACTGGCCACGCCCCGGGGGTCATTAATTCCCATAGACTAACAACGGGAAAATCATAAAAATCTTCTTCTTTTAAACCATGAGGCCCAGAGCTAACTTCTTTAGTACATATGAAGCAACGTTTAGTGGTCTCCAACTTAAATCCTGCCAACCATGCCCCCTGGGTTCCAAATTGGCCATGCTGCTCCCATAGACTCATAATGGGAAAGACTTCAAAAATCTTTTTCTCTGAAACCATGAGGCCCAGAGCTTACATATTTAGTATGCAGCAATGTCTAGTGATCCCCTGCATAAATTCTGCCAATCAAGCACCTGAGGTCCAAACTGCCCACACCCCAGGGGGGGTGTTTGTTTTGTATAGAGCTATATAGCTAAAGAACCTTCAAAAATCTTCTCTTTATGAAACCATAAGGCCAAGAGCTTATGTATTTAGTTTGTAGCAGTGTATAGTGGTCCTCTACATAAATCCTGCCAATCAAGCCCCTGGTGTCCAAACTTGCCACAGCCCATGGGGGTCATCGAATTCTATAGAATTGCAGCCTGTTTATTAGCTTACCTGAGCTGGAAGCTTGCATTTTATAACTCATGTGAGCGGGTGTTGCCCTTTGGCTTCTTGTTGTCTTAATCTGAATTGTTTTAGCTACAGAGAGCCAATCAAGGTTGGATTTCCACTAAAAGAAGTATATTGAGCCTCTTATAAATGGTTGCTACTAAGCGGTATTTGGAATATGATTACACCAGATATTGTCAGGGTCACTGACGAGGCTTTATTAGCCGAAACTACGTAGTCTGGCCCATGTTCCTACTTCTGTATGTATTCTCTGCTCTTGAAGGAACTTTCTAAGATTTTAATTTTACCTCACTGCAGCTGGTGTTGTGCCGTGTGGCGGCCGTAAAACGTCTCCCCGTACATCATCCATAGTGCAGATTATATTTTATTTACATCCTGTGAGATCAGAGGATAGATTCTCAGGAAATCTAAAATTTGAGATCGATTTAGACTATTATTCTAGATCATCGTCTTTTATATTATTTGGATCCTTTTGAAACTAATCAGTCTTTGAATCGACTGTCCAATTAAAATTAAGAAATTACAGTATGCTTTTTTCTGGTTTCGTCACCAGATATTGTCAGGGTCACTGACGAGGCTTTATTAGCCGAAACTACGTAGTCTGGCCCATGTTTCTACTTCTGTATGTATTCTCTGCTCTTGAAGGAACTTTCTAAGATTTTAATTTAATAACAATTATATTTTCGTTGGTATTAGAGGTCCTACTTGAACGTCTCGACAAAACCTCCATAAGGTACAAATGGAGATAAGTGCAGAAAAGACCAACTAATGATAAACTGACACCAACGTCATCCAGAAGGAGACCGACGTTAATGACAGAAGCTTGAAACAGTAACAATTTTCAAGTACCTTGGAGCAATTGTCTCAGATAAAGGCTCGAAACCGGCGGTTCTTTCAAAGAATTTCACAAGCCTTCGCAGCTCAAACAAAGCTGAAACCAGTATTGAGATAACATATCTCTTGAATCAAGGTTCAAACCGATGCGCTGCCTTGTCATATCCATATTTCTTTATGTCTGTGGGTCATTAAGATTAAGAAAAGAACACGGGCCTTTGAGATGAGATGCTAGCGAGTGTAACTGAACATAATGTCACTAATGACGATGTTCGCAGAAAGTTCCAGGCAGCCATCGAAGAATATAACGAACTCCTGACCTTGGTCAAGAAACGAAAACTGAGGTGGTTTGGCCACATCTCAAGGTATTCTGGTTAAGCAGAGACAAATTTGCAAAGCACAGTGAAAGAAAAAAGAATAAGAGGTAGACAGAAGAATATGTGGGAAGATATTAAGGAGTGGACAGGATGGCTTCGCTAGCTTAATAAGGGCAGCGAAGCGGGCCTTGGTGGAAAGGGATTGTTGTAAAGTCATCTTTGATGCCCCAACAATTTTGCAGTTATGGGATAGACTTGACTAGATAAATTTGACAAATAATGCGTGCTTGCTTTCTCATATAATAGACTTAAAACAATTTGTTTACAAAATTAGACGATTCAAAGCTAGCATTTAAACAATGGTTTTAATTTATTATACTAAAAGGTATCTTTTATGTCTTGTTTGGTTTTTGTCAAAGCAAAATGTGGCCATAAGGGCACGTAATCTTATCTTTTCGACTGTTTATGCATGTAAAAGAGCTACAAAGAATAAAGTGGTTAAAACACATGATTTTACATTAATATAGAACAGTATTGCACGAGCTCACTGTCAAGCAAATAAAGTGGAAAGCAATGCGGTCTGCCATAACTGGGTTAACAACCATGCACGTACGTTTTTGCGTTACATCCGTGACGTAACCTTTTTTGTGGTATTATTATGATTTTAATGTTCCCAAAAAAGGCTGTACAAGGATTGATCCAGAAGTAATGTCACTGTGTTATTGCGCACTTATTTATCGTATCATTATTATGAAAATTATATCAAGCTACTCAGTAATTCAGTTCTGATTAACAGAATGTTAAAGATAGGCGTGGAATCTTTTTTTTCAGTCGGATTTATATACACGCTGGAAGTTTACCACCATCGCCATGTCGCTTCACGTAAGAATAACGTAAATTACGTACATGAACATAAGTTTCAATGACAGTCACAAATTAAAATTAAACTGACGTGCCAAATCAAATGAAAATTTATTACGACGACGAAACATACTTCAACCGCCACGGTTGAAACCTAAATAAAGGCATTGCAGTTTGAAGTACGCTTGTCATATCTAATGCTTGTTACTGCCGAGTGAAAAAAAATGTTGATCTCTGACAAATGCGTCTGAGCACATTTATGCGGTTTTGTCACAAAGCAGGAATATCACAATTAAAGACTCTAGAGCTGTTTAAATAGACAAACGATGATACAACAGTTTTTATGAAGCTTGTTTATGGGTGCAACTAGCACTATAGTGCTGCAAATGAATCGCTAGAGAATCGCCTGAATATCGGAAGACCTGTGTCGCCATGTCAGACAATAACGTCTCTCTTGTTTAGACCGCATATATGAAGATCGATTTTCTACGTTTCGAACATTGAATTAAGACTCAAACATGATTTGCGGGGTTGTCCAAACAATATTGAAAGCTCACATAAACATTGGTGACCAAACATTAGTGCTATCTATGCTGGGACAGCAAAGATGCTACTTTGGACATGACAGAATATCGAACAGTCTTCTGGAACGTCAACTATATCACTGACGTGCAACGATTCTTTTTTCCATACCTTCCGTCTATTTCGATATCTTGATAACTGTGCACGATGCACTTTATTTTATAGCATTTTCAGACCATAATTTAAATAGATAAAGATACTTGGATAAGAGATTGTGTCTTTCGTTTCATTCTAAATGATTTTATAGCTTCAGTGACATTACTTCTGGATCTACTCTTGTCTACTAGTCGTTGCTGTTATCAGCTTTAACCCAAAGTGAACAATAGTGGCATGAATGTTATGATTGAACAAGAGGACCACAATATCCTGTATTGCTTTCTTGAGCTTTAAACTTGGCCATTGTGTTAGTGAATCACTAGATGTCAAAATATTTGCAATGCTTTTAGCATTAAAGCCAATTTTCGTTTTACCCTCTGAATGTCAATAAAAACTTCAAGTTCTACTTGCTACTGAACAAATGCTTTTAAGTCAACCATATATTTTAACACAAAGTCTGAATTTCTGCCTTAAAAATTTGAAAACGTTTGACAGAGTTTAAAAGACGCAGATTTAAAGATAGAAAAAATCTATTTCGATCGTTAGTCATTTTTGCGACCCGACGCTCTTGCAACCCGTATGAGCAAAGACTTATATACACGTACACGTACCAATTTAAGCTCGTCAGACATCCTAATGTTCCTTCACAGAAGAAGGCAAACTGTTGCAGTCAAATTCCAGATCATTTCGACTGGAGACATAAAGTAATTTAACTTTACACATAATACGTTTCAAAAGAATTGTTCTGGATAAAGCTCGTTTATCATATTTTCGAAATAGATATCCACTGAGCCCTCTTAATATCGGAAAACTGAGGTCAATAAGGTTAGATTGATTTTCCTGCTAAAACGAAAGTATATTACATCTTTTTCATAAGACTAAACATCCATACATCTGCAAACAATAAGTAGATCAGGAACTAATGCATTAGATCCCATTTTCGGTCATCAAAACCAAAACAGAAAAAAAGTATATAAAAATGACAGAAGTTCACGAAAGGAACACAACGGAAACCCGAATGAACAGCTCTTTCCAAAGCAGGAGGTCATTCAGCTACCCCTACTAAAACAAGAGCACTGACATTTGCAACACGAGCAAGTACCAATAAGGAACCACACGAGAAGTACCGCCTTTGAACGGTCAGTAATAAATTATTGGGACTTACACCCGTTTGACTGAATCAAAACCCTCGATCATAGCCTTTGCATTTTTTGAATCATTTAGTATAGTTATTCGGTCCGTGTGGCGATGAATCTGATTCTAACATAGTAACTTGTCCTTTTTGGAATGGTGACGATGCCCGGTCTACCTCTTATGGCGTTTATATTTCTCAACTTATTCGGTTTGCTAAGTGACTGGATTCAATGCCCGAAATGATATTGTAACTGCTCAACTTCTGTAACAGGGGCTATCGGTATCATAAACTTCGAAAAAACCTTTTCGAAATTCTATCGCCGACACTATGAATTGGTTTCTAAATTTAAGGTCGGATTAAAAGCTCTTTTGCAACAGGACCTATCGGTTCCAGATTATAATTGTTACTTAGTCTATAAATTCAAAAACATTGCCTGATTTTTCTGATCAGTTCATAAAAAGCATCACACGTTACAAACGTATTGGATAGAACACAAGGGTAATGCGGCAGTCTGCATGTTTAATTGTTAACCAAATCATGGCTAATAACTTTGATTCCCTCTTAAATTTTAAACTCCAGAGATCTTTTGGTATCACTATAGGTTGATCAGTCGAGTCCTTATCTCTGATTAATTACAGATCTTCACCGTGATTTGTTTGTTTCCGGTTATGATTCAGCGATGGGTTAGGAAACCTTCATGCAGACCAAACAGCTTACTAATTTTTGAACCACCGCAGAAACAAAGGGCGATGGTTTGGACCCAACAAAACCAGTTTCTGCTTCCACGTAATCTATAACTGACCGTTCCATGGCGGAACTTCTATTGTGGCTCCTCAGTGTTACATGTTGTTATGCCCGCGTGTCAATGGTCTTGAGCAATGTGGTCACCTGAATAGCTGCCCATTCTGCTTTCTGTTTTGTTTTAGTTTGTTGTTTTACTCAGGGTAGCTAAATGACCACCTGTTTGGGAAAGAACTATTCATTCGCTTTACTGTGCGTGTCTTTTGTAAACGTTTGTCAATTGTGGTGTGGGTCCTATTTTCTCTTTTGGTTTCGAGAGCGCAATGTGAGATTTGACTGCCTGAATCCCTGATCATTGCCTATCTTTTTATTTTTCTAATCTACCAATGACTCATCACGGAAGCAAGAAAAACATTAATGGATGAAATCTATGATGCATCAAAGATGAGAACTTGACTGAACAAAGTATCGTTGCACCTGAAGATCCAAGGATTTCAAACCGCACCACTTAAATACAGGGGCATCATTAAACCACCAGTTTTACTCTAAATGACCAAGTAAGAGACAAGCAAAGCTCCGACCACAATCAATTAAAAAAACTTTATGGCAGATTCATGGCCGACCCACTTGCGTGCAATGGAATAGAGAATCAAAGAGACCGCAAATATGTGAGATTTTGGTGGTCCGCACGTTTATTACGTTCATCCCACCATATCTTCCAAGAAAAGGAAAGGAATTGACCAGTAGTCAATTCAATCATACCCTACATTCCGCCCTCAGAACCATAAGGAAAAGAAGCACGCACAAAAATTGCCAATAGTTTACGAAAGACACGCAAAGCAAACCCAATGAACAGATCTTTCCCGCACACGTGGTCATTCTGCTTTCCTAATAGAAAACAGGAGTAACGTCTATTTTTACCTAATTTCTATTTCAAGTTAAAAAATAATCAGACACCAGAATGGGGACATTGCTCAAGACAATCGACACGCGGACGTAACAACATGTAACATTGAGGAACCACAACAGATGTACCGCCTTGAATTGGTCAGATATAGATCACTGGGGAGCAGAAACTAGCTTTACTGGATCCAAACCGTCTCCCTCTGCTTTTGCAGTAGTTTGAAACATTAAGTAAGCTGTTTGGTCCGCTTGAAGGTTTTCTATCCCATAGATGCATCATCACAGGAAACAAACAAATGACGGATGATGCCTATTACAAATCAGAGACGTGGACTCGACAGAAACAACAAATTGTGACACCCAAAGATCCCTGGGGTGTCAAACAACAGCGCTAAAATACCGGAGCAAAATAAAACCACCAGTTGAACTTCGAATGACCAAGCAACAGACAATATAAGCTCCGACCCGGCCAATTGAAATAAATAGCTTTATGTCGGTTCCATCATTGAATCTTAAGTACAATATACCGGTGTGCATTTACAGAGAGGAGCAAAGTTATAAACCATGATTGGTTAATCACTGAACATGCACACTGCAGTATTACTTTTACGTTATATTCAATACATTTCTAACGTATGATGTCTTTTTCTGAACTGATCAGACAAATGAGCCCTACCTACAATTGTTTTGAATTTCCAGACTAAATCACCATAAAATTCTGTTCGCGTTATGCCCTAAAAACCTCTATTGGTCCCCAAAGTTTCTAAAAGATGCACAGAAGCAGCGATGTGTTGCCGAATTGGGTAATGCTCCACCAAGTCTCTCCTACAGATCCTCATAAGAATACTTACGGCAGTGAAAAATTGCCTGAACAAATATTCATAAAATGTTTATATTGTAAGGGATGCAAAGGCACACCTGTGCGAGTTTGCAAGCGTTAACAACCTACAACTGACACATATCGTTGGATCTAAAAAAATATCTAAATGATGGTTATGTCACAGCCCAGAAGGAAACATCAAAACATATTGACTACTCCTTTGTGATGAAGCGTTCTTGACATTTTAACATGCACAGGCCAAGGTGCTTTCCTGTAGCAGACATAGGAAATAAGTAAGGAGCTTTCATCTGATGAAAATGACCTTTCCTTGTGTGTTTGTCTGATGAAGGTCAGAAAGCAAATACAGGCAAATATAAGTTTGACCATGACGAATTAAGGGTCCCAGATGTGGCATGTATATTCAAGCACCAATAAGTGTGAAATTTGCAAAACTCATCGTTTACTAGCACTAGCTTTTTGTCGCACATGCTTTAGCAAGGTGCGATATAGATCACTTTTCCATCCGTCCGTCCGTCCGTCAGTCAGTCATACCATTCGCCCGTACGTCCGTCCGTCAACAATAACATCGATCCTAGCGTTTGAGTCCGATTATCGCAAGCTATGCTACCCATAATCATCAAACTTTTTTTTACCCCGCCAAATGTTATTTGCGGGTAATATTTTTTCCCGCTGGCTCTCTTTGTGTCTGTTCGTCCGTCTGTCGTACGTACGTCCGTCCTTTAGCACTTCGTTTCCACAAGATAAAATGAGTACTTATCAACGGATTTTCTTCAAACTTGGCAAGTGCATTGATCTTGGGAAACTGTTGGTTGGGATTGTCAATAAGTCAATTTCGATGTGTTTTTATGGGGCAGAATTTTGTCCGCCTGGGTTAACTGCCCTCCCCGGGGCTGTATACATGTATAAAAGAATGAAAAAATGACTAATATTGGAGTTGAGAGGGATTTTCCTGAAAATTGTGACAAATTATTATATTAATATAAGTTTTATGTCATGATCAAATTTTGTCCCTCTTTGGTTATTTGCCCCTGACACAAGCTGTATACATGTATGAAATTATGAAAATATTTATATAAAATCAAATATTGTGGTATATGTTGATGCAATCTCATAGAAATGATTGAATAACATAAGCTTTCTGTTACAAGTAATATTAAGTACACATAGGTTACCTTCCGCTGCCCCAAGCTATATACATGTACAAAATTATGAAAAAGTTACGTAAAAAAAATCAAAGATGAACAGGATTTTCCTGAAATTTTCAACACACTATCTACGTAATGTAAGCTTCATGTCATGATCAAAAAATGTATAAAAAAAACAAATGAAAGTGTGTCGTTTGTCAATGGCGGGGTATTACGCAGTCGTTTACTATGCTTTTATCTTAAAATGTTTTCAAGGGCCATTGCACTAAATTTCACCCTTAAAAATACATTCAAAATAACGTCGACCCTAGCATTGAAATTCTTTTCTCGCAAATTATGATACCTGTAATCATCAATTCTGGCGTTACGTTCGTTCTAAGAACATTTTTCATGGGCTGTTGCACTAATATTTACCTTTGACCCATATTTCATGCTCTGCTAACTTTGTAAAATTTAACGTCCAAATTTACGGCGATCCTGGCGATTAAGTCCATATCTTGCAAAATATGCTACCTACTGTCATCAAACATGGCATAAAGGTTCTGCTTAGAATGCTATCGAGGGGTGTTGTATTTACTTTTACCCGCATTTTTTTCATTGAAATTTTCGTCAACCCTAGCGTTTTAGTCAATCTCTCTCGAACTGTGTTACCTAAAATCATCAAACCTTACATAAAGCTTCTTCTTAAAATGATTTCGAGGACTTTGCACTTATCTTGAACCTTGACCTATATTTCATGATCTGCTAATTTCATAATTTTTTACCTCTAAAATTACGTCTACCCTAGCGCTTAAGACAATTCTCGCAAACTATGATACCTGCAATTATCAAACCTGACATGAAAACTCTTCTAAGAACATTCTGTAGGGTTGTTGCACTTATTTGTACCCTTGCCCTACATTTTGCGCTCTGCTATCTTCGTGAATATTTACATTCAATATCACGGCGACACTAGCGTTTAATTTTTTCTCTCACCAACTATGATACCTGCAGTCATTAAACCTGGCATAAAGTTCTTATATGAATATTCTCGTAGGCTGTTGCACTTATTTTTTACCCTTGATCCATATTTCAAGCTTTGCTGACTTAAGTCCATTTCTTGCAAATGTGCTACCTACAGTAATCAAACCTGGCATAGGGTTTCTTATTCGGGTGTTCTCGAGGGCTGTTGCACCTACTTTTACCCCAGACCTATATTTCACGCTCTGCAGACTTCCTTAAATTTTTCGTTGAAAATTACGTCAGCCCTAGCGTTTTAGTCAATTTCTCCAAAATATGATACCTATAATCCTTAAACCTGGCATAAAGCTTCTTCTAGCAAATCTGTTCTGGGTCTGATGCATTTATTTTTTTTCCATAGGCCTGTATTTTACGCTCTGCTGACTTCATAAAAATTTTACATCGAAAATTCATTGACCCTTGCGTTTTAGTCCATCTCTCTTAAAGTAGTATTCATACAATAATCAAACCTAGAATAAGGTTTGTTGTTAGAATGTTCTTAAGGATTGTTGTACTTATACATATTCTTACCAATGTTCTGCTTAATTCATAACATTAAACATTTGAAATGATTTCGACCCTTGCATTTAAGTCTACTTCTTTCAAAGTATGATACCTACAATCATCAAATCTGGCAGGCATTAAGTTTGTCCTTAGAATGTTCTCAATGGCACTTATTCCTACCCTTGGCTTGACCTTCATTTTATTTGCTGCTGCATTTTTAAAATTTTACATCCTAAGTTACAATCACTCTAGCATTTAAGTTTCTAATCTTATCTGGGAAGAAATTCTCGAATGTTGTTGTTTTTTATTACCTTTATTTCATGCTATGTTGGTTTTAGAAAGTTTTACGTCAACCCAGCGTCTACATATTGCATAGACTAGAATTTAAGCCTATGTTTCACCAACAATACCACCAGACAAGCCATCATTGTTTTTCTTAAGCCGGTCTCACAGATTATTGACTACTTTACACGTTTGACCTATATTTGATCTGTTGGTTTTGGAATTTCGTATCTAGAATTGCATCATTCCTAGATTGTAAGCCCAAATCGCTGAAATGTTCTATACAATCATCAAATCTAGCATACATTTCCTTTAAATGTGAAAGTGCAAGGCAGGTGCGGCATAGCATTTTTCGGAATTCATGTTTTGAGTGGATAGCATCAAAACCTTCGAAATATTTAGTTTTATACTGTTGTACCACATAGCAAATGAAAAAATAAAGGATAGAAACAATTTTCTTGTACAAAAACGGAAATCACGATAGATATATTGTTCTGGTATATTTTGACACATACTTCGATAAGAATACACAGATGTTATACGGAGAAAAAGCTGTTACCGCAGAAAACACGAAAGAAACTAACAAAAAAAAAGAAATAAACCATTTAAAGAACTCCAAACTGTCTTTTCGCGACGAAACGTCTCCATTCTTTCGCCCCCCCCCCCCCCCCCCCCCCCCCCCCCCCCCCCCCCCACCGTCTCCGTCATGTATGGTACTCGACGTCTAGACTATCTGTCGTAGTAGCACTCTTGTAAAACATCAATTGATAAAGAAATCGAGATATAAATACAAATCTATAGCAGCGGTATTACGAAATCCAAAATGTTGGAAACAGAACGTGTTGGAGATGCACAACAAGAAACAATGAATTAAGAAACAGAATCAAAATTGTAAGCAGAAAAATTATGCAAACATGACGAAAAAATAAGAAAACTAAGTTAACAAGTCCAAATACCACGAACGTTTGGTTGTAAATGCAACAAACTCATCATCAAATGATAAACTTTTGATCGCTATACCACTGACAGACCAATGTGCTGATAAATGGTACAACTACCCTAGAAGATAAAAAAAATGAAATGTAATAGGTCTGACCTGTCTGTGCGTGTTCTCTGACTTCTGTCCAAAAATAATAAAGCAACGTTTTTTCCTTTTATAGATTATAAGGCAGAGGGACAACTATTCAAACGAACAAAAGATTGGCGTTTCTATTAATCCTGTGGTGTGATAGCCCGACAGTATTCATATTACTTTCTACATAATATTAGAGAAAACTATGTTAGATTTTTTGATATCAAGTTTATCAGGCGAGACCAGAAACAGCGTAGGAATGGCGAGGATTGCCGAGCCAGTCCGACGTGTTTCTGGTCTAGCCTGATAAACTTGATATCAAGACACTGGCGTGTTTTTCTATTTATCATGCATCATTAGCAGCTTTTGAAGCGTAAACAATGTTATACAAATGAAAAACAAACGCGGTTTTGTCCGAACTTGCTGACGTCGCGAATGCATTATGACCATAGTCAGTGACGTCGTTTAACCAATCGAACGTTGTTATTACGACCAACGTCAGTATGTAACCAATTATCTTCAGAGATCGCATAGAAAGGCACTGTATGATAACATTCGCGCAAGCGCAGTTCTGTAATGACATGATATCACTTCATGTTATCATACCCCTGTTATCAGGTGGAATTTTTGGAATAGAATGCAATGGATGTTACGCAGAAAGTTTTACACACGGTTGACGTGGGTGTAGAGCGTTATGCGTCGCCAGGACGGCGGAGGGTGACTTCCGGTAAAAAGGGTTATCGACCAGTGTATTACATTAACAAGGAAACTCTAACAACGTTAGGATTTTTGAAGTTTATACATATATATTAATATAAGTTCTATATACAAACAATACAATTTACAACTGCCATAACTACAATAATATACAACACATATCAGTTCATGTCGCTGGCCCAAGTAAGGTGTTTATTTCAAATCTGTAATCGATCTGCGTACGATACGCAAATAAATTACCGTCTGACGTCAACACCGTACTCGGCTCAGCGCCATGAACTTAAAGAAAAATACATAGAACAAAGACGTTAACTGAGCTCACAACACAAAAATAAGGCCTTATGCCGGCTATATTAAACTGGTCGCTCCCTGGATCCTACCAGGGACCAGTCTATATATTATTAGAAACACCTTAGCGGACGAACATAATGTGGTTAACACCGTCCTACTTTTACCTCCGCAGCAATCACATCGACGTCACCGACCGACTTCGCCTAGATTTAGTGCTTCCCGCCTTGGCTAGGAATCTTGCACAAGTAGCGTTGTAATTGTGCCTCTACCCGGGTTAGTATTAACCTGGAGATGTATATAGTATCTCCAGGTGAGACGTGGATCGAAGCCCAAACAGTTGACTGCCGAACTTGAAGTTCCTAAAAAAACGGACTTGCACTTAATACATTATAACAGCATATAAACAATACGTTAGACCTGGGCCTGTCTTGGAAATACCATACAACGCCCTCGACGAATGCCGAGCATAACGTGCACAAGCCAGCCGTGTCACTAGACACTACTCGCGCTCACGATGTAAAGCCAAAACTGTGCTTACCATTCCGCCATTGAAGAAACGTAGATCCTACCACAAATGTGCGTCGAAGGATCTGATGTCAAACGTTGTCAAGAAGTATAATGACATCAACAGGTATCACCATGACATACCCCACATAAAACATGAATGATCTTAACAATGACCGTTTTACCTTAAATTGATTTACCAAAAATCTAACTCGCATATGTATTAGTTTATTTCTTTAAACTAAGTGTCTGACCATTAGCCATAGAATATATCCTTTGAATAGCTTAATAAGTGTTTCAAACACATTTGGGATCATTACGTTTGATCTGGCATCATGACGCCAATGATGTCATACCATATGACGTCATCTAGTGAAGGCAAATCAAACGCATGGCGACCAAATGTTACCGTTATAACATATGGAAAAAACCTTAATGCGGTGCATGCTATGACGTCAGTTGACGTCACGAGTATGTAAATTAGTTCACGTACAAATCAATCTACTTCTAAAGGGAACGTATACGTGTAACTGATATAAAAAGTGCTGACGTCGCAATAACATGAATGCAAGTGACGTCACATGAATAACATGAATGCAACTGACGTCACTCGACGTCAAATAGACGGACACCATTGCAACCTACATCAGTGTTATAAACTATTTCCGTAATTTACAAAACTTCCTAAAATTTAAATACCATGTGCAGCATGATCATTATCAAAAAAGTCACATTTTTCATTCTTAGCCAATACTATTCTGAATAAATATAATAAAATCTTACCCTTCAGGTCTTATCACTGAATCTAGGAACTCTAATATTCTATCATATCCTTTCACTTTGGATTTCAAGCCACGTCTTAATTTCAATAATAATTTACGATTATAAATAGCATGTATCTCACCTTAAAATCATGCGACTCGCTTTTACCATGTAGGTATTCACCGATAATTCATGCATGACAAATAGCCACAATTTCCGTAAATGTTTTACTACCACAGTTACGCTAAAACCTGTAGCCCTACTGATTGAAAGAATTAAAAATGAATTACTTATTCGACGATCCGATTCATTTCGTAACAATGGAAAAGAACCTCCCGTAAGCTTGTTTTAGGAAAATTGACCTAAAATAGACTAGGTCAAATGACAAATGATTTCTTCCTTGAGACATGCACATTCATTTTTGTTTTCACGAGAAAGACTCATGCAAAACTATTGATTATTTTCTTCATTCGTTTCTTTACAGCAAGCAGAATGCTGCCATAATGTCACCTCTTAATGTCAGACTAGGTGACCCTGACCATAACTTCTTGGTTAAAGTTGCACTGTGTCTGCAAAGTGTCAAAGACGGTCTGGAAAAATTTGCTGAAGACAAGAGCCGAGAGTTACATGACAAAGTGGTAAAGGAAGTCCAGAAACTTGACAATATATCAATTAAAGGCTTGTGTCCCGATAGCGAGATAATATTTAATCATGAATGGAAGACTTGGACAGTAACAGGATGTAGCTGTCAAGATTGTACACGCTGTATTGCTGTGATAAAGAATCAAGTTGTCAAGACTGGTCAGATTTTCCTAGACCCAAATGTGCAGATACTTCATGATAAAGTCTTACAGGAACTTGGTAGTTGTGGAAATCCTTCAATCTCTGGGACATGTGCTGGTGCTGGTTTACGTTTTAACAGAAGACAAAATAATTGGGAGGTGACAAACTGTACCTGTCATAGATGCCAAATCTTCATTGATGAAATCAGCAAATACCGATACACAACCTCGGGCAGAAATCAGAATACCAGATTTACTTTCAAGCAAAGTAATTTCAACAACTCTGATATCCAACAATGGCATACTGAGCACTGGCAGCTGGCAAAACTGTTTATGGACCCAGGTCAGGATGTAACAACGACAAGCCCTCGAGATACAGATGTCAGTGGTCTACTAAACTTCATTGATAATTGCGACGTTCCGAGGACGGAAATACAATACACACATTATATAGAAAAGGCAAGTATTAAATATATTTTCCAAGTCAAGAGAAGTTGTTCGTTCAGTAGGTAGAGTTGATTTCCATACTTTATTTGGTACGTCCACAGTCTAAGGAGACATAAGATAAATATGACTGGCATTTCTGGCATATTGATTCTTTGATATTTTCTTGTTCCTGTTGTGTTTGGTTGTAGTTTCAATCCATAAAAATAAGTAATAAAAGTGTTCATATATCTCACAGTAATTAACTTTGGGAAACAAAATCTGTTTTAAGTCATAGGTTGTCAAGATAAACTATGTATGCAAAACAATGTACTTGTTCAACTGTAGAATAAAGAAATGGGTAGTAACTCCAATTTCATTCATAATTCAGGCCTCAGGTGCATGGTTACACCTACATATTTTACTACATTTTTTAAAAGGTGACAACTTTTTTGGCTTCCTGTTTGTTTCCCTGAAAGGCATAACCCTTCACAAATGGGGTTTGTTCTTTATGAAAATCATTTTCTGTCCTTTAGAAATTCGTTCCTCAGTGGAAATAACCCCTTTCGAGAAAGAACACAAAATTAAAATGAAAGAGATGCTTCCTCTTAAGGTGTAAACATTTACCTCAAACTTGCTGTACAAAACAAAAATTATGACTGTTTTGATTTTTCTGATACATTCTTTAAATATTTCTGGATAGATTTTCGAAATCAAACAGAACTTTTTTTCCTTATAAGTTGACATTCTTTTCAACATTAACAGGCCGCCGTCGCCGAGAGAATGAGATAGCTGTCCCTTCAACATAAGATCCCTCACCGCTGTAGGTTCGATTCTCGCTTGGCACACGAGTGAGAAATTCACGTTCTGCTCGCGGAAGGTCCTTTTTTTGTTGGATTGTTTCCCATAGGACTTCAGTTTTTGCCAATCTGTGCTGAACACTGGTCTTCATATATCATTAAGTATAATATTCTTGGAAGGGCCATAAAACACACATAAAAAATTATGTTAACAATAAATGTTTACCATTTAATAAATATTGAATTTTGATTTATATTGCAGTTTCAGGCACAGAACTTGTGATACGCTACAATTAAATTTCTGAGATTTCCAGTTTTGTTTTGATTGCTAACATATTTCAGGTCCGGGAAGGAAGGAACTCAATAATATGTACTATGAGGCTGACGGAGGCAGAGTTTCTCTCTAAAACACAAGACATGATTGACCTACTTTCTGATCAAAAGTGTTTGGCGCACTATAAAGAATCTCAGGATGCGATTGATATGATCGAAAAGGTATTATACTGCCAAGGAAATGTTTTATAAAATCTAAAAATGTTAGAATGTCTTTAATTTCAAAACCCATTCTATGCTGAAAAATCTTATAAGAAAGTATATTTTTTCCCAAAAGCAAGTTATATAATACACATCGCAATTAGTAATTTGCTTGGAAATAGAGGGTCGTAGATCACCGGTCATTTCATATGAAATTTAGCGGATTCCATAAATTTCATTGCATTCCAGAACCGCATTGTCACCGTAAGTCTAATGGTTGAATAGTTCTGAGCAATATTCTATCCACCTGCTGAGAAGCTCTTGTTCCTCTGTAAGGCATAAGATGGAGATCAGTGCTGAGAAGACCAAACTGATAACAAACAGCGCAGATGGTATCAAGAGGGAGATCAAAGCAAAAGGGCAGAAGTTGGATACCGTAACAAGCTTCAAATACCTTGGAGCAGTTGTCTTAGATGATGGCTTAAAACAGGAAGTTCTCTCAAGGATTGCACAAGCCACTTCAGCTCTTAGCAAGCTGAAACCAATTTGTAGAGGTAACAACCTATCTCTTGAATCAATGGTGAAACTTATGCGCTCCCTTGTCATTTCCATATTTCTGTATGCCTGTGAATCGAAGACCTAGACAGCAGTGTTAGAGAAAAGAACACAGGCCTTTGAGATGAGATCATACCGAAGGTTACTGAACATTTCGTACAAGGACAATATAACCAATGATGAGGTTCGCAGAAAGATCTAAGCAGCCATTGGAGAATATGATGAGCTCCTGACGCTGGTCAAGAAACGGAAACTAAGGTGGTTTGGTCACGTCTCAAGGTCTTCTTGTTTAGCAGAGACGATTCTACACGGCACAGTGAAAGGATAAAGAAGAGGTTGACAGAAGAAAAGATGGGGAGACAATATTAAAGAGTGGACAGGGATGTATTTTACCAGCTCAACTAGGGCAGCTGAAAACAGGACAAGGTGAAAAGGAATTGTTTCGAAGTCATCTGTGGTGCCCCAACGACCTAGTAAGGTTATGGGATAGAATAGAAAGAAAATAACATAAATTTCATATGTAATGACCACAACTGTAAAATTCTGTGTATCATATGACCCTTTAAAATGAGAGTTTATGGCCCATAATATTAGCATTATTTCAATAAGTATTAAAGTTTTAAAGAGTTTCTGCAAGAGCAGAAAACACATTCAAAAGAAGGACCATGGGGCATATGTTGAAGTTCCGGCAACTCAATCCACATCCGTGACGCTGACAATATCTGGTTACTATAGTCAGAGAAAAGCATGCTGTAATGCCTTAATTTTAACAAGGCATTCTATTCAAAGACAGATAAGTATCAAATAGAGTCCAAAAGATTAAAAAGGGATGATCTAGGATAAAATTTTAAACCAATAAAACACTTCTGATCTCACAATATATCCACTGACCTCAAGGAAAACGCATTTTTGACACAAACGTTGTCAATGACGTTTCAGTATCCGCCAAAGTGTTATCATACGTGTGGTCCAATGATCTATATGACACGATTTTGTACACTGAATATTAGCGACTTCATACGATAAAATCACACTCGCTATCTCACAAGCTTCTTACCACAAAAAGAATGTTTTGTTGGCACAAGTACCATTGTTCACATGGCTACGTCAAATAGATTAAGCTTGTATTTTATTCCAAGTACTCGTTCTGCACCTTACTCCTAGTTCTCTTCAGTTTAATTAAATTCTTCAATCAAAATAACACATGTTTATGACAAAAGATTCAATTTTTCCCATCGGCACCATTCCAAAAATATGGAAAACTCCCTGCTGTACGTACGTTAGACCCAATATTTTCCTTTGGTTAAGCAGATGTTTTGATCTAACTTTTCAGAAAGCAAACATGTTAACTGTTACTTTCGCTGAAAAGCTCTCTGGTAGACACAATGACCTCGTAGATCCCTAAAATGAGGTCGTTTCTAATCTGATTTCCGACTTGATTGCCAAGGTTGAAATATAGTATAGTTTTCAGTTGCCGGACTTTCATTTTAACTAATTTGTCAATCAGAAACGTGGGGGGGAGTAGTTTTGGCAGGTGATGCTTGCTTTTGGCCAGCACCTAATCACATTTTCTTTTAAGGGTCCATGGCAGTGTACCTAAATTTCTCAGATTTATCACCGTGTCAACGGTTAAGGAGTTCAGAATCGTGCTTTTTGTTTTGTTACTTTGACCGCCCTTTTAGTTCGCTTAAGCCAACTGCTCAAAGGCAAGCTTGCAGTTTTGCCAGGCTTCCGTCGTCCGCCTGCAGTCTGTCCGTACGTCAGCATTTTTAAACACGAATATGTCCTAAGCTATCGGGCCATTCTTGAACAAGTTTTACATGTAGCATTGTTGGGGTGTGAGATTGACAACATTAAGTCTTGGACAGATCGGTTAAAGACTGCGGTTAACATGGCAACAAAAAGGTCCCATATATTTACAACGGGGTAATGTTATCCGGGACATAGCGCCTTCAGTTTTAATCGAAACTTCTTCAGACCTGAATGTATCTAGGACAGGCATCAAATCTCGGACGAGTTTGAATTCGGGCCAGGTCGGATCGTTCACTTCGGAGATACTCTACCTTGAGTGATGAAAATTTTCCCATAGACTTATAATGGATCAAATGTTGCCCCGGGCACAGCTGAAAATATTGTCCCGGGTTTAGATGGAAGCTTGAACAAACTTGTTGATAACGAAACACGGCATTAAATTCAGTTCGACGTTCGGCATATGGTACAATACGCCTTCGTGTTACTTGCCACTGAGTGCTCCAAATAAAAATCTAATAAAAGTTCCTTCAAGAGCAGAGAATACATACAGAAGTAGGAACATGGGCCAGACTACGCAGTTTCGGCTAATAAAATCCACATTTGACCTTGTTCCAGGCATAGTCCATTTATTTTTAACTGAAACTCTATGCAACTTACAGATAATCAGAAAAAGGCAACAAATCTCGGATCACATCCAGGTTTGGTCAGATCGGAATATTTACTTCGGAATTACATGCCCTTGAAGACAAAATAATTTTCCCACAGACTTATACACTTTAAAGGGTGATCCCTTTTGGAAGGATTTCACTTCTCGGAGGCAAACAGGAAGAAACAAAAAATGTCTACCTTTGTAAAACGTTTGCGGAAATTATGGAGGTTTACCCATACACATTCAAAACGTTTACAATTTATCGTAATAAAATAAGTCTTCGGAATATGCGAACTGCACCAATTCAGACCAGCCTGTGCATGTGTACAATCAGTCCAGACAATAATAGGTCCTTGTATGTTTTAAAAAACACAACGAACTGTTTGTCCTGATTTTACTGCTTGTGTGATCAGGCTGATTTTGCCAAGCAAAAGTAAAAAGTATGCAAAGACCAGGAACTGAAACAATCAAAATCCAAATCCAGCCCTTAAACCATAGTTGGAAACAACTAAGATTACAAATAATCAAGATACAGAGAACATATGGCCAACCGAGTGAGCAGCTTGTTCCCAAAAGGTGGCCACTCAGCAACCCAAACCGAACCAAAAATAATAATAACATACATAAGGTAAAACATCACAGAAACTCTGACACCAAAAACAGGCAACAAAGAACCACAACAGAACTACCGCCTTGGAACGGTCAGTAATGAATTACTGGGGGGGCTTAAATCGATTTTACAGGCCCAACCTCACCCTCAGTTTCTGAAGTGGTACAAAACATTTAGTTGGTTGTTCGGTTCGCATGATAACCCTCTAACTCGTCAATGAATCATCACGGTAAACACATAAATCAAATTTCAACACCATGAAGAAGCAAAGACGAGGACTCAACAGATACAACGGGCCGTCTGACAGGTGGAGATCCCTGTCATGCCAAACAACCCCACTGGAAATCTGAAGCAAAAGAAGGTCACCAGTTGAGCCCCGGTGGACCAAGCAACAGACAAAAAGGCTCCGGTCCCAACCAACTAAAATATATAGCTTTAGGTCGGGGCCATCATAGAGTCTGACGACCGATCCCCCGTACTCTTAAATACAATTTTTCTCATGACCCGTGGCCAAACGTTGCTATAGCAATGAGCGTGGTATAACATTTGGTTATTTGGCTTGCCAGTTTGACCGGTGTTTGACCGGTTTAGATAAATACCAAAGTATCTAGCCTGAAACTGACCAGTCACCTCAATTACTACGAAAACACTCCACAACTCTATCTCATAAACTACTTACTTAAATGCGCTATATAGCGGAGAAATTTGTTGAGTTTGATTTTGCAAGATATTTTTTTAATTTAAGTAAACACCATTATGCTATTGATTTTTTAATGTTTTATTGCTATTGCTTTATTCGCATTGGATACACAAAAATACATTTGATCAATATTAATGGTAATAACGACAGTAAACAAAACAGTATGAGGTATGAATATTATTTCTTACATTCAGTTTATCTTTAAATGAAAAGTTAATCTTTTATATCAATCCATTCTATTTCATGGTCAGAACTAGAACATTCATCATGCGAATGTTCAAAGAAGCGGTGCATGCGTCTGCAAACATAATGAATATGAAAATGCCAAGTTACCTGTGGAAGGGAATAAAGAGTTAGGACCAACTGCATGTGGCTGTACATAACTGTGCTTAATTGCAGTGGTGTGTACCCATACAAAATACCTCGTACTCTGGAGGACAGTGTTCTCAGAACGAAGCTCGGTTATTAATCTAATTCTGCAAACTTGTGCTGGTTAATATTACATTCATAGCGAAGAAATACAAGGAGTTCTTGTCAACTTGAATATGTATTATGCGATGAGGAATTATTTCCTGTAAGGAAATAAATCTCTGTATATTAGTTATCTTTACTATAGTATTCTGAGATTGGTTATTAATGTACGGCCGGGTACCGGCTTTAAGCACTACTATTCTACGTTTGTGTAACCACTGCAGTTGCAGCTAGCCTATAAAACACCATCAGAGTTGCCTTTTGTTATCTTGAAAAAACAACAGACGCTGAAAAAAGTCAAACCTATAATGAACTTTGGAGTGTATTTCTGGCGTGTGGTCATGAATGAATTTATGAATTTGTCGATTTAATATGGGATTGCATTGCCTTTTATTATCTCTCGCTGAAGGCAAAAGGAAGCGAGATAAGGTGTTTGTCCATGTCCGTCCTTCCGTCCGTCCGCCACGTTCGTCCGGAGCCATAGCTAAGTAATAAATGAATGAAATTTTATGAAATTTATAATAAATATATACCATAATAGCGTGGTGATGCACGTCAGGTTTCGCCAAAAAGGCGTAAGTAATGCATGAGTTATTGACCTTGAATCGATTTAAAATAAACAAATTCAGCTATATTTATAAAGAATATGTTTGACCAAAACTTGACGATGGACCTCAAGTTTAGTCAGAATGGCGTCAGTCATGCATGAGTTATTGTCCTTAAATGGATTTGAAAATAACAAATTCATCAATTACTAAGAAGCCATTAAAAGGATTCTCATAAAACTAAAAATAAATATATATCATCATAGCACGGTGATGAACGCCAAGTTTTGTTGGAAGGCATTAGTAATGCATGATTTATTCGCATTGAATTGATTTTCAAAATTGACAAAGTGGGCAATAACTACAGAACAATTGAAAGGAATTGCATGAAACTTAGAAAGAATATACCGTATAATGATGAATTTTCGCGTCGCCAAATTTTCGCGGAATTGTCCCAAAACATGAGTATCAATTTTCGCGGTTTTTATTTTTTTGCGGAGGTGAATATCCACGAAAATAAAAATTGTGTTTGTCCTGTAATATATTGGCTTGACTGAACAATCAAGACGCACAAACAGAGAGAAACGTAAAAAAAACTTTTATCACTTTATACTGAACACATTTGTTTGGATAGAATCGGCTCCTTTTGGGTTCGGATGGATACATGTCCTTTTTTTCACAAAAAACAACGTAAGACAATGTTTACCATGGTGTTTCTAGGGCAGAGTTCAGCCTGAGGGAGCCCATCCCTTTCCAGGCTATATATCCACGATTATTGTATGGCTCGACTTGGTCACGAACACATGCACGTTGGCGTAATATAGACATTTGTACAAATCAATGTTAAGTACACAGAAACAGTCAACTGAAATATGCGAGCATATGATAGAATGGCTATTGTTCAGGATGAAAGTAAACAGAACTCACAGTCAATTAAATGTAATTCAATTGTACTTGCATAATCAGGTACAAGTGACCGTTAATCAAGCGAAAAAAAATGACAGCCTGTTCAAATTATAATTACCTGCTAATCACCAGCTAACACAATTGCACCGAAAATAATAGCTCTCTATGTACCTACTTTTAAGGTCTTGTGGGCCGCTTTGAATGACGCAAAACGTACGTTTGGGCGATCCAAGTTTCTTATTACTATTTTGTACAAACTTGGAAAGTATTTCGCGGATTTTAATTTTCGCGGATCGCTGCTGACCGCGAAATTCCGCGAAAATTAGGCGACGCGAAAATTTTCCATTATACGGTATATCATTATCGCATCTGTAATGCATGGGTTATTGCCCTTGAATCGATGTAAAATTTACAAATTTAGCCATAACTAAGAACCAATAAAGGGAATAAATGAAACTTATTTCGAATATGTTTCACTATAACCGGATAATGAGCCTCAAGTTTAGTCATTATGTCGTCAGTGATTTGTGAGTTATTGCCCTTAAATTGGTTTAAAAATAACAAATTAACCCATTACTAAGGAATCATTAAACCGATTTCCATGAAACTTAAAGTAAATATATATCATCATAGCGCGATGATGCACGTCAAGTTTTGTTGGAAAGGCACCAGGTATGCATGAGTAATTGGCCTTGAATGGATTTCAAATAAAAGAATTCGGTCATAACTAAGGAATTTCATGACACTAAGAATGAACACATTTCATCATAGTGCGTTGATGCACGTCCTTTTTTGTGAGAATGGCATCTGTAATGCACGAGTTACTGTTTTTCGATCGATTTAAAATTTACAAATTTAGCCTTTACTAAAAATCACTGAAGGGAATTAAATTAAACTTAAACTAATCATTTACCACCGTTAGGCAATGGTGTACGTCAGGTTGTGCTGAAATCACTCAAGTAATGCAAGAAATGTTGCCCTTGATTCAACTCAAATCAACTAATTGAGCCTTTGCGCTTTTATGTACAAGCTCTCGGAAGAACCCTTGAAAACATAAAAATAAATGGAAATTTTCTTTAAATGTAAGACATACGAATGTAATATACAGTTTATTGAATCGCACAATTTACGTTATGAGATTTATAAACCTCGGGGTTTTTTATGTCCCCAACTTCAGAGAAGTTCAGGGGGCATATTGGTCTGAGCTGTCCGTCCGTCCGTCTGTCCGTAACGCTTTTTGGCAGCTGGGAAACTCAAGAACCACTTATGTGAAGATATTTTCTTTTTCTGCCGGTCACTCATTTCCAGAGTTAAACCCCTTTTTCGACTTCGCCTATGGAACCTTGTGAATCAAATATCTCGAGAACCTCTGATGGTAACGTCATGGTTTTTTTGCAGGATTACATTGGCTAAGGTGCAGATGACCTGATTTACTTTTGAAAAGGTTAGGGAGATTTTGACCGAGTAATGCTCTTTTTTCGACTTAGTGCATTGTTAGCCTATGGAACCGTGTGAACATAATATCTAAAGAATCCCTAATGCTAGGAATGTGTATTTTTGCAGAAAGACATTGCCAAAAGTGTTAATTACCTGATCAACTTTTGAAAAAAAAGTGAATCTTTGACCGAGTTATGCCGCTTTTTGACTTAGTGCATTGTAAGGCTATGGAACCTTGTGAACAAAATATCTAGAGAACTCATGACGCTGGTATCATGTTTGTTTCGCAGAAATACATTGCCCAAGGTGTAAATGACCTGATTAACTTTTAAATAAAAACTGGTGAATGGTAGACTGAGTTACGCCCTTTTTTCGACTGAGTGCATTGAAACCTACGGTAAAAAAATAGCAGTACTTACGATCAAGAACCGAAAGAGATTTGATTTTGAAATTTTATATGCTGCATGAACAAGAAAAATAAGCGGACCCTTATTTTTTTTCCTCCGTTGGTCTTGTCGTTCAGGAGTTATGCTCCATTTTCGACTTTGTCATTTTATATAGGAACAAACCTGTGAACAAAATATCTGAAAATCCGCCTAAGTTGTGATGCTGATTGTTGGCATACAGTTACAAATGTAGGTGTAGATAGCCTGATTGACTTTTTAGCATATTGCGTAAATTTTCGGTTAAGTTATTCCCCTTTTTTAATCAAAGGCATATTCTATAGGAACAAGTTTGTGAAGAAAATATCTGAAGAACCCCATACGCTAGGATCCATATATATGGCATACATGTTTGGGCCAAGGTCGAGATGAACTGATTAACTTTTGAGCTTTATATTGGCAGATTAACTTTTGAGCCTATTTCACAAACTTTTTTTAGTACTTTTCCAATTTTCGGACATAGTCATGCTGTAACAAACAAGCTATAGGAGTAACTTTGTGAACAAAATATCTGAAGAACCGCTAAGCTATGTTCCTTACATTTGGCATTTAGTTACAGGCTAAGATGTTGATGAACCAATTTAAACCTATAAACCCTTTTCCGCTTTTACCAGTATGGAATGAACCTTCTTTAGAGGCAAGCATACGGTTGGGGCCATAGTGTTTCATAAACACATTTTCCAGTTAAATCTTATGAAGAAACACGTCCTTCGGACTCGTGTTTTTTATCGGATCCTTAAACCTCACTCGGTTTATAAATCCCATATCTTAAATGGGACGATTAATAAACTTCATGTGAGCCGCGACACGAGAAAACCAACAAAGTGGTTGTGCGCCCAGCAAAGACTCAGATCAGCCTGAACATCCACCCAGTCTAATCAGAGTCTCCAGTTTTCGCTTAAAGGGTAGCGGACAGCGAAGACTCTGATCAGCCCGGGTGGATGCCCAGGCTGACCAGAGTCTCCGCTGGGCGCACAACCACTTTGTTGGTTTTCTCGTGTCGCGGCTCATGTATTGCATTCCAGGTGTAGATCTTAAAGCACGGCTCAGATCAGAAATAAAACTGATATCCATTTTTCACTGTTATACAGGTCAGATCAAGTGCCTTCACAATACCTTTGGACAATGAAGCTAAAGTTCTACAAGTCCTAGCCGCTGATGTTGAGAAATCAAATGAAAGTATGAGGAGTGATATTGAGAGGCTCATCACCAGACTAGAAGTTTCCGAAAGAAACACTCTGGAAAATATAACGAGGCTTCGAGCAGATATTGAAATGCAGGAAGAGTCTGCCATTCAAGTAAGTAAAGGACCAATTGCCATAAGGGGGTTTTCCTGGTACAATCATAATCGTTTAATATTTTTTTAACAATTAGCCCTATGTAGGGGCCGTTCATCCATGAAATGTTTAAGTCAAATGGAGCTTTGCTTTTGTGTACACTATCTCTTAAAACTGGGTTGGGTAAATCCATACCAGTCGACCCTTATGAAACTAATTGGAATTTACGATCTTCCAATAATAGATTGACTAAAGGTTGCGGCATATAAAAATAAGCAGTAGACACACTTTAATATGCTTTAAGGTTTCTGTGTCCACTACATACCTATGCTAAACATATCTCTTTACTTGCAATTTTTAATTTTTTGTATACTTTGCGGAAAAAAACAATGCTCCATCAGGCAACAGAATTTCCTTTCCTTTGATGCAAGTATTTTTCAATGACTGGACATTGCAGAATTATAAGCATTTTGCTGAAATTATTCTGAAATATTAGCTATGTGCCCTTTACTGCAGAAAATTGATTAAAAGACTGAAATATGTCTATTTCATATGTTACAGACTTATCCTACCAGTCCTACCAGTGTTAAAATCTCTAAACACAAATCATTATGGAACATGGTTCCACCATCACGTTTAGTGAGGGATGGATAGATGACTTTCGAATTATGTCCGTCTATCAGTATTTCAGTCATGTCATATCAGGAGGATGTGTGGATGATACTGAATGGCTGTGTGCAATAAAATCCCGTTTGAAATTGAAACGATTCCCGCCTCCAGCGGGGCTGGCATCTTGGACCTCTAGATCAGTAGGCCAGCGCTAAATCTACTGAACTACATGGGCTACACATTTGGTAATAAAATGTGGGATGATGTACATAAACTGAGCCATATAACTGTCAAACAATCGCGGGGATTGCTTTTAAAAAAATGACAAATCGCTCCACATAATACTGTTTTAGTTTCTGGTTACCCGTCAAGCGATGCAGTTAAACGGAAGCAGCACAGTGAGTGTGGTCACAAGTCTCTACATTGCATTTTTATCATTTTAGTCATGTTAATGATTTTGAAATTCAAGAGACCGAACTGAGAACCCTCTGGTCTCACATGCTTTAGATAAAAAAAATGTTGCTTTGAGTACACCTTTGTATAGAATGTAGTTTGCATAAATAATCGGAAACATTAACTGTATTTATATTGGGCTTTTCCATCTTCGAGCTTAGAGAAGATCATTTATCTCGAAGGAACATGCTTCATATTACGGTTGGCAAACAGTGCAGACTCTGGTCTGAATTAGCATTGTTTTTTCAATCAATTATGTCAGATATTAAAGGTACCATTGCTCTATTGGTGGTATATATTCAAATATATTCACGCCGGTTTGGCAGGTATCAGGCTCAATGATGGGCCCGACATAAAGCTACTTAGTTTAGTTGGTTGAGCCGGAGTTTGCTTTGTCTGTTGCTTGGTTATTCGGGGTCTACCCTCCCGAAAGTAACCTTTTGCTGACTTTCCGAGGCAGTACATCTGTTGTGGTTCCTTGATGTTACATTGTTCTATGTCCGCTTGTGTATGTTCTTTGACGGTTTGGTCACCTGTTTTGCTACCCAGTCTGTCTTATGTTGTTTTTTTTTTTGTGTGTAAGTTAAAAATAAAATAGATAAAAACAGATGTTGATGCTGTTTTGGATAAGGGTAGGTGAATGACTACCTGTTTGGGAAAGAGCATTCATTCGGTTTACCGTGCGTGTCTTTCGTGATCTTGTGTCAATTTTTTCCGTTTGTGTGTGCTTCTTTCCCTACTGAGATTGAGAGCGGGATGTGGGGTTTGATTGTATTAATTCTTGATTATCTTTTAACTTTGTTATTTTGCCTGTCGATAAAGCAGGGTTTTGATTATAACAAAACTTTCACTGTTAGTAAGGCACGTGGTCGATTGAAAAAAGGCGCTCAGCTACAAAATAAAGCAAGTTCGAATTCTAAACGGGAAGCTGGTGATTGAAAAACTCTCTGTCAAGCTAGATGTAAATGGGTAGCTTTTTCGAATCACTGAGGGTCTATGACAGTAAGAAGAGTGATTAACTTTTTCGTTTTTATAATGTGCCCAAGATACGATGAACCTCCAATATCTTGTCCCTACGGCAAAAAGGGTTGAAGACACTCTTTTATATTTTCCTAGTGAGTAGATATTAAAGTTTAAAGAACTTTAATCATGCTTACAAACAACAAGAAGCTAAAACTTATTTCAGTAATTTTGTTTACTTTTGAACAAAACTATTTAAGCGATTACACAGTATCATTGAGAATAATATCTCAAAAGTTTACAACATATGAGGTCGTTTTCTTAAGGGAGATTTTTTACCAAACATTCAAATTGTATCCCAGTTCTATTATATGCACTTTTGTCAGAGTTATATGTGAAATATTACATACTTTAACAGGCAATTGGTATCCTACGAGACAAAATTAAAGACAGGAAGCAACTGAAAGACGTGGGAGAGGTAGAAGTACAAATGTTGGATATCCTACTGAAAGATACGAGATTTCATAAGCAGTCAATTGCAAGTCGACTTGACAGACTAGAATGTCAACAGTACCAGATGCAAAGCCGTAAAGTAACAATAGAAGGTCATCAGGTTATGGTTGAAGGTGGTCAAGTTGAGGTAGAAGATCGTCAAGTCGACATAAAAGATCGTAAAAACATGGTTGAAAATCGTCTTGCCGATCTTGAGGCTACAGTTTATCCATCTCAAGCTCGGATGCCCGGAATATCAGAAGGAGGTACGGTTTAGTGTATTTTAGCTCACCTGACAAGGTGATCTTATATTACAAGCTTGGTCCAGCGTCCATCGGCGTCGTCGTACGTTGTCTGTCGGAATATACTTTTGGGACTGATCTGTCTAAAACTTTGGTTAACTTGACAACAAAAAGGTTGCATAGACTTAAAATGGCGAAAATGTTGTCCCGGGCATAGCCTCTATAGTTTTGATCGAAGCTATTTCAAATTTACACGTACAGGACAGGCTTAAAACTACGGACAAGTTCGAATTTGGGCAATGGTCGGATTACTCACTTGACAGTTACTCACACGTGAGCGACGAAAAGATCCCATATGCTAATAACTTGGAACATGATGCCCGGGCATAGTAAGTTAATTTCTTATCGAAACATCAACAAACTGGCTGATAATTAGGACAGGCATAAATTCTCGACGATTTCCTAATTTGGCCGTAATGTACTATTCGTCTAAGAGTCACTTGCCCTTGAGTGATAAAAACCCATATTTCGCTTTCTCCCAGGCATAGCTCATTTATTTTAAATGGCAATGCTACAGGTATGAAACGTGCAGTGAAGCGTACAGAAAACAAAGGAAAGGTATGAAATTTTGGACGAGTACGAATTTGGGCTAGATCGGAATATTCACTTCGGACTTGCTTTTGAAGACTGTAAAAAATTACCATAGACTTACAGGGAGGAAAACGCCCCGTACAACAACTTTATTTTTATTGGCACTTAATAAAACTTGCTGATAGCCAGTACAGGCATAAACATTTGGATTACTTTGAAATTTGACGTCCTTTAGTGCATAAATAGATCATATTTGGCTTTGTCCTTTGACGAGCTACTTTCTTGTTTTATAATTTGCTGATAACTAGGACAGACAAAAATGCTCGGACAACTTTGAAATTTGACCTTCCTATACAATGCATCTCAGAGTTACTTTAATTTGAGTGCTTAAAAGTCCAAATTTGATCTTGTCCTAGGCACAGGCCATCTAATTTTTTTAACTGCAATTTCATAGAACGTGCAGAAAATCAGGAAAGGCGAGTTCGAATTTTAGCAAGATCGGAGTATTTGTTTTGGAGTTACTTGCCCTAGAAGAACGATAAAAAATCCCATGGACTGACAGTAGCAAACATGTTTCCCCGTTCATAAACAAATATTTTTTTCTTGCCCCCGTGAAGATAGTCTTTGGGGGGGGGGGGGGGGGTTAAGATTTGCCTCTGTCTGTCCGTCCGTCCGCCTGTTCATTCGTCACACTTTATGGTGTAGAGTTTGTGTAATCAACTTCTCCCACAGTTTTCAATGGATCTTTTTAAAACTTTTCATACATATTGTGGGCGTATTGAAAATGTTCATATGGATTTTTGATCGAGCTAGAGAAAATTTTGACAGAATTATGGCCATTTTAACTTACTCATTTTAGGCAAACTTTTGCATTCTAGGGTATGGATTTTGTGTAATCAACTCCTCCCACAGATTTTAGTGGATCTGTCTTCAAGCCTTGCATACATGGCATGCTGTTGACATATTGACCATGTGCATGTAGGTTTCTGTTTGAGCTAGAACTAATTTTGAAAGAATTACGGCATTTTGAACTAAGTCAATTTAGGCGAACTTTTGCATTCTAGGGTGTGGAAATTGTGTAATCAACTCCTCCCACAGTTTTCAATGGATCTTTTTTTTCAACCTTGCATACATGCCGTGGACATATTGAAAATGTGCATGTGGGTTTTTGTTGGAACTAGCGTTAATTTTGACAAAATTATGGCCATTTGAAGTTAGTCATTTTGGCATATGCTGCATTGTAGTGTAAGGACTTTGTGTTATCAACTCCTCCCACAATTTTCAGCGGCTGATTGTCAAACATTGTATACCTGTGGACATAATGAAGATATGGATGTTGGTTTTTGGATAAAAAAAATGATAATTTTGACATTATGATGGCCTTAAAAACATAGTCATTTTGGGCTACATTTTTGCAACGCTTCATTTGTGCAGTATGAAGTTTGTGAGATGTTTTCAGTGATTTCTTTGTAGATACCCGGTAATGTTTGCGCTTAAAAGGTGTTTTAGGGATGTACACATGTCCTGTGACAGGCGCTGCACGAGGGCATCATCAGTGTCTTACAGACACAATTTTCTAGTTTACTACTAATTTGATCAAACTTGCAGGTAAGTAGACTATGTACAGACTTAATTCTGTGACACCTCTAAATTCGGGCAATTTTTACATATCACTAAGGGGTTGGTTGCCCTTGAGTGTTGATATAACCCATATTTGACCTTTTCCTGGGCATAGCGACTTATTATTTTAATGAAACTCCCTCAACTTTGATGATAACTAGAATGGGCATGAAATCTCTGACGAGTTTGAAATTCAGTTACAATGTACAATGTACAACTGCCATTAAAGCTACCTTTGAGTGCTAAAAAAGACTAAATTTGTCTATGTCCCAGACATGGCGATTTTATTTTCATTTGCATTAAACTAGCAGATTATTAGAAATGACATCAAATCTCAGACATGTTAATTGCGGAAACTAAGGGCAAGGTTTGGGTCCTGTAAAACTAGTTTAAGCCCCCACCCCAGTAATCTTTTGCTGACAGTTCCAAGGCGGTACTTCTGTTGCGGTTCCTTGATGTTATATTGTGTTTTGTCCGCTTGTCTATGGTCTCAGGTGATTTGGTCACCTGTATTGCTGCCCAATATGCCTTCTATTTTGTTTTGTAATTAAAATAAAAATATTGGGTAGCTGAATGACCATCTGTTTGGGAGAGAGCTGCTCATTCGGTTTACAGTGCGTGTCTTTCATAAACTTGTGTCAATTTCTGTGCTTCTTTTCCTATTGGTTTTGAGAGCGGAATGTGGGATTTGATTGAATAAATTCCTGACCATTGCCTTTTTACTTTGAATTCAGGCCAGATGGAGTATTCATTTCGAAGTTAGTATTAGCCTACGAAGACCGAAAAGATTCCATAAACTTATAGTGGAGAAAACGTTTTCCCGGGCATAGCAAGTTTGTTTTTTTATTGGAAATTGATCAAACTTGCAGGTAACCAGGACATTCATAAAGTCTTGGATGGGTTTACACTTCGGCCATATTCAACATTTTACATTAGAGTAAGTTGCCCTTGAGTGCTTAAATAGCACATATATGATTAGTCCTGGGCAAAGCAACTTTGGAGGGTGAGGGTGAAGGTTTGGGCCCAGTAAAAACCGGTTTAATCCCCCCCCCCAGAAGTTATTACTGACCGTCCCAATGCGGTATTTCGTTGCGGTTGCATTTGATTTAAGTTCGGTGCTGTTTAATTTATTGTGTTTTCATTTTAACCCATAATAAAAATAGAAAATAGGTACAAATAGTTGTTAAATGTTTTTCGTATATTTGCTTAGTCTGTTGTAACCCTTCTGTTGGTCTAAATTATTTAGTTCAGTATAGATAGCTGAGTTGCCACCTTTTTGGGAAAGAGCTGCTGACTCGTCTTATCACTTGTAGTTTATTGTTTGTTTGGATGTCTTTGTCAATCTTTCCCTTTGATGTTGGAGATAGAATTTGGGATCTGATTCAGTCAGTTCCTGAAGAGTAGTTACTCTTAAAATTTATATTTTATTGGAACTTGATCAAAGTGGCAGATAACCAGGACAGGCATAAAGTTTTGGTCGGGTTTAAATTTCGGCCATATTCACAATTTTACATTGGAGTAAGTTTCTTTCGAGTGCTTCAATAGCACATATTTGACTTTGACTTGGGCATGGCGACTTTTTGTGGAAAGGGGGTATCAATAAGGTGGGTTTTCTGCATCATACCAAAGTTTTCTTTTTTTAACTGATGGTATACTCCAATGTGTCTACTTTATCAAACCATATTTGACTTTGGTCGGAAAGCCCTACTTACTGGGCTATGGGTCCACAGAAGTGGGTGGGGTAATCCAACATGGATTTAGCCTGTCTTGTAAAAATGTTCTCATTTGGCAGAAGAGTACAACAGACAGACAGGATTTGATAAAATGATTAACAGAAGATCTAAAATATTTCCATATCATTTTGTTTGGTTTAATCGAACATATGTTGTCAGAAATGACTTCCTTTGACATTCAGCATTTTTTGATATTTTTGTCCTCAATTTTCAATATTTCTTGGCATTATTGTGAAATAAACAGACCAGTTATCATCAAACTCATGTCAAGGAAGCACCTTGACCAAGACATTCGGATGATGTAACCAGAATTTCACAATGACCTAGTTTTCATGGTTGACTGAACACATAACCTTGCTTGGAAGATGGTTTTTATTCAATTTTGACCTAGAATTACGAAACTATGGTCAAATTACTATTTTAACTGCTATATTGTGCCCCACGCCCCTGCCACTACAGGTTAGGGAATACATATTGACTTCAGTGCGGAACTCGTTGGCATCTGCGTCTGAGTATGTGTCACATATTAAGTCCTTCTGTGACCTTGAAAACAAGGTCAAGGTCATCCAAATCTGACCTTGACCTTGTTTCCAAGGTCAAAGAAGGACTTAATATGTGACACAGACACAGATGCAGATGACATGGAGATCCGAACTGAAGCCAATATGTATCCCCTCACCTTAATTGGCGGGGGTATAGGGCATAATATAGCAGTTAAAATAGTAATTTGACCAAAGTTTCGTAATTCTAGATCAAAATTGAATGAAGAAACATCTTCCAAGCAAGTTTATGTGTTCAGTCAACCATGAAAACTAGTTCACTGTGAAATTCTGGTCACATCATCCAAATGTCCTGGTCAAGGTGCTTCCTTGACATGAGTTTGATGTTAACTGGTCTGTTTATTTAACAATAATGCCAATGATATTGAAAATTGAGGACAAAAATATAAAAAAAGCTGAATGTCAAAGGAAGTCTTTTATGACACCCTATGTTCGAATTAAACCAAACAAAATGATGTGGAAATATATTTTAGATGTTCTGTTTATCATTTTATCATTTTACGGCGGCCTACATCAACTGAAAGACCGCAATCGAGACAGAATGAAAACCAACAAGGTGGACAAGCTCTACGGCAACCACGACCACAAAGACCTCCGATATACACCAGACCGGAAGAAGAAAATCAGAGACAACCCTCCCCGAGAAACAATCAAGAAGACTTAGCAGCAAACAACTGGAACCTGGAAACAAGAAGCAATAGCATGAATCAGGTTACTTTTTTAGGACGAGGCCGGGCCCGGGGCAGAGATCGGGGCCGGGGCCTGGGCCGAGAGCAAGGACGGGGACGGGGACGCAGACCACAGACGCAGTAGATACCGAAAATATTGATATAAAAATAATTAATTTATCAAACAGAAAATTAACAGTTGCAGAAATATCACTACTCAATAAAGGACTCAAATTTACTCCGACGCCCAAATTAGGAAATACACAAGAACTTACAGAAGATTTGAATGAATTTAATAGAAAGTTACGATTAGCAGAGTTCTTTGATGGTACAGAAAACGAAGATACCTCTTTAGTCAGAAATAAATCAAATTTTACTCCCCCAGATAAACGTAATGCAGCCCTTGACGAATTTATTGAAACAGTTGAAAAATTTCCTAAACAATCATGCCAAAATAACGTTAGACAAAATCTAACAAGATCAGAATGGGAAGCTGTAAAATGTTTAAAAGAAGATACTTCAATTATAATAAAAGAAGCCGACAAAGGTGGGGCATCAGTAATAATGAACAAAGAAGATTACAAAAGTATGGTAGAAATTATTTTGAATGATGAAATCTATTATTCTGAATTAAACACAAATCCAGAAAAAGATTTACAACTTAAATATAAGAAGTTTCTTAAAAAATATAAAAGTCAAATGACTGAAAAAGAATTTAATTATCTACAAAATTTCGAAGCTAAAACTAGTAATTTTTACGGATTACCAAAAGTACATAAATGCAAGGAAATAAATGAAAAATGTAAATTAACAAAATCAGGTTACGTAGAAATTACAGAAAAAGTACATGATTTGAAATTAAGACCAATTGTTGCTGGCCCCTCCTGTCACACGCACAGGCTAAGTAATTTACTTGATATTCTTTTAAGACCCTATACCAAACATGTCACCAGCTATTTAAGGGACACTACTGACTTCCTAAACAACCTTCCGACAAATGTACCAACTAATACCATATTGGCTTCATTTGACATAGAATCACTTTATTCAAATATTCCACACAATCTCGGTATAGAGGCGGTAAATTATTGGATAGACAAATACCCCAGTACCCTTCATTCAAGATTCTCAAAAGATTTCTTACTTGACGGAATCAAACTAATACTTGAGAATAATATTTTTTGTTTCAATAGCACTTATTTCAAGCAAGTAAAGGGCACAGCTATGGGTACCAAATTTGCACCAGTGTACGCAACCCTAACTATTGGGTACTTGGAGGAAAAATTATATGATTCTGTAGAAACCATGTATGATACAGAATTTTATATTTACTTCAAACGGTACTGGAAAAGATTTCTAGACGACTGCTTCGTCCCCTGGACTAAATCTAGAGAAGAACTAATACATTTCCATGACATTTTAAACAATCTACACAATGATATTAAATTCACATTACAATCTGATACAGTTGAACAACCGTTTTTAGATGTTATGGTCCGGAATTTAAGAGGAAAGATTGAGACAGATATCTACTATAAGGAGACTGACAGTAAACAGTATCTTTTATTTTCTTCCTGTCATCCCCGTCATACAAAAATTAACATACCCTACAATCTGGCACGAAGATTAAGAACAATAATTTCAGAAGAACAGATACTACAAACTCGAATTAAGGAACTGAAGACGTTTTTAGTCAAACAAAAATACCCTGAGAATATAATTAACATGGGAATCGACCGAGCTATGAATCTTGATAGAACTACATTAAGACAAGTTGCGCAAAAGACGGAGGAACCCGTTATTACTTATGTGTCCACACATAATCCGCGAAATGCAGAGATATTTAATATAATAAAATATAATCTTCCAATTTTACAAGAAGATCCAAAAATGAAAAGTATTCTTTCAAAGTTTACGATGATTAAAAGCAACAGGCAACCAAATAGTTTGAAGCGAATTCTAACAAAAGCCACATTTAGTCATGCCTCTGAACACAAAGTAAAACGTTGTCAGAGGTCAAACTGCGGCCTCTGCACTCATCTATTAGAAGGCACCGCATTTGATTTTAATTGCGGTAGAAAATTTTACGTACATGAAACAATGACCTGTGAAGTAAAAAATGTGATTTATGTCATGAAATGCAGAGGCTGCGGCAAAGAATATATAGGCGAAACTGGAAACTATTTACGAAAACGGGTCACTGTACACAAACAGCAAATCCGAGACCCAAGTACTAGAATGCTTCATGTAAGTGAACACATAAGTACATGTGCCAATCGGCAAGATCCGAAATATTACATCTTCCCATTCTACAAAATGTATTTTGAAAGCGTGTCACTAAGGCGCGCGAAAGAAAAATATTTCATTAATCTCCTTAAACCTGAGCTAAACAGGTCTTCATAATCTGTACCATCAACGTATATCGTTATTGTATACATGTATTAATAACAACTTACTCTTATATTAGTAAAATGAACTATACGCCATTATTGCACTATACTGTATAGATGTTAATGTGACAGTGTATTGTACTGTAATGAGCGGAAGTAGACGTTACGGCGCATGCGACAAGAACGCTACGTTGCTAACGTCGTTTCCATGCGACACAAAGTCGCCATATTTGTTCCTGATGATCTGTACTGTAACAGTGAAACCGGTAGAAAACAGCGAAATAAATCATACGTTACTGTGAAATCGGACTCAATTGTGTTTTTTATATATATATATATATATATATAAACAAATGGAAATTGACGCACAAAAATCGGTCGCGCCGCGACCGGGAATCGAACCACGGATCTCCTGCTTACCGGGCAGACGTGCTAACCATTACACTACCGCGGCCTTCCGACATTGTGCGCCAATTTTAACATTTATAAACCTAACGTCATAATTGTTTCTTAGATACGATACTTGTGTTAGTTACTTATTGTTAGTTATTTATAGGGGGGATACTTAGTGTTAGGTCCACAAATGTTCTACTGCATCGGAGTAATTATATGAACACCAGAGAAATGCACGATGCAGGGATTTTGATAAACAAATGGAAATTGACGCACAAAAATCGGTCGCGCCGCGACCGGGAATCGAACCACGGATCTCCTGCTTACCGGGCAGACGTGCTAACCATTACACTACCGCGGCCTTCCGACATTGTGCGCCAATTTTAACATTTATAAACCTAACGTCATAATTGTTTCTTAGATACGATACTTGTGTTAGTTACTTATTGTTAGTTATTTATAGGGGGGATACTTAGTGTTAGGTCCACAAATGTTCTACTGCATCGGAGTAATTATATGAACACCAGAGAAATGCACGATGCAGGGATTTAGATAAACAAATGGAAATTGACGCACAAAAATCGGTCGCGCCGCTACCGGGAATCGAACCACGGATCTCCTGCGTACCGGGCAGACGTGCTAACCATTACACTACCGCGGCCTTCCGACATTGTGCGCCAATTTTAACATTTATAAACCTAACGTCATAATTGTTTCTTAGATACGATACTTGTGTTAGTTACTTATTGTTAGCTATTTATAGGGGGGATACTTAGTGTTAGGTCCACAAATGTTCTACTGCATCGGAGTAATTATATGAACACCAGAGAAATGCACGATGCAGGGATTTAGATAAACAAATGGAAATTGACGCACAAAAATCGGTCGCGCCGCGACCGGGAATCGAACCACGGATCTCTTGCTTACCGGGCAGACGTGCTAACCATTACACTACCGCGGCCTTCCGACATTGTGCGCCAATTTTAACATTTATAAACCTAACGTCATAATTGTTTCTTAGATACGATACTTGTGTTAGTTACTTATTGTTAGTTATTTATAGGGGGATACTTAGTGTTAGGTCCACAAATGTTCTACTGCATCGGAGTAATTATATGAACACCAGAGAAATGCACGATGCAGGGATTTAGATAAACAAATGGAAATTGACGCACAAAAATCGGTCGCGCCGCGACCGGGAATCGAACCACGGATCTCCTGCTTACCGGGCAGACGTGCTAACCATTACACTACCGCGGCCTTCCGACATTGTGCGCCAATTTTAACATTTATAAACCTAACGTCATAATTGTTTCTTAGATACGATACTTGTGTTAGTTACTTATTGTTAGTTATTTATAGGGGGGATACTTAGTGTTAGGTCCACAAATGTTCTACTGCATCGGAGTAATTATATGAACACCAGAGAAATGCACGATGCAGGGATTTAGATAAACAAATGGAAATTGACGCACAAAAATCGGTCGCGCCGCGACCGGGAATCGAACCACGGATCTCCTGCTTACCGGGCAGACGTGCTAACCATTACACTACCGCGGCCTTCCGACATTGTGCGCCAATTTTAACATTTATAAACCTAACGTCATAATTGTTTCTTAGATACGATACTTGTGTTAGTTACTTATTGTTAGCTATTTATAGGGGGGATACTTAGTGTTAGGAATACAAATGTTCTACTGCATCGGAGTAATTATATGAACACCAGAGAAATGCACGATGCAGGGATTTAGATAAACAAATGGAAATTGACGCACAAAAATCGGTCGCGCCGCGACCGGGAATCGAACCACGGAAACCCCTGCTTACCGGGCAGACGTGCTAACCATTACACTACCGCGGCCTTCCGACATTGTGCGCCAATTTTAACATTTATAAACCTAAAGTCATAATTGTTTCTTAGATACGATACTTGTGTTAGTTACTTATTGTTAGCTATTTATAGGGAGGATACTTAGTGTTAGGTCCACAAATGTTCTACTGCATCGGAGTAATTATATGAACAACAGAGAAATGCACGATGCAGGGATTTAGATAAACAAATGGAAATTGACGCACAAAAATCGGTCGTGCCCCGTGCGCCAATTTTAACATTTATAAACCTAACGTCATAATTGTTTCTTAGATACGATACTTGTGTTAGTTACTTATTGTTAGCTATTTATAGGGAGGATACTTAGTGTTAGGTCCACAAATGTTCTACTGCATCGGAGTAATTATATGAACACCAGAGAAATGCACGATGCAGGGATTTAGATAAATAAATGGAAATAGACGCACAAAAATCGGTCGTGCCCCGACCGGGAATCGAACCACGGATCTCCTGCTTACCGGGCAGACGTGCTAACCATTACACTACCGCGGCCTTCCGACATTGTGCGCCAATTTTAACATTTATAAACCTAACGTCATAATTGTTTCTTAGATACGATACTTGTGTTAGTTACTTATTGTTAGCTATTTATAGGGAGGATACTTAGTGTTAGGTCCACAAATGTTCTACTGCATCGGAGTAATTATATGAACAACAGAGAAATGCACGATGCAGGGATTTAGATAAACAAATGGAAATTGACGCACAAAAATCGGTCGTGCCCCGACCGGGAATCGAACCACGGATCTCCTGCTTACCGGGCAGACGTGCTAACCATTACACTACCGCGGCCTTCCGACATTGTGCGCCAATTTTAACATTTATAAACCTAACGTCATAATTGTTTCTTAGATACGATTCTTGTGTTAGTTACTTATTGTTAGCTATTTATAGGGAGGATACTTAGTGTTAGGTCCACAAATGTTCTACTGCATCGGAGTAATTATATGAACAACAGAGAAATGCACGATGCAGGGATTTAGATAAACAAATGGAAATTGACGCACAAAAATCGGTCGCGCCCCGACCGGGAATCGAACCACGGATCTCCTGCTTACCGGGCAGACGTGCTAACCATTACACTACCGCGGCCTTCCGACATTGTGCGCCAATTTTAACATTTATAAACCTAACGTCATAATTGTTTCTTAGATACGATACTTGTGTTAGTTACTTATTGTTAGCTATTTATAGGGGGGATACTTAGTGTTAGGTCCACAAATGTTCTACTGCATCGGAGTAATTATATGAACAACAGAGAAATGCACGATGCAGGGATTTAGATAAACAAATGGAAATTGACGCACAAAAATCGGTCGTGCCCCGACCGGGAATCGAACCACGGATCTCCTGCTTACCGGGCAGACGTGCTAACCATTACACTACCGCGGCCTTCCGACATTGTGCGCCAATTTTAACATTTATAAACCCAACGTCATAATTGTTTCTTAGATACGATACTTGTGTTAGTTACTTATTGTTAGCTATTTATAGGGGGGATACTTAGTGTTAGGTCCACAAATGTTCTACTGCATCGGAGTAATTATATGAACAACAGAGAAATGCACGATGCAGGGATTTAGATAAACAAATGGAAATTGACGCACAAAAATCGGTCGTGCCCCGACCGGGAATCGAACCACGGATCTCCTGCTTACCGGGCAGACGTGCTAACCATTACACTACCGCGGCCTTCCGACATTGTGCGCCAATTTTAACATTTATAAACCTAACGTCATAATTGTTTCTTAGATACGATACTTGTGTTAGTTACTTATTGTTAGCTATTTATAGGGAGGATACTTAGTGTTAGGTCCACAAATGTTCTACTGCATCGGAGTAATTATATGAACAACAGAGAAATGCACGATGCAGGGATTTAGATAAACAAATGGAAATTGACGCACAAAAATCGGTCGTGCCCCGACCGGGAATCGAACCACGGATCTCCTGCTTACCGGGCAGACGTGCTAACCATTACACTACCGCGGCCTTCCGACATTGTGCGCCAATTTTAACATTTATAAACCTAACGTCATAATTGTTTCTTAGATACGATACTTGTGTAGTTACTTATTGTTAGCTATTTATAGGGGGGATACTTAGTGTTAGGTCCACAAATGTTCTACTGCATCGGAGTAATTATATGAACAACAGAGAAATGCACGATGCAGGGATTTAGATAAACAGATGGAAATTGACGCACAAAAATCGGTCGTGCCCCGACCGGGAATCGAACCACGGATCTCCTGCTTACCGGGCAGACGTGCTAACCATTACACTACCGCGGCCTTCCGACATTGTGCGCCAATTTTAACATTTATAAACCTAACGTCATAATTGTTTCTTAGATACGATATATAGTAAAAACAATAAGTCCGATATAGCCAATTAACACAATTATTAATTAACTTCTACCGCGGTTTCACTGTTTTACAGATTTTCAAGAAGACATTTTGATTTACCTAGCAACGAAACGTAACGTTCTGGGTAACGTTTCCGTTTCCGTTAAAAAATAAATAACGTTACCGGTTAATGAATACTCTGATGGCACATGTCCCGACTAACTGGCCCCATTTAATTTAGGTTTCAGTGTATTTATGAAGTAATTTTCCTTGGCTCGTCTTAAAGTTGCGCTTTCCGTATACATCTTGTAGAAAGGGAAGATGTAGTATTTAGGATTCAAAGTATTTGCGCAAATGTCTATATGCTCACTAACTTTCAGCATTCTTGTTCGAGGGTCACGGATTTGTTGATTATGTACCGTGACCCGTTTTCTAAGAAAGTTGCCTGTTTCGCCGATATATTCATCCCCGCAGCCTCTGCATTTCATTACATAAATAACATTTTTCACATCGCATGACATATTTTCATGTATTTTGAAGTTCGTTCCGCAATTAAATAGTAATGAATTACCTTCTATGAGATGAATGCAGAGGCCGCAGTTTGGTCTTTTACATTTCCTTACTTCGTGTTTATCATCATAAGTAAATTTTGCTTTGGACAGCAATCGTTTTAGGTTATAAGGCTGTCGTTTACTTTTAATCAGTTTGTATCTTGATAAAATATCAGTCATTTTATCATCTTGCCGCAAAATTGGTATATTATCAGCAATCACTCGGAACATTTCCGGATCTCTTGGATTGTGTGTTGATACGTACGGAATTATATTTTCTTCTGCTCGTGCTTTTACGGTGCGAAGTTGGTCTTTATTTAGTGACATTGCTTTCTCTACACCACGATCAATCACTTGTTCAGGATACTTTTGTTTAATTAAGAAAAATTTCAATTCCTGCATACGCATCTTAAGAACATGTTCTTCTGATATAATGGTTCTGAGTCGGCGTGCAAGATTATACGGAATATTGACCCTCGTATGTCTAGGATGGCAAGAATAGAATAATAAATATTGCTTGCTATCTGTTTCTTTATAGAATATATCAGTTTCTATTTTACCATTTCTGTTTTTCACCAAAACATCCAGAAAAGATTGTTCAGTATTACTGTATTGCAACGTAAAATTAATATTTTTATGTAAGGTGTTTAAGATACTGTGCAATGTTTTCAAGTCTTCAACGGATTTCGTCCATGGGATAAAACAGTCGTCGAGAAAGCGTTTCCAGTTTTGAATAAAATTATTTCCAAAGTTATCCCCGAAAACTGTTTTGATTTGTGCATATAATTTTTCTTCCAGGTACCCGATAGTTAACGTTGCGTACACTGGCGCGAACTTAGTACCCATGGCTGTTCCTTTGATCTGTTTATAAAAGTTGTCGTTGAAGCAAAATGTATTGTTTTCTAAAATTAATTTGATTGCCTCTAGAATGAAGCTACTGGAGAATCTATGATTCTTTTCTGGATATTTTTCTAGCCAGTATTTTACCGCTTCTAATCCCAGTTCGTGTGCAATATTAGAGTAAAGCGCTTCGATATCGAATGAGACCAGTAGAGTACTAGGTTGTACTCTCTTTGGAAGGTTGTTGAGGAAATCAGTTGTATCTCGCAAGTTGCTTTTGATATATTTTGTGTGAGGCCGCAAAAGGATATCAAGCAAATTACTCAGTCTGTGAGTTAGACATGACGGACTATATATATATATATATATATATATATATATATATATATATATATATATAAGATTAAAATAGGCTCGTGTGACGTTGCGTGGAGCGGTAACTGCCTATACATGTTAGTAAAGGGATTTGCCTCTGTAAAGGGATACCTTTCTGGTCTGAGATTATTAAGATCAGGTACTTTTTTCAGCATAGAATATTTGATTAGCCACTCTTACTCATCTGCTCTTATTAGCTCACCTGAGCCGAAGGCTCACAGGTGAGCTTATAGTATAGGCAGGCATCCGTCGTCCGTCGTCCGTCTGTCAATGTTTTCAAACGACATCTACTCTGAAACTACAAGGCCCATTAATACTAAATTTCATATACAGCATTTATAGGCAGGGGGAACTAACAATACTGTTTTTATCCAGATCACTTTTGAACTTTGGTTGCTATGGCAACTTAAAATTTCCATTGACTTGTATGGGAAAATTGAAAATTTGCATCTTTTGCTATGTCTCTGTAGATATTTTGACAAATCTTTTACAGAAGTGTTCCTTGAGTGGTCCTCTATCAACCACATGAAATTTATATAAATTACACAGTTTGGCTGGTTGCCATGGCAACCAAATGGTTAAACAATTCAAAAATCTTCTCCTCAGAAACTATACAACCAATAAAACTTAAGCTTCGCAAAACGAATCTTAGTACTAGCCTCTACAAAAATACCATTTTTCTTGACACTTGCTATAGCAGTTTGATTGCTATGGCAACTTACATTTGCCATTGACTTAAAATGGCAAAATGGAATATTTGCATTTATTGCTGTGTCACTGAAGATATTTTGACAAAACTTTAATAGAAATGTTCCTTGAGTAGTCCTCAACCAGTCTTATAAGATTTATGCAAATTGCACAATTTGGCTGGTTGCCATTGCAACCGAATGGTTAAAAATAGAAAAATATTAAAAAATCATCTACACAGAAACTATGTGGTTGATAAAGCTGAAACTTTACAGAAAGAGTCTGTAGAGGCTAGTACACAGACCAATTGTTTTTCATGGCAATTGCTGTAGCAGTTTGGTTGCTATGGCAACTTATAGTTTCCATTGACTTATAATGGGAAAAATGGAAATTCGCAATTTTAGCTATCTCACTGCAGTTATTTGGATTTTTTTCTACAGAAATGTTTCTCGAGTAGTCCTTTATGATTCATATTAATTTTGTCCAAATCACCAAACCTGATTTGTTGCCATGGCAACATAAATGAAAACAGTTCGAAAAAATACTCAAAAAACTTTTCCTCAAACCATATTGGGGGATGAAGCTGATTCTTCGCATACATGCCCATGACATTACCACTACATAAATATTGTTTTATTTATTATTGTCGCCCACACGGTTTCATTGCTATGGCATTTTAAGGTTTCCATACACTTGTATTTGGAAAAGTGCAAATTGGCATTTATGTCTGTATTACTGCAATATTTAGGCAAAAAGTTTTACAAATATGTTTCATCAAACTTGCTAATATTAACTAGGGCAAGCATAACAACTCTGTCAAAGTTTAAATAAGGCCATATTGTACAATTTACTTTAGAGTTCCTTACCCTTTAGTGCTGAGGATGAATGGACTCGGGTGAGCTGCAGGACCAATGGTCCTCTGGTATAAATAGCTTAATAATGTCTCGATTCCGGCAGCAAACCAGTTTTCTAACCCTTAATTAACGGCTTTAGTGAAAAGACAAAGTTAGTATTCTGCTGTCAACTTAAGTTAAGCCATTTTTCAAAGCGTTCATAACATCTCATCAACCCCTCTAAGGCTTATCAGCTGATCACCTTTCACCTGTGACAAATAATATTCGTTTAATCTCAAATTATTTCGTCTTATCTGTAATTTTTCAAAGGTCGTTGTTAGAATATGTCGGACAGCTCGTATGAAATTGGGTAGTTAAAATGTGTGCCTAATATATTTTCTCCCAATATGTTAAACAGATTTGCATCTTAAAATGATAAAAATCCAGATATATTATTAAACATACAATCTTTGTATGAAAAGGAATATGTTCATATCAAAATTATATTAATAGGTTATAATTATACCCCCCCGCAAACTATGTTTGAGGGGGTATACTGTTTTCACGTTGTCCTTCCGTCCGTCCGTCATTCCGTCCGTCCACAACATTTGCTCCGATTTGTTTCAAATTTTGTCCATGGATGCAGCATATGAAAAGAGTTGATACGTATTTTTCCAATTTCCGTAGATGAATTTCAGTGCTGAGTTATGTCCCTTTATATTCTTTATAAAAAAAAATTGTTATCGCAACTCCTCCTAGACCGCTTGAGCGATTTTCTTGAAATTAAGTATGTAAACATATATTGGTATGAAAATGTGCATTAAGGTTTCCTTTTTGAAATCTGGTCCCCCTTCCCTGAGTTATGTCCTTTTTGACATTTTTGACCTAATTTTTGGGTTTATTTCAGTCATTTTTGCTTTATTTTTATTCAAATTTAGTACATAGATGCACCATAAGAAAAGAGTCGACAGGTGTTTTCCAGTTTTTAGCTCACCTGAGCCATAGGCTCAGGGTGGGCTATTGTGATCACCCAGTGTCCGTCGTCCGTCGTGCGTCGTCCGTCGTGCGTCGTCCGTCGTGCGTCGTGCGTCGTCAACAATTTGCTTTAAATGACATCTTCTCTGAAACCGCTAGGCCTAGGGCTTTGATATTTGGTATGAAGCATTGGCTAGTGGTCCTCTACCAAGTTTGTTCAAATGGTGGCCCCAGGGTCCAAAATGGCCCTGGGGCAGGGGGTCTTGGGTTCGAAACTAAAACAATACTTAAAAATCTTCTTCTCCAGAACTGCTTGGCTCAGATGCTTGAAATTTGGTATGTAGCATTGCCTAGTGGTCCTCTACCAAGTTTGTTCAAATGGTGGCCCCAGGGTCCAAAATGGCCCTAGGGCAGGGGGTCTTGGGTTCGAAACTAAAAGTTACTTAAAAATCTTCTTCTCCAGAACTGCTTGGCTCAGATGCTTGAACTTTGGTGTGTAGCATTGCCTAGTGGTCCTCTACCAAGTTTGTTCAAATGGTGGCCCCAGGGTCCAAAATGGTCCTGGGGCAGGGGGTCTTGGGTTCGAAACTAAAAAATACTTAAAAATCTTCTTCTCCAGATTTGCTTAGCTCAGATGCTTGAAATTTGGTTTGTAGAATTGCCTAGTGGTCCTCTACCATGTTTGTTCAAATGGTGGCCCCAGGGGCCAAAATGGCCCTGGGGCAGGGGTCTTCAGTTCGAAACTAAAAAATACTTAAAAATCTTCTTCACCAGAACTGCTTGCCTCAGATGCTTGAAATTTGTTATGTAACATTGCCGAGTGGTCCTCTACCAAGTTTGTTCAAATGGGCGCCCCAGGGTCCAAAATGGCCCTGGGACAAGGGGTCTTGGGTTCGAAACTAAAAAATACTTAAATATCTTCTCCACCAGAACTGCTTGCCTCAGATGCTTGAAATTTGGTATGCAACATTGCCTAGTGGTCCTCTACTAAGTTTGTTCAAATGGGCGCCCCAGGGTCCAAAATGGCCCCGTGGCAGGAAGTCCCAGGTTTGAACCATAGAAATACATAGAAAAATATTAAAAAATCTTCTACTTCAGAACCACTTGGCTCAGATGCTTGAAATTCAGTATGTAGCTTTGCCTAGTAGTCTTTTACCAAGTTTGTTCAAATGATGACCCCAGGGTCTAAAATGGCCCCGCCCCAGGGGGTCTTGGGTTTGAACCATAGAACTACATAGAAAAATATTCAAAAATCTTCTTTTTCAGAACCACTTGGCTCAGATGCTTGAAGATTGGTATGATGCATTGCCTTGTTGTCCCTTATCAAGTTTGTTCAAATGTAGCCCCATGGTCCAAAATGGCCCTGCGGCAGTGAGTCCTGAGTTTGAGCCATTGAAATACATAGGAAACTATTAAAAAATCTTCTTCTTCAGAACCACTTGGCTCAGATGCTTGAAATTTGGTATGATGCATTTCCTGGTGGACTCCTACAAAGTTTGTGTAAATGGTGGCCCTGGGATCCAAAATGGCCCTGGGACAGGGGGTCTTGGGTTCGAAATTGAAATGTACTAAAAAACCTTCTTCTCCAGAACCCCTTAGTGCAGATGCTTGAAATTTTGTATGATGCATTGCCTAGTGGTCCCTTACCAAGTTTGTTCAAATGATGGTGCCAGGGTCAAAAATGGCCCCGCCCCAGGGGGTCCTGGGTTTGAACCATAGAAATACATAGAAAAATATTCAGAAATCTTCTGCTTCAGAACCACTTGGCTCAGAGGCTTGAAATTTAGCTTTTAGCATTGCCTAGTGGTCCTTTACCAAGATTATTAGCTCACCTGGCCCGAAGGGCCATAGTGAGCTATTGTCATACCAATGCGTCCGGCGTGCGTCGTGCGTCATGCGTCGTCACGGAATGTGTCCGTCAACACCTAAAAACAAATATTCAAACATCTTCTTCTGTAAAACTACTGGTCCCATGGTTCTCAAATTTCACATGGAGCATGACCTGACTCCAGGGTCTCAGAATTGTAAAATTGGGTCAGGTTGAAAATCCAAGATGGCCGCTGTTACTAAAAATAGCAAAAACAACAAAATAAACTTCTTCTCCAGAACCACTAAGTATATTTGTCTGAATTTTGGCATGGAACATCAGTGAAACCTTGGTATTCAAAATTTTAAAAAATAAAAAAATCTGTATCGGAGTTTTGTCACAGTGACCTACTTTCTGTTTACGTGTGTAATTTTGCTCAAATGCCAATGTCAAAAAATGACCTATTTAAACAACTTCAAACAACTTCTTCTCTAAAACCACTGAGCCCATGGATCTCAAATTTCACATGGAGCATGACCAGACTGCAGGGTTTCAAAATTGTAAAATTGGGTCAGGTCAAGAATCCAAGATGGCTGCTGTTACTAAAAATAGCAAAAACAACAAAATCAGCTTCTTCTCCAGAACCATTGGGTATATTTGGTTGAAAGTTTGCATGAAACATAAGTGGGACCTTGGTATTAAAAATTGTAAAAATAAAAAAAATCTATAGCGGAATTAGGTCACAGTGACCTACTTAGCGTTTACAAGGCTGATTTTGCTCAAATGTCAATATCTAAAGAAAATGCAACCAATTCTGACCAGATTTGGTCAGAATTGGTTCTTGAATGGAATTATTTCAATTTTGTGTCAGTTGACTATCCAAGATGGCCACCATGGGGGCCGTTACTAAAAATAGCGCAAACATAAAAATGACAATTACTCAAGAACCCTTGAATGGAATTGGACCAATTTTGTGTCAGAATGTTCCTTGCATGAAGCCGTTTCGATTAATTGCAATTTGGCATTCCAAGATGGCCGCCATCTGGTGTTACTAAAAATAGCACAAACATAAAAATGACAATTACTCAAGAACCCTTGAATGGAATTGGACCAATTTTGTGTCAGAATGTTCCTTGCATGAAGTCGTTTTGATTAATTGCAATTTGGCATCCAAGATGGCCTCCATCTGCCGTTACTAAAAATAGCACAAAACATGAAAATGACAATATCTCAGTAACCGCTGAATGGATTTTGACGAAATTTGTGTCAAAATGATTCTTGCATTGAGATGTTTCGAAAATATCTAACTGTAGACCATTCATATTGGCCTCTGTTACTAAAATAGAAAAATGTGAAAATTAGAAAATCTCAATGGAGTTGGATTAATTTTGTGTCAGAATGGTCATTTCATTAAGCTTTTTCGATTTTTTGCATTTTGGCATTCCAAGATGGCCGCCATTTGCCGTTACTAAAAATAGCATAAAACATAAAAATGACAATATCTCAGTAACCGCTGAATGGATTTTGACGAAATTTGTGTCAAAATGTTTCTTGCATTGCGATGTTTCAAAAATATCTAACTGTAAGACAGTCATATTGGCCTCTGTTACTAAAAATAGAAAAATGTGAAAATCGGAAAATCTCAATGGAATTGGACCAAATTTGTGTCAAAATGGTCCTTGCATGAAGGCTTTTCGATTTTTTGCATTTTAGCAATCCAAGATGGTCGCCATCTGCCGTTACTAAAAATAGCACAAAACAAGAAACTGGCAATATCTCAGTAACCCCTGAATGGATTTTGATGAAATTTGTGGCAAAATGATTCTTGCATTGAGGTGTTTCAAAAGTAAATATATAAAGACCAGGCAAGTTGGCCTCTGTTACTAAAAGTAGCAAAATGTGAAAATGAGAAATTCTCAGTGGAATTGGACCAATTTTGTATCAGAATGGTTCCGTTGCACAATAGCCAGGTGAGCGATATCAGGCCCATTTGGGCCTCTTGTTTCTGGAAGCATTTGTCTTCCCCTTTATATTTTTTTGTAAAAAAGGTTTGTTGTCGCAACTCCTCCTAGACCGCTTGAGTGATTTTCTTGAAATTAAGTATGTGACTACATATTGGTATGAAGATGTGCATTAAGGTTTCCTTTTTGAAATCTGACCCCATATTTCCTGAATTATGCCCCTTTTTGACATTTCTTGCACTAATTTTGGGGTTTATATCAGTCGTTTTTGCTTTAATTTTATTCAAATTTGGTACATAGATGCATCATAAGAAAATAGTCGACACGTTTTTCCAGTCTTTTCCGGAAGCATTTTCCTGCTGAGTTATGCCCCTTTATATTTTTTTGTAAAAAAGGTTTGTTATCGGAACTCTTCCAAGACCGCTCTACCGATTTTCTTGAAATTAAGTTTGTGAACACATATTGGTATGAAGATGTGCATTAAGGTTTCCTTTTTGAAATCTGACCCCATTTTCCTGAGTTATGCCCCTTTTTGACATTTATTGCCCTAACTTTTGGGTTTATTTTATTCATTTTTGCTTTAATTTTATTCAAATTTGGTACATAGATGCACCATAAGAAAATAATTGACATATGTTTTCCAGTTTTTCCCGGAAGCATTTGCCTACTGAGTTATGCCCCTTTATGTTTTTTTGTAAAAAAGGTTTGTTATCGCAACTCGTCCTAGACCACTTGACTGATTTTCTTGAAACTAAGTATGTGAATACATATTGGTATGAAGATGTGCATTAAGGTTTCCTTTTTGAAATCTGACCCCTCTTTTCCTGAGTTATGCCCCTTTTTGACATTTATTGCCCTAATTTTTGGGTTAATTTCAGTCATTTTTGCTTTATTTGCATTCAAATTTGGTACATAGATGTACCATAAAAGAATAGTTGACACATGTTTTCCAGTTTTCCCGGAACCATTTGCCTGCTGAGTTACGCCCCTTTATATTTTTTGTAAAAAAGGTTTGTTATCGCAACTCCTCCTAGACCGCTCGACCGATTTTCTTGAAATTAAGTATGTGAACACATATTGGTATGAAGATGTGCATTAAGGTTTCCTTTTTGAAATCTGACCCCTCTTTTCCTGAGTTATGCCTCTTTTTGACATTTATTGCCCTAATTTTTGGGTTTATTTTATTCATTTTTGCTTTAATTTTATTCAAATTTGGTACAAAGATGCACCATAAGAAAATAATTGACACATGTTTTCCAGTTTTTCCCGGAAGCATTTGCCTGCTGAGTTATGCCCCTTTATGTTGTTTTTTTTGTAAAAAGGGTTTGTTATCGCAACTCGTCCTAGACCACTTGACTGATTTTCTCGAAATTAAGTATGTGAATACATATTGGTATGAAAATGTGCATTAAGGTTTCCTATTTGAAATCTGATCCCTCTTTCCATGATGATACTCACTAATACATGCGGGGGGGGGGGGGGGGAGGGTATTTAGTAAGCCTTGCTTACTGCCATGTCTAGTTATAATTCAAATTGTATAAATAGGCATGTTTTTGATTTGGCTTTCTAAGGATAAGTTGATCTGCAACCTCCCAGTCTTACATCCCCGTTACAAAAATGCATAAGTTAACCCATTTACCCCTTCCCACTAGAAGAAAGGAAATTGGTTTGCAGTGTCGAGGTATTACGCAGTCGTCTACGATGATTTGATTATCAAAATAAATAAATTAGGTATAAGTTTATGTTAAAAACGAATCCCTAGGCTTCATGGTACCGCTTCTAGGCAACGATCAACTTGCAAATAAATATTTGTTTTTTTGTTTAATTTCAGTTGAAGCCAAATTGAGGCAATACCTTAAGGAGCGTTACAATCACAAGATCGACAACCCCGTTTTATCTACCTGCCTTAAGCTTCCAAGATGTAAAACATTTGCACCTGTTATCCTTTCCAAGGATACAGAATCCCGTGGTCTAGAACAGGGAAGCGGAAAAATTGGGGATTCCCGCTCTCCTAAGTCTTTAGTTGCGGAGGCTAGAACTTCTGCTCCAAGATCGAGAACAAGAGAAAGTGAGAACATACGATCTTATAAAGCAATATTCTTTAAACACAATATCCTACAAAAGAATATATGTGTACTGGGTAAGGCTGGGATAGGCAAATCAACATTTTGCCGACATCTTACCGATATATGGTGCAGAGATGCAAAAGCGTTCTCACTGTTTGACGATGCTGAGGTTTTAAAACTGTTTCGATATGTATTTTCAGTATCATGTAGGTTTGCTGAAGCATCGGAGTCAATATTTGACATGATCTGTAGTCAGTTATTCTGTGAAAATGATGAGATTATGAGGGCTGCGAGACATGCACTGAATAACACGCCTGATGAATGCCTCGTTCTAGTAGATGGCATCGATGAATGGAAGGGTTCTGCTAGTACGGCGACAGGTAGAATAGGCGATATCCCCGGTCTACCCAGCAGAAAAGAGCTTGAAGACTGTGTTGTATTGTTCACTTCCCGGCCAGAGAGAATCCATATGCTACCAGTAAAACTTGATAAAACTTGTAGTGTATTGGAACTGCACGGAATAACAAATTCTGAAGAGTTGATACTTTCTATTTTAGAAGAAACAGAATGTCCTAACCCTCAGTTGTCTTGCCAGAAGTTTCTGTCACAGGTTCGTCAAAGTAACATGACTGATCTGATACAATCCCCCCTGATGCTCATTAATGCACTTAATATCTGGGATATGAACGAAACCCTTAGTAACTCAATGTGTGTAAACTACAGCCATATGTTGGAGGGATTATTTTTACGTGCACAAGATGCAAACCGAATAGAAGAATATGCGCAAGAAAGAAGAAAGGAAATCTCTGCTGAAATACCTGATTGCTTTCTTCACACGGATTTGTGCAAACAAAATGCAGGCCTTATCATTGGGCTGGGCAAGTTAGCGTTTGATCTAATGTTCAGGGATGATCAAAATTCGTCACTGATTTTTTCATGGCAGCAAACCAGGGAGTATTTAACTGAGGTCGAACTTAAAACCAGTTTAGCTATAGGAATCCTGACTAAAGTTCAAACAAGTAGCAGAAGTAGAAGGAAAATTGACAGTTTTTCATTTTGTCATAAAACATTTCAGGAATTTCTGGGTGCATTGTGGTTATCAATAGAACAGTCTGAACTCACGGGCATTGTTCTCAGGCAGTTCAGAAGTATTGATTCTTTAACTGCTAACAAAGTTTTTATACAACTTATGTGTGGATTATCTCCAAGTGCCGGTGACAGATTCTGGAAATACATCGCTGAAGAGGTGATAGAGAAAGATGAGGAAATTCTTAGCTGCCGATTGAAAGATGATGTTAACTGGACAAGAACCAAAATCTTGCTTTTGCAAGAACTGGTATTGCAGTGTATCAAAGAAGCGAGAAACTCTGGCCATGACTTGGAGCACTACCGACAGCTTTATTATATCATTCCAGATATTTACATAGATAAATGCACTGATAATAAGGACATTGCTCTGATTTACGGTATGATGGAGAAATTTTCGGCAGACATCAAATCCATAGCATTGTGTCGCAAAAGACCTTCAGAGATAGTTAAACTTATGAAGAAAATACAATCAGCCATTACTGTTGAACTACTGGGAGATGACGAGATTTCATGGTCCACGTCGTTCTCGGACAGTGAGGAAGTGCCTTTATTGCAGTTTCCACATCAGCTAAAGATACTGTCAATGGTGAATCTGGTCATTACAACATCTGCAGTAGAGTTACCTTTACATCTCAGAGAATTAACTGTGGCAAACAGTAAACTGTCACACAGTAGCATAGAACAGTTGTTTTCATGTCTACGTGTTTCTTCAAGCTTACGGCACTTACGTCTTGAGAGGCTGCACTGTAGTGTACATGGTGACAGTTGTTGTCTCCCAGCACTGGATCTACAGAGACATCATACGTTAGAGAAAGTTGAACTTAAGCGGTTATCCGTTGAGAGTGTGCTGTTGCCTGGTCAAATGAGACTCCAGACTACTGGTCTCTATCGAAAACCTACATTAATCATGGGCATGTACAAAGTTAACATGTCACCCCAGTGTTGGAGAAGGTGGATAGATAGTCTCCCTCACCGATCATACAGGCTGAAAGTTAATCTAGAGGATTGTAATTTAGACGAAGACTCTAAATTACATATCCGTTCCTGTGCAGATTTCAAAGTGGCACGAGACAGTTGGTCTCATGATTGGTTTTCTTTCAAGACAAAGCAGAGTCGGTGATGCATTGTAATCTGAACGAATCCATCAAGTCATTCTTACTTCACAGTGACAGTGGATGATAATTGACTCTTCAATACAATACTAAGAAATTAGACAAATTCGTTGTTTTGCGTGTTAGATACTTTACTGCAAATGCAAACAGTGATGACTCGAATCAGCCTTCGCATCTGCACCATCCCTTTAGAAAAAGCAATCTATGAATCCTGGTTTATATATAAATTGAAACGTGAACCCTCCTTAAAAAATTAGGCTTATTTTGAATACTTGCGGAATGTCATTAGCTTAGGGTCTATTTTCACTAGATGTCAGTCCTATTCTTAAGGTGAATGGTAAACTTTCAGGGGAAGCAACTCTGTCATTTACATTTTCTGCCCCCCTTCTCAATAGGAGTCAACTGTTAAAGGAAGAAATGCTCTCGTAGGATCAAACTTTTTCCATTAAGAGTAGATCTCTTTTGAAAGGGCTTCTAATAATGGAAAGACAGGGATATGCCCCACACCTTTACCTATGCAAACCAAAGTACTTGGAAACGTAATACTGTGCAAATGATATATCTGGATCAAAGGAGTTCTAACCAACAGGTTACAAACAAGTGATTGTGAACGGCAAAGGTTCAAGTACAATAAAAGCTACAAGTGGCATTCCTCAAGATAGTGTCTTAGGACCCGTTTTGTTGCTGATATATATAAGCGATCTGCCAGAAGTGATCCACACTTCAGGCAAACTCTTTGCAAATGACTTATCTTCAATTTCTCTAAGACAAGTTTTGCACCTGCAACCGCATTGTATTGTATCCATGGCAACCGGGTTCTCCCTGACTAAGGTAATTTTAACTTCTTTTGATATTGAACATTTTCAAAGCAAGGACATTTTCAAGGTCAGCAGCATTGGAATAGTCTGGAAACATGACATTAATTACTGAAACATTATTTTTAATAATGAAGCACCTGCGTGGCCTAGTGGTTAGCACTTCCGACTTCAGATCATTCGGTTACGGATTCACGACCCACTGGTGGCAAAATCCTATCCGAACCTAAACGGTTCTTTGTTGTCCAGACCCTTCATGATCACCCTCTCTTCGTCTGATATCTGATATAACATAAAAACTGTTGAAAAGAAAGTAAAACCACCAATTCACCAGTCATCATCAGGGGCCGTATTCATAAAGCCACTTAAGTCGTTGCTATGCGGTTGCTAAGGTTAAATATCTATAAAGGAGATTCCCTACAAATATGAAATTTGGTCTGGAGGAACAGTCTTTGTAAGACTGTTCCTCCAGAGCAAATTTCATAGTTGTAGGGAATCTCCTTCAAAGAAATTTATCCTTAGCAACAGCAGAGCAACCACTTAAGTCGTTTCATGTATACGGCCCCTGATGATGACTGGTGAATTGGTGGTTTTCCTTTCTCCATGCGGACAGCGATGACTCTGATCAGACTGGGCGGATGCCCAGGCTTATCTGAGTCTGCGCTGGGCTCACAACCATTTTCTTGTTTTCTATTGTCACGGCTCAATTTTGTTTTCTGGGTTTTTCATAATTACGTATATTCTAACACTTAAGGCGTAAAAAATGCGGACGACAATATTTAAGCCTGTAAAATTAAAAAAAATCATCCGAGTTATATCATATCGAGAAGTCAAAGTAAACAGGGCAAAAAGTGAAGATCCAAATGAGGCGGCTCATGATGAGCCGCCTCATTTGAATCTACGCTGTTTGCAAGTTAAACTATTTTCATTTCTGGCGCTATAAGTACTTAAAAGATATGCATGGAAAGCATTTCAAAGAAAATGTTTCCAATGCATGATTTATTCTGTTTTTCGATTGCTCTTGAAATAAGCTTATACTGATAAGTGTATATAATGTAAATATAAACAGATTTCAGTATTCTACTTATTTGTAGTAAACTCCATAAGTAGTCCTCTTTAAATCATAGTAACTTCTGTATTAAAATTACTGCTGAAAGAAGATCCTCCGGAAACAAGGAACAATTCGGTTTCATCGAGTCTGCTAATACCCCTATTCCACACAGACCACGAATCCCACGAATCGTCACAAATTGATAAATTTTAGGATTCGTAGCTGAATCGTTATTACTTCGTGAAGTTCTTAACTGAATCGTATATATTCGTAGTCAGTTCTTGCAATTCTTGAGCAATCGGGAATTCGTGGCAAAAGTTTTTAGCTGTTCAAAATTTTGGCCACGAACTCCCGATTGAAAAAATTCGTAGTTAATTCGTAACAGATTCTTAATGCATTCTTAGGCATCGTAACTGAATCGAAATCGATTCTGAGGCGTTCGTAGTTTTCTCAACTCATTCGGGGGTTCATGAATTTGTACCTTTGATGCATTTGCGCACAGTGAAGACTCTGGACGCATGCATTTATCTACCCAGCGGGCAAATGACGTTGTACTGACGTCGATGAGATGTCACTACGTCGCACTGACCTTAGTACGACGTCGTTACGACATCATGTGCCTCGTGCGTAGATATTTCATTTCGTGGCCATAGATTTCTGATGATTCATACTTAATATGTGCGTACAGCAAAGGATCTGATCAGGCTTGGTGCCTTTTTATACTTATCTTGGGAGAAAATCCCACAAATTTTCAAGAATAGTCACAAGTTCATTTTATTCGTACCGGATTCGTACGTGCATTCGGCGTATTCTTAATTGATTCGTAACTAATTCTAAACGTTCGTGCAGTACTTCCAAAGAGATTCCTGTAAATCGTACTGAATTCTTGACAATATTCGTGCGAGTCCAGCCGAATCCAGTCGAATCCCACAAATATTCGTAACCCCATCATACTTGTATCGTAACTGAATCGTAGAGCATCACGAATTGGATCAGAAAATTTACAATCGTCACTAATTCTAATATTTATCAATTCGTGGCGATTCGTGGGATTCGTGGTCTTTGTGGAATAGGGGCATAAAGCGGTAAAGTATACTCCAGATATTCATCATAGCTACCTATTTTGTCGGTTAAACAATCCCAAAAATCTAGATCCGTTTTAGAAGACAAATCTAGATTTATAAACAATCCCAAAAATCTAGATACGTCTTAGAAGACAGATCTAGATTTTTGGGATTGTTGAAAATCCCGATGTAAACATCTAGATTCGTCTTACCAGACAGATCTAGATTCTTTGGATTGTTTTGGAAGAGAAAATAAGACTGTTTTTAAATAATTGAGCTGCGACACGACAAACCAACAAAGTGACATTTGCGCCAAGCAAAGACTCCGATCAACCTGGGAATCTGCTTAGTCTGATCGGAGTCTTCACTTGCACTTAAAGAATAGCTAAGGGGCTAAGCTAGCTCCATGTGGACAGCAAAGATTCTGATCAGACTGGGAGGATGCCCAGGCTGATCTGAGTCTTCGCTGGGCGCAAATCCCACTTTGTTGGTTTTCTCAAGAGCACGTTTCTGATAAATGTTTTATTTGTAATTGTTATAAGCAACATTATTTCTTGCCTTTAAAAAGGTAGGTTCCTGTACTACCGATAACAATTATGTCCACAAAATAATTTAGTCTTTTTCTGAGCAACATTGAATTCTCTTATTTTTCTGAATATGTTGCTGCTGAGAAACTCGTCAGATGTTGAAGAAAATAGTCGTTTTCCCTTTTGGTTTATTTTCTTTCGTTGGAATTCCAGTTCTAAAAATAACTATGTATATTATGTCTATAAGTGTGCGATTTCTAATGCCATTCTCCAAAGGTCAATTTTCCCTTGTCGTGAGCTCTTCTAGAGGTCCTGGCATGGTGGATGGGTTAAAACTATCCCTAAATGCAATGCAGCATGACCTCAACTGCGTTATCTATTTTTGGCGCGAACTAAAAATAGCGCTAACTGGTGTGCGAAGCAGAGTTAGGAAATCCCTTGCAAAACAACTTTTCTAATATTTTTTTGATTTACACTTTTTAGTGAAACTTATTCATTCCCTTTTATAAGTGCTTTCCAACATCTTGGATGAAAGATCATCAAAATTATGATGCATTCCAAAGTACAGGAACCTACCTTTAAACCGATTTGTTAAAGTTAAGATTTATTCTTAAGACTTCATATTCCTGGGGCTTATGTGACTTTTTGAGCGGTATTCATGGTAACCGAAGAGCCGGGTAGACTATCGCCGAATATATAATTGAGCCTCGACACGACAAAACCAACGAAGTGACATGTGCGGCCAGTCAAGACTCAAATTAGCCTGGGCATCCGCCAAGTCTGATCAGAGTCTTCGCTGTCCGCAAAGATCTAGCTGAGGCCTTTAGCTATCTTTAAAGCAAACAGCAAAGACTTTAACCAGACGGGACACATACCGAGGCTGATCTGAGTCACAACCAGTTTGTTTGTCTTCTCGTGTCGCGGCTGAGTTAGTATGAAAGTAAGGAAGACGTAGTTGATCATACATCAAGACATTTTGATTTGCAGCACTTCTTTCAATGACCAGATCTCCTTGCGCACACTTGACGTCCTACTGACGTCGTACTGACGTCGATGCGACTAAATGATATCGCATAAAAGTCAGTACGACGTCGTTACAACGTTTTGTGCCTGCTTGGGACGTTCTGATACACAACGGCATGTTTCACTGCTGTAAATTCTTTCTCAAGCTGCCGAAAGCAACATTGAGTGACCGGGCAAGATAATTTTTCGGTAATAAAGTGGAAGAAACTCACTAGTTACACCACGATAGACATAACCAAATATATTGGTAAGGAGCCAACAAAGTTTGATACAGAATCCCTGAGAATAATTTAATGAACCTATCAAACAAAACATGAAATAAACGAAAATAGAAAAAAAGATACAATCAGGTGCATAAACCATTGATATTATTATACTATATATTTATTTACATTTAACAGTATGGTACACAAAGCCTAGAGAGTGTGGAAATGTTTCACATGGACCTTCAGAACTTATCTGTACATCCATCATATTACTGCGACATGTCAGACTCCCTTAATAATTTGATAATTAGATAGGTTTTTAAACTTCTTGCGTTTTTCATGGATTAATGGTAAAAAACTCACTTTTACTCAACCTTTATATACTGCTCAAAAAGTAAGGCATTTTAAACATTCAAGACAGCAGAAGTATGAAAATTAAGTTGATGAAAATAAGATTGTTATAATTCATAAAATATTCATAGAGATCCACAATATGAATATTGAAACAATTAAGCTTGTCACGTGACCTAGAGTAAATTGGAAGTAGACTAAGGGTGGACACCCAAATTTCGCACGAATCCAGTGCGGGATTGACTTAACATTTTATGTAAACTTTATTAAGACAAATGCCTAATGGCCCAGTTAAAAGACACAGATAATTTTTCATGCAGTTTTGTCACAGGAGGAACTGAAGGGCGTAAAAGATACCATTGTGTGGTGAATTTTCTCACAGATGGTGACATTTGCAACGGCCCTACACCTTTAATAACACAATCAAGCCTACCTATTAAGTACGTGGATGTTTTCGTTTTGGAAAATTATGAAGACTGTGAGGGTCCAAAAGGATTTTTTTCCGCCGATGTGACATTGAGGCGTAAGCCTTATAGTCCTTTATGTGTTGCTCCTTCTGTGACTGTTTCTGCTTTAGTTGAATATTGTTACTTGAATAGTATCCTGTCAATATACATCAATAAACTAACCCAGCCATTATTTTTATTTTTTTTATACTCACTTCCATGTCATAATTTTCCTACTTTTTGTGAGCAGTATAATATCAAAAGGTTAAAAGTTGCCTAAATGATTAAAAGTTGCAGACAATATAACGTTAAAATGTGAACAAAACATTCACTAACAAAGGCACCACCATAAGACTATTCTAATACAAAGATATTTAAAGTTAAGGTAAACAAAAGGTGTCCTAAATGCATATAAAATTCGATCAACAGCTATGTCATTATACTTTGTGCCTCAAAAATCGTTTTCATTTTTGTGGTGCTGTTTATCCCTAAATTTCTTGGAAGTAAATATATACTGGACAAAATAGTCAGGGATCAAACATTTTAAATCATGAAAAATATACATGTATTATTTAAACGTGAATTTCTTTTATTCAATACATCTGTTTAAGCGGCACAGAACTGCATGAAAAAAAATGAAATCGGATCACATGACACACCAGTAGAAACGAATAAACAGATACATGTATACCCCGAAAATGGAAGTGAAAATAGACATCGTCAAAAAATCTAAAGTCCATGATTGTTGTCTTTAGCAATGCGAATATGCGAATTCATTTCCAGTGCTCGTTGATATCTCGGGTGGGGGGGGGGGTTGATTAACTGCATGACTGCTATACACATTATGCTTTTAGTAAAGCGCTAGAGGCTCATTTGTGGACTCGTTTGCCATTTTTCAGTAGTTGCCTGAAGCCTCTGATGAATAGAAATAGTGTGTTGTAACATCTGTAAAGCATGCTTAATCTGATTTAAAACTTGCGATCTAACTGACCCGTCCATACGGACGATTTTCTATGTCCCACGCTACTGATTCATCACAATAACACTGCTAGCATGCACATTTTATTCCATTAAGATGTTTTAATTGGCCGATTTAAGCGTAAACGGTTAGACACAGACACTCCACAGCTAAATTGAGCTTTTGCATACGGGTGATGAGGCCATGTTTGACGCGATTCCATAGAAATGCAAGGCGATAGTGTGCAACAGGTGACGCAAATTGGCAACTGGGTCATTGGACCAATGTTCTTTTCGCAGATGAGTCCAGATTATGCGTAGATATCCACGATTATAGGTGAAGGGTGTGACGCCTGCCAAGTTAACGTCGTGAAGACTACAAGTTAATCGTCATGTGGATTATGACATGTCTCGAGGAGGATGGGCCGGCATCTGGATTGGCAGCTGCGTCGACTTGCGCATGCCAGACAGAGGCGCTCTGATTGGTGCTCGAATTAAGATTGACATGTTTTATCCATTTACCAGACCGTTTGCTGAAGTTTATGGCGATTGCATCATCGACTTCAGGGCAAATGTGGTGTATTAGCACCTTGCGACAGAAACAGTCATCCTAACTGAAATGTCAACTTAATCACAAGATTTAAATCCGATTGAACATGATTTAGACATGTTACACCGCCAATTCGAATCACCAGAGGCTTCCTGGAACTCATGGAGAGCTCATTCAGGCTTTTAATGAAAAATGGCAAACGATTCCCTAAGTGGTCCTCTGGGGATTTACCACAAGCATACCGAGTAGCTATCGTACAGCTATTCAGGCCCTCAGAGGTCACACTGAGAACTGAAACTCATTTTGCATGAATAAAGCCAAAATTAATGAACATTCAGTTTTCTGGGAATGCCAATTTTTACTTTGATTTTAGGGTATGCCTGTTTATTCATTTCTGCTAGTGTGTCACGTGTTCAGATTCCAATATGTGAAATGCAGTCTTGTGCAGCCTTGATAGATGTATTCAACAAAAGAAAATTTTATTTTGGAAAAATTCTTTTTTTGATAAGAAAATTTCAGGCAAATATTTGATCCCTAACTTTTTTGGTCCAGCGTATGATACCTACGATTAATCATTCTATATAAAAATATTGAAAGGTGCTATTTAACCAAGGACAACATATTTCTGTCTATTATATAATAGTAATATAATAATTGGTCAGATCGTTCATATGTGCAATTTTAGTGGCAGCAACTCCGTCAGTTTCATTGTCCTTCTCTTCTCCATGGAAATTAATTTTTAAATAAGGACATGGTATTCCTCGGAACATTTGTTTTCCTTTACAAATATACAAAAGAGCTTCATCGACATTGAAATCTAACAGAAAGCCACAAAAGTTGATTGTATGAAAACATGGCGAAAAAATATAGAAATGTACTAAACTCCATCTTCTAACGATAATGTATATAATCTAGTTTATTTGTCTCGTCCTCCATTCAGCAATATTTGTAATTCATCTATCCATTTAGGCAAAGTATGGGTAATTTACATGTATGCTTTGACAATGCCTTGGACCAGTTTTCTACAAATGCAACATTTGCGAATGGTTGGAGCACAATCTTGACACGTGACCATGTGGCCACATGGCAAGTACACCATACAAGCATCCTTATCAAGGCAGATTTTACATGTCATCTGAGCCTTCAGGTTCTGATTCTCCTCCAACAGTGACTGACCATCTGAAAACCAAAACGGCACATAAAGAAGTCTTTATTTTTTTCCAGCGGCCCCAAAGAAAATCCTTTCCAACTTGTTTTATTAAATACCATGCCATAAAACTGCCAGTTTTACTTATAAATAGTATGGACTAGTCTTTATATATTAAAATATTAACAGACTAATAAAACCATTTTTAAAAATTTGGCTGTTGATTCTAGGGCATGAACTCAACGAGAAACTTTTTTCAAGTTTTGCTCCGAGGGGTAGTCTAAGACAGTATCCTGTTTTATAGTAAAAATAAAAATTCACACCAGTTTAATAAGTTAATACGCCGTCAGCGGTTTATTTGTAGCTTTTGAAAGCAAAACCAGTTTACCGGTTCCTAAATTTTTCACAAAAGCTGGCAAATAATAATAAGGGGCACGAATCTACGAGAAAACAGCATATATTAGGGTGTAGTCTCCTTCAAACATAAGAACCGCGGCAGTGTCCCTTCTCATGCAACTCAGGACTTTTTTTCAATCATGTTATCCCAGAATATGCTAAGCTGTTGCTAAATTTAAATACATTTATTCAGTAGCATAAATATGTTTAAAACAAATCAAACATTTTGCTGTGTAATATAGTCTGGACAACCTTTATGTAACATAAATTTTGCTGATCAGTCACGCCACTGGATGCTAACATGTCATCAGTGACCATTGTTGTCTGCAATCAACACACGTGTTTGAATAGCAATAAAACGTATTTTAAGGACTCGGTTTGGAATAAAAGGGACAAACTGAGTTAGCTTTATTGTTTGATTAATGATGTAATATAATTGTGCACGCGAGAGCATTTGAATGTTAAAAATTATGCGTCTCCTTGGCCTAATCGATGTTATGTCTCACGAATCAGCTGATTAAGTCACATACTGGCCTAGCAAAATATGTTTTCTTGAAAAGACAGACAATGCAACTTCGGAAACCTTTTTATTATGCTTCATGCATGTATCACTTTGTTTTTGTTGTTGCTGAGTCAGTTCTCGTAACGATGGTCTTGAAGAGGCCAACTCGTTTTTCCTTCGAAACGTAAGAAAGTACAACGTGTAGCGTGTTCGATTTACAACTCGGTTCAAAGCGTCGGACGATAGACCGTAACTGAAAGCTAAATAAGACATTTTTTTCATTTTAAAATAAAAAGAAAGAAGAATTATATCTAAAATGGCGTAATTTTGATTTTTACGGTCTACTTTTGTCAGAAAGTGTCTTGAAACTAACATTTAATTGCTGCTACCGACGTCGCATTCCCGGTTTCCGAAAACTAATCTAAAGTTACCGATTATCTCCATCAGTAAAAAAGAATTGCGGTTATTGGTGTCAGTAGTGACCTTAGATCACCCACATAATAATTTAAGCCTTTGCATTTTAACACATTCCTTGAGCTTATAGTGCAAACCAAGATCAGACTACGCTGGTCTTCGTGTATACTATAATAATAAGAAGACAGGCTGTTCTGCCACCAGCATTCAAAGAGTTCAAACACATTGCCACATCCAAAAGTATATATGTTAAACAAAACATAAATAAACAAATGTAATTAAGGTTCTGCAGTACACTTCGGCCATTTTGGACCATATTTCTGCATAAAATCACATCTTATCAGAGCCCAAATAAAGCAAATTTTTGAAATAAAAGTGGTTCTTTCCCCTTGATATAATGAAACTGTATCTCTTAATGTACAGAATGTTATTGTAAAAGGTACCTTTGAAGAGTTCTCATTTTTTTCGTTTTCTCTCACATGGTCAAAATTTGTCTAAGTCCAATTTATACAAGAAAGTGTTGACATGTACCCTGCTTAGGCTTACAATAAAAAGTTGCATGTTTCAGGCAAGTCAGTGATGTCTAGAGTTTTTCCACTGCAACACCAACATGTTTGGAAAGATTTCTTGGGTATTCCCTTAGTCATCCATATTGGCTCCCTATTGTCTCAATATAGTTTTTTTTATATATAAAACGAGTCTGATATACCATCTATATTGGAAATCAAATGTTACTGAAAACACACATGTATCATTTTATTGGCCTTATATTTAATACCTATTTCACCTGTGGAAGTTACCTGTGAAACTGTTGCCATATTTACAATCTTATAAAGTCCTATAGCAAACAGCATTGTTTCTTCTGACCACATATGTCAGTATGCATCATGTCTCTGTCAAAAATTTGGTGTGTGGGTGGGTATGTGGATTTGGTTGTGTGTTTGTTTAGACATATGTTGTGGAATAACCCTGAAAAATATCTTTGCTATGCAGGTTGAATATTCCACATTTAAAAGTGGGTAATACCAATTTTCCTACATGCGCTGTCAACTGAAACATTCATTAGCCATACATGCAAAAGTGGCTGTTGACAGAGATAATCAACAGCACTTTCAGCTAGGTCGACAGCCACTAGCAATAGTATCGTTCATCGTTCGGTCAACAGCCACTTTGTATAGGTAGCTAAAATGGTATTACCATCGTTTTAATGGCTGCATAATTTTGCCGTTTGCAGCCCTTCTCTGACTGTATAAATTTATATGTTGATGTGACATTGAATGAGTGATATCACTATTTTTTCAGCTTCAAGCATGGGGGAGGGAAGGGGCGGGGTTCTCTTAAAAAACAATCCAAAAAATCTATAACTGTCTTATCAAATGGATTTAGATGCATGATACTAACATATTCTGTTTCAGCCACATGTTTGTGAAATTTATTTTTTAAACTCTGTATCTAAATTATCTAAATTACAGCATGAGATTTTTCATGAATCAAGTTTCTGACTCAATATCACAAATGCAAGGCTTTAAATGTCTACAAGCAAATATATGTATCACAGCATAGCTGTCAAACACTCCGGATATCCAGTTGTACACAGGACAATTGAAATAGGGGAGAATATATGAAAACATTCGTGTTATGGGCAGTTTTAATTTCATGTCACAAATATAGTATTAATTCTAACACTTGGAGATAAATGGGAGGGTGAAGATGCCAAGACAGCCTTTAGCACTGGGGAGTACTGCTGATATTGGCCAATATTGGGACAAGGCTCTGCTGTTCTTGCAGAAGGTGTTTTATGGGGATTGTTTGTAGCTGACTTTTCATCCAATTTATTTTTTTTCTATCCAATCTTTCTGGGCAGGGGTATTTGGGCAGTAAAGTTGCAAATTTAAATAACTGCACATGAACAGAGTCTGCTAATTTCATCCTTTGATTCCAGAAGCTCATCCATCAGATTTTTTTATTCTCGCTGCATTAGGTGATAAATGTTTGGTAGGGCCATAATAACTCCCCTGCAGGTATGAGAGACTATACAATTTTATACGAAAAACAAACGCGCAAAGAACTTTCATAATTAGCTATCTATAATGGCACCTTACTGAGAAAGTAGTGTAGGTGTCTTAATAAATGCCAGGGGCAGTGCTAGTCCTAGGGTCGATATATGAAACTCTTTAGACAAAACTATGTCAATGAATAACAAGAGCTGTCGCCTGACAGCATAGCTCGCCTGAATAGATGCTTGCCCATCACACAGTCACTAAGGTAGTGTGGACTGCTATGCATAAAAATTCAGGCAAGCATGTCCATAAAGGCAACATATTTATAAACAAAAGCTATTTCAGAAATAGGTCTTAAAATAAAATTAAAAAAAAAAAAATCACATGAAATTTCAAAGTCCATGAGTTTGAGGTCAAAGAACTAAGGGGGTGGGGTGGGGGGTGGGGTGGGGGAAGGGGGGGGGATGAGGGTGCAAGGATGTATCTAACATCAGTCCAAGTATTTAAGTATCAACTGAGTTCATCGTGGCACTGTGAAATTATGTCTTCATAAATATAAAACTTAAACCAAAAATCTTTAAGAATAAAATCAAAGTCAATGACCTTGACTTCAAGGTCATGCAGTGGGGTAAGTATACAGTGTTTTGTAAAATCTCAAAAAAGTGTCTAACATCAGTTCAAGTGTAAACTAAATCTCTGCCAAGCATTATGGATCAGTATGCAATTAGATAACTTTAATAAAGACCAAATTTCCTAAGTCCCTGACCTTGACATCAAGGTCACTGAGAAGGGTTGGGGTTGTACCCTGTAAAACTTTGGACTAATATCTAACTACAGTGCAAATGTAAAAAAAAATTCATCTATGGGTTCAGGAGATATGTGTATTTAAAAAACTTTAACCATAACATCCAATCAATAAAAAGCCAATTTTCTAAGTCCATGAGCTTGACATCAAGGTCACTGAGGGGGACGGGGATAGTACCTTGGAAAACTTTGGACCAATATCTAACTACACTGCAAGTATCAAAGGAATCCATCCATGGGTTAAGGAGATATTGGGTTTTATAAAACTTTAACCAAAACATCCAGTTAAAAAAAACTCCCAATTTTCTAAGTCCATGACCTGGACATTAAGGTCACGGAGTGGGGTGGGGGTGGTATCCTGTTAAACTTTGGACCGATATCTAACTACAATACAAGTATCAAAAGAATCCATCCATGGGTTCAGGAGATATAGGTCTTTAAAAAACTTTAACCAAAACATCCAATCCGGACGCCGACGCGGACGCGGACGCCGAGGTGACAACAATAGCTCTTCCTGAACTATCGTTCTGGCGAGCTAAAAAATGGTGGTCCGGAGCCAATCTCTTTGTTATATTGTCAATCTTTACAGAAAAAGAGGGGAAGGAGTGTTTGTTAGAGAGGGGACATTTATTGGAAGAAATACAATAGGCTTTAAATTTGCAAAATGCATGACAAGATTAAGTTTTTATATTGATTTAAGTAGTACATGTATGTGCCAGAGCTTTTCCAAGTATTTTGAGAATGTTGCCTTTTTCCCAAACCTTGGGTTTCTTAAACATTGTCAATTCTGCATGATTTTAATGATATTTCCATCGACAATAGGGCTCGGAATTTTCGGCCCCTGTGAACAGAAAGAAAATCTCTCCAGGGTTTTCAGTAGGATGTTGAAATAAGAGTCGCTTACACATATCTTGAGAAAAATTGATGTCCCATAATACAGTTTTTACGATACTGCAGTTTTTACGATATAGTTAAGTTAACTCTTGTTATCTCAAACACTGATATTTCAAAGTACCCTCTTAAATCAAAGAAAATGGTTTGGACATATTTCATCTTCTGTTATTATAAACTACTGGCATCTCAAAATAAATTTTCCGGGATCAGAAAATTGACTCTGAGCTACCAGTAGTCTGAGATGAACTTTGACTTTCAGATATCAAGAGTGGACTATTCTCTGAAAAAAGGAGTGCCCAGCCAAACAAATGGAGTAAAGGGCACCAAGTAAGGAGCAAATGAGAAGTCTAGGCTGTTTATCACTTCTTATAACATGATTTTTAAAAGACAAGTAAATCACAGAGATGGACGTTTTAATCATTATATTGAATTGATGATACAGAACATTGTTGTGAAAGACTGTTCAAAATAAGCACTTAACATTACAGAATAGAAAGAATGATTCATAACTGATATATGGCTTCACATTAGGCTCGAAGCCCCCACAGTTTCAATTACTTGCCCAGGCCTAGCTGCTGGAACTTGCTGCCTTCAACACTGATGGCAAATTCCTAGCACTTCTGTAACAATACACAGACAAATAATAGTAGCATGCACTTCAAAAAGTGCATTTTCCCATAAACTTATGAGAGCATGTTTTGGCATGGGCACCAACTTGTTGCATCTGGGTGAACAGTGTGTTCAGAAGCACAAACTCAGTAATGCTTGAATAATATCATGTGACATCACAGGGATAATATCAACACTTTCTTGTATAAAAAGGACTTAGACAAGTTTTGACCATGTGAGAGAAAAACGAAAAAAATGAGAACTCTTCAAAGGTACCTTTTACAATAGCATTCTGTACATTTAGAGATACAGTTTCATTATATCTAGGGGAAAGAACCACTTTTATTTAAAAAATTTGCTTTATTTGGGCTGTGATTAGATGTGATTTTATGCAGAAATATGGTCCAAAATGGCCGAAGTGTACTGCGGGACCTTAAGAAAGTAGGACTATAATTTAAAGGTGGTGAAGGATGACTGAAATGGGAGCAAGAAGGCCAATATTTACACTTTTTGTGAACATGTTTGAAGAAGTTTGGCAACGTACAAAAATGAGTCCTTGAAAATTGAAATTTGGTCATGGAAAACTCAAGGGAAATTTAGCTCTCTTAATGTGTGGAAACCCTGTAACATATCTTCTTTTTTCATTTATTATACTTTGTTTTATTAGAATAATTGTGTTTGTATGTGTATGAATGAAATCTACAACCGTTGAACATCCATGATCACTTTTCTGATAGGACAAATGAACAAGTCCGAAGAAACAGCGCCGGGAATCCATCATGGATTTTAACTGCTTAATAAGTAATGTGTCTGAATGCAGAGATTATTACACAAAGTACTTATGCATCCATATGTACGAAATAATTACGATGTCCAAATTAGATGTGTTTTACACTAAATTCCTAAGAATTTAATAGTGGAATTGTGTTAAAATTACTAGATAAAGTGTCTGAATTCAGAGGCTGTTATACCTGAGCCTTTAGGGTGCATTATAGCATATAACTGGACACTGGTTACGGTGTTCAAGTTCAAAGGCCTTACACAAAAGCCTGAGAAACACATTATGATCATTTTGACGCCAAGGCCAACATTTGTTAGAATTTTTGTGCGATTCATGAAGATAATTTATGATTGACGCCGCGTAAAAATCTACCATACGGCAAAATGGAAGAACCAGATCAGCCTGTGTACCCATTAAGTGATCACAGGAATCCCTGTTCGCATAAAGAACCAACACGATTTCAAAAAAAATGACAAGGCGAATACTCTTACCAGATGTGCATGCAGACTGGAGTATCTACCAGTTGTAATGCACAAATGATTTACCATTTATAGTCCATACATGTAGCTCGAGATTCATTTTCACGCTTGTATATAATTTAAGGTGTTTTATTGATGAAGATATGTAGAGTGGGTTTGTACATGCTCGACTGATATTCATTAAGATATATATTTGAGCCACGACGCGAGAAAAGCAACAAAGTGGTTGTGTGCCGAACGCAGACTCAGATCAGCCTTGGTATCCGCCCAGTCCGACCAGACTCTGTCCTAAGCGCTTAAAGGGTACCTAAGCGTCAAAGTTTCCTCCATGCGCACAGCGAAGACTCTGATCAGACTGGGCGGATGCCCTGGCTGATCTGAGTCTGCGCTGGGCTCACAACCATTTTCTTGTTTTCTATTGTCACGGCTCAATTTTGTTTTCTGTGTTTTCTGTGTTTTCATAATTACTTATATTCTAACACTTAGGCGCCAAAAATGCGGACGACAAAATTTACGCCTGTAAAATTAAAAAAAAATCATCCTAGTTATATCATATCGAGAATTCAAAGTATACAGGGCAAATAGTGAAGATCCAAATGAGGCGGCTCATGATGAGTCGCCTCATTTGAATCTACGCTGTTTGCAAGTTAAACTATTTTCATTTCTGGCGCTATAAGTACTTAGAAGATATGCATGGGAAGCATTTCAAAGTAAATGTTTCCAATGCATGATTTATTCTGTTTTTCGATTGCTCTTGAAATAAGCTTATACTGATTAGTGTATATAAGTAAATATAAACAGATTTCAGTATTCTACTTGTTTGTAGTGAAACTCCATTGGCAGTCCACTTTAAATCACAGTTACTTCTGTATTAAAATTACTGCTGAAAGAAGATTCCCGATATTAATCCTCACTATCTATTTGGCGATTATAACACTGGTATTTTTTCCTTCCAGAACAATCCCTAAAATCTAGATTCGTCTTATTGGTGGATCTAGATTTTTGGGATTGCGGAAAATACCTATGTAAACATCTATACATCTTACAAGAAGGATCTAATGTTTTGGATCGTTTTGGAAGAAAAAATAGCTGTGAATTCACATATGAGCCGCGACACGACAAAACCAACAAATTGGTCCAAGCAAAGTCTCAGACCGCCTAGTCTGATCAGAGTCTTCGCTGTGCACTGAAAGAGTAGCTAAGGGTCTAAGCTAGCTCCATGTGGACAGCGAACATTCTGATCAGACGGGCGAATGCCCAGTCTGATCTGAGTCTTCGCTGGTCGCAAATGCCACTGTTTTGGTTTTCTCATGTCGCGGCTCATATATGGGGTACTTTGGGGGAAGATTAAGTGATCTCTTTCAGCCGAATAAATACGGTATTCAATGAACCTGAAAAGCTGAGAATGCGTCTTACAACATATGTGAACACATTTATCAGTTGAGCCTGTGAGTCTGTGAAGCCTCATAAGAATTTCGTCTTTCCATTAAGAATAGATAACTCGGGGCCCATAAACCCTTTAGATATCAAAGACTCAGTTCCTATTTTTGTTTTCAATTTAAGTCTTGTATCTCTTAAGGTATCTCAAAAGTAAATTTTCTGGAACCAGAAATTCCAGAAAATTTGAAATACCAGTGGTTTGAGATAAAACTTCGACTCTGCGATATCAAGAGTTAATTGTACTACTTTTAATAACCCGAGAGAAACGAGCGTATATGGCCCCGCTTGTGGCGCTCTTGTTAAACGAACGAACAACGCAAAGACAAGACGAAGCTCGCGTGGAAGCAGCAGCGATATTGTAGCTGTGATTGACTTTCGGAGCTATAGCGCTCCGCTTATTTATATAGTAATGCTATGCGAAATGTCTTGTAAGTGTATACATATAGTCAACCCTCGATGTCTTGAACTCTGATATCTCAAAGTAGCTTTTTCCAAAGAAAATAATATGGATACCTTTCGAATTTTTATTTACATTCAACTCCTTTTATCTCAATATATATTTTCTGGGATCAGAAAATTTAATTTGAAATATCAGTAGTTTGGGATGAACAACGACTTCGAGATATCTAGATTTGACTGTAAATGAAGACACCCATCTCAAATCATGCTATCTCAAAGTAAGTGTTTTGGAATCAGAAAATTTACTTTGAAATATCAGTAGTTTGGGATGATTTGCGATTTCGAGATATTGAGATTTGACTGTAAATAAAGACACCCCAAACACCGGAAGAAAATAAAGGAAGAAACATATAAGACAGATTAGATCAGCGCGTCTTCGATGACAGACATAATCCGCTCAAAACAAAGGAGTTCAGTTGGAACGCACTCTCGAAAAGTGGTGATTGTATTTCCAACGGTGGATCCCTCCACATAAAAACAGGCCCTAAAAATGGCGAACATGGTTCTTTACGAAATTTCCCATTATTCTCAAATGTATTCAGAGGCATTGACTATATTAAAATGATTCAACACATAAAATTGCTTTGCTAACTAGTATTAAGCAGGCTTTCTCAACAAAATTCAGGGCCAAAATTGCTCGAAATGCTAAAATATTCATCGTCAAAATATAATACTCTATCTTGATTCTTCCGAAAACTTGCATCAATATAAAACATAATTTACAGAAAGCTGAGCCTTTCTCTAATGCGCACAACCATGCCATCGAAAACTTCATTATTTGTTCTTTTTGCAAACAAAATTTCAAGCAATATCGTTTTGGAACATTTTTAAAATGCAAAAATGAAAGATGGCATCTGTGGTGTTAACGCTCAAGAAACGGTCACGTGATATGAGCACCAGCAATACTTGCCCGACAGCCACAATTTAGACAGAAAATTAAGGTCGACAGCTTGTCAAACATTAGCTCAGATTGCTAAATACAACCTACCAATCGCTCTCATGCGAAACCGCGGTTCAGAACGCCAATCCATGAGAGGGAGTTTCGGTTTTGCATTAGGGGAGCCAAAAAGGTAAACAAATTTGACATTGGTACAAGGTTTGAGTTATTTATTATCTCTGAAAATTATTTATGCAAAATATGAGAATGCTATTTTGTCGCATATAGATGTCTTCTTCCATATATTAAAGGATTAGGCATATGGTCTTGCATTTTTCGAGATATTTATTTAGTACAGCAAAGCATGTGTTCAAAGTCGATCTCGGCGATATATACATGTAGGGAAAAGTCACATTCTGTCGCTTGATATTGAGTTTCTGACCTTGTCAGTCGTAAAAAGGGAACAGAATTACTGTACGCGTAAATCCAAACGTTGAAAGTAAGCTCTCCGTGTTGGACAGATTAGCCTATAGAAAATATACGCAAAAACTTGGCATCGTTAGCCCGGTTCCGCATGAGATATTAGAAAATGTAAGGATTTTTTATGTGAAACAAAAGCAGTTTCTGGACAATAATTGAATCAAAACTAACATGAACTCTGTGATAAATTATTATTTTATACATTGCAGATAACTACTTTTAGGGTGTTTTTATTTCCCGTTTGTCTTTTCAGGCCTATTGCAAACCCTCTTTCAAACCCTCTTGCATGCCTCAAAAACAGACAAACGGGGATTAAAACAGCCAGAAGGTCATCTGCAATGTATAAAATAATGATATACCACCGAATTCATGTTAGTTTTAATCCAATTATTGTTCAGAAGCTGTTTTTGTGTTTGATAGAAAATCCTTAAATTTGCATATATCTCATGCTGAACCGGGCTGACGACGCCACGTTTTTGCGTATATTTTCAAAAAACTTATCTGTACAACGCAAAAAGCTTACTTTAAACGTTTGGATTCACGCATACAGTAGTTCTGTTCACTTCTTTGCGACTGACAAGGTCAGGGGCTCAAAATTAAGCAAGAGAATGAGACTTTTCTCTACATGTATATCTCGCCGAGATTTACCTTGAACACATGCTCCGCCGTACTAAATGCATATCTGGAGAAATGCAAGACCATGTGCCTAATCCTTTCGTGTGCCGAAGAAACAATTTATGTGCGAAGAAAAAGCATTCTTATATTTTGCATAAATAGTTTTCAGAGAGAATATATCCCTCAAACCTTGTGCCGATGTCAAATTTGTTTACGATTTTGGCTCCCCTTATGCGAAACCGAAACCTCCTCTCATGGATTGGCGTTCTGAACCGCGGTTTCACATGAGAGCGATTGGTAGGCGTGCATATGTTATTTTGCATTTTATTTTGGCATTGGTCTGCGAGTTGGAGAAAAGCGAATAAGGTGTAAATCCTGATTTTTTGTTCACATGTTTGACGTTGAAGTAAAGGGCACTGTTTCGTCAATAACTACACAGCCGGAAAAGAATGACTTGGAATTATTTTAACAGAAATATTCAATCATGGAAGTCAGAGTAGTGCTCTTAAATTTCAACCTGTGAGGATATTTGATTAATCTGCCTGGTCGGGTGAAAATACAGAGGGTTTCGTCGATAGCCATTTTGATGGCGAAAATTTTAAACAAAAATTCGTATATATGGGATTGATTATATCCCTACTCCTTGGAGCTGCGTTCCAACTGGTTGTACATCGATACAATAAACATACCAGGACATACAAAATATATATGACCTATGAAATATTTATTTTTACCCATTCTCTACTGTAAAACAAACAAAATATCAGTGATAAAAAGGTTGCACGGTTTTAACTGATAATTTATTAGGACTCAAATAGTGAGAAACAAATTTCTGGCATGGCATTCAAACCTATTATTAAGGTTTTTTTAATGACTTCCGTTTTGCTGGAGGCAAATATTCTAATGTAACAGTTCAGCAGTTTCCATTTATTCCATTACTGGCCGTCCCATGGCGGCACTTCTGTTTTGGTTCTACTTTGTTCTGTATGCGTTTTTTTTTTTTTGCTATGTCTGTTATTGATTTATTGTTTGTGATGTTAAGGCTAGCCCGGTGACGACCTACATGGAAAATGGGGGTCACATGGCTGCTGCTGATGATGTCTTTGGTGATGACTAGTTTTTTTATTTCTTTTTCCCACATGGTGTCTTGGGTTGGATTTTGGATTGAATTATGTCAGTTCCTTAGAGTTTTCTTATTTACTTTTTCCGTTTAAACGGAGAGACTAACGCCAAACATGTATTATGAAAGTAATAATGATATAGGTAATCATACATACAGACACTTTGGTTTACAGCAGTTTATTTTTAAACAAGTCGTTGTGATACACAACAGCGTGTTTCACTACTGTAAAATCTGAAGGAAGACCCTGTTCTTCCCGGCCGAAATCAGTATTGATGGTTAGGGGCTAGTGAAGGGGAGGATTATTCGGTAATAAAGTTAAGGGATGGACCACGATAGGCATAGCTTCATATATTGGTCAGGAGCCAACCAAAATTGATACAGAATCCCTGAGATTATTTTTATTGATCGTATTAAACAGAAGCTGAATAAACAAGTCAAAGATATAATCAGTTGCATGAATGGTATGCAGTGTTTCAGATATGACTGTTTTGTCATACATGTAGTGTTTATAGTTTATTAAAGTCTCATTTTGGTGTACAACATCACAGTACATACATGTTTATATACAGACATATAAAAATACACCAAACCATTCTGTACAGAATTATAAGAGACTATGTACATCATGCATTACATATAGATTTATCTTATCACAGCGGATAAAGGCTCCAAAGAGGTAAAATAATAATAATAATAATAATAATAATAATAAAAAAGAATAAAAAAAGCGAACATTGAATATTTTTTTCCACTTACGTGGCACTGCTCCCATGATGCCGGAGTACAGTCACTTCCTAAAAACTGCACACTGGAATCAATGGTTTCCCCCTCCTCAGCCACACGGCGCATGAATTTACCAAAAGCGGCACAGTCAGGTACAGAGAAACATGTGGCGGAAACTAATGTCCAAACAGCATGCCCCCCTGCACCGACTTTGTGCATCGTAATACATGCTCCGTGAGGATGAAAAGGGGGAAAATTTCTACCATGTGGGAAAAATCAGACAGTTAAACGAATAAATATGAAGGAAGTAAACAGAATTTTCGCCGTGTGCATCCAAGAGGGAAACGAGCATTACAATAAATGAGGGACATCCGCCACCCACACAAACAAACCAAGGGAAAGAACCCGCGAGTCACAAAGTACTTACTCTCCAAGCAACTAGTAACAGAGCGTCACGTAGAGCTTCTCTGCGTACCACCCCCGCCTCTCGAGGAACAGTATGCCCAGAGCAAGCGGAGGCCCGATGGTGTGGGTGATGGATGACAGGACAATGCCCGTTTACCTCTTTAACAGAATAACACGCATTTTACCTTCGCTTTACAAGTACACAATTCACAACAGAGGGATGATGTAGTATTTAGGTCTTTGAATCAAACCTATAAAAGCAATCCAATAAGGTTTTAAAAATACTCTATTTATGAACGACGGGAAATAAAACTATATTAAATCGTTAAAAAAATGGTTATATACAAGCTTAAAACATTACTTGTATAATAAAGAATTACGCATCTGCAGAATATTATGACAGGTTTTGGCACACAAGCGAATCATACTCGAGTTGCTAAATAAAAAAAAACATTTTATCATCATCGGAAAGACAATCAAAATTAGGCAAAAAAGAACAGGCTTTAGTAAGTAAGACATGTCTAAGATTATCATACACATTACAATGTAAAATTACGTGGGTCTCGTCTTCCACAGAATTGCAAAATTGACATATCCGCTGACTGACTTCTAGATTCTCGAATCTACCCGTTTCGATCCTAATAGGGGACACCCCGCATCGGAATTTTGCAAACGCGGATCAATGACTGGCAGGAAGGAAAAGCTTACAATATTCCTCAACCTCATAATCTGACAAACAATCGGTAGGCTCTTAGTTTATTTCGACCATTTCCAGAGCGGCTTGACTCCCTATTGATTTCAGACTTCCAGTCTGTGATATGTTTATTCATTAAACTATTAGCCACATCAGACGTTAAACTTTGCCGTGTAAAAGTTCTATCTATATTTGCGTTACGTTCCAGTCCAAGTTGTCTAAAATATTCTTTTACAATGAAGTTATGATTTCTGCAATTTCTATTTGACATTTGGTCTGACCAGCGGAATGCTTGTTTATTAATACGTGTAATGTCACTATGAATCATTCTGTTCCAGTAATTGCAGATACATTTCCACTGTTTAATAAATGCTGGTGTCCACCCCATATCGCCTGAGACAGCGGCCGTGGGTGTATATTTCCCAGTACCAAGAAAAAATCTCATGGCTCTATCCTGTACTGCAGACTGACGCTCCATAGCTGATAACAGGCCATACCACCATGTCATATAATTTAATAAACACCCCATACGACATACCACCCATACACTTATATTTTGCGATTAAGAGACCTAGTGCGCGACTCGCATTTTGAGAAACTACTTTAGCAGTTACGCTGAAGTCAAGAAATAAATTCATTTAAAGTTATTCCCAAAGAAGTGTATCTTTCTGCGGTTGAGAGATTTTGTACACCGCATTTAAAGTCGTAGCTTGTTCTAGGCGTGGAATTTAGGCGAAAGTGAACAATATTACTCTTAGCAGCATTAACGGACATTCTTTTTGAGGAACACCAATCATTCAAGAGATCAAGCATACACTGCAGATCTGAAGCATTATCTGCTAGAAGGACAATGTCGTCCGCATACAGCAAGATACTGATTAATTGATCTCCTACAGGTATACATTTTCCAAGAGCTTTGATGCGCAGAGCGAGATCATTAATAAAGAGATTGAATAGCAGCGGCGACAGGCATGTATGTGCATGATAGAGCATGGCTCGTCTGCATGTACGGACAGATAATCGTCGAGTTTTAGTGAATCGATTATCGACCATTCAGGCAGACGAAAAGGACTTCTATACTTAAGGCGTGAATTTTGCCCATAATTAAAAAGTAATACGGATCACTTGTACTTTGATTATAGTGAAGCGTTCTATTTTGGCCAGTTTGACCGGAAATGTAGCTATGGTTTTGCATGTTTAAATGCCAGCCAGGCGTAACAAGAAGGAAATCATAGCTTTGTATTGTGAGATGCGTGTATTTAGCATGCATTTATGACAAAAATGTATGGAATGAATGACTGGCTTCAATACTTTGATTACCTCAAAAGATGAGATATGCGAAAACCTTGAATTTAGGGTAGGTAGGGTCAGAATGGATTATCTCCCCATGTCTTTGGGTCTGAATCACAAATGATCTGATTTCATACGGTTTACATATTTGTGGAAGCTCTTTTGAAAATTCGGACTTGTCGCGCCGGTCTAATGGCGAAAATCCTGGCCTTAATCATAGAAGTCCTTTCTTTCTCAGTTAACACACGATACCTTGTGTATACCTTGCACCTACCGGGATGTTTTGTGCTGAAGTCCATATTGTTATTATGAGTAGGATTTTAAGATATTGGAAAATCATACACTGACAGATGCATAATCATTAAAGAACTCCAATATATATGTACAAAAAGATACTTTAAAATCAAGGTTGATTAATTAGGTTGTCCGAAAAGAATATTAAATTTGGTCAGCGCAACCTAAGACACATCGTCGTATACAATACTAATTTTGATAAAAAAAATTAAGTTTATTGGTTCACACGTATACAATCAGTGACCAAGACGCTCATGAAATACTTCATTGATGAAATGAATTTATGTAAGATGAATAGTTATACTTTCAGTTAATGTAACTTCAAATTCATTCCAAAACGAGTTGAACCTCTACTGAAAGAGTTTTGCCAGCTGTGCAAATATGCCACAAATGTTGTCACCCTTTGAAACATGGCGGGGAAAAATGGTGATGTTCCACTACACCAAAATATCTCTAGCCACCGCAAGAAAGAAATAATTCAGAGTTATTAGTCTCTTTCACCTATCAGCAATACTTGTTGATGTTTCTTTCCACGAAGGCAAAGTATGGACTCTTTACATGTATGCTTTGACTACGCCTTGAATCAACTTTCTACAAATGCAACATTTGCGAATGGTTGAAGCACAGTCTTGACACGTGACCATGTGGCCACATGGTAGGTACACCATACAAGCATCCTTGTCAAGACAGATTTTACACGTCATCTGAGCCTTCAGGTTGTGATTCTCCTCCAACAGTGATTGACCATCTGAAAAGCAAAACGGACACATTTGATAATAAGAATATCAGTAAAATCTAAATAAAAAAAAACTTACAGTAATGAGAATATCACTAATTTAAGTAAGTAACCTTTGAAACAACCTCTAATGCAATGTGAAATGTATGAAGCTTAACCCATTGCATTCTGGGTATTTTTGTCGTCTGCTGAAATTGTCGTCTGCATCAAAAATGAAGAAAATTTTGACAATATTGATCTCACCAACTCTTGTAGAAATGATGTCTAGGCAGCAAACAGTTTGGATCTCAGATCAGGCCCCACGTTTGTGTTTGTGGGGCCTGATCTGAATCCGAACTGTTTGCCCAGATACCCCTAAAGGGATATCCCGAATGGAACGGGTTAAAGAATGAGAGTTTCATTTATCTATGCAAATCTTTTGACACTTTAGAGCAGTATTGTGATATGAAATCATTATATAATATACATTACATGACCGAATATGAGTCTTAGCATGTGACAACCTTTTTAATACTTATAATTATATAATCTAAAAAATAAACAGTTTTTCATATATGCAGAATGTGATGATCCCCTCCTGGCGTATATGTTGTCCACTGGCTGGGGAATTTCCCGTTAGACATAAGTTTCTAAAATAAGGTTTCCTGCAATATTTTTTCTAAACTTAAGTCCGCCATATTTTCCCTGCTTTATCATAGTCTTATGAATCGGACAACCTGTGACGATTTAGGCCAAAATACTCGTGACGTCTAAATGCATATATGACGTCATGAAAATTAGTGATAGCGGCGCTAATGTTCACGCGCGTATCGATGTATCGTAACATCCAACGGCGAAATTCTAGTACAGGCAACACAAGTTTGTTAGATTATAAATTAAAATATTATTGACTATTGAGGCATAAGATCTTTGATGTCAATCAGAGAATACCAATATTGACCGCCGCCGCTATCAAATCTGTAAATATTGACATTCTAGGATTGACATCATATAACGTTATCATGGTTATAAGCCTCAATAGTAAACAATTTTAAGTTACACCACTTGCTTAAGGTTGATATTCAGTATCTCGAAATCAAGCATGCTTACACGTCAAAAGACAGCTTACCAGCAGACACGGAGGTTGTTCTTGAATCCGGATTGTTCGTGGTTCTGCTGTTGGCTACTGCCACTAATGTATTTGACTGTACTTGGGTGTCCAGGTTCGGTGACGCTTGTGTTTCTTCTTTTTCAAAGACTACTTCCATTATATCAGTAGCGGAGTAACTTGTCTTCCCTGTAATACCGACGGACCAATGACTATATAACATTAATTCATTTTACAAAGATAACTTCCATTATATCAGTAGCGGAGTAACTTGTCTTCCCTGTTATACCGACGGACCAATACTTGTCTTCCCTGTTATACCGACGGACCAATGACTATATAACATTGGGATAACTTCAATTATATCTGTAGCGGAGTAACTTGTCTTCCCTGTAATACCGACGGACCAATGACTACATAACATTAATTCATTTTTCAAAGATAACTTCCATTATATCAGAAGCGGAGTAACTTGTCTTCCCTGTAATACCGACGGACTTATGACTACATGACATGAATTCATTTTTCAAAGATAATTTCCAATATTTACATTCTTGGTGCATTTACTGAAAAGCCCTATAGTAAACCATTGGAACCCAGTGTAGTTTACATTCCAATAATTACATTATATTGAGTCACGCGACGTCAATGACGTCAAAATAAACAATAGCTTTCTACAATCTGAATGGACGTTGGCGACACCATGACGTCATTTACTCCGCTCCGATCTTAGCAGAAACAAGAGCTTCGCAAGCGGCGCATAATACGCCCGTTTCATTGTCATGAAGGAGTTACAGAATGAACAAGATTGTTTATAGAAGGACTGACAGGTAGACAAAACAGGGGAAACAATCCTGTAATTAATGACTGCAATGTTATCAAAACAACACATCAAATACTATTAGTACACCAACAATCAGGTTCCAGGGTGAAGCAGCTCAGAAGTTGTGAAATGCCAAAGTCAAACAAGGGAGATAATTCATAAACTCTTAGTCACAATACTTTCCCTTGACAATATACGCATCACCATAAAGTTTTGTTAAAATATTTCCAACGGTTAAGGAGATACAGAGTAAAATGGAAATTGATGCAAGGGCAGATAATTCAGGAAGTAAGCCAGAGTTGTGGCTCATGCGCATGATACATTACCCCATTATTATACACATTCCTACAAAGTTTCATTGAAATATTTCAAAGGGTACAGGGGTTATGGGGGATGGGTTAGCCTAAAATACTAATCAAAGGGAGGTTACTCCAAAATTAAGTAAGGGGGAACAACCATTCATATATGTGACACACCGTCTTGTGATCATGCACATTGCTATAAAGTTTCATCAAGGTATACCAAATGGTTACTTAGTTATTGAATGCACAAGATTAGTATACACAAAAATACCCTAAAAATCTAATCAAAGGGATGCAACTCCAAAACGAAGAAGGGGAGAGCAACTATTGTTATACGCGACACATCATCAGACCCTCATACACATTGCTATGAAGTTTCATCAAGATATCCCAAACGGTTATCTAGTTATGGCGCGCACAAGACTAGTAGGGTAAAAAATAATCAAAGGGGCATAACTTTGAAATTGAGAAAGGGGGAGCAACCATTACTATACGCGACACTTTGCCCCATCCTAATAAAATATGCCTACAAAATTCCATGAAGATATCTCAAACGGTTTCTGAGATATGGTGCGCACAAGAATGTTGACGGACGGACGGACAGACGGACAGACAGACAGACGGACGGACAGCGCCATGCCATAATACGTCCGTTTTTTCAAAACGGGCGTATAAAAACTGCGAGTACATGTTTAACTATTTCAATTTTAGCGCTTATATAAGATTTTTCATCAAGGTGTGGATTGAAACGAAAGTAAATATAAGCAATGAACTTAGTTTTTCTGAGGTTTATCGGAGTGTAAACTACATCGGGTCATTAGCAAAGTTTACATGAACCCCTTCGGGGTTCATTCACTTTGCCCGTGACCCGATGTAGTTTACACTTCGGGGTTCATTCACTTTGCACGTGACCCGATGTAGTTTACACTTCGGGGTTCATTCACTTTGCACGTGACCCGATGTAGTTTACACTTAGATAAACTTCAGAAAAATTAATTATATCAGTAACGGAGTAACTTGTTTTTCCTGTAATATCGACGGACTTATGACTACATAACATTAATTCATCAGCTACATGTAAAATGGGATTCACAAAAGACTGTTTATTATGCACAGACTGAGAATTAAGAATAAGCAATTCGAAGCTCTCGTATCTATCACCATGTTTTAGATAATATCGGAAATGGCATTTGAATTTCAAAGTAAACAGACAGTTTACCTGGAAATCAAACTTTTACAAAAAGAGCTTATCGTTGTAAACCATGAAACATAGAAAGGTCTTTAGTCAACGATTTACCGCATCTTTAACTTATTCGTGAAGTCCAATTTAAATTATTATATGTACAACCAAACTGAACTATTTTTAGGAGAATTGTAGTAATAATTTTAGGTCTCAATTTTTATAAATTTCTCTGTAGTATTTTCGTAAATTTTAATTATCATATGACGTCGCATCTGAGAGTGTACTAAGGCCATTCATTAAAAACGATAATCAACTAGTGAATCAAATATGCAAATTACGTCATAACGTTATGCATTGACGTTCATAAAAACGTCGCACTTTCTAATGACGAAATCGTGACGTTTTAGTGCAAAATTTGCAAATAAAATGCAATTTAAGTGGCATATGATAAATATAATCTTGCATTCGCGCTCCTGTATTATTGAATTTATTAAACTCGTTGGGGAAAACCGATAAGACGCTCGGCATAGCCTCGCATCTTATCTTTTTCCCCAACTCGTTTAATAAATTCAATAATACATGTGCACTTATGTAAGAGCCTCTTTTTATTTACCTTGCGTTCTGAGTTGCTCAACAGCAGAGTTAACAACTGATCTAGAGTATCCCATTTCTAATACACTGCTGACTGCTATGTCTTCTTCTTCACGTGATGTAGTGGTCAAAGCCTTCTTCATATCCTTCGTGCTGTCATCCTGAGAACCAAAAGTGATGTCAATATTAAATGTTTATCGACTCAGGCAGTTAGACTCGCCAGACTCGGCTTAATCAGTAAAACAATTATCTTTTTAATATGTACAATATATGTTTTTATTTTGTAATAATTTTATTTTTCATTGAAATATATCGAACGACTGCCACCGCAAATATGACCGTCGGACACTAAATGAATTGCTTCTCTCCGTCTGAAATCAGTACCATAAAACTGAAACTTCTGTATTTGCAATAAACGGAAAGGGCTGCGAAATTTCAGACTTCAGCTTAGCTACATTTTACGAGACCCGCAAATCGTATAGGAAGTCAAGTATTGGCAACTATCTGCTTTTCGCTCTCAAGTATTGTACGACTCACCCGACCAACTTGGTTCAAACAATGTTTTATTCATAGAAATTACATATATATTATACAAAAATGAATATTGGTACAGGATTTGACAGTAAGCAAAAAGGTTAATATAAAAGCCATCCCCATCACCCGACCAACTACCCCACTTCTCCTCCTCCCCCCCCCCACTCCCCCACCCTCCCACCCACACGCACGTTAGTTTTGCCTAGAATACTGAAAATTATTTCTGTATTGGGGGTTGTTTTATCTATACATTTAAACTATTGCTTTATTTATCACCTAAACCTATAAAGAAAACAAAGAATTATAATTTGATCCGTTTTGACGACAGTCAATGTGTCAAAGTACAATCTTTGCCGTTAATACACGTAATATAAAATCTTACAAGTATTTAAAAACTTACAAAATGTCCTGTGCTCCTGGGAGGTTCTGGTAAATACTGTTCTTCATGGTTATTGTCTTGTCGATGCATCTGTATAAACAGATCTCCCTTCCGTTGATGTAGAAACTCACAGTTCGGACACCATCGCGCATGCTCGATCCAAGGAATATCTTCATCTTCCCAATTCCGTAACCCAACACCGCAGGAGAAACAACGAGTACAGTCGCTGAAACCTAAAGGAGCAAAAGCAACTGCTATAAGATGCAACACTTGCTTTGTCGAAAACCTCAATTAAAACATTTGTAGAGCCTCAGCAACTATAAAGTTTGTGTCATCAATGTGTAAAGTTTGACGCCAGATGGAAGTTAAGAAAAAAACAATTATGGCCTTTCAGACGTGATGATCCAAGTGTGCTAAACATAAATCACAACGATCATTCAGCTATGCGGATGAGCGCAAAAGTATCCAAGCAGCAACTTGCAAAGATCATCAGCCCTGATATAAAAAATCAGGAATTAAGGGGGATTTTGCTACAATGTAGAATATTGCAGGATAGCAAATTTAAAGAGTAACTACACTTCCGGAACTGATTGAATCAGATCCCAAACCCTATCCCCAACATCAAAGGGAAAGATTGACAAAGACATCCCAACAAACAATAAATTGCAAGTGATAAGCCGAGTCAGCAGCTCTTTCCTAAATAGGTGGCAACTCAGCTAACTTTATTGAACTAAATAATTTAGACCAACAGGAGGGTTACAACAGACTAAGTAAATTATACTAAAACATTTAACAACTATTTTTACCTGTTTTCAATTTTTATTATAGAAGGGTTAAAATGAGAACACAATAAATTAAACAGCACCGAACATAAAACAAATGCAACCGCAACGAACGTACCGCCTTGGGACGGCCAGTAATAACTACTGGGGGGTTTAAACCGGTTTTCTGGGCCCAAACCTTCACCCTCACCCTCCGCCGAGGTGCACATAATTAGTTGGTAGGTCGGTTGGTATGGAGGTCCTCTTACTCATTAGATAGTCATCACGGTCAACAATTGAAATCAAGAAAAGACCGTGATGAAGCAAGGATGAGGACTCGACAGCCAAAATGTGTTGAGACACCTAGAGATCCCTGGAGCGTCAGCAACACCACTGGAACACTGGAGCAAAAGAAGACCACCAGTTGAACCCCGGTGGGCCAAGAAACAGACAAACATCCGGCCCCAACCAACTAATATATAGCTTTATGTAGGGGCTATCATACAGGTTGAATCCCGACCCACCGGCGTGCAATTAAAAAGGGCATCAAAGTTGTCAACCGTGGTTGGGTTAACCACTAAGCATGCAAACTGTCGCATTACATCAATGTTATAGCCAATGCGTTTAAATAGCATGATAATTTTCTTAAATTGATCAGGAAATTTTGTTTTCCCTACGATTTTGCGTAATTTATATACTAAGTCACCATCAAATTCAGGTTCCGATAGGCCTTGTTGCAAAAGTGACCTTAACCCTGTATTATATTTAGAAACCAATTCAAAGTGTCTACGATAAAATTTAGAAAAAGCTTTCCGAAGTTTATGATACCGATACCCCTGCTGTAAAAGCTTGGCAGTCGAATACTTATTACGAGCATTGAAAACATCCAAAAATGACTAGACACCCTAGCGAAGCGAATAAGCTGAGAAATGTAAACACCATAAGAAGTGGTGCGGGGAACATCACCATCCAAAACGGAAAATTAACAATGTCGAAATCAAAATCATCGCGTTTGTCATAAATCTTAGATGAAACAAATCCGTCTAAAATTAATAAATGTAAAACCAAAAATGGGGCCTCGTTATCATAAGTATTTGCTTTATTTAACTGCAATTCAGCAGGATAAATTTGACTGACCATTCCTTCAAAAGAAGGATTGTCAATATTTAAAAGGTCGTCCAAGTATCTAGACGTTGAGTTGAATGCTTCAATGACATGAGCTTGAGTATCATCAGAAAGAGACATTATAAAGTCTCTTTCATAGCAAAATAGAAACAAATCTGCTACAAGAGAGCAGTTAGTACCCATAGATTCCTACAATTTGTCTACAAGAGAGCAGTTAGTACCCATAGATTCCTACAATTTGTCTGTGTAACTTAGAACCAAATCTGATGAAAATGTTATCTAGAAGATATACTAATGCATCACAAACATTTTGGCGAGACCACATTTTAAACCTTTTTTGGTCATCGGAAGTAAAAAAAAATGTTTATCATTACAAGCAAGATAAAGAGCACCCTCTCTCTGAAAAGTAGTTCCAATTAAATTTATTAGTTTCTTTTTTTATTTAATTATGGGGCAAAGTTGTATAGCGTGTAGAAAAATCGTATGTAGACAAACTAGACGCGCGATATCCTCTAGATTTCAGTTTATCAACAACCTCAGTAGAATTTTTAATTGACCAAAACAAATTTTTGCATGACCGTTCGTAAACTTTTTCACAATACCTAATTACATGAATTTTGATAGCGGTAAGGCAAGAAGTTAATAATTTGGAACGATGAGTAGTAGATACAAGCACTAGAATTAGCAATAAACCTGGCTTTATATGGTCGTTTATGAAGTTTAGGTAACCAGTACATCGTAGGAAGCTTGTCCTGTCGTCCCTCTACATTTACAGAAAACTTGAGGGCTACATCTTTATAGTGCCTAAAGACAACCGACATTTCGTCTTCTGAAGTCTCTTTATAGGCCTTAGTGCGACTAAGTTCTTGCTTTAATGTGTTAATATAGTGTAACCGTCAAACAACGACGACGTTAATTGCAGCCTTGTCTGCTGGAACCAAAACATACTTACTAAGAAACTGCTGGATATCCAACTTCAAGTGACGGACTGTTGATTTAGGTTTAGGCGGCAAAAGATTTGTGTTTTGGGAATAGAATTTAATACGTTTATCCATTACTTTAAAAATGTTCATCTTCCATTCCTTGAAGGCATCACCTTATATAATGGCAAGGAGATTAGAATCAGTTATCTGTAAGCGTGCATTCCTGCGCATGGATACGAAATCAAGGTATGGTTAATTAGTATAATATTGGCCTTTTCTGTAACAATCTAATTAGTGCTTATTTATATCTTGTTGCTCAATATGTCACTGGTTGGAGGTCAGTCGCTAAGTGGATATATCACGAGCGCGAAGCGCGAGTGATATTTTCCTGACGACTGACCGACAACCAGTGATATATTGGGCAACAAATCACACGTAAGAAAGAATCTATTTCGAGTCTAATACGCAAGAAAGGACGAAAACGCAAGTGTTTCCCTAAGATTTTTCAGTTTTCCGCCATTATTATATGAAGAATTCCCGCCAACAGCTTTGACTGTAACACAGGCGTTTACAAGCGTTTCGTGGGGGTTTTATGCGAGCTAACGACTTTACACCGTCTGTCCTCATGGAAATGAGATTTCATCATCAAACGAATCAAAATGGCGTTCGAATGGCTCTAAATAACATCACGCTAGTCCGCCCAGTGATTTGTCACACACTATATCACTAGATTTTACCATTGGCTATATAGGCGACCAGTGTTAGAATTGAAGTTATTTTATTAATAATCTAGTTGTCGGTGCTGGTTTCCGATTTTCCTGACGTCAGCTTCCCGTTTGGTCTCAAATTTTATTCCAGCATCTTTTTAAGATTTTATTTAATTCATTATTAATTTTCTTTGAGCTTATAAGACAGATCAGAAATCCAGAACACAATTTTCAAATTTTCAGTGTGTGAAATTTTTTATGAAATGGAGTAAGCAAACGCGTATTACCTGCGTAGAAAAATCCTGCATCAGCAAGTATCATTGGTCGCTGTGGACTGGTAACTGGCCATTTGCTGTACGATGATAGCCGAACTGTCTCTATAGAGTACTGTGGGTGTTTTGGTTGAGCCGTGATTTGGCAGCAAATAGTTGCCTTTTGTGCTGTTGTTGGTTAACCACAGTCCTTAATACAATGATATAAACAACTCTGAAAGGTAAACACAAATCGTTACGTGCATAAACTTTTATCTGTAAATGATATTTCAGTAATATATGACTGTGTCTATTATACAGATTTGTAAATCCTGATATTTTAGTTTTTCTGGACATGTATCAATTTAGCTTGGTTCTTTATCGACAAACCGAGGCACTCCGGTAGCTCAGTGGATACACATTGCCCTACTACCCCTAGCCTGAGGCGGAATTCTTCCTGACCGCAAACAGGGTTTCATAATAGACGTCCTATCATTATCATCCTCTCATTGTCCCGATACGAATGAAATAAAGTTGAATGGGATGTTAACCTCAATATCATTTATATATTCAACAAATCAGATACTCATATATCCCATAGTAAACCATTTATGCCTAGTGCACTCTTCTATCGTTACAAATTGGACGAGACCATTCACAGTTGAGGGTAACCTGGTTACCATTGGCCCAGTGACTTTTGAAAAGAAATTAGAAATTGTCATAATATGAAAGTCGAGGGTCAAAGGTCAAAGTATGACCTTGACCTCTTGTACCTATCAATCTTTTTGTACTCATTAAGATGAGTGTATATATCAGGTTTTAGGCCTTAATCTTCAAACCTGTCCATGAAATCGTATGTACTTGCATTTTCCCATATTTGACCTTGACGTAAAATGGTCAAGGTAAACCCAATGTCATCATTTGAATAATCTTGATAGTACCCGAGTACCCAATGCTATATACCAAGTTTCAAGGCCATTGGTCAATTGGTTCTAGAGAAGAAGATTTTTTAAGATTTTTACCATATATGGGCGTGACGGCCATGTTGGTCATGTGACCTGGACTATTTGAACAAATTTTCATTCCTTCAACCCCTGGAGGCTATATATGAAATTCGGTTTCAATTGGCCCAGTGGCTTTTGAGGTTATTGTTTAAAATTGTCAAAATATGAGAGTTCAGGGCTAAAGGTCAAAACATGGCCATGACCTCTTGTACCCATAAATCTTTATGCACTTATTAAGATGAATGTAATACCAATTCCTAGGCCTAAATCTTCAAAACTTTCTACAAAATCTTATGTTCTAGCATTCTCTCATATTTGACCGTGCCATAAAAAAGGTCGAAGCCAACCCAAGGTCACAATTTGAGTTATCTTGATAGAACATGGGTACCAAATGCTACATACCAAGTTTCAAGGTCATTGGTCAATTGGTTCTGGAAAAGAAGATTTTTAAAGGTTTTTACCATATATGGGCGTGACGGTCATATTGGTCATGTGACATGTACTGTTTGAACAAATTTTCATTCCCTCAACCCCTGAAAGCTTTATTTGAAATTTGGTTACTATTGACCCCGTGGTTTTTGAGGAGATTGTTTGTAATTGTCCAAATATGAGAGTTCTGGGTCAATGGTCAAAGGATGAACTTGACCTCTTGTACTCACAAATCATTATGTACTCATAAAGGTGACTGTATATATCAATTTCTAAGCCTTAATCATCAAACCTTTCCATGAAATCGTATGTACTTGCATTTTCCCATATCTGACCTTGATGTAAAATGGTCAAGGTAAACCCAATGTCATCATTTGAATAATCTTGATACTACTCGAGTTCACTATGCTACATACCAAATTTCAAGGTCATTGGTCAATTGGTTCTAGAGAAGAAGATGTTTTAAGATTTTTACCATATATGGGCGTGACGGCAATGTTGGTCATGTGACCTGGACTATTTGAACAAATTTTCATTCCTTCAACCCCTGGAGGCTCTATATGAAATTTGGTTTCAATTGGCCCAGTGGCTTTTGAGGTTATTGTTTAAAATTGTCAAAATATGAGAGTTCAGGGTCAAAGGTCAAAACATGACCATGACCTCTTGTACCCATAAATCTTTATGCACTTATTAGGATGAATGTATATATCAATTTCTAGGCCTAAATCTTCAAAACTTTCTACGAAATCTTATGTTCTAGCATTCTATCATATTTGACCTTGCCATAAAAAAACGTCAAAGCCAACCCAAGGTCACAATTTGAGTAATCTTGATAGAACATGGGTACCAAATGCTACATACCAAGTTTCAAGGTCATTGGTCAATTGGTTCTGGAAAAGAAGATTTTTAAAGGTTTTTACCATATATGAGCGTGACGGCCATATTGGTCATGTGACATAGACCGTTTGAACAAATTTTCATTTCCTCAACCCCTGGAAGCTTTATTTGAAATTTGGTTTCTATTGACCCTGTGGTTTTTTAGGAGATTGTTTGTAATTGTCCAATATGAGAGTTCTGGGTCAATGGTCAACGGGTGAACTTGACCTCTTGTACTCACAAATCTTTATGTACTCATTAAGGTGACTGTATATATCAATTTCTAAGCCTTAATCATCAAACCTTTCCCTGAAATCTTATGTTCTAGCATTTTCTCATATTTGACCTTACCGTAAAAAAGGTCAAGGTCAACCCAATGTCATCATTTGAACAATCTTGAGAGAACTTGAGTATCCAATGCTATATACCAAGTTTCAAGGCCATCGGTCGATAAATTATGGAGAAGAGGATTTTTAAAGATTTATACCATATATGGGTGTGGCAACCATGTTGGTCATGTGAGCTAGATCGTTTGAATAAATTTTCATTCGCTTAACCCCTGTAGGCTCTATATGTCATTTGGTTTCAATTGGCCCAGTGGCTTGTGAGTAGATTGTTTGAAATTGTCTTAATATGAGCATTCCCTTGACCTCTTGCAGTCATAAATCTTCATGTACTTATTCAGGTGAACGTATATACTAACTTTTTAGGCCAAAATCTTCAATTTTTTCCATGAAATCTTATGTGCTAGCATTTTTTCCATATAAAAGCACCAGAGAGCAAATTTGACCTTGCTGTAAAACAAAGTCAAGGTCAACCCAAGGTCATTATTTAAAAATCTTTGTAGTACTTGCGTACTTGATGCTACATACCAATTTTCAAGGCCATCGGCCACTTGATTCTGGAGAAGAAGATTTTTAAAGGTTTCTACCATATATGGGCATGGTGGTCATGTTGGTCATGTGACCAGTACCGTTTGAACAAGTTTTCGTTCCAAAGACCCCAGTAGGCTACATATGAAATCTGGTTACAATTGGCCAAGCGTTTTCAGAGAAGAAGTCATTTGAAATAGTGGACGAACGACGGACGACGGACGGACGACGGACAACGGAGCCTGCCTATCCTAAAAGCTCCCCCGGAGCCGCTGGTAGATTAAGCTTAGAATTTAATAAACTGAATGAAATTCAAAGCCATTTCTAAGGTGACCAACAGGACCAGCTTTCAACTGGAAAAGCCTGGGAAGACTAGCTTCAGGCTATAAAAATAAGATTCAGGTACTCAAGAATTAGTAACGCCACAGATAAGAAAGCTATATTGATATATGGCGATAAGAGATAGCAAGACTAGAGAAAAGCTTGACAGATGAAGATCTTAGAAACTTAGACGATTACCGGATACAAAACTCAGTGCTTCGTTTACGTCAAAGAAAAATAAACAAGATTGAGAAAGAGGAAGTGCACAGGTGTGATTTTGGTGATGATACGGATAAAAGAATTACAGAAATACATATTGTTGTTGTTGTTCTCGTTTTATTCTTTATTATTATTATTATTATTATTATTATTATTATTATTATTGGCTTGCTGCTTGTTGTTGACTGTAATACAACGACTTTGTATCTGATGCAATTCACGTTTTCTGTCGAAAAGGTCACCCTCTGAAAGCGAAAAAAATTCCAGAGGAAACGAAACTACAAGACTCGGACTTGTTGTAATGTAAAATGCAACGCCTTCCTCGCCAAACGGACTTTGGTAGGATTGCATGTTACGGCACGGAAGTGCTAAAAAGAAAGATAGGAGTAAACCAGAAACAAGCTCTTAACTAATCAATCAGAGAAATTGTAAGTAATAATACCTTGTTTTGTTTTAGATGTCCCTCAGTATACTTTAGACACAAGTCATTAAACAGTTTCTGATTCCAGAAAATAAAGTCAGTTTCATGACCACCAAAGTCAATTTCAAGCAGGCACACAAAGTCGAATCAACCTTGAAGTAACCTTGAATCAAGGTTGATTCAACCTTGTGTGCTTAGTGGGTTAGTAATCCAATACATTTAAATTCCAACTTTAAAGTCTTTAACTTTTGACCTGAGAAAGTTACTAAGACATTCTTATGAAAATTAGTGCCCTTTATATATCAACTAGGAATATCCATGCATTATCCGGCGATTGATCTTACCAGAAAGTACTCAGTTCTGGCATAATTTCAGTAACAGTTTACATTAGAAAGTCCTACAATTTTGTTCAGTCTACTAAAGTAAGTTATTCTATAAAAATCTTGAAACATTCGAAAGTTCTTAAAATTTTCGAAACCTTTCACGACCTTCTTTTGACCTTGGGGAGCAAATTAAGGAACTTTCAAGACAATGCTGCTTATTTCTAGAATATTTTAGATGAGAAATATGAAGTTTTCCAGAGTTTCAGCAATTTTCTAAAATGTTCTGAAGTACATTGTAAAAAACTTGTTTATTTTATTATTTTAAATCTATAAAACATGTAAAAACGTCCAAACCACGGTTAAATAAGGCCAGCTTCTCAGATACCAAGGCCTCATTTTTTTATTTACATTTATCTAAATGGGATGGTTTTGTTACAACTAAAATTTACGATAACCAAGATGAATTGATGTTGTTAGTTTGCCATTTTAGATGGTGATGTACCTTGTCCTAAATCCTATATTGTTTATATTTCTCAACTTATTAGTTTTGTTCGAGTGTCCAGTCATGTTGATGACTTTAATATTTGTAATAAAGTTTTGACAGCAAACTTCTCAAACAAGGTTAAAGATATCATAAACTTCGTAAAGCGTTTTCAAAATTTTATCGATAGCATTTTGACTTAGTGTCTAAATATAATGTTGGATTGAAAACACTTCTTCTGCAAGGCTTTTCAAAGCCTGAATTTTATGGCGGCTTAGTGTATAAATTCAGAAAAAAATAAAAAATAAAAATGAGTTTCCTTTTGAAAAGATTTGTTATAATATTGATGGTCTGCGACAAACTGCGTGATTGGTAGTCAACCCAATCAAGGTTAACAGCGTTGCTTACCTCTTCGACTGCACGACTCTGGGTCGGGCCTCATACTTGATGAAGACGCCAACCTAAACCTAACATGTTAGTAACACAGACGGTTGGTGCCTGACACCTGTACTGGGACGTCTCGGGTCGGGCCCACCGTTGTTTAGCTGACAGATTTCTTCTGCTCCGGAATTTCAGTGTTGCTATTTCTGTGAGTCATCATATTTGTTCTATCTTAGTTTGAATTTTGATTAGTGCTAGGCCCGAAATCTGTATCTACGCTAGAATTAAAATCTTAAAGAGTTCCTTCAAGAGCAGAGAATATATTCAGAAGAAGAAACATGGGCCAGACTACGTAATTTCGGATAATAAAACACTTTCGCTCTCCCTAAAGGGTAGAGTTTGACACTCAAGTGGATGTTATAGCCTGTACCCCTCCGGACACAATAAAGCCCGGAGACATTCTGAGAAATCCCTCTGGGGCGCTTGAGGGGTAAATTTGTAAGAATGACAAAAAATGACTATTTTCTCTCATTTTTTTTAATTTTGAAAAAAATCGGTTGTGTTAATTTTGTATTAAATTACACCCATGTGTATGCTGCCACATATGTGCTCGAATAAATAAGACCTTTCAAGATGTGGTAAATATCACCAAAGGGTCCCCACGAAGGGAAAATTACCAGTAGTATAATTTTCGTAATTCTGACCCCACCCTATAGAAATGTTATGTTCTGAATCACTTCTAAATGATTTTTATTTTATTTAAGTATAGAGGGTTTGCATATAACCTGTGACAGTTTTTAAGTGCATAACATTTTTGTTCGAGACAACGGGCGTGCGACCCTAAAATGAGATAGATGAATGCAAAATTCTCTTAAACCAATGACCAAACTATTTACAGTTAAACTACAACTGCCTCTCACTGACAGGGAATAACGCCTTTGGAATTTTGTTGATGAACACTGCAATGTTTAAATAAATATATAAACGTCTAATTGGATGCGAATTTGGCACACATGTCGGTCATAAATATTATGATTATATATACCCTGGAGGAAAAGACTAACCTTCGTTAAGCCGCAACCCTGTTTAATCTGTATAAAAATAATTTAGTAAATAGACATTTTATAAAGTTCCCTTACAAGGTGGTAGTCTGTTAAAGGAGAATATATACATATTCATATGTGCTACTGAATTATATATGATACATATATATGTACGTTTTATATGGACATATTTATATGTAAAATACAATACATACACATGTACAGTATGATTCCATTATACTGTATAAAGATAAAATTTCATTTTAAAAACTTGTGGAACCAGGGCTATTTCGAACTTAAAAGTGTATAAGTGCATAGTATAACCAAATCGACATGGTACCATGCTGTCAATACTAACAGTTGCATGTGGGCAGATGAAGCTCATCAGCCTCGGAGGGTAATAGGAACCACCTGTAGAGGAGTAGATGCAATCCTTAGCCTTGTTTGGCAGTCCACCTAGGAATTCCTTGCAATGTCTGTGAACAAAACGTGCTATTGAAAACCTGTGAAACAGCATTACTGGGTTGACGACTTCCTAGAAGAAGTCAACGGCCAGTTTAGAGCACCAACATGGGTTCAACAGTCGTGTGTTTCTTGCAAGACCCGAGCAGGCCTTGCTCAGCTTAGTACAACATCTAGGTTTCAGAGCTCACTGTCGATTAGGATAGGCCTAATCAGCTTGGGCCTTTCCGTCAGGTTCTATATTCAGTGGCTTGCTTGGAGAAAACAAGACGCCACTTCCACTTCCATGAGTCTCCCAAGCCTAAGGGTCAATTTGGGTCGGTGTTGAAATTTCTTGGAATTCGGTTGTGGTCAACATAATCAGCCTGGAGAAGTATGGCCTCCATCAGGTTGACGTTTGCCGAAGTAACATTTTGGAAGACAGACCCAATAGTACTTGTTGTTGTTGTGTTATTATTTGACGTCCATGGTAAACAGCTATGGTCATGTCGGGACGGTCTGTTAACCTAACCACACTGTTCCTGGGCAGGCTTAGCCCTCATGAGCGGTTAACCAGTACTAAGTGCATATACTTTCACCAGTAACTGTTAACTGCCTTTCTTGAATCAGCGGAAGGGGATATGAAACTAAGTGGCCGCATCGGGTATCAAACCCGGGACATCTGGCTTATAGGTCAGACTCGCTACCGACTGCGCTACGCGGCCCGGCCCCCAATGATACTTGAATAATGGGTCAGTCGGGGCCCGGCTTAACAATGATCAAGCCTACCATTTGCCGTTAGTAATTAGTTGATAAGTGTGCGACTGATGTGACAAAGTTCAAGAAACTGACAGGTAGGCAGAACATCTCAGCAGGAACCTGGAATATGAGGGCTCTGAGGCCATCCGGGAAACTCGAAGAGCTGATCTGCAAAATGGACAGGTACCACTGGAATATACTGGAGCTCTGAGAGATGCATTGAGGACTTTGGTGAAATGTCAATGGATGACAGACACAAGGTTTGCCAACCAGTATGCAGCAGACTCTCCGTTTGCGAGTAGCTGCTTTCAATGTCACAACATTATCACAAAGATCTGAGCAAGATAACAAGAAGGGAGACCACTTCTTCCAGTATCTCCAGTAAATTACAAAGGACATTCTGGCTGTACATGGTGACTGGAATTGCAAGTGGAAGGGAATCACGAACAGACTGGACCCTATTGCATTGCCAAGACAAATGAGAGAGGTCTCAAACTCCAAAATTTGCAACTTTAACAACATGTCCTGACAAATACCTGAGCCCCACAAACCATTCACAAAGTGGACATAGCACAGCCGAGACAGCAAGCATCAAATCTTAAAGACCAGATTGACTACATCTTGGAGAGAAAGCGGTTCCAATGAGAAGGACAAGGAGCTTTCTTAGCGCAGACATAGGAAGTGTACATTACCTGTTGATGATTACCTCTCAGGTTCGCCTAAAGGAGACCAGAAAGACAACCCAGCCAAGACTGAGGTTTCACTGAGGTTTCGCCGTGAGAAGGTCAAAACCCCAGATGTGGACGTGCACGTTTCAAGTACCAATAGGTGGAAAATTTGCACCATTCATCAGTCTGAGGGATGTATAGGCATTGATAGCATGATTACAAACTACAATACAGCATTGCCGGACACAGCCAGTGAGATACTTGGGAAGGAACGTAAGAGGACAACGGCCTGTGTCACCAGATATGTTCCTGATGTTACTGGTGAGAGGAGAGATTCGAAGAAGAGCCGGTATGAAACAGAAGGAGTGAAATAATACAGGACAGCTGACAAGAGTGTTCAAAAACCCTGAAAACTTCAAACGAAGACAGTGCGAGGAGACTGAAACTTGCCTGAACAAACATTTCAGCATAACAGATGGGGATGGATCTAACTTCAGGGAAACAGGGAAGATCAACAAATATCCAGGGCTAGTCTGTCTATTTTTCTATTCTATTCTATTCCATAACCTTACTAGGTCGTTGAGGCACCATAGATGACTTCGACACAATCTCTTTCCACCTTGTATTGTCTTCAGCTGCCCTAGTTGAACTGGCAAAATCCATCCCTGTCCATTCTTTATTATTATCTTCCCACCCCTTCTTCTGTCTGCCTCTTCTTCTGCCTGCCTCCTCTTCTTTTTCCTTTCACTGTGCCCTGTAGAATCGTCTTTGCTAAACCAGAAGACCTTGTTACGTGGCCAAACCACCTTAGTTTCCGTTTCTTGACCAGCGTCAGGAGTTCATCATGTTCTCAAATGGCTGTTTGGATCTTCCCTCGAACCTCCTCATTGGTTAAATGGTCCTTGTATGAAATTTTCAGTAAACTTCGGTAGCATCTCGTCTCAAAGGCCTGCGCTCTTTTCTCTAACTCTGCTGTCAAGGTCCACGAATCACAGGCATACAGAAATATGGGGTAGGCCATATGTTGCCTGACCTGACCTAAGGCTAGTCTGTAACATGTCTAAAAGAGCACCAAATTCTCAGCAGATGGACAGAATATTGCTCTGAGCTATACAACCATGTGTTATTGGTACAATACAGTTCTGGACTGCACTTGACACTCAGAAAAAGATCTACAACCGATCCTTTGCGAGGCAGCTTAGATTGCAGTACATGTACTTGCAATGAAAAAGAAAATGTCTGCCGGGGTTGATAATATTCCAGTAGAACTTGTTCAAGCAGGCGTAGAGACCATGAACGGTTTGTAAAAAAAAATCTGAAGAACAGAAGAATGACCAAACCCACTGACTCCGTCGCTGGTTTAGCGCTCCCTCAAGAGGGCCAACAGCAGCTCTGCCAGAACTACAGAACCATTAGCCTGAAAGGAAAGCCATGCTGAAACTAATCTTGAACAGGCTCAAACCTCAAGTTGAAGAGACTATCGCTGTACAAAAGACTGGTTTCAGTGTCGAAAGAAGCACAACAGAGCAGATAGGCTTATTTTCTGTAAAAAATACTCAGGTGAGCAGATGGTCATTTTTTAGTCTCTTGGGCGTTTCTCGAAATGTCTCCGGGCCAAAATCTATGGTAAAATAAGTGTATATTTTAATGCACAGGGTTGCCAAACTCTACTATTAAAGGAGAGCGAACCTCTTCTTTTTCTCCTGGGCTCCTGAACTAGTGCTAGGCCCGAAATCTGTATCTACGCTAGAAAACACTTTCGCTCTCCCTTAAGAGTAGAGTTTGATACCCATGTGGATGTTATAGCCTGTACCCCTCTGGACATAATAAAGCCCGGAGACATTCTGAGAAATCCCTCTGGGGCGCTAGAGGGGTGAATTTGTAAAAATGACAAAAATCAATTTTTTCTCTCTTTTTTTTTTAATTTAAAAAAAAAACTGTTGTCTTAATTTTGTTTTAAATTACACCCATATATATATTGCCGCATATGTGTTCTAATAAATAAGACCTTTCAAGGTGAGGTATATATCACCCTAGGGTCCCCACGAAGGGATAATTAGTAGTAGTATAATTTTTGTAATTTTCACCCCACCCTATAAAAATGTTATGTTCTTAATCACTTCTAAAAGATTTTGATTTTATTTAAGTATGAAGGGTTTGCATATAGCCTGTAACAGTTTTTAAGTGCATAACATTTTTGTTCGAGATAACAGGCGTGCCACGGTAAAATGAGATATATGAATGCAAAATTCTCTTAAATCAATGACCAAACTATTTAAATTTAAACTACAGTTGTCTCTCACTGACATGGAATAATGCATTTTCGTTGGAATTTTGTAGATGACCACTGAAATGTTTAAATAACTATTTGATCAATAATCTAATTTGATGCAAATCTTGCACACATGTAAGTCATAAATATTAAGTTTGTATAAACTCTGAAGAAAAATGCTACCCTTCGTTCAGTCGCAACCCTGTTTAATCTGTATAAAAAATAATGTAGCAAATAGAAATTTTATAAAGTTCTCTTACAAGGCGGTAGCCTGTTAAAGGAGAATATATACATATTCATATGTGCTACTGACTTATATATGTTACATATTTATGTACATTTTATATGGACATATTTATATGTAAAATACAATTTATACAAAATGTACAATATGATTCGATTATACTGTATAAAGACAAAATTTCATTTTTTTAAAACTTGTGGAACAATGGCTTTTTCGAACTAAAAAGTGTATAAGTGCATAGTATAACCTAATCGACATGGTACCATGTTGTCAATACTAACAGTTGCATGTGGGCAGATGAAGCTCATCAGCCTGAGGAGTTAAATAACACCTACATGTAGAAGGCTCGGTGCAATACTTAGCCTTGGTTGGCAGTTCACCTAGAAATTCCCTGCTAGGTCTGTGAAGAACACCTGTGAAAACAGCATCACTGGGTTGAAGACTTTCTAGAAGAAGTCAACGGCTTGTGTAGAGCACCAACATGAGTTCAACAGTTGTGTGTTACTTGCAAGACCCGAGTGAACCTTGCTTAGCTTGGTACAACGTCTAGATTTCAGAGATCACTGTTGATTAGGATAGGCCTAATCAGGTTGGCCCTTTCCGTCTGATTGTATTATATTCAGTGGCTTGCTTGTAGAAAACAAGATGCCACTTCCACCTCCATGAGTCTCCCAAGCCTAGGGATTAATTTGGGTTGGTGTAGACCCAACATCAAAGAGTGAACGTCTTCCTAGAAGAGGTAAACTCCCGGGGTGGAATAACACTTTTAGCCAACACGTGTTCATGACCAAGGCGAGCCATGTAATTTTCTTGGAATTCGGTTGTGGTCAACATAATCAACCTAGAGAAGTATGGGCTCCATCAGGTTGACTTTTGCCCAAGTAACATTTGGAAGACAGACCCAAGGATACTTTTGTTGTTTTGTTATTGTTTAACGTCCACGGTAAACAGCCAGCGTCATGTCGGTTTGGTCAGTTAACCATACTGTTCCTGAGCATGATACTCAAGCTCATGTCATTGAAGCATTCAACTCAACGTCTAGATACTTGAACGACCTTTTAAATATTGACAATCCTTAATTTGAAGGAATGGTTAGTCAAATTTATCCTGCTGAATTGCAGTTAAATAAAGCAAATACTTCTGATACCGAGGCCCCATTTTTGGATTTACATTTATCAATTTTAGATGGATTTGTTTCATCTAAAATTTATGACAAACGCGATGATTTTGATTTCGACGTTGTTAATTTTCCGTTTTTGGATGGTGATGTTCCCCGAACCACTTCTTATGGTGTTTACATTTCTCCGCTTATTCGCTTCGCTAGGGTTTCTAGTCATTTGGCTGATTTCAATGCTCGTAATAAAAGTTTGACTGCCAAGCTTTTACAGCAGGGGTATCGGTATCATAAACTTCGGAAAGCTTTTTCTAAATTTTATTGTAGACACTTTGAATTGGTTTCTAAATATAATACAGGGTTAAGGTCACTTTTGCAACAAGGCCTATCGGAACCTGAATTTTATGGTGACTTAGTATAATAAATCACGCAAAATCGTAGGGAAAACAGAATTTCCTGATCAATTTAAGAAAATTGTCATGCGATTTAAACGCATTGGCTATAACATAGATGTAATGCGACAGTCTGCATGCTTAGTGGTTAACCCAATCACGGTTGACAACTTTGCTGTCCTCTTTAATTGCACGCCGGTGGATCGGAGTTCAGACTCTATAATAGCCCCTACATAAAGCTATATATTAGTTGGTTGGGGCCTGATGTTTGTCTGTTTCTTGGCCCACCGGAGTTCAACTGGTGGTCTTCTTTTTGCTGCAGTGGTGTTGCTGACGCCCGAGGGATCTCCAGGTGTCTCAACACGTTTTGGCTGTCGAGTCCTCATCCTTGCTTTATCAAGGTCTTTTCTTGATTTTAATTGTTGACCGTGATGACCCTCTGATGAGTAGGGGACCTCCATACGAACCGAACTACCAACTAATTATGTGCACCGCGGCGGAGGGTGAGGGTGAAGGTTTGGGCCCAGTAAAACCGGTTTAAACCCCAAGTAGTTATTACTGACCGTCCCAAGGCGGTACTTTCGTTGCGGTTACATTTGTTTTATGTTCGGTGCTGTTTAATTTATTGTGTTCTCATTTTAACCCTTCTATAATAAAAATAGAAAATAGGTAAAAATAATTGTTAAATGTTTTTCGTATAATTTGCTTAGTCTGTTGTAACCCTTCTGTTGGTCAAATTATTTAGTTCAATAAAGATAGCTGAGTTGCCACCTATTTGGGAAAGAGCTGCTGACTCGGCTTATCACTTGTAATTTATTGTTTGTTGGGATGTCTTTGTCAATCTTTCCCTTTGGTGTTGGGGATAGGGTTTGGGATCTGATTCAGTCAGTTCTTGAAGTGTAAATACTCATTAAATTAGACCTCCTAAGCGGTTGACCAGTACTAAGTGCACTTACTTTCACCAGTAACTGAAAACTGCCCTTCTTGAATCAGCGGAAGGGAAAATAATAGTAAGTGGCCGGATCGGGTATCAAACCCGGGACCTCTGGCTTATAAGTCAGACGCGCTACCGACTGCGCTGCACGGCCCGGCCTCCAATGATACGCGATTACTGGGTCTGTCGAAGCCCGGCTTAACAATGACCACGCCTACCATTTGACGTTAGTAAGTACAGTAGAATCTCAATGGCACGAACCCTGATGACTCGTTTACCCTGCTTGGCTAAAACCCATTCTTGGGTCCCCAGAGGTCAATTTATATAGAAACTAACCCTGGATGGCTAGAACTGACCTTGGCTGGAACTAATTTTTATGGTCCCAAGCCTGTTCGAGGATTGAAGTTCTACTGTAGCTGATAAGTGTGCGACTGATGTGACAAAGGTCGAGAAAATGAGAGGTAGGGAGAACATCTCAGTAGGTTTGATTGATTGATTGATTTGTCGCTTTACGTCCACAGTAAACAGCTATGGTCATGTCGGGACGGTCAGTTAACCGAACCACACTGTTCCTGGGCCGGCTTAGACCTCCTAAAAGGTTAACCAGTACTAAGTGCACATACTTTCGCCAGTAGCTGACAACTGCCCTTCTTGAATCAGCGGAAGGAGAAACGAAAGTATGTGGCCAGACCGGGTATCGAAACCAGAACCTTTGACTTATGAGTCAGGTGCCCTACCGATTCATCTCGGTAGGAACCTGGTATGTTAGGGCTCTGAGGCCATCCGGGAAACTTGAAAAGCTGATCCACAAAATGGACAGGTACTTCTGGAACATAGATTCATTGACAACTTTGGTAAAATGTCAACGGATGACAGAAATAAGGTTTGCCAGCCAGTCTTCAGCAGACTCTCCGTTTGCGAGCAGCTCTTTTCAGTGTCACAACACAATCATAAAGATCTGAGCAAGATGACAAGTATGGAGACCATTTCTACCAGTAACTCCAGTTAATTACGAAGAACATTCTGGTTGCACACGATGATTGGAATGCAAGGTAGAAGCGAATCACAGACAGACTGGAGAGACGTATGTGGACTCTACTGCAATGCCGAGACAAATGAGAGAGGTCTCAAACTCCTAAATTTGCAACCTTAACAACCTGTACTGACAGATACCTGGGCCTCACGAACCATCCACAAGGATGACCACGGCCGAGACAGGAAGGATTAAGACCAGTTTGACTACATCTTGGTTAGGAAGCGGTTCCAATGAGGAGGACAAGAGGCTTTCTTAGCGCAGACATAGGAAGTGTACATTACCTGTTGATGGTTACCTCTCAAGTACGTCTGAAGGAGATCAGAAAGACAACCCAGCCAAGACTGATGTTTCACCGTGAGAAGTTAAAAAACCCTGATGTGAACATGCACATTCCCAGTAACAATAGGCGGGAAATTTGCACCATTCATCAGTCCAAGGGATGATGACAGACGTAGCATGATTACAGACTACCATACAACGTTGACTGACACAGCCAGTGAGATACTTGGGAAGGAACGTGAGAGGAAGGCGCCCTGGGTCACTAGGGCGTTGTCCTCTGATATTCCTTCCCAAGTATCTCACTGGCTGTGTCAGTCAGTGTTCGAATCTCTTCAATGTTCGAATCTCTTCTTCGAATCTCTCCTCACATCAGCGAGATCAAGAACATATTATGTTCTTGATCTCACTGATGTGAGGAGAGATTCGAAGGAGAGCCGGTATGAAACAAGGAGTCAAAGAGAACAGGACAGCTGACAAGAGTGTTCAAAAGACCCTGAAGAAAGCAAAGGCGGATAGTGCAAGGAGATTGAAACTTGTCTGAACAAAAATATCAGCATAACAGATGGTGAAGGATCTAACTTCAGGGAAAGAGGGTAGATCAACAAATATCCAGGACTAGTCTGGAACATGTCAAAAAGAGCACCAAATTCTCAGCAGATGGGCAGAATATTACTCAGAGCTATACAACCATGTGTCATGGTGACAATACAGTTCTGGACTGCACTTGGCACTCAGACAAAGATCTACAACCGATCCTTCGCAAGGCAGCTTAGATTGCAGTAGTGCACTGAAAAAGGAAAAGTCGGCCGGGTTGATTATATTTCAGTAGAACTTGTTCAAGCAGGCGGGGAGACCATGAAAGGTCTGTAAAAGGTTCTGAAGAACAGAGGAAAGGCCGACTCCAATGACTCTGTCACTGGTTACTACGCTCCCTCAAGAGGGCCAACAGCAGATCTGCGAGATCTATAGAACCATCAGCCTCAAAGTAAAGTCATGCTGAAAGTCATCTTGAACAGGCTCAAACCCCAAGTTGAAAAGATTATCGCTGAACAAAAGGCTGGTTTCAGCGTCAGACGAGTCACAACAGAACAGGTAGCCTATTCTCTGTAGAAATTACTCAGGCGAGCAAATGGTCATTTTTGAGTCTCCTGGGCGTTTCTCGAAATGTCTCCGTGCAAAAATCTATGGTAAAATAAATGTATATTTTAATGCACAAAGTTGCCAAACTCTACTATTAAAGGAGAGCGAACCTATTCTTTTTCTCCTGGGCTCCTGGACTATAAAGGTATTTTGAGTGCTGACAGTTAACAACACACTTCCAAATCGTGATTTCTAAAAATGTTCTACAGGCAAACGCCCGTAAAAATAACGGTAAATTAACTGGCAGCCAGCTTCCAGGTATTTTACCGTAAAATCTACATTTTTTACAGTGCGCAGCATGCATTAATTCATAGTATCAATATTTTCATGCGTTATAGTCACAAAAACATGAGTATATTAACCCATTAATGACGAGTGGATTCTGCTTACTCGCTATGTCCAATTTAACGGCTGTCCGCTTTACTTTATTTTTACAGCATTATTTTTTCAAAAACCCCAAAAGCGCATGCATGTGCTGAAATTTACCATGAAACATAATAACAACTTATCTGATAGACACTTTACTATTACCATGTGTTTTACGGTTTAATGAATCGTGTAAGCATTTGTTTTGTCTTTTTCTAGGGGTTCATGCCAATCATATGTCCAGTTCTAGGAAAATAGTGAATACAATTGAATTGAATTATTATTATTTCCATTCTTTGAACCGACAGATATATTTTTCTTACCGTTTTCTCGATTACTGTTCATGACATTTTTCCTTTCATGCTTGATGAATGAGTTTTCTGATCAGCGAACAACAAATAAACAGTTATAATCTTCAATGCATTTGACATACATGCATGTGCAGTTTTCATATGAGATGAGTGTGACTATCTTAGTAAGGACACTATATCAAAGTCCAGCCATATGACAATTTCGCATGCTCTGTTAGCAGCTGAGGTCAGACTGAAAAACAAGCTATTCGATCAGTGACATAGGAAGTGTATGGAGGCGCCAACACAAACGTCAAAAAAAAGCATAGTGCAATAGCAAAACTAGACACACTCGTTTTATTCAAACTCACATTTGTGAGTTTGGATTCCATCTCATGTTACAGTGATAATAGATATGGCATCAAGCATTTATGCCGTTGTGAAGGAAATTATGTTTCTCAAATAATTTAAAAATAGTTGTGGCAGTATAATAAAGGAAATGCCTCACTCATACAGGCAAGGGTTGCCCTTTACTGGACATCTTCTATGTTTCACCATATGGATATCTACTTAGGACAATGCTTGCAGGTATTAGTTAGGTGGCCCTATATTATCATTTGTATTGTTTGTATATGTATTATGTTATATGCCCGGCTAGGGCCCATTACGGAAATAAAAAATATTCTATTCTATTCTCGTTTTATTCAGTCCAAAGAAAAACAGTTTAGGCTAAAATTATCGTTATTCTAACAAATTTCACAAGTGAGATATCACAGAAAGACTTGGTCTAACACAATGGCACCTGCTTCAGAAATGAGATTTGAGAAGGCAGGTTTAAAACTAAAAGAAATGAGCCGCGACACGAGAAAACCAACAAAGTGGTTGTGCGCCCAGCGCAGACTCAGATCAGCCTGGGCATCCGCCCAGTCTGATCAGAGTCTTCGCTGTCCGCATGGAGGTAGCATATACTCTTAGCTACCCTTTGAGTACTTAACAAAGAGTCTGGTCAGACTGGGTGGATGTCCAGGCTGATCTGAGTCAAAATCCTCTTGCTTCTCCTTACGGAGGTTGTTGACATGTCGCCGATTGGGACACTCTCTTTTTTCAAAGAATAAAAGCAGTGCCACCATCAGATAAAAGTCAGTATCAGAGTATTGTACGCATTTTACTGGTGTGAAAATTTACGTTGTTGCAACCGCTTTTAGCTCGCCTGAACAAAAGTTCAGAAAGGGCTATTGTTGTCACCCTGGCGTCGGCGTTGGCGTCAGCATCCGCGTCGGTGTCCGGATTGGATGTTTTGGTTAAAGATTTTTAAAGCCCTATATCTCCTTTAACCAGTGGATGGATTCTTTTGATACTTGCACTGTAGTTATATGCTGGTACAGTTTAACAGGGTATCACCCCATCCCACTCAGTGGCCTTAAGGTCAAGGTCATGAACTTAGAAAATTAGGAGTTTTTCTCTCTTTTTTGGACTGGATGGTTTGGTTAAAGTTTTTTAAAGCCCTATATCTCCTTAACCCGTGGATGTATTCCTTTGATACTGGCACTGTAGTGATATATTGGTCCAGAGTTTTCCAAGAATCTATCCCCATCCCCTTCAGTGACCTTGATGTCAAGGTCATGGACTTAGAGCAATGGCTTTTTATCCATTGGATGTTTTGATTAAAGTTTTTAAAGACCCATATCTCCTGAACCCATGGATGATTTTTTTTTATATTTGCACTGTAGTTAGATATTAGTCCAAAGTTTTACATAGTACTACCCTAACCCCGCTTAGTGATTTTGATGGCAAGGTCAGGGAGTTAAGAAATTTTGGTCTTTCATAAGGTTTTCTAATTGCATACCGATTCATAATGCTTGGCAGAGATTTAGTTTACACTTTAACGATGTTAGAATTTTTAGCTCACGTGAGCCTTTAGGCTCATAGGTGGGCTTATAGTATAGCCAGGCATCCGTTGTCCGTCCGTCCGTCCGTCCGTCGTCCGTCCGTCCGTCCGTCGTCATCATTTTCAAACATCTTCCCCTCAGAAACCACTGGGCTATTGAAGCCATATTTCATATGGAGCCTACCTAGATTAGGGGAACGAAAGTCTACTACCGGGGTCTGGGTCACATGACCAAGATGGCCGCCACGCCCATATATGGTGAAAACCCTTCAAAAATCTTCTTCTCCAGAACCAAAAGGCCTATGACCTTGAAACTTGGTATGTAGCATTGGGCATTCGGGCCCATCATAGTTTGTACAAATGATGACCGTGTGTTGACCTTGACCTAATTTATGACACAGTCAACTTTGGTACGTTAGGCTTGGGATGGAGGAACAAAAATTTGTTACCGGGGTCTGTGTCACATGACCAAGATGGCCGCCATGCCCATATATGGTGAAAACCCTTCGGTACCTTAGGCTTCTATATGTGAAAACGCTTAAACAGTGGATTTCTCAGAAACTATTTAAGTCTAAGGTACAATATTTGGTATGTATGGTCAACTAAATGAACAGCTGAAGATATTATGTGGGTTTGGGACGCATGACCAAGATGGCCCCCATACCCATATATGGTAAAAACCCTTCAAAAATCTTTTTCTTCAGAACCAAAAGGCCAATGACCTTGAAACTTGGTATGTACCATCGCGCATTCGAGACCATCATAGTTTCTACAAATAATGACCGTCGGTGACCTTGACCTATTTTAAGACGCAGTCAACTTTGGTACGTTATGCTTTCATATGGGAAAACGCTTAATCAGTGGATTTCTCAGAAACTGTTTAAGTCTAAGGTACAATATTTGGTATATATGGTCATATGAACGGTTGAAGATATTATGCCAGTGAAGGTGCAGGTATTTATGTCCGTCCATCCGTCGTCAAGATTTTTAAACACTGAGTCAATTGAAGCTAAATTTCATATGGAGTCTTAGTGGGATGAAGGAACAAAAATTTGTTACCGGGGTCTGGGTCACATGACCAAGATGGCCGCCATGCCCATATATGGTTAAAACCCTTCAAAAATCTTCGCCTTCAGAACCAAAAGGCCTATGACCTTGAAACTTGGTATCTAGCACTGGGCAATCTGGCACTCACAGTTTGTACAAATGATGACCGTGCGTTGACCTTGACCTAATTTATGACACTGTCAACTTTGGTTCGTTAGGCTTTCATATGGGAAAACGCTTAAACAGCGGATTTCTCAGAAACTATTTAAGTCTAAGGTAAAATATTTGGTAAATATGGTCAACTAAATGAACAGCTGAAGATATGTCACTCCGTCCATCATCAACATATTTCAAACATCTTCTCCTCAGAAACCGCTTGGCCGATTGAAGCCAAATTTCATATGGTGTCTCAGTGGGATTCGGGAACGAAAGTTTGTTACTTGGGTTTGCGTCACATGACAAAGATGGCAGCCACGCCCATATATGGTAAAACCCCTTCAGAAAATCTTCTTCTTCAGAATCAAAAGGACTATGACCTTGAAACTTGGTATGTAGCATCGGGCATTCGGGCCCATCATAGTTTGTATAAATGATGACCATGCATGGACCATGACCTAATTTATGACACTGTCAACTTTAGTATGTAATACTTTCATATCGGAAAACGCTTAAACAGTGGATTTTTCAGAAACTTGTAAGTCTAAGGTACAATATTTGGTATATATGATCAACTAAATGAACAGCTGAAGATATTATGTCACTAAAGGTCAAGGTCATTCTGTCCGTCAATCCGTCGTCAAGATTTTCAAACATCTTCTCCTCAGAAACTACTGGGCCGATTGAAGCCAAATTTTAATGGATTGTGCAATGGGCAAGCACAATTCAGGCGAGCGATGCTGTCAGGCGACAGCTCTTGTATTTCCTCCTTCCAAAACAATCCCAATAGCCAAATCTATCTTTTAAAATGGATCTAGATTTTTGGGACTGTTTTGAAAAAAAAATCTTATAGCTGAATTACACAAGTCTGATTTACATATTTGGGGTCACTGGAAGAAGGAATTCGCGATACATAGCAGGAAAATGCAGCATTAAACTTATCAACTGATATATTGGGGAGAGTCGGGTAACTTCGGACAGCGGGTAAATTCGGACAGTGGCATTTTTTCCTTTATATGTCAGTTGTCTCGGAATAACGGGCCAAACAGTGAAAATCCTGATGAGACGTCTCATCTGGATTTTCACTGATGAGACGGCTCATCTGGATTTTCACTGTTTGCAATGGTATGTCCGAATTTACCCGCCTGTCCGAAGTTACCTGACTCTACCCTTGGGTCTTCTCTTAAAAATGTAAATAAAAGAAAATAAAATACCTGATTTTGTGTCAAGTTTCGAATGATCGTTGTCCAAAGTGAATTTATATTAAAGATTTACACCCTCAATATTTCTATTAACTTTTAAATTTCTCACAAAACATTATATCCTAGGCATGATAATCGACTTCAGACAGTTATTGGCTGAAAAGAACTCACATGCACAGATTAGAGGTTAATGCTATTGTTAAGTTATTTACTCCACCAATCATAAAATTCAAAACATGCTTGCAGAAACGCCTGTGGGAGTCAATCAATTTATGACGACAAAATATTCGTGAATATTCAAGAAGGGTACGCACTGATATATCGTCTCTGCCACCGTAACAAAGATGTTTTCGCTGAAGATATTTTGAACAAATCTTAATTATGTTGCATACATCTAACCAGTTTCATAATTTTGTGTTTATTTCGTAATGAAATACGAGGGAGTATACCTTTAATAAACAAAATTATACCAAAGTTTGGCATGAAAAAGTACGTGATGTCATTTAATAACCGTAACTACACTCGGGCTGTGCATCCACGCAGGCAAATTGATCTTCCCTGCTAGCATGAACAGAAATATGGAAAATCAAAAAATGTGAATCCTGCTTAGTTTGCGCACAGGCGCAGCTTGTTTTTGATATTTATATTACGCATGCCTTAAAATCCTTTTCGCTGGACGTGATAACAGTAATATAGATTTCTGCTCATGGCGCAATGTCGTTTCGTCCTTGCACAAGCTACACAAATATTATGCATTTCAACCAATTTGCGGAACTGTTATAAAAGCCTTTTGGTAGACTGGCTCCCGTCTGAAACATTGATTTGTCTAAATTCATATATTTTTTCAAAGCTGAATTTTAGATATTATGTCTCTAAAATCCCATTTTTCTCTTGATCTGATGTTTCACATCAGCTTAGAGAAAAGAGGGATAAAAGAGAATGAAATTTTATTACTGTCTACGAAAATAATATGAATTTAGGCAAATCAATGTTTCAGACCGCAGCCAGTCTAGCCTTTTGGTTACGGCGCAACATCATGTATTATGTCCATGATAAGATTTGATATTTTCAGAGAGAAAAAAATGATAAAACAAGGGTGGTGCGTTTTTCAATGATGCTGAGTATAATAAATAAATAAATGAACTGCGTAAATAAACACTACTTTAAAAGTGTAGCTATAAACAACAGCACAAACTCAACCTACTTTATGACCTTTTTACATGTCAATAGAGTGTTTACTGCATTATTAGTTTCACATGGGATCCCATCAAGGAAAATTCCCATATTCTAATTTTAGCTGTAACACTAGAAGGCTGAAAACAATTTTTGAATAGTTGTAACTATTTCGTTCGCACTCATATGGGTTAAAATGCACCTTTAGTGACCTCAAGCACAGGAAAGAGCGGCGGGGTCCAAGGCATAAATTGGCCGGGCCGGGTAGCGCAATCGGTAGGGCACCTGACTCGTAAGTCAGAGGTCCTGAGTTCGAATCCAAGTCTGGCCACATACTTTCGTTTCTCCTTCCGCTGATTCAAAAAGGGCAGTTGTCAGTTACTGGCGAAAGTATGTGCACTTAGTACTGGTTAACCGCTTAGGAGGTCTAAGCATGCCCAAGAATAGTGTGGTTAGGTTAACTGACCGTCCCGACATGACCTTAGTTGTTTACCGAGGATCAAATCAACCAACCAACCAACCGAGGCATAAATTAAACCTGGAAATGGAATGAAATGGACTAGCAGGGATAATCTCTTCCGCTTCTGCCCATGCGTTTGAATAGCATTTTTACAGGGAAGAATTTGCTCCCTCTCAGGAAGCAAATCTTTTACTGAAAGAGTGGAATCCCCGGCTCGGTCGGCATACTGTAACCCAATGATTTGTAGTTGATCTCATTCATTAATGCTTAGCGCCCCATAAATAAGACAGGCAAACAATGTAGAGCTAGATCAGATGCCACTAAATTTCACGTTTAATCTAAAATGCCTAAGATTCCCGTTCAATCTGTCCCAAAATTTAGAACTTTATGCTAATTTACAATAACCATAGTTGAGCCGCGACACGACAAAACCAACAGTGTGGTTGTGCGCCCAGCGCAAACTCAGATAAGTCTGGGCATCCGCCCTGTCTGACCAGAGTCTTCGTGGTCTGCATGGAGGTAGTTTAGACCCTTAGCTACCCTTTGAGCACTCGACGAAGAGTCTGGTCAAACAGGACGGATACCCAGGCTGATCTGAGTCTACGCTGGGCGCACAGCCACAATGTTTGTTTTGTCGTGTCGCGGCTCATTTAATGAAGCTTAACGCCTACCAATCCACTGTGATGAAGCAAGGAATGCGGCATGTTCTTGGCTGGGTGAAACTCGATCCTTTCTCATGGCATTGAGCCGGGACACGAGAAAACCAACAAAGTGAGTGTGCGCCCAGCGCAGACTCAGATCAGCCTGGGCATCCGCCCAGTCTGCTCAGACTCTTTGCTAAGCGCTTAAAGGGTAGCTAACGGTCAAAGCTACCTTCATGCGGACAGCGAAGAGTCACATCAGACTGGGCGGATGCCCAGGCTGATCTGGGTCTGTGATGGGCGCACAACCACTTTGTTGGTTTTCTAGTGTCGCAGCTCATGTATCATTTTTACAAAATTAGGGCGCTCAAAGGATCAAAGGGAAACTGGTATGGCCAAAGCATTTTAATTGTGCTTCTCTTAAAAAACTGCACTATTTGGTTACATATGTAAATGTGTGTATCTTGTTAACCAGTTTTTACAGTGGGTGCCCTTAAACTCATGGGTTAAGACCTAAACATCTAACGGTCCAGGTTCAAATCCCGCTAGAGGCGGAATTCTTTCCAGCCTTAAACTGGGTTCCATTGCACATTGCCTTCCATTACTTAAAACTTTACAGTCCTCTCTTGGAAAGAACAATTAGCTTGTTCATATTTTTGGACAATTGCTAGAATTCTTTATGGTATCCCAATAAATTTCTGAATTTCCAATAAGGATACATGCAAACAGACACGGTCCAAAATGCAGATATATTGTGTATTGCAATGATTCATACGCCGAGTCTGATTGACATGGCGAGCGCTTGAATCTCTGCAAAACTGAAACCTGAGATGGTCTGACGATGCTGACCCTTATCTTTTTTCAGGTTTTCAGTACACTAAACTCCAGGGCCCGGTTGTTCAAAACTAATGACGTCGTTAGTTAACGTTCCGTTAAAATTTCAAATGTTAAAATCTCAAATACACCAATATTTTTTGTTGTAAAAATGTGAGAAGCTTTTGCATTGCAAAAGTTTCTCACATATTTTCAACAAAAAATATCAGTGTATTTGGCTATAAAGTCATAAAACACTTAACGAGTTGACTTCTTAACGAGCTCGTTAGCCTAACGATGCTTTGAACAACTGGGCCCTGATAATTAAGGATGGATATTTAACTATTCAGAGATCTTTGTTTTTATTTGTCACCCAAACCATGCACTGTGACCTCTTTCCTAATGAGGGGTCACAACATATATTTTATGGAGAGCTATGGAAAATAATCCCTGCACTATTCCATTTATCCCTGCTTATCTGGAGCACTAGTATAAGAAAAATATTGCTTTAAATTGTCCGTAGACTAAACCACTAAATAGAATTCGTAAGCTGGCAGCAGCTACTGTAACTTGGAGAAGGGGCACTTCTCACATGGTGATTTGGTATTAGTTAGCATAGATACAACATGGCTCATCCAGTGTATGGAATAATTCGGTCCCCTCTTTGCTCTGGGTGTATATACCGTTAAGACATATGAAACTATTCCAGTGTCATTCTTTCTTCGCAATTCCACCTACAATCACTCGTCCATCAGTTTATAAAGTTTCTAATATTACTTAACTTTCGAAATTTATGTCAGAAAGATGGCTCCTATTTACAGTATGTAGTTGTATTACATTACACTTTACGCTACATTATTTTCAGACTTAAACTACTTTTTACACTTTTCACTATTTTACTGTCTTAATACTTCGAATGTAATTGCTCTCTCTACATTTACCACTATATTTCTATATCAACATTTTACACTATATTGCCGTCTTTACACTTTAACCGTAATTGCTCTCTATACACTTTACACTATATTGCTGTATTTACACTTTATTCTAAATTGCAGTCCTTTAAAGCTACGCCACATTACTAATTTCTGTTGCAGTCTTCACACTTTTAACTTCATTGCTTGTATATTTTTTACTCTATTGCTGTGTTTACACTTTGCACTGTATTACGATCTCTACACTTTACAACTCATTGTTATCTTTGCACACTTATATGCTGCAATACATGTTACACCACAGTATTGTTGTAATTATACTTTACACTACATCAAGACATATACACTCAACATTTTATTGTTATCTTTTCGCTTTATTTCTGTACTTACACTATATTTATACACTATATTTTCTAATAAATATTTTTCACTGTTATGGAAGTGTTACAAATTACATTTTATACCTTTCTTTATTCTTTTTACAGTACTGATACTCTGTTAGTGTAATGTCTTTACATATTGCACCATATTGTGATATTCACACTTTACACTATATTGCTGTATTTACACTTCATTTCTATTTTTCCATTTTACACTGGGATGCGATCTTCACACATCATACTGTCTTTACACTTAACATAATGTCGCTGGTTTAAACTGTAGTGTTGTATTTTCACCACCTCGTCTTTCCCTGCAGACCAATCTTCATGTATTCAAAAAGTCTGAGTTTGTCAATGACAGTTCCCCCTATATTTGGTCATCCCTGTAAATCGAGGCATAATAGAGTATCGAACTCATTGTCGTGTATCTCGTCTACCTTCGCGTCCGTTCTTGTTTAGTTGGAGTCATCGTATATAACTCATTGTCGTGTATCTCGTCTACCTTCGCGTCCGTTCTTGTTTAGTTGGAGTCATCGAATCGAACTCATCGCCGTGTAGCTCGTCTACCTTCGCGTCCGTTCTTGTTTAGTTGGAGTCATCGTATCGAACTCATTGCCGTGTATCTCGCCTGCCTTCGCGTCCGTTCTTGTTTAGTTGGAGTCATCGTATCGAACTCATTACCGTGTAGCTGGTCTACCTTCGCGTCCGTTCTTGTTTAGTTGGAGTCATCGTATCGAACTCATTACCGTGTAGCTGGTCTACCTTCGCGTCTGTTTTTGTTTAGTTGGAGTCATCGTATCGAACTCATTGCCGTGTAGCTGGTCTACCTTCGCGTCCGTTCTTGTTTAGTTGGAGTCATCGTATCGAACTCATTGCCGTGTAGCTGGTCTACCTTCGCGTCCGTTCTTGTTTAGTTGGAGTCATCGTATCGAACTCATTGCCGTGTAGCTGGTCTACCTTCGCGTCCGTTCTTGTTTAGTTGGAGTCATCATGTCAACATTTGCTCTCTTTGTAGAGGTACTAAGAACTGGTGGAAGAGACGCAACAAGGCAGATGTGGCTGGAATCCGTGAGGTGTCCTATCGTCAGGTCATCTTGTTCCTCATCCAGTCCAATTCTTGAACAATCCGAGTAAGTGGTAGTCTACGGACTCCTGAATATATAGAGTATATTCAAATTTCTTCATGAATGTGACTTTTATATCAAAGAGTGAAGTTGAATTATAGCTTATCTAAATAGAATGTCTAATTTGGGCTTCTCGAGATAAAATAAATGTCACATTCATTAAAAAAGAACGAATGCCTCCACTCAGACCCAGCAATCCCTATATATTAGAAAATGCATACAAATTAAGCTAAATGGGAAACAAAACGTTCTAACTGTGAAGTAAAGTGTGTGAAAATACATGTATGTTGAGCCTTTACATCAACAATGCACCCTGAACTTTTGACATGTAGAACGGTCCAAAAGTTATGGCTTAATTGCCTGTCCAAAACAAAACAAAATGAAATAAAAAAAGAAAAGAAAAACAAAGTGGCTCAGTCATAAGAATTCTGTGATTTTTTTTAAAAAAATTACCACGGTACATGTTCGTTCTCTGACAATGTGTTTCACCCGGCTCCTTGGTCGTATCACCTTGCCTCACCACAAGCATGGATAGGTTGAAGTCCATCAGACACCTGGAGGAGAAAAATATTCTTTCAGCATATACTCTAACAAACAGTATTAAAAGCACTAATTTGCTGCATGTGCACTGGAAAAAAAAATCCGCAGATTTTACGGTAGAATAACTGGCAACCAGCTACCAGTCAATTTTTCGTTATTTTTACGGGCGTTTGCCTGCAAGACTGTTGGAAATCACGATATGCAAGTGTAATGTAAACTGGCCGCACTCGAAAATATCTTTATAGTGTTGAAGGGCTATCTGACCAAATCAACACCTGTTCTATTCTGTCCTACTCTGCTTGATGATTCCTGCAATTTTACGGGCACCCGTAAAAATAACGGGAAATGGATTGGCAGCTGGTTGCCATTTATTCTACTGTAAAATCTACCAAAAAATTTTTACAGTGTGTTTGCGAATGAACTTGTATGCGTTTGTGCACACACGCAAGTGCGTCTTAAATAATTTAAAACCAACTGCACGTAGCCATCGGAACTTTGTTGTATTGTAGGTTTCATCATACACATCCCAGCAGGCACACAACATTGAATCAACGTTGAATAAACGTTGATTCAACGCCATGACGTTGAATCAACGTTGATTCCACGTTGATTGAACGTTATGTGCCCTGTGGGATATGTTGGTGAAGTGTGGAGCATGTTATCATATTGGTCGCAGACAGGCAAAAAAGTGCGTTCCGTGAGTCGAACCGTTCTGGTAACGCACTGATAATGTCGGACCACAACATGTAGATCCCTATGGTCCATAGGTGATGTGCGTGAACGGAAAGCGCTCTAATTAGACTGCGTCGAATAGCAGGTTGGTCTGAACCTTTGTGGTTCCCCGTTCCAAGAGTTCTCACCCTATAGTGAAAATTGCAATGTGCGGTAAGCGGAATGGGGACCCCATCATGTTTTAAGCAAATTTTTATGGAGGGGAAAAGCTTTAGCTTCTGCTCACCTGCTTGATGTCCTAGAGGGCTAAAATCCTTCAAAAACAGGGTCTACTCCAGTCTTAAAAGAAAGAATAAGATCACAGGGAAGCAAATTCTACCTTTGAGAGTTGACCCCAATTTATAAGAGAAGCAAAACAAAAATAGCAGAAAATGTGCCCAGAAACAAATAGTGATGACTTACCTCTATGATACCCACTATGATGGTCGTTGGACTCTGAAGTAAGGAGATGCCTCCTTTTTAAGCCTTATTTTTTTTCGGAAAACGTGTTGTCACTGTAGATTCTATAGTCACTGGTTCTTGATACAATATTGCTTTAAATACTTTGAGCATATGAGTAAAAAGTTACCCTTTACTGCAGTCCGTTGGAATAAATAAATCGTCCTTTTCACAGCGAAATCTAATATGTTATTTTGTTTTAAAGTCCCTCAATGGAATTTCTTTATAGAATGACCTAAAATCCGTGAGAATTGCTTGTTTATATAGGATAAACAAAGTAAAGTACTTAAGTACTCAAAGAACATGATATGACGTTAAAAATAGAAACAAAAAATCCCATATCATAATATAATATGCGCAGTTGTAGGTCAATGTTCGTCTGGAAAGCAAAGCGACTTCCCAAAAGGCAAACAGAGCAGACGCCAAACGAAGCTGATGAGAATCTACACAATTGACTGAACGATTCCCGAACAAAAACCGAACTTTAAAAGGAGGCGCCCCTGTCTCAAAATAAAATTAAAGTGATAAAAATAAACTTAAGCAGACACCCCTTAATTAAAAATTGACTAATCTCAGGATATAAATGGTTAAGAGGTTCATCGAATATCTGGACACACAACCTTGAATCAACACTGAATCAACGTTGATTCAACATCATGATGTTGAATCAACGTAGATTCAATGTTGATTCAACGGTGTGCGCCTGCTGGATATATACACCTTATAATGAATTACTAAAATGACAACAGTATTAATTTAAACTATTTTCACAAGTATAAACAGTCAACATATTAAGGAAATTGACACACACGTCATGAAAGAATTTTCCAGCGAATCGATAAAAATCCCGTACATTTTACGGAAAAAAACACCTTGCATTTCGTTACCGTAAAAACGTGATAGTACAGTAAGTTTTTTTAATGTAAAAAAGGACTGCATTGTACGAAATCCTTGCCATAAATCGGCATTTAATATCTTTATGATCAATAGTCAATAAAAAAAAAACTCAAAAGTAGAATATAAACAAAGTGTTGACGCAGTGCAGTCATTTTTGCAGTGCATAAAACAAACAAAATTGAAATTCTGTTCTATTCTATCCCATAAGCTTACAAGGTCGTTGGGGCACCACAGATGCCTTTCCATCTTTTCCAATTTTCAGCTGCCCTAGTTGAGCTTCATCCCTGTCCATTCTTTAATATTGTCTTCCCACCTCTTCTTCTGTCTAACTCTTCTTCTGTTTACTTTCACTGTGCCCTATGGAATCGTTTCTGCTAAACCAGAAGACCTTGAGACATGGCAAACCACCTTAGTTTCTGTTTCTTGAACAGGGTCAGGAGTTCATCATTTTCTCCAATTGCTGTCTCTCCGAATTAATTTCAGCTTCGTAAGAGCTGAAGTAGCTTGTGCAATCCTTGAAAGAACCTCCTGTTTTGAGGCATCATCTGAGACAACTGCCCCAAGGTATTTGGAGCTTGTTAAGGAGCTTCTGCCCTTTTACCTTGATCTCCCTCTGGATGCCACCTGCGCTGTTTGTCAGCACTTTGAGAATACTGATTTGAAATAATATAAAAATTCTGTACTGTCTCTGTCCGCACTTATTACAAGAAAAACAGTGCTTGTAGTAGGTGCAGAATGGACCCCGGAGACTCTAGATTTTTCTCTCCTTCCTTTTCCTTCAGCCCTGTAAGTTTCAGCCTTAAAGGCGGTCACGAACTATCTGTAATCGAAGGGGGTACGGTATGGAGATTGGATTCTGGAACTCAACAAAATATGTTCCAAGGCCTTATATGATTTTTAGCTCACCAGAGCCGAAGGCTCCGGGGGAGCTTATAGGATAGGCAGTTGTCCGTCGTTGTCGTCTGTCGTCGTATGTCGTCGTCCGTCAACAATTTCAAACAACATCTCCTCTGAAGCCACCAGGCCGATTGGGCCCAAATTTCATCTGTAGCACCCTTGGGCTGGGGTATAGAAAGTTTGTGTTTTTTATGAAAATTGGCTCCTCAGTTTGGTTGCTATGGCAACTTTGAGTTCCCATAGACTTAAAATGGGAAAATCGAAAAATGGCATTTACTGCCAACCATTGCAGATATTTTAACAAAACTTTTATAGAAATGCTCCCTTAGAAGTCTTCTATCAGCTATATGTTTTTTGGCCCATTGCTCTTTTTATTGGTTGCCAAGGAAACCAAAATGCAAAAAAAAATATAAAAAAAATTACTTAAAAATTATCCCCTCTGAATCCACTTGGCTGATTGGGCCCAGATTTCATATGTAGCATGTTTGGGCTAGGGTATTGAGATTTAGTGTTTTTTATGAAAATCGGCTTTTTAGTTTGGTTGCTATGGCAACTTAGACTTGCTTTGACTCGTAATGGGGAAAATTGAAAACTGACATTTGCTGCTAAGCCATTGCAGATAATGGGACAAAACTTTCATATGTTCCTCTAAAAGTCTTCTATCAGCTATATGTTTTTTGGCCCACTGCTCTTTTTATTGGTTGCCATGGAAACCAAAATAAAAAAAAAACAAAAACAAAAAAACAGAAAAAATACCTTAAATTTCATTCTCAGAAACCAATGCTCTATGAGGCAGAGACTTCATAGACATACTAATCATAATTAGCCTTTACAGATTTTATGTTCTTGATTGTCATTGTTCAAAGGACATGTTTGGTATGGCAACTTATAACGGAAAAACAAAAAAATGGGCTTCATTGCTAAGCCATTGCAGATATCGTTTGAACTTACTATTTCAGAAATATTCCTTGAGTGGTCTTCTATCAGGCCTGTATTTTTTCTGCACACTGCTCATTTTGATCAGTTGCCATGACAACTAAATGAAAAAATAGCAAAAATCCTTTGAAAATAATTCTTTTTCTTTGCCATGGCAATCAAATGTGGAAAAAAGCTATGTATTTTGTTATCAACTCAGCATACTGTCAGACTGAGACTTTGTAGTTGTATGTTTTATATTAGCCTGTACAATTTCAAGCCTATACAAATGTGATAGCAATTTTGAGCTAGAGATCTGGTGAGCTTTGTGGCCCGTGGGCCTCTTGTTTTATGTTACCTCAAGTACGAAACGACAAGGACTTTTCCCTCCTTGGAACATATTTTGTTGGGTTCTAGAATACCTTGGAGCAGTTGAAATCTCATGCTCGTCTAAGATCATGTAAAAACAACCTGCATAGTTAAAATCAGCCCGATAAAAACTGTAGCAAGATTTGAATAAACAATACCTTTATTCAGCAAGGGACATAACTCTGTAAAAAAATAATAATTTGAAATGTTTTGAATCAGCATGTTATACGACTACAATCTGCACTAAGTCCGATTTGATCCAGGGAAAGATGTCGAACTTGCAAACATAAAACAGGATGTTCTACCAATAAAAATGGGAATAGCTCATTAAAGCAATATGTCTGATCAAAATGACCCATTCCATGCATTATTTAAAATGACTGTTAACTTACTTAGTAGATTGAGTCCAGGGCCAATCGGAACACCGCTCGGCCAATTCCGTGAACCAGACTCACGGAATTGGCCGAGCGGTGCTGCGATTGAGATGGAGTTCGGCTCATTTTGTTTGCAACAGAGACACTGTAGACGTTTCTGTGTGTATTGAAGTTTCGGGTCACTGAAAATTTAACAGGCTAACACTAAAACCAAAAGTATCATTCCTGCATGTAGTTGGTTGGTTGGTTGGTTGGGGGGGGGGGGGGGGGGGGGGGGGGGAGGGGGGTAGAAATCTTAGCAGCAATCAAAATGCGAGATAAACATCATACTTAAAAAATACTGAGCAGAACAGAATCTGGAGAAAAAAGTGAAATCTTTAATTCAACAAGCCAAGTCTGATTTCTGCTCTGTCACAATTAATAACAACCATGATAATCCACGACAGCTTTGGCAAACCCTACACGATATCACTGGTAAATCAAAAAATCGTCAAACAGCTTTTATTGAAGATGAATTTGGTAATACGATCTCAGATCCAGAAAAGCGGCAAATACTTTTAACGATTATTTTGCATCAGTTTTTTTAGCAGTTCCAATTAAATCGTAACCAATTTGATAGTGAAAAACTTGATCAAAAAAGTCTAAAATACAATTCCAGCTAATACCGAGTTTAGCATTGCAAGTGTCAGCAAAGGGTTTATAAAAAGACAACTGGAAAAAACTTAAAACAAATAAAGCAACTGGCATAGATGATATGAGTGCAAGATTTCTTAAACTCTCAGCTCCTGTTGTATGCAAACCTCTTGCTTATATACTAAATTTAAGTATTCAACAAGGAATATATCCAGACAATTTGAAGAAAGCCAAAGTAACACCAATATTAAATAAAAGCATCGCAAACGACTGCGTCATACCCCGCCACTGAAAACCTTTTTTACACACCGATTTTTCCAGAATTATTTTTTTCTCAGTAAAACCCCAGGACAGGGGCAGCCTAACCCCATTGAATATGGATAAAATTCTTTGTCATGACAGGACACTTCATTACTCTGATCACTTGCAAAAAGCTTCCGATAAATCACTGACCACTCTAGTCAAATACAATTTCAGTGATTTTAAACATGTGGTCATGGGGCAGGGGCAGATAACCCCTAAAGGGTCAAATCACAACAAGAAGCTTTCATTGCTTCTATCATGAGATGTAAGTTTCTGAAAAAACTGTTAAACATGAATTTATATAGATATTATCATCATTTTATGCATGTATACAGCCCAGTGGCAGGAGGACATAACTCTGATGGGGTAAATTTGAGCATCATGGAGGCTTTCATCACTCCTGATCATTTGCTGTAAGTTTCAGAAAAATTGCTTCTAACTCTGATTTTATATGGAATTTTTCATGATTTTATACATGTATATAGCTCCAGGGCAGGGGCAGATAATCCCCAATGATAAAATTTCTGTGCTCATATAAAGCTTTTGTTACTTCGATCATATTTGTGAAGTTTCATCATGATACTCCAAGTAGAAAAGGAACTAGAGGCCAGAAACCATTTTTTGTACATTGACAAGTGCCATAACTCTGTCAGAAATTATCGAAATTTGCCCATTAACAATCCCAAGCGAGACATTCTTGGTACAAATGCATATGCAAAATTTGAAGGAAATCCGTTGATAAATACTTAAGTTATCGAACGGAAACGAAGTGCGGACGGACGGACAGACGGACGTACATACTACGGACGGACGGACGGACGGACACACGGACGGCCAACGTGAAAACATAATACCCCACCACTAACGTGTGGCGGGGTATAAAAAGGCGACAAATCAGACCCAAATAATTATCGGCCCATTTCAGTTCTGCAAATCATATCCTCAGTCTTTGAGCGGCATATCAGTAACTGTATAAACAATTTTATGGATAAATACGATTTGATCTACCATCACCAGTCTGGATTTAGAAAACAACACTCATGTCAAACTGCACTGACTAAACTTACTGATACATGGCTTGCTGCAATAAATGAGAATGAAATTGCTGGCTTGAAGTCCTTCTTGACCTTACAAAAGCCTTTGATTTAGTCAGTCATATGATTCTTCTGTATAAACTTGCTTCATATAAGTTCAGTCCAACGGCATTAGCTTGGTAAATTCATACCTATGTAATCGAATGCAACAAGTACATGTCTCAGGCAAGTTATCATGTGAAAGGGAAATAAGGGCAGGAGTTCCCCAAGGCTCTGTTTAGGCCCCCTTATTTTCATCCTGTTTATCAATGATCTACCTCTGCATATTGACTTCTATGATCTTGACTTATTTGCTGATGACTCAACGTTGTCTTCTTCAGATTCTTCCACTACTGTGCTTTTTAATCTCATTCAAACTCATCTTTAAATTTTGATGAGTGGTGTAAGAAAAATGACATGAAATTAAACTCACGAAAACCAAAGCCATGTTCATTGCTACTAAACAAAAAATATCCAAAATCATGTGTAACCCACCAGAAATAACATTAAATGGAGGCATTATTCATATATCAGATCAAGAAAAGCTATTAGGTATTAATATCGATAGTAGCATCTCCTGGTGTTCACAGGTGGACAAAACCCTGAAAAAATGCAACACACTTTTATACTTGTTAAGCAGAATAAAAGAAATATCTGTCAATTCCTGTGCACAAACTTTTCTATATTGCCTATATTTGCCCCCTCAAGTTTCAGAAGAGAGCTGCAAGATTAATTTTAGATAAAGATTTTTATACTTCATCTATGGAACTATTTGCCGAACTAAACTGGATTACTTTTCCTGAAAGGTTAAAATTTCAAAAAGCCATCATGATGTTCAAAACTATGAATTATCTAGCACCAACGTACATGAACAACCTCTTCCACTACACAAATGAAATACATAATCATAATTTAAGGTCTGCTTCAGAAAATTTACTTTACGTTCCTAAACTGTGAAAATGTGAAATTTTCGTAACTCGTTTGCTTATTCAGGCTCAAAACTTTGGAATTCAATTCCTCGAAATATTAAATCCCGTAATTCAGTTCAGCAATGTCCGACAAAAGTCGAGGTAACACGGTAACATTTCGTGTCCGCTCCATCTCGAAAACCGTTGAAGATTTCTTCATGAAAGTTTGTACAAATATAAATCATCATCAGAATTGTTTACAGAATCAGAATTTTTTACTGGTGATACATCCAATGACAACCATTCACCAGGACGATGTGTTGAGAAAAAGAACAATAACCCTGCTTTCGGTTTTGACGGAATTATGTCCCTTTGTATTTTTCGTACAGTAATTTCATATAAGTTTTGTGTCCGCTCCATATCTTGAAAACCGTTCAAGAATTCTTCATGAAAGTTTGTATAAATATAGAGCACCATCAGACGATATGCAGAGTAAAAGAAACCATAATCATATTTTCAGTTTTGATGGAATTATGTCTCTTTGTAATTTTCATACAGTTATTTCATTTAAGCATCATATCCGCTCCATATATCGAAAACCGTTTAAGATTTCTTCATGAAAGTTTGTATAGATATAAAACACCATAGCCGAGAAAAAGAACCATAACTCTATTCTCAGTTATGACAGAATTATGTCCATTTGTATTTTTCGTATAGTAATTGCATATAAGCTTCGTGTCCGCTCCATATCTTGAAAACCGTTCAAGATTTCTTCATAAAAGTATGTATAAATATAGAGCACCATCATACAATGTGCGGAGAAAAACAGCCATACCCCTACTTTCACTTTTAACAAAATTACGCCCCTTTGTATTTTTCCTATTGTAATTTTGTATTAAATTTGTGTCCGCTCTATATCTCCTTAACTCTTTGAAATATTGTTTTGAAACTTGAGTCAAATGTTCACCTTATCGAGGCAACGTGCAGATCTCATATTTCAACAATGTCAGACAAAGTCAATGTCACACTTAGCGGTCATAGTTACAAAGGTAACATTATTTGTCAGCTCCATATCTTGAAAGCTGTATAAGATTTCTTCATGAAAGTTTATACAAATAAGAAGCATTATCAAACAATGTTCAGAGAAAAAGAACCATAACCCTACTTTCAGTTTTGACGGAATTATTGTATTTTTGTCATTAGTTTTGTGTCTGCTTTATATCTTGAAAAACTGTTTTAGATTTCTTCATGAAATTTTGTACAAATAGCAGTCAATATGCAGAGAAAAAGAACCATAACCCTACTTTCAGTTCTGATGGAATTATGGCCCTTTGTAATTTTTGTCTAGGAATTTCATATTTGCTTCGTTTGTTTTGTAGTTTTATATTTGCCTTATTATTGAAGATTTAACCTACTGACAAAGTTCTGTCATCTCTTGTTTGATTGATTGATTGATTGATCGATATTTATTCGTTAAAAACAACATACAACAATAATACAACAATTAGAAAAAAAAATGATGGAAATTTAAACGTTTAAAAGATATATGAATAGATTTATAAAAAAAAACATGCACTATGTAAAATGATTTTTTAGAAAATAATATATATGTGTATATCTATCTGTAAAATAGGAAAAGTTTATGATTTAAATTTAAAGTATTTTAAAGGATTTTATGTTATCAAAGCTCTGTTGATAATCACAGTTAATTAATAAAGAAATGACTGTTCTCTTTACAACTTTTAGCTCCAACGGGCGTATATTGCCCCGCTTATAGGTGGAGCTCTTGTTTTCTATTCGACTGGAAAATCCTGGAAAAGTGGTAAACTTCTACTCTTATCTATTTTAAACTTCCATGCCACAGAATTTGGTTGTGGGTAGGGCCGGGACGGGTAGAGTTTTTGTACACGGGTACCCGAGTTCCTATTTTTAGCTCACCTGAGCCATAGGCTCAGGATGAGCTATTGTGATCACCCAGTGTCCGTCGTCCGTCGTCAACAATTTGCTATAAATGACATTTTCTCTCAAACCGCTAGGCCTAGGGCTTTGATACTTGGTATGAAGCTTTGTCTAGTTGACCTCTACCAAGTTTTTTTTTTTCAAATTGTGGCCTCAGGTCTAAAATGGCCCTGGGGCAGGGGGTCTTGGGTTCGAAACTAAAAAATACTTAAAAATCTTCTTCTCCAGAACTGCTTTGCTCAGATGCTTGAAATTTGGTATGTAGCACTACCTAATAATCCTCTACCAAGTTTGATCAAATGGTGGCCCCAGGGTCCAAAATGGCGATTGGGGCAGGGGGTCTTTAGTTCGAAACTAAAAAATACTTAAAAATCTTCTTCTCCAGAACTGCTTGGCTCAGATGCTTGAAATTTGGTTTGTAGCATAACCTAGTGGTCCTCTGCCAAGTTTGTTCAAATGCTGGCCCCAGGGTCCAAAATGGCCCTGGGGCAGGGGGTCTTGTGTTCGAAACTAAAAAAATGCTTAAAAATCTTCTTCTCCAGAACTGCTTGGCTCAGATGCTTGAAATTTGGTATGTAGCATTGCCTAATAATCCTCTACCAAGTTTGATCAAATGGTGGACCCAGGGTCCAAAATGGCCCTGGGGCAGGGGGTCTCAGGTTCGAAACTAAAAAATACTTAAAAATCTTCTGCTCCAGAACTGCTTGGCTCAGATGCTTGAAATTTGATATGTTGCATTGCCTAATGGTCCTCTACCAAGTTTGTCCAAATGGTGGCCCCAGGGTCCAAAATGGCCCTGGGGCAGGGGGTCTTGGATTCGAACTTAAAATACTTAAAAATCTTCTTCTCCAGAACTGCTTGGCTCAGATGCTTGAAATTTGGTATGTAGCATTGCCTAGTGGTCCTCTTCCAAGTTTGTTCAAATGGTGGCCCCAGAGTCCAAAATGGCCCTGAGGCAGGGGGTCTTGTGTTCGAAACAAAAAAATACTTAAAAATCTTCTTCTCCAGAACTGCTTGGCTCAGATGCTTGAAATTTGGTTTGTAGCATTGCCTAGTGGTCCTCTACCAAGTTTGTTCAAATGATGGCCCCTGGTCCAAAATGGCCCTGGGGCAGGGGGTCTTGGGTTCTAAACTAACATATACTTAGAAATCTTCTTCTTCAGAACTACTTAGCTCAGATGCCTGAAATTAGCTATGTGACATTGCCTAGTGGTCCTCTTCCAAGTTTGTTCAAATGGTGGCCCCAGGGTCTAAAATGGCACCGGGGCAGGGAGTCCCCGGTTCGAACCATAGAAATACGTAGAGAAATATTAAAAACTTTTCTTATTCAGAACCGCAAGGCTCAGATGCTTGAAATTTGGTATGTAGCATTGCCTAATAGTCCTTTACCAAGTTTGTTCAAATGATGGCCCCAGGGTCTAGCATGGCCCCTTGGCATGAATTTGATGGTTTGAACAATAGTCGTGCAGAGAAAAATATTCAACAATCTTCTCCTTCAGAACCGCAAGGCGTAGGTGCTTGAAATTTGGTATGATGTATTGCCTAATAGTCCTTTACCAAGTTTGGTTAAATGGTTGCCCCAGGGTCCAACATGGCCCCTTGGCATGGAGTCCAAGGTTTGAACCATAGAAATGCAAAGAAAAATATTCAAAAATCTTCTTCTTCAGACCCGCAAGGCTTAGATGCTTTAAAGTTGGTATGATGCATTGCCTATGTTCTTTACAAAGATTATGGAATGGATAGCCCCAGGGTCCAAAATGGTCCCGCGGCAGGGAGCCCTAGGTTTGAACCATAGAAATACATGAAAAAATATTAAAAATCTTCTTCTTCAGAACCACTTGGCTCTGATGCTTAAAATTTGGTATGTAGCTTTGCCTAGTAGTTTTTCACCAAGTTTGTTCGAATGATGACCCCTGGGTCTAAAATTGCCCCACCCCAGGGGGTCCAGGGTTTGAACCATAGAACTACATAGAAAAATATTCAAAAATCTTCTTCTTCAGAATCACTTGGCTCAGATAATTGAAAATTGGAATGCCTTGTAGTCCTTCATCAAGTTTGTTCAAATGATGGCCCCATTTCCAAAATGGCCCTGCGGCAGGGAGTCCTGAGTTTGAGCCATAGAAATACATAGGAAACTATTTAAAAATCTTCTTGTTCAGAACCACTTGGCTCAGATCCTTGAAATTTGGTATGCTACATTGCCTCGTGGACTCCTAAAAAGTTTGTGTAAATAATGGCCCTGGGATCCAAAAGGCCTCTGGGACGGGGAGTCTGTGTTGGAAATTAAAATGTACTTTAAAATCTTCTTCTCCAGAACCCCTTAGTGCAGATGCTTGAAAGTTGGAATGATGCATTGCCTAGTGGTCCCTTACCAATTTGGTCCAAATGATGGTGCCAGGGTCTAAAATGGCCCCACCCAAGGGGGTCCAGGGTTTGAATAATATTCAAAAATCTTCTTCTTCAGCACCACTTGGCTCAGAGGCTTGAAATTTAGCTTCTATCATTGCCTAGTGGTCCTTTACCAAGATCATTCAAATGATGGCCCCAGGGTCCAAAATGGCCCGGCCCAAGGGGGTCCAGGGTTTGAACCATAGCAATACATAGAAATATATTCAAAAATCTTCTTCTTCAGAACCATTCGGAAATGGTTGCAAACTATCAGGTTTGTTCAAATTATGACCCTAGTTTTTTTACCTTAAACCTTTTTGCGCAGGTGAGCGATTCATGACCTCTTGGTCCTCTTCTTTAAAACAACCCATCTTTTTGAGGTTCAGGCATCAGGGATGTCATTAAATGACAGGAGCCAGGGCTTTTCCCCTTCTTCTCAGGCCTTATTACCCACCTTATTTTGGAAATTTGTATAGAAGTTATATGGAAAACATATAAAATCCCCCACCTACTTTGCCTTGACCACCGGGTGCCAAAAATGTTAAGGAAATCCCTGAGGCATTATGGTTGAGGACATAGTATTTTAAAAACACATTTTTTAGTTTCATGTTTTGTGTTAACCAACTGACTGATGTAGATGTATGTTTAATCAGTGCTCCAGATAAGAGGGGGTAACATGGATAATTTAGGGATAATTATCCATATTTTCATCAAGCTTTCTTTTTTAGCTCAGTGTTGTTTAACTCAAATCTAAATCAAGTGTTAGCAGCTAGACCCGAGCGAGCCCTGCTCAGCTTGGGGAAACAGCTAGATTAAGGGGGTCACTGATAGGTAGGGACAGGCCCTGATCACTTTGACTCTTTGAATCTGGTTGTTTATATTATAGGCAGTGGACAAGTCAACGACTTGATGGGAGGAAATAAGACGCTCCCACCTCCATGAGTCTCCCAACCCTATGGGTCAACAAGGGGTGGTGTTAGCACAACATCACTGGGCGATAGTCTTCCATGAAGAAGTCAACGGCCAGGGCGGAAGAACTCTTTGAGTCAACGGCCATGTGTTCGTGACCAAGGCGAGCCATACAATAATCGTGGATTTCGGCTGTGGTCAACATATATAGCCTGGAGAGGGATGGGCTCCGTCAGGCTGAACTCTGCCCTAGAAACATCATGGTTGACAACATAAACAATACCATAATACCGGATCGGTCGCAGCCCGGGTTAACAATGACCGCGCCTACTGTTAGACACCGGGACGTAGGTGACAAGTATGCAACTGGTGTAGCACAGATTAGTAAGTTCAGAGGTACGGAGAACATCTCAATTGGAACCTGGAGTGTGAGGACCCTGAGGCCAGCTGGGAAGCTTGAGGAGCTGACACATGCAATGAACAGGTATCACTGGAACATACTGGGGCTCTGTGAGAAGCGCTGGAAAAACTTTGGTGAGATGTCAACAGACGACAGACACAAGGTTTATTTCAGTGGAGAAGAGGACAAACATGAGTATGGGGTTGGATTTCTTGTGCATAAGGACATGGTGAGTACTGTCTAGGGATGCCGACCAGTGTCCAGCAGACTGATTTCAATTCGCCTGAGAGCAACTCCTTTCAACATCACCATCATACAGGTTTATGCACCAACATCTGGGCATGACGACAATGAGGTAGAACACTTCTACCAGCAACTCCAGGAAATCATAGACCAAACACCCAAGAAGGACATTCTGGTTGTACAAGGGGATTGGAATGCTAAAGCTGGAAAGGATGCACAGGCAGACTGGGAAAACGTTTGCGGACCCTACTGCAATGTCGAGACAAATGAGAGAGGTCTCAGACTTCTAGAGTTTGCAGCCTGTAACAGCTTTATATTGACAAACACCCTTGGTCCTCACAAACCATCAAAAAGATGGACATGGCACAGTCCAGATGGGAAACACCACAATCAGATTGATTAGGGACCGACCATTTGATATTCTGCGGGGGGCCTGGTATATTTGGTATATTTATCAAAAAAATTCCCTGTCTTTGGATATGCAAGAAAAAAATAACCTGGCTCATAAGGGGGTTCAAAAAAATAATCTGGCATCAAAAGTAAGAGAAAAAAATAACCTGTCTCCACCCAAAATTACAAAAAAAAATATAGTCTGCAGATAATTCCATTGGGATTGAGTTTTTATAATGGCTCTGGCTTCTGGGGGGCTGCGCCCCCCAGACCCCCATATTTATAGTAATATTTTAATATTATCTACAATTGGTTTACACCAGTGGGCCCGCACGAGCATTCATTTACAAAAAAATCCTATACAACATTCACATACATGTATTAATTATCTGTCACATTACTAAGTAAATGTTTCCACTAAACTGAATTGCAAAATAGTCACTAGCTTATGGGAGACAAAACCATTATGGCAAAATAAACACACTAAAAGGCAAAAGTCCCAATATAAAAACCCTTATTTTTATCGTCATTCCTATTTTTTTTCTATTGTTCCCAGTCTTAAAATTGCCATTGAAGTTGCGAAATTGCTTTAGCTTCTGGGGGGCGTTGGCACCCCAGACCCCCCCCCCCCCCCCCTTTGTTAACTTCTTGGCACATAACTTTCAGCCATTTTATTAATTGCCATTCATGTATAATGTGGCTCTATCATGTAATTCATGTGACTCTATCATGTAAGTATTTATCAAACTTTCTAAAGTACGAATAAAGCATGTTTGGGCATATATTGGAATAGAAAAAAAAACTTAAATTCCTAATGTTAGCCCTAAAACTTTGCCACAATAGCCCTAAATTTTGGCCAAATATCCCTAATTTAAGGCCTAATTTTTTGCCAAACTCATACAGGGATGTTTATATCTGTACCTTAGATGAAAAGAGTAACATGCTCCAGGCACTGGTTTGCAAATGCAAGCTAAGCCATGCCCTTGGCCTGGTTAAAGACAGCACCATGTTCTTTTTGTGAGAAAAAAAGGTGTAAAAAGTTCTGATGTGGCTAAAATAAAAGGATATCAAGGTCAAGTAAACAAGGATCTGGTAGTTCAGCTATAAAATAAAAAAAATAACCTGTTTGAGTTAGTTTGTAAAAAAAATAAATAAGCTCACACAAGGTGAAAAAAAAAGAAATTGTTTCCAGAGGCCAGTGAAATAAAATGTTGTGTCTCCATTAAGAATACCAGCCCCCCCCCCCCCCACCCCCCACCCCCAGAATATCAAATGGTCGGTCCCTTACATCTTGGTGAGGAAGCGCTTGCGGTCAGGAGTCAACATCCATAGGACAAGGAGTTTTCCTGGAGCAGACATAGGAAGTGACCATGACTTGGTGATGATGACCTTCCGACTTCGTCTGAAAAAAAGCTAGAAAGCCAACCCAGCCAAGACTAAAGTTTGATCTTGAGAAGTTAAGGGACCCAGATGTGGCAGGCACTTTTCGAGCAACAATAGGTGGGAAATTTGCACCACTCATTGGTCTGAGGGATGATGACATGAACATAGATACCATGATTACCACCTACAATACAGTAGTGACTGAGGCAGCCAGTGAAATACTTGGGAAGGAACGTCGCAGGAAAAAGCCCTGGGTCACCAAAGATGTTCTCGACCTCTGTGATGAGAGGAGAAATTTGAAGATAAAGCGGTATAAAGCAGGAGGAGCAGAAGAATACAGGGAAGCAAACAAGAGGATTCAAAAGGCAGTGAAGAAAGCGAAGGAGGACTGGATAGCTAGTCAGTGTGAGGAGATTGAAACTTGCCTGAACGAAAACAACAGCAGGAAAGCATACCAGCTGGTGAAGGATCTAACTTCAGAGAAACAGGGCAGATCCACAACTATCCAGGACAAGTCTGGGAAATGCCGTACAGAGGAACAAGAGATTCTCAGCAGATGGACAGAATATTGCTCAGAACTATACAACCATGAGACTTACGGTGACAATGCGGTTCTGGACTGCAATCAGCCCCCAAAAGAAGATCAACAACCGATCCTTCGTGAGGAAGTTGAGATTGCAGTAGCAGCACTCAAGAAGGGAAAATCTGCTGGAGTTGATAATATACCAGCAGAACTTGTTCAAGCAGGTGGGGAGACCATGATTGATGTTATCTTTAACAGGATCTGGAGAACGGGAGAATGTCCTACCCCATGGACTCAGTCGCTGATCATTACGCTCCCTAAAAAAGGCAGCCTACAGCTCTGCCAGAACTACAGAACCATCAGCCTCATCAGTCATTCAAGCAAAGTCATGCTGAAAGTCATCTTGAACAGGCTTAAACCACAAGCCGAAGAGATAATCGCCGAAGAACAGGCTGGGTTCCGAGCAGGAAGGAGCACCACAGAACAGATCTTTAACCTTAGAATCCAGTGTGAAAAGTATCTCCAACATCAGCAGTCTCTGTACCATGTCTTCATTGATTTCAAAAAAGCCCTTGACATGGTATGGCATGCAGCCTTATGGGCCACCATGCAGAAGTACAATATCAGTGCAAATCTAGTTCGCACCATTGAGCAGCTATACGACAAGGCTACAAGTGCAGTCCTGATAAATGGTAGCACAGGAGAATGGTTCAGAACAACAGTTGGAGTAAGACAAGGATGTCTTCTGTCACTCACTCTCTTCAACGTTTTTCTCGAACGGATCATGGCTGATGCTCTGGAAGAACATGACGGAAAGGTTAGCTTAGGCGAAGAAACATTACCAATCTGCGGTTTGCCGATGACATAGATGCTCTAGCTGAGGAAGAGCAGGAACTAGAATCTCTAGTTGAAATCTCGACCAAACCTGCACAAGATATAAGATGAAGATCAGTGCTGAGAAGACCAAACTGATGACGAACAGCGCAGATGGCATCCATAGGGAGATCAAGGTAAAGGGGCAGAAGCTGGTTACTGTAAGCAGCTTCAAATACCTTGGAGCAGTTGTCTCAGATGGGGGCTCAAAACAGGAGGTTCTCTCAAGGATTGCACAAGCCACTTCAGCTCTTACCAAGCTGAAACCAATTTGGAGAGATAACAACATATCTCTTGGATCAAAGGTGAAACTTATGCGCTCCCTTGGCATTTCCATATTTCTGTATTCCTGTGAATCGTGAACCTTGACAGCAGAGTAAGAGAAAAGGACGCAGGCCTTTGAGATGAGATGCTACCGAAGGTTACTGAACATTTCGTACAAGGACCATATAACCAATGAGGAGGTTCGCAGGAAGATCCAAGCAGCCATTGGAGAATATGATGAACTCCTGACGCTGGTCAAGAAACGGAAACTAAGGTGGTTTGGCCATGTCTCGAGGTCTTCTGGTTTAGCAAAGACAGTGCTTCAGGGCACAGTGAAAGGAAAAAGAAGAAGAGGTAGACAGAAAAAGAGGTGGGAAGACAATATCAAGGATTGGACAGGAATGGATTTTGCCAGCTCAACTAGGGCAGCTGAAGACAGGACAAGGTGGAAAGGGATTGTTTGGAAGTCATCTGTGGTGCCCCAACGACCTAGTAAGGTTATGGGATAGAACAGAATAGAATTCAGTTCAGCAAGTTAAGGACAGATACCTGGATTGGATACAAAATATGTAGTTTGCTTGTATATAAGTGTACATGTTGATTCTACTGAATAAATGCTAAAACATTAAATATTTGCCCTAAGCGTTTGAGGGACGAGTCATTTATTAGCAGGTGTGTGTGTGTGTGTATGTTTGTGTGTGTGTGTGGGGGGGGATACATTTAGGGGGGGGGGTCAGAATTTTTTTGTGATGTACTGAAATTCGGGCTGGAATACCGCTTTACATTACCTAACTAGAAGGATCAAATAGTATATCTGAAATTATCTATCTAGATGAAAAGGCTTGGGATAAGTACTGGAAAAATCTCAAAGTCGAAAAAGGAGCACAACTCTGTCAGTTAGTAGATGATCAAAAAATTAAAATCACGTGCACATTTTCAAGTCAGTTTAAGCCAGAGCAGGTAGGATTTTTAATGCCAAAGGTTTCATGTCATCTTATGAGAAAATTATATGCCAAACAGTCTCCGTTACGCATCTGCTGCAAGCACAGCGGACCATCGTCCTCCCTATGCCAATATCAGTAGGGCGTTTACAATGTTGAAATTTCCACGACAACTGGTTAAACCCTATAGCGTCTGCGGACTCAAACTATATCCGATAGCCATCTTTCGTGATCGCTTAAGCGAATCAGTCTCCTTTGTTGATCCCATGTAATCGCAGGTTTATCAATACATGTAATGCTTATTGCCATATTCGCAAGGTATGTAAGGAACAAAGTGGACTAAGTACCCTTTGCTTGTGAAGATGAGATATTGTATACACTGCTCTAATGTTTACATGTAATATGAAAGTTTATGGGAATTATATAGACTGCTCCTTTAACCTATATGTACAATGTATTACCAGTCAACACAACCAAGACTTGAGAAGTTACATTTAGCGGCCAAGGTATGGCATGTCAGCAATGAAAGTGGATCCACCTTATTCCTAAAGATATGTTGCAAAAACGGAAGACGATTAAAGGATATTACGATACACATAGACGAAAGAAAATGTTTTAAAACAGTAGCTGTGCACCTGTCTGTCCATCTCAAATGTCTATGTTGGCACAAATTATGCAAAGGTTATAGTGCTCGAGAACAGAGATAATTTAGGGATAACTTTCCGTATTTCTGCATGACATAAAACATATGTTGTAACCCTCATCCGAACCATCTCGCCGAGATGGTTCGGATAAGGGTCACAACATATGCTTTCGTTCAGAAATAAAAAAACAATATCTCAGAATTATCCTCAAAAGTTTCCTTTTATGTGGAGCTGTGGATTAGACAGACTGCTGTCCTGAAAACTCTAAGTGGTCAACATACCCGTTCAAACATCAAGAATAAATTATTGCGAAAAAAATATATATATTTAAAACCCGACAAAATAGTCTAATTTGTTCAATAAAGATTGAGATATTTATCGCCTTTAGTGTCTTATTTCGTAAAATGTTTGAACCCTGTGATCTTTATGTGTATGTGCAGTAAACAGCGTGAAAAAGCAAGGGCCGGATAGCAGACACACGTAACTTTTGTCAGTCAGCTTCTGCGGAGCCGCTGGCTTCTGCTAAGGCAGAGACTATGACAATGAATAAAGATTTCATTTCAGAAGGCATTGTTCATAAATATAAAAGAGTCCCCATGATCATCATATGCAGGTTAAATTTCTTCTGCTCCTTTGGAATCATTGAGCTCATTCCGAGTCTGTTTGAAAATATTGTTCCGCTAAAGCCGGTACAAGGGGGCGTGGCAGTATTGCAACATAACGTTATTGCAAATAAACAGACTTTACTGAATCGTCTGTTATTGTGTCCCTTGCGTACAGAGGATCTCCCGTCAGAATTAACATCTAAATCACGCAGCCTTTTATTATGGCCCTCCATTCCCCTCCGCCCCCTTCCTCCATCCTCTCCCGCCACATCACCAAACCACTGAACTAATGTTGAAAAGGACAGAAAACTACAAATCATCCACCCTATTTGTAGAAGAGTCATAAGCGACAAACTGCTTTTCCAGATACATAGAGTTCTGCGGCAAAGTTTGAAAGTAGTAAATTTCGTTCATGAGAGATACTAATAATAAGACCTGGCCCAGAGGTTATAAAACTTCAGTACATTCTCAAACTCAAAATATAGCACAATGAGTGGCTGCTTCCGAGCACATGCTCGGAAGCAGCCAATCAGCTTGCTTTATTTTGAGTTTGAGATTATTCTCAAGTTTTATAACCTCGAATCCTGGCCTCACACGAAGCCCTTATTGTGAAAAAGTGCGTAGACGCAATCGTTACGATGGACACTTTCACAGTTTAGCATGACGGATTGCGGCCTCCACCTAGGCATTTAAGACATCTGCTTTTTTAACAAGCTTTCCCTTCTGAGGTGATGTAAAAGGTATCAGCTGTAGCTTTGCTTCCTTGGTCTTGCTTAATACCCCTATTCCACACAGACCACGAATCCCACGAATCGTCACGAATTGATAAATTTTAGGATTCGTAGCTGAATCGTAAGTTCGTGAAGTTCTTAACTGAATCGTATATATTCGTAATCAGTTCTTGCAATTCTTGAGCAATCGGGAATTCGTGGCAAAAGTTTTGAGCTGTTCAAAATTTTGGCCACGAACTCCGGATTCAAAAAAATCGTAGTTAATTCGTAACAGATTCTTAATGCATTCTTAGGAATCGTAACTGAATCGAAATCGATTCTGAGGCGTTCGTAGTGTTCTCAACTCATTCGGGGATTCGTGAATTTGTACCTTTGATGCATTTGCGCACAGTGAAGACTCTGGACGCATGCATTTATCTACCCGGCGGGCAAATGACGTTGTACTGACGTCGATGAGAAGTCACTACGTCGCACTGACCTTAGTACGACGTCGTTACGACATCATGTGCCTCGTGCATAGATATTTCATTTCGTGGCCATAGATTTCTGATGATTCATACTTAATATGTGCGTACAGCAAAGGATCTGATCAGGTTTGGGGCCTTTTTATACCTGTCTTGGGAGAAAATCCCACGAATTTTCAAGAATATTCACGAATTCATTTTATTCGTACAATATTCGTACGTGCATTCGGCGTATTCTTAACTGATTCGTAACTAATTCTAAACGTTGGTGCAGTATTTCCAAAGAGGTTCCTGTAAATCGTACTGGATTCTTGACAATATTCGTGCGAGTCCAGCCGAATCCAGTCGAATCCCACGAATATTCGTAACCCCATCGTACTTGTATCGTAACTGAATCGTAGAGAATCACGAATTGGACAAGAAAATTTACAATCGCCACGAATTCTAAAATTTATCAATTCGTGGCGATTCGTGGGATTCGTGGTCTGTGTGGAATAGGGGCATAAGGTGTATGCCTTCAACCCTATGTTTTCCCGACATGGAAAGTAACTGTTTTGACTATGTATGCTTCCCTGTAAGGCGTAGGCTTTGCAGAATTGTGATAGGAGAAAATTCTTTCCTCCAAGAGTTGAACCCAATTGAGAAGGGACCCCAAAACTAAAATTGCGGAGTTGAGTGAGTGAACTCGGGTTTAACGTCCCACCAACAACGAGGTCATATGGAGACGGGCCCTCGGTTTAATGTCTCATCCGAAAGACTGGAGAAGCGGGGGATCGATCTTGCGCACCCCCCCCCCCCCCCCCCCCCCCTGAATTGGTAGTCCGGAGAGTTATCCACTACACTACAGCCGCTCGTAATTGCGGAGTTACTTCCCCCGAAGTGGACCATTCGCCTTAAAACAGTGCTTAATAAAAGTGGACCAAGACAAACAATTACCCGTCCGTAAGTTACTTGCATAAGACACCTTCATTCGTTAGGCGGTCCTCATGATCGCCACAGGTACCACAATAGGATTTCATACGTCAATACATGAGCCGCGACACGACAATCAACAAAGTGGCATGTACGCCACGCGAAGACTCAGATCAGCCTAGGTATCCTCCCAGTCTTAGCAGAGTCTCCGCTGTCGGCATTTAGGTAGCTTAGGCCCATAGCTACCCTTTATACGCAAGAGAAGACTCTGGTCAGACTGGGCGGAAATCCAGGCGGATCTTAGTTTTCTTGTGGTGCACATGCCACTTTGTAGGCTTTGTCGTGTCGCGACCCAATTATCATGTAGATTTCGGGTATTTAATGGTAACAATTGAAACATTTGATAGACACTTCGCTTGACTGACAGCTGAATAAAGACGTGACTGTGTCATTATGCTCAAATACAACCGCTCTCAGAGCAGTGTAAAATTTCGAGACCAGCGCGAACTAATTTTGTAAACGTATGAAGGAACCACAAAAGGGTACAGCGGAATGACCCGAAAACCACAAGAACATAACGAGAATGACCCGACAACCACAAGAAAATACCACGGAATAACCCGGCAGCCAGAAGAAAATACCACGGAATGACCCGACTACCATAAAAAATACCACGGAATGACCCGACAACCAAAAGAAGATACCATGGAATGACCCGACTACCATAAAAAATACCACGGAATGACCCGACAACCAAAAGAAGATACAACGGAATGACACGGCAACCACAAGAAGTTTGTACGGAATCACCCAACAACAATTAAAATGTACCAAGGAATGACCCGACAAGCATAGAATAAGCCCTTCCAAAAACACCTAAAGTAAAAACAATGCACAGCGGTGAAGCGAAACATCAAATATATTTAGGGGATAACTGTACTCAAAATTGTCATCTTGGGAGGTAAATCGTCGATTTCATGGTCGCTAATTGCTTTTTACGGCTCCGCTGGCTCGTCGCCGCAAAACGAAATTTGGTTTGGTTGCTATGGTAACTTAGAGTAGCCATAGAAATATAATCGGGAAAACTGAAACAACAAATATCTTTAAAAACTCATCGGCTTAGACTAAAAAGATGTGTGTATTGTTATATGTATGAGTCAGGTACGTGTGAGATATCGAATGTGCTGATCAGATTGTACGGCTGTCAATGTTGATATGCAAATTTGTTGGTGGTGTTTGGGTTTCAATTTCGGAAATGCTGTTGAATTTTGATTGGGGTCTGTCTGTGTTGCACATAACAATAGGGATTGGTTGGCTGACCTCCCAACATTTAACCTTAAAAGTGTCGCAGTTCCAACACAACATCAACGACTAAGCCAGCAACAATCACTTAATTTCGTCTTCGATTTCTATGTCAAATTATTTTGTTGGTTTTATATTTTACATGAGCGACGTTACAGGCGAAACGTTCTTTGGCAAACAAGCGATTTGGACCGACATATCTAGATTCATCACGACAGGATTTATAGGCAAACAGTCAAATAACTGAATGTAGAAAGGGAAAGCAAAAGTAAGCTTCTTACATCAAAATCCATTATGTAATATATTGGCCAATGAAAAACTTAAAAATGTTGGTCAATAGTAAGGTAATACGGCTAAAGCCGAAAAAGGGCATTTCACTGTCAAGCCATTGCAGATATTTTAAGAAAACTTTTATAGAAATGTTTCTTGAGAAGTCTTCTATCATCTATATCTTTCTTGGCCCACAGCCCTTTTTATTGTTGCCATGGAAAACAAAATGCAAAAAAAAGAAATGGGAAAAAAACTTTAAAATTGTATTCCTCTGAAGCCACTGGGACAATTAGGCCATGATTTCATCCGTAGTATCCTAGGGGATTGAAAGGTTGTTCTATTTTTAGGAAATCGGCTATTGAGTTTGGTTGCTATGGCAACCTAGAGTTGCACTGACTTATAATGGAAAAAACTAAGAAACGGCAGTTAACATGTTTAATGCTAAGCCATTGCAGATATTTTGACAAAACTTTAACAGGAATGTTAATTGAGAAGTCTTCTATCAGCTATATGTTTTTTCACCCACTGCTCATTTTTATGGTTGCTATGGAAACCAAAAAGCAACACTTAGAAAATAGTATAAGATATTATCTCCTCTGACGCCACAATGCCCACTGGGCCCAGATTTTATCTGTAGTATCCTTTAAATGCATAAAAAGAGAAAAAATACCTCACATTTATTTTTTTGAGCCTCACCTCATAAGCAAGTAAAAATTTATACATATTTAAAATACAATTACATATAAACATATTACTTCCATTAAACTGAGTGGTTCTACTTGAGAGCTATGAGAGACTGTTAAATGATGATAAAACACACAACTTCCTACAGACTTAAAAGACAATTATACACATACATATTATTAATACCTAAAATTATCTTCTCAGAAACCATATGCTCTGTGAGGCAGAGACTTCATAGACGTGCTTACCATATTAGCCTTTACGGATTATATGTTTTCCATTGTCATTGTTACAAAGACACGGTTGGTATGGCTACTTATAATGGAAAAATAGGACTCATTGCTAAGCCATTGCAGATATTCTTACCTAACAGTTTCAGAAATATTCATTGACGCCCTTCATTTTGCACGTAACCCATTGCGCTCATACTTCCATGAACATCCGAAAAATTGAATTTATTTGCTTAATGAATGGCTTTGTGACCCCTTGTCACAGACCTCTTTTATGTTATTTTCCACTCGATGAGTTGTTGCTTAAATGGTAACTTTAATTCAGGGATTGTGTGAGTAGCCTTAGAAAAACTTAAGTGAGCTGTCAAAAGATGACAGACGCAGAGTTTACTTCAGTGGAGAAGAGGACGGACACGAGATGAGGTTTGATTTCTTGTGCACAAAGATAAGGTGAATGCAATTTTTTGGTCGCCGAAAAATTTCTAGCAGACTAATTTCGGTCCGCTTAAGAGCAGCTCCTTTCAGTATCATCATTGTACAGGATTTTGCGCCAACATCTGGACATGAAGGCAACTGGATCTACGACCTCTCTGAGCTACAGCATGTGATCATTGACCAAACACCTAAAATGATATTCTAGAATGCTTAAGTAGGAAGGGATGCACAGTCAGACTTGGGAGATGCCTGTAGACCCTGTTGCAATGCCAAGACAAATACGTAAGATTGGTCTCAGGCTCCTAGAGTAGGTTTCAACTTCAACAATTTTGTTCTGAAAAATACATATGACCCCCACAAACTATCTAGAAGATGGACATGGCACAGCTTATATGGGAAGCCCCCACAACCAGACTCGCTACAACTTACTGAGGAAGCGCTTCCGATCAGGAGTAAAAATTCGTAGGACAAGGAACTCTCAAGGAGCTGACGTAGGAAGGGACCATGACCTAATGATGGCGATTTTTGCATGCGTCTGCAGAAGGCTAGAAAACCAACCCAGCCAAGATTGAGACTTGACATCGATAAATTAAGGAGCCCAGTCATGGCATGCACATTTCAAGCAACAACAGGCGGGCCATTTGCACCGGTCATCGGTCTATGAGATGATGCTGTCAGAGAGTAACTTTTCCCCCCTAGTAGTTTTTCCCCCCGGAAAAATGACTTTAATTTTTCTATAGTAGATTTTCCCCCCGGAAAAATTGCTATATAGTAGAATTTCCCCCCGGAAATCTGACTATATAGCCAATTTTCTCCGGGGAAAATCTACTATACGTGTTTTTGCATAGCCGTTTTTCCCCTCTATAGTGGAGTTTCCCCCTGGTAATATGATTGCAGGAAAACACGATACATAGTGGAATTTGCTCCTTCTCCAACTATAATAGTGAGGTTCATAACTGAAACAGAAATATGAGTATCTGTCCGTGAAATATCGATGGATAACATATGCTAGAAACGCGTGCATGTGTCCACCAGTCTTTTTTTTTGTTTTTGGGAAAACTGGTTGGCATTTTGCTTTTCCATGTTAGCCAAAACGGCTATGAGTGAATGTGGTTGTGAGCATAAATTTGTATAATTTTGTGTTTGTACAAACGTTAATCTGTGCGTGCGCGCAGCGGAGTGCCTGGACTAGTGTTCGCCTTTCAGGAGTCGTGGGCTCGACTCCCATCGGGACACACGTCCAAGTACTATTTTCAATGTATAATAAACTCCCTACAAAATCAAAAATGACTGGACAAAGCACCCGTCCGTACATATTCCTATAAGCTTGCATGGTATACATATATAAATATCTGCGATGGGAAGAAACCACGTCACTGTCGTTCCTTATTTAGTAATTATTGATTATTATAAAACTAAAGTTGCTAAATTTGCATATTGATTTTTTTTTTGAATTAATCACGTTTATTACCTCCGCTGAAGTACTGATACATTTCTTATGCGATTAATTCTGTAAAATGTCTCTGTTCCATTCCGTTCCGTTTCCTTCCGTTCCGCAAAATACAAATAACCATACCAAATTCACTAATAACCAATTTCCCGGTGGGGGAAAAGGGACTATGGGGGAAAAGTGGCTCTATGAGGGACGGACAATTCACTATATAGCCGACCTTCCTATAGTCATTTTTCCGGGGGGAAAGGGGGAAAAAACACTCTCTGACAGATGCCATGGACATATATACCTTGAATACCACTAACAACGAAGCAGTGAATGACATAGCCAGTAAGATACTTTGGAAGGAACGACGCAGCGAAAAGCCATGGGTTACCAGAGATTTTCTTAACCTATGTTATGAGATTTGGAGAAGCAGAAGCAGTGAAAGAATACAGGGAAACAAACAAGAGGATATAGAAGACCCTAAAGAAAGCATAGGGGGCCTGATAGGGATTCGATGAAAAGCGATCACAACTTGCCAGAACAAAAAAGCACGTATAAGCCGGTAAAGGATCTAAATTCAGAGAAACAGGGATAGTCCACAACTATCCAGGACAGGTCTTGGAAACGTCTAACCAAAGAACAATAGATTCTTCTCAGATGGACAGAATATCGTTCAGAATTATATAACCATGAGCTAATGGGATAATGCATTTCTGGACTGTAGTCAACATCAAGAAGAAGATATACAAACAATCGTTTGTAAAGATGTAAAAAAGTAGTAAAAGCAGTAGAAGCACTGAAAAGGGGAAGCCCTTCGAAGTTGATATTATACCTGCAGAAACTGGTCATGCGAGCAGGGAGACCATGATTACTCTTTTAACAAAGATCTGTAACAGGATCTGGAGAAAAGGTTAAGACCGACACCCTGGGCTGAGTCGATAATTATCACACTCTCCCTAAAGAGGGCAACCCACAACTCTGCCAGAACTACAGAACATCAGCCTCATTAGTCACCCGAGTAAGGTCATGCTAAAAGTCATTTTGACAGCTGAAGAGATAATAGCCGAAGAAGATGCTAGGCTTACAGTCGTAAGGAGCACCACAAAATAGGTCTTCTACTTAAGAATCCTATGTGAAAAGTACCATCAACATCAGCAAAATCTGAAACATATCTTCATTGATTTCAAAAATGCCTTTGACAGAGTACGTCAAACAACCTTATGGGCCATCATGCGAAGTAGAATATCAGTGCTAATCTATTTCGTGCCATTGAGCACGTGTACGACAAGGCTGGAGCTGCAGTCCAGATGGTGGCATCCCGGGAGAAGGGCCCAGAGCAACAATCGGAGTTAAACAAGGATGTCTTCTCTCATCCACAATATTCAACACTTTTCTCAAAAGGATTATGTCTGATGCCCTGGAAGAACATGATGGGAAGGTTAGATTAGGCGGCAGAACTATCACCAATCTGTTGTGCGTCGGTGACATTGATGCTCCTGCTCAGGAAGAGTAGGACCTAAAATCCTAGTTGAAGATTTCGGCAAAACCTGCACAAGGTAAAATGAAATTAAGTGGTGAAAAGACCAAACTCATGACAAACAACGCCGATGACACAAAGAGAGAAATACCCGGTAAAGGTAAAAAGCCGTAGGCCTGTAACAAGCTGCAACTGTAACAAGCTGCAAACATTTGCAGCTTGTTACAGTTGCAGCTTGTTACAGGAACAGTAGGCTGAGATAAAGGCTCTCCCAAGGATTGCACAGGCCACTAAGCTACAGCCATTTTGGCGAGATATCATTTATCTCTCAGATCAAAGGTAAGACTAATATGCTGTCTTGTCATATCCATAGTTCTTCATGCTTGTGAATAATGGGCATTGTCAGCAGGCAGAGTTAGAGAAAAGCATACAGAAGATGCTGCCGAAAATTATTGAACATCTCGTATAAGAAAGTTCTGAATGGAATTGGTAAAAAATGAAGATGTTTGAAGAAAGATCGAAGCAGTTACTGGGGATACGACAATTCCTGACCACGATAACAAAAATGAAGCCAAGGTGATGTGACTATATCTGAAGGTGTTCTAGCTTAGCAAAGTCGATTCTGCTGGGCACAGAAAAAAGAAAACGGGGTAGATAGAACAAGAGATGGCAATATAAGAGAGTGGACAGTGATTGTTCTGAAAACAGGATAGAGTTGAAAGGGATTGTTTCAAAGTCATCCGTGCTGCCCCAACGACCTTACAAGGTCATGGGATAGAATTGAATAGAATAGAAAGTAAAGCCAACACCGTGATCACATATACACTGAGCAAAATTTCTAATTGGTGATTTTCTCCGTTGAATAAGCCTTATTTAAAGTAAAAGCATTCTGGCTACAAAATGCATATATAATTTTGCATTTTGCAAGCAGTACGACCGCTTATGCATTCGCAAAACAATTCAATTCAATTCGAGGCGTCTATTAGGATTTATACACATATTCAAAGGGAGGTAAATAAAATACTTCAGAATAAAAAATGATACAGATAAAAAAATCACGAAGAATGAGTACAGATTCCATATTTTATGATGAAAAACTTTATTTACTTCTAAATGTCGTGATCTTGTGGTGGTTCTATGAAGATTTTATACGTTTTCAAACCATTCTTTTGTTTATACATAAAGGAACATAACTCTAATAGCGCCATGGAGTTTGTTTTATAAAATTCACTTTTTGTAAGTTGATATGAGCCTAAAAGTTTGAGGACAATTATAATCAAAAATAATGTTTAAAAATAAATTTTCTGCAGAGCAGAAAACGGAACCATTAGAAAGTTTGTTGAGTGTATAGCTGCCTGCTTTGCCTTTTTCTGCTTCGTGGTTTAAAATAGAAAATATGTAAATGTGATGTATGCGTTTGTATGGCTTTTAATATTCGTTGTTGGACTGCGATTTTTTTATCGAAAATCTGCAATTACGATCTGTAGTTTGTGTTTTCTACTTCTATTGATACCGTGAATAGATTATGCTTTATTGTTGAGGCCTTTCTTGGGTATCGTTATTTATATTTTATTGTCCCATTTAGTATTGTAGTCATCTTGTATAAGAAACAGCTGGTTGTTTTGCTCACGTATATGCTGTGTAGTCATTGTTTATGTGTATGTTGTTCCTATTGGTGTCGTAAGTAGGTTGCGATTTATAATTATATCAATGGCCATTAAAAATTCGTGTTATAAACTGTGTTATAGTTCAGAGAAATAGCAGACGCGAACTACAAGCAACAAGTTCATTCCGTATGCGTTATTCAGAAACAGGGAAAGAGCTGTTTATTAAGCTGTCCGCTCGGATTGTCTTACTATGATTTATTACTCTTGTTAAATTTGCCCGTTGCAGTCGCGAGTGGGATGTGGGATTGGATTTTATCAGTTCCTAATATGCGCCATTATACTCTACCTTAAAACCTGTACTTGTGAAGGAAACCCTGGTCACCAGAGATCTTCTTGGCCTCTGTAATAATATGAAAAATTTGAAAATCCGAAGCAGAGACAGAATACAAAGAAACTAACAAGATGGCCCTAAAGAAAGCAAAGGAGGACTCGATAGATATTCCGTGCTAGGAGATCGAAACTTGCCTGACCAAAGAAAATCTGCTTCATTCCTATGCAATGATAGTTTTGTCGAGGAGAATCAGGAACTGGAAATCGAAGTCCAAAGTCAGGACAATGCTTACATGAGGTATATAATGATAAGACAGTGCTAAGACGACCAAACTGGTGACGTGCAAATGACATGCATCGTGAGAGATTTCAAAAAGACACGGCAGAAGTTAGGAATCATTACAGCCTTCAATTGCCTTGGGGCCGTTGTCTAAAATACATGTAATGGCTCTAAACCGGAGTTTCTTTCAAAGAATGTGCTAGCATTCGCAGCTCATACAAAACGGAAGACACTTTAGAGAGATAAAAACACATCTCTCGGTTCAATGTGAAACTGATGCGCTTTTGCCATCGTTATATGTTTCTATGCTAGTAAAATGTAGACCTTGAAGCAGAGTTAGAGGAAAGAACGCCGGCCTTTGATATGACATGCTACCGAAGGTTATTGTACATCTCGTTGCAGGACCGCGAAACTTATGAGGATGTTGGCGGGAAGGTCCAAAAAGCCAAACAGTAAAGAATCAGGCATGTCATCATTTCTGTCCCCGATGTAAGTCAGTATCGTCCCGGTATGTGTTTCCGCGCGGTATATGTTTCAGAGCCCAAATTATAACCACAGATTATACATGGTAGGGCATCCATACTGAGAAAGTGTATTGACGGTTATATTCTGCAGAAGGTCTTGTTTCTCACTATAATAAATAATGGGCAAAAGTATCGTCTGGAAGAAAAGAAATTAAAAATCAAATCATTATGTGCTTTAAATAGTCATTTTGCTTTATGCACTTTTGATATTGTTGTTGCCACTCCCAAAGTTTTTAAACTGGCAATCTTTTGTACAAGAAACTTACCGTCTGTTGATGGTGTGCATAATACATGTACCTTCAATGTCATGGGAAAGTAGGGGTTCACTATTGGTATGTTTGTCTTTTTCAAAAATGTTACTGACAAGAGGGTGCTTATTTCAAAAAGGAGTGTTTAGCAGTACCAGTAAGTAAAGGTATGTTGTACTGTTTTTGTTTATAACAGGAGTTGTAAAGATCAAAATTTATTTTTCTTTTGCAGTTATGTCACCGGGTTCAGTTGTTACAATGTTCATGTGAATATTTAACACTGAATCTTGGAGCCCTATAAATATTTCCAATTTAATACAGATGGGGTAGAACAACTTTGAAAACATGCAATCATTGCACCAAATATTGACATGTTGTCTAAAAATTTTAGCGCCACCTCAAGAAGGTTTGAATGGTGATTGATACCTTTTGCTTTATGGTGTCAACAGTAATATTCTATATATCTCCTGAAACCCATATTTTCTCCTCAGCAAATCAAATAAGATTTTGTTTCAAAGTTTTAAATAGGGTTCTAAAACACATAGTGCGCATAAAGAATAGGTGAAAATAGGTAGTCTCATCAAATACGCACCCAGATTTTAATTCCGTACAATATTTTACGACGACAACCGAAATGGTGGGCAAAACATTACAGAGGACTTTAAATATGCTTTTGGGCCTGTCTTGCTGCATATGTATTAAAGAATTTGATTTTGATTTGAGGGACTCTGAAACTGATGTCGCGGGGATACATTTATTTCTCATTCGAAGTCTGTACTTTGACTTTCGGCAGCACAAATCATTCGGTTTTTAACATAAATAAATCTCTTGAGACCGAATGATTTTTGCACATTTACTACAAGCTAGAAACTATATCTTACATCGATAATGCCGCGGCAACTAAGTGATCTGACAGAAATAGATTATTATTTTGAGAAGAAAAATATATTTGATAAAATATCGAACAATAATCGAACAGCATTTCTTTCGAAATGAAAGCAAAAAGTTTTGCATTTTTTACTTAGAAACTGACAGCAAAAGGAAAACCCCTAGAAATGGCCACAAAAAATAAAGCTCAGCTAACTCAAAACACCGAAAGTAGAAGACGCAAGAAACACAAACGTAATAACTAACAATCTCAGTCCAACAAAAACATCAAAAGTTTTGCAAAAAAAATAGGACGGGTTCGGAAAAATTGCTTGCGTAAACTCGATCAATACCCAGGTATTACTCGAGCTACTCGAAGACATGTGAGCCGCGACACGACAAAACCAACAACGTGGTTGAACGCCCAGCGCAGACTCAGATCAACCTGGGCATCCACCCAGTCTGATCAGAGTCTTCGCTGTCCGCATGAAGGTAGCTTAGACCCTTAGCTACCCATTAAGCGCTTAGCGAAGACTCTGATCCGAATGGGTGGATGCCCAGGCTGATCTGAGTCTGCGCTGGGCGCACAACCACATTGTTGGTTTTGTCGTGTCGCGGCTCATGTATTTCTTTCACACCGGACAGAAAATGTCATTCTTTTCACCTGGGATAGAAAATCTTTTCTTACCTACGACACAGGGTTTGTTCTATTTTTAGCGGTGCTGGAAAATTCTGTCTTGCCCATGGGCTGGGACAGCTAACACGAGCTTGAATTCTGTGCACCACTACGCGCTCCTTAAAATACGGTGCGCCCGGCTTGGCGATTCCATACTTTATGCATTATTCTTTCATAGGAATGAATTACCACATCGATAAAATCCAACCCAAGAAAGGATATTCATTCCTTATAATCCCATTATAGCCTGTTTCAAGGTCTTAAAGAAAAAATAGTCAATGTTTCACCGTGACAAACACGGTCGAGGAGGCCGCCATTTTGAAGACGTTACCAACTGACGTTTGAAATGACGTTGACGTTACGTCACAATTAACGTCATACACGCGCTTTCTGTAGTCAAATACTCAATACAAATTTTGTTCTTTGATATAAATTTCAATTACAAAATCTAAAAATGCGGATTTGTCAAGGACCTATTTTTTACTTGCCTGTTCACTATGTACAGCAGCCATGAGGGTGACACGGTTGTACTACTTACACTTGTACACGTTCGCATGAAATAGGCCTATTAGTTCCCCGTTCAATTTGAAGTAAATATTAATGTAGGTAAGAAAAAATAATCAATCATTGGTCTCCGATGCGGACAGGGAAATTCCAACCCTCGGGCACACGGGGTGTGTCGGAAACGAGGCTTGCGCATCGGAGACAAATGCTTGATTCTATTTGTCTTTTCCATTGCACCAATCATGGTAATGACATCCTTGACCATGCGGCATCCATGTTGTTCGTGCCTTAACTGATTGACTTGTAAAGACGATTTTAGCTGCGTGTGCAAGACCTTACTACAGCCAACATTAGCAATAAATCTGCAAAGGCAATGAAGGGATTTTCTGGCCGCTGGTTATAAAATTGCCTTCATAATGCCTTGATGCAAATGGGGCCAGAAAATCCCTTCATTGCCTTTGCAGATTTATTGCTAATGTTGGCTCTAGTAAGGTCTTGCACACGCATATATAGCCATGGTGGATCAGTAAGTTAACCACTGGCTTGCTAAGCTAGCGTTTGGGGTTCAAGTACCCCTGAAGGCGGAATAAGTTTCAATCGGAAATGGAGTTCCATTTCATACGACCTTTCATCATCGTCCTCCCATCGGCTCCACATGACTACGTTTGGGTGGCAATGTACATAATGTTAGAAAATACTAATACATCAAAGGTTGTATTGATAAGAAAAAGAGGTGAGCCGCGACACGAGAAAACCAACAAAGTGGTTGTGCGCCCAGCGCAGACTCAAATCAACCTGGGCATCCGGACAATCTTATCATAGTCTTCGCTCTGCGCTTAAAGGGTAGCTGAGGATCTAGGCTACCTTCATGCGGACAGTGAAGATTCTGATCAGACTGGGCGGATGCCCAGGCTGATCTGAGTCTGCGCTGTGCGCACAACCACTTTGTTGGTTTTGTCACGTCGCGGCTCAGGTATTGTAAGACTGATCGCAGTTTAAATCTGTACCTAAATCTTTAAGACTATTATAGATTTAAGTGCACCGCTCAAAACAAAATATTTTAAAATAACGATCTATAATCCGCCCCTATTGTTAATTCAAATACACTAAACTGTCCTTACAAATTCTTTTGTATTTCACAAATATTGTTAGAGCTTCTATTTCTATTTCGGATGCTTTACAGGTATATTTTTCTATTTAATTAATTTTATATACATTTTTCCGTCTATGTTTATGCTATCGCAAAAATTCAAAAAAAAATTTAAAAACTAAAATGAAAGTCGGATAGCCGGAATGCGCGCACAAGTAGAAAAATTATCGTTCCATGGTCGCGTAGCATTGCATTTCTTTTTTATGCATTTATTTATCTGTTTTTTTTTTTTTTTTTGTTTTTGTTTTTTTTTCTGCTTACTGCATTTGCATAAATGTTCGCGATGTACTAATGTACGCGATGTTCGGGGTCTACGTAGTTGCGCGAACTTTAATATCCGCGAACATTGTATCATGATTTACGAAGGAATAATAGAAAAGCATGACGAATTCATGAAGTTAAATACCCGTGAATGCGTCTGAAATTGCAAAAACCGCGAACTTTTGTCCAAGCGAACAATTGAGGCGCGACACGACAAAACCAACAAAGTGGCAAGTGCGCCCAGCACAGACTCAGATCAGCCCGGGCAGCCACCCAGTCTGATCAGACTCTTCGCTATGCACTTAAATGGTAGCTAGGTTCTACTCTAGCTCCATGGGGACAGCGAAGAATCTGATCAGACTGGGCGGATGCCATAGTTGATCTGAGTCGTCGCCGGGCGCACGTGCCACTTTGTTGGTTTTGTCATGTCGCGGCTCATTTGTACAATTACAGTATGTCATGTCACACAAAACAACCATGTACTTGTTGTTTACTACGCATCAATCCACTAGTCCAACATGTCGTTGTTGAAGCAGGTTCAGAAACGTTCCGTTATCTCAAAATAACAAAAAAAAGACAGACGAACAAAGTCATTTCTTCACAGACGTTTTTGATCCTAGTCAAAAAAAATCCACCTTTAACGGTACCTGTCAGCTACGTTATTAACGACTTCCGCTGCGATCACTTTGTTAGCGCAAAGTTTACAGAGTACATTGTACAACGAGGTTCTGAAGATGCAAATCTAGTTACCGCGACTTTAACTGAGCGGTTTAATACAGTTATAATTGAATCAGAAGAAATCAGTTTTTCGGCGGAATATTTTATCTGACAGTTTCCATCGCCTTTAGAAGGACGTTGGTTGCATTAGATATTTGATTTGTAGTAGGGCGAATATGTACACATTCAGGCGCGCGATACACATACAACTCAGTCGTTTTCATTCTTGCTTCCCTTGTCAATTAGGGTAAGCTATAAGGGACATGAATTTCTTTCCTTAAAGAGTTCACTCCTTACTAGAAGGCGAGAAGACCTGTGGTCGTATTTATAAAACGACTTAAGTCGTTGCTATGCCGTTGCTAAGGCCAAATTTCTATGAAGGAGATTCCCTACAACTATGAAATTTGCTCTGAAGGAACAGTTTGAAAAAGACTGTTCCTCCAGAGCAAATTTCATAGTTGTAGGAAATCTCCTTCATAGAAATTCAGCCTTAGCAACAGCACGGCAACGATTTAAGTCGTTTTATGAATACGGCCCCTGGTACATATGTAGCTCCTGGATTAGATGATAGCCTGCTAAGCGAGCACCGTGGTCGATTCCGGAGCGCTGAAGGCAGGAATGTTTTAACCCGTGAATGGGTTCCATGTCACAAAGCATTCCATTGTCACCCTCCTGTCGTTCTGATATGACTGAAATTCTGTTGAATAGGTCGTAAAATCACGTCATTTTTCCGACCTTCTTTTTAAGTCTAGGGAAGTAGACGGAAAGTCACAAAGTATTTTTTGTTCCTTTTCTGTAAACCTAAAGGAAAATCATTAATGCACCCAAACACCTTAATTTTAAGTTGTTCATCCCCAAGTTTATGTATGCATAAGCCGCGACACGCGACACGACCGAAAAAAAAACTGGCATGTGCATCTAGCGAAGGCTCGATTAAGCCTGGGTGTCCGCCCAGTCTGATCAGAGTCTGCGCTTAAAAGGTAGCTAAGGATCTAAGCTTCCCCCATGCGGACAGCGAAGAATCTGATCAGGCTGGGCAAATTCCCAGGCTGATCTGAGCTTTCGCTGGGTGCACAAGCCACTTTGTTGGTTTTGTCGTGTAGCGACTCAATATTACTTGCGCATGAGTACGAACTACGTTTGCTAGTATTAAATTAAATATTATGATTTTTCACCGTTGTTCTGTTTAATGCAAACTTTTATGTTCTTTTAAAATTTTGTCTGTAAAGAAAATTATTTGAACTGGAGACAACAAGAACAGACTCAGTGCCACACGGTGCCATGCATTTGAGCCGCGACACGACAAAACCAACAATGTGGCTGTGCGTCCAGCACAGACTCAGATCAGTCTGGGTATCCGCCCAGTCTGATCAGAGTCTTCCCTGTCCGCATGGAGGTAGCTTAGAGCCTTAGCTATGATTTAAGCGCTTAGCGAAGAGTCTTAGCGGACTAGGCGGATGCCCAGGCTGATCTGAGTCTGCGCTGGACGCACAACCACATTGTTGGTTTTCTCGCGACGCGGCTCATTTATAGGTTTGTTTCCTTGAACCTCCGATATTTTTCAGGCGGCTCAAGTACAGCTTAGCCGGGCCGCCAAGCGTAATCGTTAGGGCGTCTGACTTATAAGCCAGAGGTACGATACCCGGCCCGGCCACTTACTTTCATTTCTCCTTCCGCTGATTCAAGAAGGGCAGTTGTCAGTTACTGGCGAAAGTAAGTGCACTTAGTACTGGTTAACCGCTTAGGAGGTCTAAGCCTGCCCAGGAGTGAGTGAGTGAGTGAACTCGGGTTTAACGTCCCACCAACAAAGAGGTCATATGGAGACGGGACCTTGGTTTAAAGTCTCATCCGAAAGACCGGAGAAGCGGGGGGTCGATCCTGCGACCCCTGGATTGGGCCGCCCTGGAACAGTGTGGTTAGGTTAACTGACCGTCCCGACATGACATAGCTGTGTACCGCGGACGTTAAACAATAACACAACAACATCAAGTATACAGCTTACTCTTTGCTCTCTCTATTTCAGCTGAACGGTGCATGTATACATGTAACAAGAAAACTTCAACGCGATCATGTATCAGCTTATGAACACAAGGAGAAGCTCAAGAGACCAATATGTAACAAGGAAAGTGACATTTTAACATTTGGAACTTTCTCTGAAAATGCTTACTACTAGACGCACAAAAATTTGAAAAATGGACACAATGCCAGTAGTATGTCGTTGAAGCATTTAAATCGCCTTGTAAGGATGTACATATATCTAAACGACTGACGTTATAAACTTTACTCCTTTCAAAATGCCTATTTCATTTAAATGACAGTTGACAGATAGGTATGCGCTTGAAGTATTTAGCATGGAATTGCTTCCTTAGTCTCAAAGAAGTTGACAGTTTGATTTCTTTAGCTTAGTGATCACGCAAAACTACAACAGCTCTCTAACAAAACTTTAAAAAAAGGAAAACAGTTTGGAATCATGAGTAACGAAACGGATTACCGGTGGCTTCTTGAACAGCTGAATGATGAGAAGGCTGTGGCTTTAATACCTGCCATGGTTGTGATGGGATTTCTTATGTTTCTGGGTCTTTTCGGTAATAGTTTAGTTTGTTTCTTTTACGGGTGTAAGTCAAAGACCACCCCTGCCACCTCATTTATTTTATCGCTTGCAATATTCGATTTACTCGCTTGCACTGTTGCAATACCTGTCGAGATAACTGACATGAGATTATTCTATATGTTTGAGAGTGTAGCAGCATGCCGACTTCTTACTTTCGTGAATCATTTTTCTGTGATTGGATCAGCATTTACTTTAAGTGCTATAGCTGTTGACCGATACAGGAGAATTTGTAAGCCATTTGATAAACAACTGAGTATAAACCAGGCTAGAATTATCTGTGCGATTTGTGGTGGGTTGGGTGTTGTGTTGGGGTGGCCTGCTATAGCCTTATATAATGTGGAAATAGTGAATGTGAACAATACGTATAATGCCACTCTCACTGGCTATGATTGCACATCTATTAAAAACCCTGATTACGAGCCGTATGCGTGGGCATACAATGTGGTACAGTTCGTAGGATTTATTGGAGTGACACTTGCACTGATCATTGCGTACTTTCTAGTCGGCCGTCAACTCTACAAGCATAAAAAGTTTCGATTTTATGTAGCGAAGAAAGGATTGAAAAGGACTTCTAGTGGAACTAACGTCACTTCCGGAGATTACTCGTCAGAGCGCGTGATGTCTTCCACACTTCCGGTCAGTATTCCGGAAGAGAAGGAAGAGTGGAATGAAGACGAACTAGAAGAAGTTGAGTTTGACGGTCCACCCGATGATCCACCTCTAATGAGAGAGAGTATTCCAGATCTCCGGGAGCTGCTGGATTTTCAACAAGGTATATAAATACTAGGCACGTTCGGCATAATTACTTGGGTAAACTCGAGCAAAATCCACTTGGGTATTTCTCGGGTTTACCCAAATATTATACCAAACCTGCCCATTGGTTGAAGCTTACATTTTAAGAGCATGGTCCTGCATACCCTCTGTTTTTAAAACCAGTCACACTCAGATAGTTTGAAGTGAAGCTACACTGTAAAAATGTGTTTAGAATCAATGTAAAAAATGCAGTCCGATTTTTTATGTGTTTAAATCGTAACATGTTCAATTTGTAACATGTTTAGGTTTATGTTTAGAAATTAAAAATGTACAAAACTGATTATATTTACCTTTTATTTTGAAATATTTCTCTTTCAACATTTTCGTCTCTTTTTTTTTTTTCGTTCTTCAACGGGGAAAAGAGAGAATGGATTTATCCGAAACGCGTAACAGAATAAAACGTGTTTAGCAGACTTTGTCCACCTCTAATGAGAGGACGGGCTTAACGTTAGCATACATAGTAAAATAGGCCTAATACATGCAACAGTGCAAATAAGATCTCTTTCCCAATCATACGGCTTGTTCTATTGTTTCCAGATAATGACAGTCGGCCTAGCTCAGCCTTAAACGGGCTAACAGAGGTGGACATAGATCGGCCGATATCTCGACCAAACTCTGGCAGACCGAATTCCTGTGGAAGACCTCCAAGCTCAGTGTGTACTGGGATATCAGGCCTCAGTGGGCAGTCAAAGAAGAGTATAATGACTTTGAAAAGCGTAACAATATGTGATAAAAGTGAAAATCAAATATTCAATATCGAACCACGTGACAAAAGCAGCATGACAGCATGGAGGCCATCGAGTGGAAGAAGTGATTCGACATGGTCCAATAGCATCACTCGTCCAAATAGCATCAGCAGTTTGGCATCAATTCCTCGTACAGCTAGCTTATCCTCTACAGGTGGTAGAAGTTCTCGACCAGGAAGCGGTGATAGTACAGCTTCAGTGTCCAAAGCAGTTTATCCGGACATTCCAGTGACGGCGTCAAATAAACTGAAAAATCTTCAGCGTTCCCAAAGCGACAGGAGTCTTGGTAAACAACCTAAAGTACATCCACTGAGGAAAACCGCTAGCAATGACAGTTCAAAGTTTAATAGTAGTAAAAGCCCAACGCGTAAGAGCAGTTTACGACGCACCGGAAGTAGCGACAGTGCCAAAATGAACACAGATACAGACAATTTAAAGGATCTAAGAATGAAAATGCTGGACATTAACACTATTAAGTACACTATCATTATGATTATAATTGCATTTGTTTTCATTCTAAGTTGCGTTCCATACTTGGCGCTTGCAGTTTATCGCACATACGCTCCAGACAACTTTGTGTATACGCTAAATGACTTCCAGCTAGTCTGGTTTCAAATAGGCATACGTTCGTACTTTCTAAACGGAGCTATAAATCCTCTTATATACGGATTTTTTAATTCACAATTCAGGGCATTTTTCTATAATGCGTGGTGTTCATGTTGTCGGAGAGATCGAACTGTTGTGTCTGAATCTAATGAGAAGGAACTGTCGGACTCAAAAACAGCGTCCACTCACAGACATTCTCTGACAAAATAAAACGTTTATTGTAACGTTCAACAAACTTGGACAAACCTCCCAGGAAGATCACTCTGAATTGGTAGGATTTTTGTCTCGCTTCTCTCATGGGTCTAAAGCTTGAAGAACAGAAATTCAAGGTGGACGCCTTACGCCACGGTTTAGTATTTGTAGCTTTAAATATCTTATGTTTCAAAATCTCAGACCAGGTAAAAATACAGTTACATTTCAGTCTTACAAAGCCGATTTCAATTTTTTATAAGGCAATTACCCTGTAGTAATGTCATTTGTCTGAAGCAACTGTCATTGGTTTATGAAATGACGTCATTTACCAGGAAACTTTGGAATGGTCAGTTTTCCGAAGAATCCTGGTAAATGGCTTCACTTCACTCAATGATAGCATTTGGCATAGACAAAAGACTTTAGTGCGGGGTTACTGCGCTGTACGGCATAAAAATTGGACCTTTAAGACTCGAGATATAGCCAATTTTCTTACTTGGTTTGAGATCATTTTCTTTCGGGAAAAAAGCTATTAACCGTTATAATTATCGTGACGTACAATGTCCACCTTCAGAATCTACTGTCCTTTAAACCTTAATGCGCCAAAAAGCAGACGACAAAATTTACGTCTGTAGAAATTTTAAAAATTGTTTTGTCAAAGCTATATCATATGAGAATGAAAGACTGTAGAGCAAACAGTGTAGATCCAGATGAGGTGGCTCATTATGAGCCACCTCATCTGGATCTACACTGTTTGCAAATTTGACATTTTTTCCATTTTTGGCGCTTTAAGGGTTAAGAAGAAGCTCCATGGGAAAGGGGATTAGCTTTCAGACTGGCAATACTATTGTAACTCAGGAAAACAGTGGCCAATGCAATATAGAGGGCTCATTAGTACGTTTCATATAATGTATGTGAACTGTAGTCATGGAAACATTGGTGTCAGTGAAATATTTATATAATGCTATTATTTTTAAGCATCACATTTTTAGTCTAAATGTATATTTTTGCACTTTAAAGAATGAGTATTCAATTTGAAATGAATGAGGAAAGGAGAAAAGCTAATTGCCTTGCGTTTTAAATGAGATACTGCTAGATACATTTATTAATATTATTATTATTTTTTCCTTGTGTGTTATTTCTCATTCGTGGTTACTCAGTTTCTCTCTTTTCTTTTCTCAGTGTAGCCCCCTATAAAATGAAGAAAAACATGGTTCACTTGGGTTTCTGCGTAACAGAATCACGCCAGTGTTGACAGGGTTAATTTAATCAATGCTAAACTGTACTGATACATGTATTTTAAATAGCATGTCTGGGTATTTAATCACCGTGTGCTACTGGACAGGATTGCCACCGGAAGCTGCTGACATGGTACGTCGATAATCGGTTCGCTGAAAACTGTATTTGTAGGTGATCGGACAGTCACCCGAGCGATAGGCCCATAACATGAAAGCAAGTATCTTATTAATGTACTTAGTATAATTGAAAAAAGCATACACACTTCATCAAGATTGATCGTTCTAAGTTTGTGCATAAAAATAAAAGCATTTCAAATGCCTTTGGGAGTCACCGTTATATATTTTTTATCAGATCGAGTTGCCCCAAAGGAAGCAATTCGGTGATTCAGCAGTAAATTGCATCATTTTTCTAAGAAATTACTAATTCAAAGTATGAATACCAGGCCCGGATCCAGACCACAACGCACTGGTGGGGCTCTGGATAACTGGTGGGGCTTGGAGGTACCGAGATACACGTATATGTGTGTGTGGGGGGGGGGGTGAAAATATGGCATAATTAGGGATAACTTTGATGAGAAAATTTGAAAAAGCATTTTTGCTTAGAAATAAATGTTGTGATATTTCATTAGAATCGCCTCGCCGAGGCGATTCTAATGAGATGTAACAACATATATTTTATTAAAAACATTATATTTTAATCTAACCACATGGATAGATTACCTCAAACTGTCATCAGATACTTCTTATTATCTGAATGCCTACATACTATACATAACTCAAAGGCCCAGATGGCGGGGCTGAAGCCCGAAAGTCCGGGGCTGAATACAGAGTAGGTTATCCCTTTAATACTTCCTCTTACTAAAAATTCACTCTACATACGAAGCTTTATCCAGCGGTTTAAAAGCAATGTTTCATTATTCAGCTAACCGATTATCGGACTCACAGTAACAGCAGCTTCCAGTTGGAAATGTCGGGTAGCACTCAGTGATAACTGGCTGTGGTATTCCAAGTGAACAACACGTTTCTCAGGTCCACTAACACAGAGATTCTGCACCTATGAGAAAGTACTAGAACTCCAAATCTGCTTTAGTATCTGTGATATATTATTTATTTTTAAGATGAATGGGAACAGTTTCAGGGACAATAACTAAGATTTTTTTGTGTGTGCTTTAGGTTTGTTTTAAATATTGGCAATATTTAAAACAATCGTAATACGACATTCACAGTGTACACATAACTGAGTTGTTTTTGAGTCTCTCTTAAAATCAGTGCATGAAATAATCGCATCAGTAGAGTATATGCGTTTGCGCATAAATATACAAAAAAGTTAACCCAGTGACTTGCTAATATGTGCTGTCTCTGAGAAGCCTGTTCATTAACACCCGCAATTTAAATATACATGTACTTTAAGACAGATTTTACCTTGACACACCTTAAACCGACTTATTTCAAACTTCAGAAGATAAGCCTGGAAAGCCGCATGACTTGTTTGATAATCTCTTGGACGTATTTCAGTCAGATCACTCGAAACTAAAAAATAAGTGAATAAATTTTTCAATGTCGTGTCATGAGAGAAAGGTAGCAGTAAATTGTAAACAAATGTTTATGCCAACAGAGTAGGCCTGATTTGACCTTGCATTACATGTATGCTGCATCTGATCTCGGGCTACGCTGTTTGACAACACACGTTTTGTGGGGCGCTAGGCATCTGCCAAATACTTGAGAAGACACAACCTTCACCTTATACGCACGACACAGGCACAGATCCCATCGGCATGCATATGCCCGAACAGCGCGTATTACTATTATTTTTCATTTATTTTTTTTTCACTCACGGCCCAACAATAATCGATCCGATCTTTGATCTTTGATCAGCAGATTATAGATTTTAATCCATTTCAATAGAAGTTAATCTGACAAACATCAAAATATTATTTCTTTGGAGAACTGCCATGTTGGGTTGGTCTTTATTATTATGATGTCATTTTTTTAACGTGCTAGTGACCTATATATTTTGTAAACTCGTCTTATTTTTATAAGTAGTAGTAGTTAAAACGACTAGTAGTTGTAAAACTTGATTTTTTTTTTTCATTTATTTATTTAAATATTATTATTCTTATTTTTATTATTATTATTATTATTATTGTTGTATTTACGGTCAATTTTCATTTATTTTTTCTTCTACTGATTTTTTATTGTATTAATATATTATTGTTATTATTGTTTTTATTATTATCAAAACTGGAATCGAATTTGAAGGTTTCTTATAGATAAGTGGCCGAAGGAGCTGTAGGGGATAGAGTCCCGTGCACTGTGTCATGGCAACAGCATATGAAAGGGGGAGCCCATGCCTCTCGTTTCTCTGCATTATCCTACTGTGATTCGAAGAATTACCCATTTACTGCTGGAATGACAGGGGGAGTTTTCAGTCGTCGGTCCAACCCGGAATCGAACCTGCGACCTTCAGCGCCATTCCCGAGCGCCTCTATTCACTCAATCATGGCGGCTCCTGTTTATTATGATTGTTTTAGCTGGCATTGTTCAAAGACCTTTTGATGCATTGATCATCAGCTGACAACAAATCTGGGAGTCAACCATCGAGTAAAAATGATTGATTGATCGATTTGTTGCTTTACGTCCACGGTAAACAGCTATGGTCATGTCGGGACGGTCAGTTAACCTAACCACACTATTCCTGGACAGGCTTAGACCTCCTAAGCGATTAGCCAGTACTAAGTGCACATACTTTCGCCAGTGACTGACAACTGCCCCTCTTGAATCAGTGGAAGGAGAAACGAAAGTATGTGGCCATACCGGGTATCGAACCCAGGACCTCTGACTTATGAGTCAGGTGCCCTCCCGACTGCGCTACGCGGCCCGGCGCCGAGTAAAAGAAAGCAGGTCTTTCAAAATGAGCATGTCTTTCAAATCAGTGTATCTTCAGGGGTCGTAACTCTGCCTCTCTCATATTTCCTCGTTCTAGATTGGGGTCAACTTTAAAAGGAAAGAATTCACTCCCTTAGAAGCAAGTTCTTTCCTTCGAAAATAGACTATACTTTGGAAGGGCTTTTTATTTCGTCCACGGAAAGCAAAGAGCCTTCCAAAACGATCTCAAAGATCAAACTCCTGCTTGAAACACGGATCTAGATGTTTAAAGGTTTTTGAAATTGTTTAGAACGGGTAACCCCCATTTCACAGGTGAATTACCCAGGACTGGTTTACATTCAGCTGACATTCTTATCTCAAATATCGATATCTCAAAATACATGTACCCTCTTGTATTAAAAGACATACTTCCTTACTCCCTTACTTTTCCTCTCCTTTTATCTGAAACTACTGATATCTCAAACTTCGCTTTGAGATATCGAGAGTTGACTGTACCTAGATAATTCCAGAAGGATAATCCCCGTCTTATAACCAAATAAATACACTAATTACCGAGATGTGAGTTTGCTGATAAGTCATTCTGGGCTTAAACAGCGGATACCTACACTGTAAAAAATTACCGTAGATTTTACAGTAGAATACCTGGTCCATTTCCCGTTATTTTACGGGCGTGTGCCTGTAGAACATAGTTTTGAAATCTCGATATGGTAGAGTTATGTTACCTGACCACACTCAATAATACCTTTATGGTGTTGAAGGGCTATATCACCAAAACAACACCTGTTTTATTCTATCCTACTCTGCGTGATGATTCTTCCAGTGTTTACGGGCGCCCGTAAAAAAAACAGGCAGCTGGTTGCCAGGTATTCTGCCGTAAAATCTATGGAGATTCTTTACAGTGTAATAATAAAATTAGTTGTACTTTAAATCTGAGACTGACTTGTCATAACGACATGAATCTTAGCGGAGTTGGACTTCCATTTTTTCGGATTATTTTGGCTTTTTATAGGTTCTGTCGGCGTCGGTCATCTCCTTCCTGATGCCCTTGTCTGTCTCGTTTGTCGAGACACAGGGGTTGGGGTGGCTCAAAGGGGACGGCTGCGCTCCCGAGTTAATACGTAGGCGTCTCTTACCTAATGTCTGCGGTTACTGTTTCTCGCGGAATGAGACAGTGTGGCTTGGAGAGGGATGCTCGTTGACAGGCGAGACCTGTCTATCACCTCTTTTCTTTCAAACTTTTTGGGTTTACCGACACTAAGGAACAGGTTAAATACAGAAACGCTACATTTATACTTCTCTATTAGTGGCTTTTGAAGTACACGTCGCTAAATGAAGAGTGTGCATGTCTCGTCCTTCCTTCATTGACTGGTTTTGAACCAATCACATAAAATATCTTACAATTATCTTAATCATTCTGCATGAAGTACAGTTTGTGGGCGTGTTTGACGATTATTTGAACCGCAACAGGAGGGAGAAACCAAACAAAGTGGCATGTTTGCCCAGCGGAGACTCAAATCAGCCCGGACATCCGCCCAGTCTGATCAGAGTCTTCGCTTTCGGCATGGAAGTAGCCAAGACCCTAGCTACCTTTTGAGCGTATATCGAAGACTTATCAGACTAGGAGGATGCCGAGGCTGATCTGAGTCTGCGATGGGCGCCCATGCCACTTTGTTTAGTCGTGTCGCGGCTCAGTTAGTTCAAGGTTATCTGTTAAGGTAAATGAGTTCACCTTTAGGGGATGCAACTCTGCCATTTTCAGTCTTGCGTCCCTTCTCAAGGAGCGTGAACTCGTAATAAAGAGGTTGGATGGATGATTTGCGATTTTACGTCCTTTTCAACATTATTTCAGTCATATCAGGACGATGGGACTGTGATAATCCAAGGCTGTGTGCAATGGAACCCCATTTACGGTAGGAACAATTCTCGCCTCAAGCGGGGCTCGAACCCGGTCCGGTACATCAGTAGGTCAGCGCTTAACCCGTTGAGCTACCGGGGCTCCTAAAAGAAGCAAGAATTTAGAGGAATATCTGTCCTGTAAGAGTAGAACCATTTGGGAAGGCTTTCATTGTCCGATGAAGCAAACATGAAGTCACGAAAGCTGTTCTTCTTGGTGATTTAAAAACGGCGAAAACCATAGAGCTAAACGTTTCCAAACTATGGTGTACCAAGACAGTCAAAAGCACCGATACGGGTTGATCCGTATCGGTCCTTTTGACGCTCTTTGCACACCATACCTTACATAAATGCTGTCACCATTTTATTAATTTCTATCGGTGTGAACTGTTGAAGGCCAGTCTTTACAATCACCTCGACGAAGATCCAGAGCATCATAATTATGCTATAGATTGTGAGCATCCCAGAATAACAGAAGCGAAACTGTAGGCTGATGACGTCAGACATAATTAAATGACACTTGAAATAGTCATGAAACGGAAAATGACTATTACCGTATCTGAAATACTACGCCTAGAGAAAAGCTCTGCAGTATTAATACCTCTTGTGTCTAAAATGGAGAATAAAGAAGAATGCTGCTGGATGCAAAAAAATATGTAACAAATTATGGTGCAGTTTTGCGAAAAACGAGCTCGGACGAGACACATTCATGAGTGAAAACGGCAGTATCGGCTTATGCTATGGGGGAAAAAACTCTAGTTTCGACTTTTGAAGAGGCATCGGTAACCTTATTAGACTAGAGATCAATATACAGACAATTTGAAGTTTCAATGCCCTTTCAACAGTACACAATAAGAGACCGTGCGGGCCGTTAGCTAGTGATTTTAGACCCATACGTAAAACTACACGTACATGGTAAAATCCGTGTACAGAGTAACAGTCCTAGTGCTTACTACTATCTCAGTATCATTCAAATCTCCTTAACTGTTCAAATCTGGGCACATTCGACACCATTACTTGGACAAACCCGAGCAACACCCAGGCATTCCTCGGGCTACAAGGGTACCCGAGGAATATATGGGTCTTGCTCGGGTTAACTCAAGTAATAATGCCGAACATGCCCACTGTACTATAATACTCCTTCCAGTTAAAACTCAGTCTCATTCTTCCTTACACAATAAATACCCCAACAGTAGGATACGGTATCATTCCGCCTTGTACATGTACTGTAATAACCGCAAGGCTTGAGCATGTTCGGCATAATTCTTTGGCTAAACCCGAGTACTAATATACAGTTTATCTACTAGTCCCTTTTAAGATATGGAATTTATAAACCGAGGGAAGTTTAAAGATCCGATAAAGAAAAGAGTCCGAAGGATTAACAAATACATAGCTTCCAGTGGCCCGAGGAATACCCGAGTATTGCTCGAGTTTATCTAAGTAATTGTGCCCACTGACACCCAGTATCACTCTGCCTGATAGTAACTACATTTATCCTTACTATGTACGGCAAAACACTACGGGCAGGTTTAACATAATCAGTTTCGCAAACTCGGGCATTGCCCATATTTTCCTTTAGCTACTCGAAGGTATTTATATATACATATCTTCGAAAAGCCTGAGGAACACGATGGTATTTCTCGGGGTTACCCGAGTAATTATGCCAAACGTGCCCTATAATTACACCAACTGTTGGGATACATTATCCATTCTGGACGGACACTCGGCGCTAGGTTTGTACGATTATCTTTCCGTACCGTTGGGACACTTGGGAAACGTCGTTACGAGATTTGAAACAGAACAGAACAGAATACAATATCCAACTGCACTACATGCAATTCAGTTTACTACTTTTATCGGGTCAAGTACAGGTAAAATCTTTACTAAGATTTACGATAGGTGGATTGTGCAGTCTTTGATAGAGCCACAGGCTAGCAACCTTTATTTGAGACGGCTGCTTCAATGTACATTTATTTGAAATTTGGCACTCTCCCGAACTTCTGTTCTTTTATCTTGATCTTCCTTTGACGCCATTGGCGCTGTATGTCATCAGTTTGGTACCTCCATTTATACCTTGTGCTTGGTTTGTCGAGTCTTTTCCCAAGGGGTTCTAGTTTATGCTTGCATCTATCGTCTGCCACACCCCACGTCGGTAATATTTCTGCCTAACTAAGCTCCAGTCAATTTAGACACGCCTCTGAGATGATATGGTATCAAAGGCTACTGGAAATCACATTTAAGGACCACGTTACTAACAAAGACAAGTAGTCATTTGAGAATACGACAAACATCTGATCATGGTGGAGAAATAGACACCAGTAATTTGGTCATATTTCATAGTCTTGCGCGTTAATGAAAACAATCTTACAGGGCACAATGAAAGGAAATAGAAGGAAGGGCTATCGAAGAAGAAAGACAGTCTTATAGACTGGGCAGGGATGGACTTTTCCAGCACAACCAGTGCAGCTGAAAACAGGGCCAGTTGGAAACAGATTGTTGCAAAGCCATCTGTGGTGCTCCAACGACCTTCGAGGTTACGGCCGGGATAGACTAGACTATGAATCACATATTGGAGCCACATAATGTGATTTCCAACAATGTGACACTGGTGACAAGCAAAGGCTCTGATCAGACTGCACATAAGTGCAGTCTGATCAGAGCCTTCGCTTGTAACATCAGCCGTCTTTGGAGGTGCCCCAAGCCATACAGCCAACAGTGAGGTCCCTGATTGTCCTGTATAAATGAATGATAATGTCACATGGCATGGCTCATGTTTATAATCCAATGACTAGTGATTCAGAGCAGTTATTAATTAGCTAATCTAAATGACACATAGAATGGTAGTCACTGATTAGATAGGAGAAATCTATTTTCAATATAAACAATGAGAAGCCACTCGGGAACTATAGATCAACAAAATAGGAAATATTTCATTTTGTTGAAGAGACAGAGCATTAATTATTCACGCGTCTGTAAAGGTCAAAATGGAAGTCATCGGTGAATGGTATAAACATTTTGTAATTATGCAACCGTGCAAGGCATATTCCTCATCTACATTCAAACTGTCCAAAATAGTGAAGACTCAGATCAAACTGTTCCTAAAGAGCAGTCTAATAAAGAATATCAGTTTACCATTTATAGCCCGAAGCTGTTTTTTGTTGTTGTTGTATGTTAATTTTCCTTAGGTTCATATTTTTGGAATCTATTTTACTACGTCTGGAAAGCGAACAATTCCATTCCCAAGTGAAAACTAAAACTTCAGACATACGCAAATAGATACCCAAAGTATAATAATGCTAATCGACTTAAATCCGTATCTTTTACGGTGGAATAACTGGAAACCAGCTGCCAGTCCATTTCCCGTTATTTTTACCGACACCTGTAAAAATTGCAGGAACCATCACGCACAGTAGGATAGATTATTGCAGGTGTTGTTTTTAGTAATATAGCCCTTCAACACTACAAAGTTATTTTCGAGTGCGGCCAGTTAACATAACACTACGCCTTGCTGGACTGGCAGCTGGTTGCCAGTTATTCTACAGTGTATGTAAAATTATTGGTATAAAAACAGGTGAAAAAGATGAACTTGCGGAGATATCATAAAACTCCTGAAAGTGACCAAACCGAAATTTCGGTTTGGTCACTTTCAGGAGTTTTGTGAACAAATTTCGGTTTGGTCACTTCCAGGAGTTTTGTGAACACTCCGCGAGTTCTATTACTTGAAAGCAAAATGTTGTGTGCAAATATACTATACATGTAATACAAACATGCAAGTCCAATACCATCATTACATAATATGAGCCGCGACACGAGAAAACCAACAAAGTGGTTATGCGCGAAGCGCAGACTTTGTTGTTTTATTTTCAGCCTGACTATCTGAGGAGTTATGAGTAACTGTTACATGTATTTTCAGATGGGAATAGAAATGTGCGTCTACCAGGTATGTTTAAGGGTTTAAACATGTTGTAAGTAGACGCATATTTTCATAGCACGTCTAATAAAAATAAGAAAAAATACCCAATTTTCCGAAATAACAAGCGTTCAGTCATATTTATTGTTTTATTATTATTCTATTATCATTGTAAAGAGAACATTATTTGTACTAGTACAAGCTGGCGACATCAGTCTTGTTAATGTAACACTTAAGGCGCGAAAATGATTTTTTTTTAATTTTCAAACAGCGTAGATCCAGATGCGGCGGCTCATAATGAGCCGCCTCATCTGGCTCTATACTGTTTGCCCTCTAGTATTTGAATTCTCTATAGTTCGCACGAAACATTTATTGAACTTTTGCATACATAAATTGTGTCGTCTGCTTTTTAGCTCTCAAGTTTCATTCCTGTAATTCCACAAATCAGAATAAAAGGGCCTGCTGTGCTTGCAGTAGGTGCGGGTGGGGTTGTTTGGATATATTTTCGCTCGCCTGATATTTCTCTTTCCTTTCTCCTTCTCTCTTGGAGACGGCCCGTACTGTCTCATAGAGCCGTTAGACCCAAGGCAAACAACCAACCAACCAGTATAAGTCATTTTTCTTTAAAGTCTCCATAGTCCTATCAGTGGTAAAATCGTCTAAACTCAAATCATTGTAAAAGGCGGTTCAATCTTCACGTTTGGTAGTAAACTGTGGGTTGGTGTGCATATATTGAGTCACATAACTAGCAAAAAGGAGAGAAAACAAGTTTTTTGAAAATAACAAATCGCTCCATAAAATACAATTTCCTGTCAGCAGTGCTATATAGATATAGGCGGGATAGTGATTGGGACTCCATGACTGTGCATTGTATTTTTACCATTTTATTCAACTTTATGAAATCGAAAGTAGGTCATTTTTAGTTGCCAACTAAAATGACCCAAATAAGTTTTCAAACCCTTTTTATGTCAAACTCAAGGATGTTTTATTTGTTTAAAGCTGGCTAATCACGGTCATTTACACTGATGAATCTTTATTGAGAAGCTTGCAGCGATACCTCATGATAAATTTTTTCACGCTGATAGAGCAATAGGGCCTTTAAGCACCAGAGACGAAAATAGCTAAATTTGCAAACGGCGTAGATCCTGATCAGCTGCCTCAGTTTGTCCTCTAGTCTTTGAATTCTCAACATGATATACACTCGTAGCTCCGACGAAACAGCTTTTGAAAGTCTGCAGACGTACATTGTTTTTGTTCTGCTTTAAAATTGCATTTCTAACTACATTAAAGTATAATGGGCGTCCTACTTGGTTTACGAGCTATTATTTTTGCAAAATGCCAAAAACCAAGAGACAACAATGGCTATTATAATGACAATAATGGTTAAATTTACCACTTTAAACAGAACAACGCTCATTATAGCATTCCACAGTACATATTCACATGTCATTTTCATTTTACAAAAAAACGCTTTCATAAGCTACAGTTAGTACTTTGCAAACAGTGAATGACGTTTTATTTCAAAACGTCCACTCCCAAAACGTCTACTCTCAAAACGCCTACTTCCACTTGGTCTACTGTGCCAAAACGTCTACCATTTGGTCTTCTGTACCAAACCCCTATTCTCATCGGTCCACACTGTTCATATTCCTTCTGGAGGTATTCCTGGTTTGGATGTCAATATTACATGTTTCTGTAACATAAGCATAGACTGGAATAACAATAATTTAAAACTACAGGTAGTCCAAACTAGAAGTTATATTTTTTGGCCCAGTAGACCAAATGGGAGTAGACGTTTTGACACAGTAGACCAAATGGGCTTCTTTAATGGCCAATCAGTTTGGCTGTGGGAGAAAAACTGTAGAGCCATTATAAGCAACTGTAAGTTTGCCTATAGCTCTTTCCTGAATAGATGGAAAGCACTTATAACAAGAAATTGAAATAAATTATTAAAAAGGATAAACTGAAAAATTTGCGAGAGATTCCCCAACTCCGTGTCGCAGTTCGGCTTAAACAGCGCTAATATTGATTTCGCGCCAAAACCTGACATTGCAGCTAACCTAAAGCTGCACTGCATTTTTGGATAGTGTGACCCCATACCCATCCGACATGCTAGGACCTCCTAGAGAGGAGAAAGACGTCAGAGATCGCGCACTTATGGGCAGGAGATAAAGTTGGTTTAGTCCAGAAATTCAAATTCTCTAGAAGCAGCTTTAGATTCAACCACATACATTTGAAAACATATTTAATACTTTAATACTGAGAGAGAGAGAGAGAGAGAGAGAGAGAGAGAGAGAGTGTGTGTGAGAGAGAGAGAGAGAGAGAGAGAGAGAGAGAGAGAGAGAGATTTGAAAACATATTTGAGCCGCGACACGAGAAAACCAACAATGTGGTTGTGCGCCCAGCGCAGACTCAGATCAGCCTGGGCATCCACCCAGTCTGATCAGAGTCTTTGCTGTCCGCATGAAGGTAGCTTAGACCCTTAGCTACCCTTTAAGCGCTTCGCGAGGAGTCTGATCAGACTAGGAGATTGCCCAGGCAGATCTGAGTCTGCGCTGGGCGCACAACCACATTGTTGGTTTTCTCGTGTCGCGGCTCATTTAATACTGTGCAAGAGAGAGAGAGAGGAACAGAGAGAGAGAGTCACGGAATTGGAATCGGTAATTCGGAAAACAACATTTAAGAGTTTAATGTGTCCGCTCTTGCACGAAAGTGTGCATTCAAGATTTCGTTAATAAATTAAATATACTAAGGCGGTTTTCCATGAAGCGTATTAGCGCGTCCATACTGCTTTTCCGCGCTCCCTTTCCAATGCATAAACAAGGCACACGCTAAACAAATATAAACCTCTATGGAAAACAGCTTTATTTGAAGCGATTTGCAACTTTTACTTTCGACGTATGATCATCAGTGGCTTTAACCCTATTGCACTCAGAAAGGTCAAAACTCCATAGAGTTTTGGCCTTTCTGAGTGCAATAGGGTTAAAACTCCATAGAGTTTTGGCCTTTCTGAGTGCAATAGGGTTAAAACTCCATAGAGTTTTGGCCTATCTGAGTAACCCTATTGAAAGGCCAAAACTCCATAGAGTTTTGGCCTTTCTGAGTGTCATAGAGTTAAACTCCATAGAGTTTTGGCCTTTCTGAGGGCAATAGGGTTTAAACTCCATAGAGTTTTGGCCTTTCTGAGTGCAATAGGTTAAAACTCCATAGAGTTTTGGCCGTTCTGAGTGCAATAGGGTTAACTTGTAATACCAAACACTATAACAGTTCTAGAAAAAACGTGTTCCAAAATAACAACTGTTCTAGAAAAAGTGCATTTAAGGTAATGGGTACACTTGTAAGGGAACGTACTCTGCCGTAGGAGTCAATTCTTTCTTTGAAGAGTAGAGACCATATTTGAAGAATCGAATCATTTTAAGATTTTGTTGGAAAAGGACCAGAGTCTCTCGACAAGGACCAGAGTCTCTCGACATAGGGTCAAAAGTAAAAAAGTAAGAATTTTAAGTCTCTGGAAAAACATGAATTTATCGTATTATGACTGTTGATTCTCATTGACCATAAAAATTCTAAAAGCTCGTACATCTTAAAAATAATCACCATAAATGTCCTTAAAATAGCTCAGTATGTATTTTACAATGCAGTAATGCATTCATAAGATGCTTAAGGAATGACAAACAGTGTAGACCCAGCTGATCAGTCAGGACTGCTGATCAGTCAGGACTGCTGAGCAGTCGGGCCCCGAGGTTATAAAACTTTTTTTGTGCTCAACTCAGCTGAGCATGAAAATTTCTCTGCTGATAAATATGAAAATGCCAACTAATGTTGGCATTTTCATATTCATAAGCAGAGAAAATGTCATACTCAGCTAAATTGAGCAAGAAAACAGCTGTACTTACAGTAATTTGCTATTTATTAGCAGGTAAAATTTCATGCTCAGCTGAGCTGAGCATGAAAAAAGTTTTTTAACCTCCGGGGCCTGATCTTGGTCTATAGTGTTTGTTCAGACCTATCTGTCCCAATACTAAGAATTTTTATGGTATACGGAAATCTGGAGTTTTCCTCCAAACGTTTTGCAATGGCCATATTCGGCTGAGCGTTTCTTACGTCACGATTTTTAGCGCGGAGCATCTTTTCTATAAAAAAATTAAAAAAAAATAAGAAGGAAAAAAAAAAACGCTCCACGCTAAGAATAATGAAGCACATTTTAACGTTTCGTGCTTTACGAATCTTAGTGTAAAGCACTTTTACTAAATTTTGACTATATTGGCGGTAAACACAAAGAGCACTAAATTATAAGTCCGCAAATATTTGAGTTTCAATATGTTTACCTACGTACAGCTCAGCAGAGGCCCAGATTAAAAGCAGAACTTGACGAGTAATTTGGATATTTTCTATAATGTTCCATGAAACTATACATTGTGGCATTCCCTTAGAATCGCCTCGATGAGACGACTCTAATACATGACACAATGTATATTTTAACAAAAAAGTAAGACAAATTATTACAAATTTAAATTAAATTTTCTTTACTTTCTGGAGCCATAAAATATCATGAACGCCAAAATTAAAATACGCCAATATGTCCTTTTCATCAAACCGCGAAATTTTGATAGCGCAGATATTAAGTGTTTTACAGTAGACCATGAAGCACGATACGGACAATGTTGTGCAAAGTTCAGCACTATCTGTCAGATCTTCGACAGCATTTTGATCGAGACAGAAGGTCGTAACATCCTTGCCGAAACTTTTTGTCACAGAATAAATAAATAATTGGGTTAGCAATGTTGTTTATGATGAATATTCTTAAAAACAGCTGATAAATCATAACCTCGGTAGCACTTAGGTTATTTACGAAGTCCTTTTTACGACTTGTTACTACCATTAACGCAAGATGAGGCAGAAATGCAGCAGCGAAAACTAATGACACAGTAAACAGCATCACAGTCACTCGAATGGTTGCTTTTGAGCTGTGGCCCGGCTTCAACGATATGTCACTTGCACTTGAGCCTTGATGTCTGAACACTAACCGGTCTATTACCTGCCTTCGTGTTGATGGCAAGCTTCTTGACTTTTTCGCCGTTTTCTCATCAGTTTGTCTGCCCTCCCCATTCCTTAACTGATTCAGACTTATATTGTTTGGCAATGTCATGGTCCCGTTTCCCGCCAAATCTTGAGGACAACATGCGTTTTTGTTTCTTTCTATTTCTGTGATTTGATTGATCAAGTCTTTATTTACTGGCTGAATAGAAGATAATGTTGTCATAGACGTTGAGGCTGAAGATTGTTTCCCAAGGTTCTGCCCGTCCTCTTGACTAGTTCCAGAATTTCTCTGCGCAGTGTTATTTTTCCCGCCACTGCTGGTTCCACTTCCATCATCTAAAGCGTCTGTTGAGTGAGAATTGTCATGTACGTCTGCTCGATGGTAAGATTTTATTTTCAAACTTCGCATGCTTCGCATAGCATTTATAAACTGATCACTTTGCTTTACTTTCCTAATAATGAAAATATACAAAACGATAAACAGAAATATGCACACAACTGTTTCTGCCATAAGAATTTCATTATATGCCTCCATCATGTTTGTTCCCTTATATTTTTCATCAATGTAGCATTGATATCCGGTAATATTTGCAATCCCAGTATCAATTTTGCTCTTGCCAAAGAAAATCGGCGATGGTATCGCGATTATTGCACTGATTAAAACTGTGACAATGCATAAGTACAAAATTTGCCGTGGTGACCACTGAATCTTAAAAGGGCGACAAATCTTCCTATATCTTTCAACTGAGATAACTACAAGCAGTAATCCTGAAGAATTATTGGTCAAATAATGTAAATATCTTAAAACCTTACACGCAATCGCTGACGTCATCATATACGGAAGTCTTAAACTGGCGATCAAGAAAGGTAATCCAGTTGTACAAGCTAAAAGATCGATACTCGCTAAAAACAATATGAAGTATCGATGATTAGATCGGCGATAGTTTCGCTTGTAGATTATGACCACGAGAAGGTTGCCAATGGTTCCTATCACCATGGAAACTGCTACAAATATCAAAGCAGGAATATGCAGAGCCACCACTTTTTCGTTGAGTTCTTCAACTGTAATCGTATCGTTTTCATGGTAAGTATAAACAACTCTTGCATCCGTGTACATTTCTAGTTCTTGCTCTTTATTCCGTAACAGAATACTTGACTGTTAACTGTCCACTGTTTATCAGAATTTTTTCTCTCTGTTTTCCTTTTTTTCAGGAATTACATACTTTTATACACATTTCTTATAGCGGCGATATTGATAAAGATTCGCCAATAAAAGTTTCCAGCATCACTTGCTTCATATCTATGGTGACAAAGAATATAGTCGTAAAGGGATAGTCTTATTGTTTGTTGACTAGCAGTTATACATGCAGTTTTAGATATATAAACTACACCGCCTAAAATAGTTATTTCCGATCTAATAAGAATATCTCAGTGTCCATTATCCAGTTCACGTTAAGTATTTTCTTCTACTTCATTTAGTCTATTGTTCACTTCAGAAAAGTTCACTTTCTTAATTGTAGTTCATATTTTGTCAGAAAAGTTCACTTGTACATGGCTGGAAGTACCCTTTATTTGCTTCTGAAACATATTTCACTAAAACTGTTACACCAGGAATCTGAACAGACTGGTGACTGAGTACAAAAATTCCTCCGAGGTGAAGTCTCCCTATCATTTAAAATGCCGTTCAATATTAATTATTTGCTCATTCCCTAATGAACAAATATCGATTTCCGAGAATACCCAAATCATTGGGTCGTTTTACCAAGTCTTAGAATTGTCTTAAAGTTCTTAAGTTAAATGTTGAAAATTGTATTAAACTAACCAGAATTCTTCCGTCTTACTGCAATCAGTGTAGACCCTGAATGTACTGCTTCTTAGCAGTCTGATATGGGTCTATACAGTTTGTCTCAAAACTCCTGCCCTGATATTTTCGGCTATTTTGGTAGTTTTAATTGCACTGTTCCTGTTCTCATTGAAATAATCATAAAAGCATGGATATGTTTTAGTAGTAATTTTGTTATCGATCCTTAATGCGTAATTGTATTTACCCTGCACAATCTCTCGTGGCATTCAACACTCATAAGGGCTTCTTTTGTTCCCAGAATTCATTACAATCCATCATATTCTCTTGAGAGGACCGGCTGATATTACAACTATTTTTGTTCCCAGGTTTTATCTAGAAATTGATAGCTCCCGAGCGTCCCATAGTGCTGTAAATACTGGAAATCAATAGCTCACAATACGAAAAATGTTTAAAATGATGACTGCAGTTATGATACAACATAAAAAAAATAACCAAAGTGTGTTTTATTTCTCTTATTGATATAAGCGACTGCTCGTATTGATATAAGCTACTCATCAAGAAACAGTCTCGAATCCAAAAGCATTAAATACTGCTGCAAACACTATTCAAGCTGAAGCAGACTGACTGCTCATCGAGTCTATAAACAATGTCGTTTCAATGTCGATACACGTCATGACATATCACTGGCTTTTTTGATACGACGTTTTGTCAGTCTGGCATTGTTTCTCCGTTTGTGTATCGTTTGTGAAACTAGTAATGTGCTTTACAAGTTCGCAAATTTTCTATAAGAAATCAAGTGATCCTTAATTGTTTTGAGAGGTCGTTGTTTTCCTAAAATGTATCACAATCGCTGTCAATTGTTACAGTGGAAAACACACTTCCAAATTCCAGAATAAATCCTCAAAAATCGTCCTTTTCTAAGAACAAAAAATACATTACTAAATGTCTCCTCTAACTTCGTATACTGTGTAACTATCCTTAAATCTATATGTAATCGTGTTATCCACTTTGTAAAAGTGGCTATCAAATATCACAATACAAGAGCGGTTTTCCGGTTTTTGAGTGTTAGATGTTGAATACGCATTCATAACTGCACACACATTACTGCTTGTATAGCTGACATTTGCAAAAGCGATAGTTTTTATTGACTTTTTTTTTCTTTTCATTCGTGGGCTGGTTATTTTCTGTTAAGTATTAGGTTACATATATAGCGTGAGTAAATGGCAAAGAGGGAAACTGTGCGTCTTACGGATGTGCATTAATTTTCCCATTATAAACCTTCAGTTTGTCCACGCCTGAAAGCTTGCAATTTTATTCTCAACTTCGAATTCTGTAAATACTCGTGGCTACTAGCGAAATTCGTTTGACCACTTTCAGGTTTGAAATAGCTCCACCAGTTTTTGAAGAACTTCCCTTGGAACTATAGTTTCTATGGTAGCTGTTACGTTAACTGGCAACACCCCCTTCGTATTAAGAACTAACCAATCAGTTTCAGTTCTGGTCGTCGGCCATAACGCGCTTCGATGAGAACCTAGAAACCAGCTAGAGCTACAGTTACCGCGGTTAGAGGCATAGTTACTTTAGCTCGGTCACGTGATATACAGTCAACTATCGATACCTCGAAGTCGAACTTCAGCCCAAACTACTGATATCTGAAAGGAAATTTTCTGGTACCAGAAAATTTACTTTGAGACATCAGTAGTTTGAGATAACAGGAGTTGAAATGTAAACAGAAATAGGAAAATGTATTCTTTGATATCAGAAGATACTTTGAGATATAAGTGTTCGAGATATCGGGAGTTGACTGTATTGTGATTGAAAAGACAAACGTCGCCTAAGCAATAGATTTCCCTAGATGTATCTATGGAGCAAGTTTGAATAGACTAGCTCTTGCGGTTACCTAGAAACTGAGCAAAACGCACAGATGAATATTTATATTCAATATACCGTGATATATAGGTCACACATCGCTGATTGCTGTAGATCTTCCCCAGACTTATCTGTGGAATGAATTTGAAGACTCTAGCTCTTGCGGTTACTCAACTAAACGCAATAGGTGAATACTTTTTCTGTGTTCATCCAAACGTAAAATATAAATCTTGACCCGATATACATTGCTGCTTTCAGGAGATCTTCCTCAGATGTATCTTTGTAAGAAGTTTGAAGACTCTAGCCCTTGTGTCAACTTGGAAACTGAGCTAAACGCAACAGATGAGTAATTCCTTATATGTTCAATCAACCGTGAAATATAGGACATAATCTAATATGCATGACTGCTTTAAGAAGATCTTTCCCGGACCAGCAAGTTTGAAGACTCAAGCCCTTGCGGTAACTTAGAAACTGAGCTAAACGCAACAGGTGAATACTTTTTCTATGCTCAATCGACCGTAAAACATACGTCATGACCCGATATGCCTCGCTACTTTCAGTAGATCTTGTCCAGACGTATCTATTGAGCATGTTTGAAGACTCTAGCCCTTGTGATTACTTAGAAACTGAGCTAAACGCAAAGGGTGAATATTTTTTCTATGTTCAATCGACCGCGAAATATAGGTCATGACCCGATATGCCTCCCTACTTTCGGTAGACCTTTTTAGACGTATCTATTGAGCATGTTTGAAGACTCTAGCCCTTGCGGTTACTTAGAAACAGCTAACGCAACAGGTGAATATTTTTTTCCTATATTCAATCAACCGTGAAATAAAGGTCATTACCCGATATGCATCGCTGCTTTCAGTATATCTTTCCCAGACGTATCTATAGAGCAAGTTTGAAAACTCTAGCCCTTGCGGGTACTTACAAACTGAGCTAAACGCAAGAGGTGAAAATGTTTTTGTTCAATCAACCGTGAAATTTAGCCCATTTCCCGATATGCATCGTTGCTTCAGTAGGTCTTCCACAGACGTATCTATGGAGCAAGATTGAAGACTCTGAAGAAACTGAGCTTAACGCAACAGGTAAATATTTTTACAAAAAACGCCCGCGCATGCGCACCCCGACGAGTACGAAAGGTATTGCATAAGGTCTCAGGGGCAGTAAAATCTGCCATTTCTTGTCCCTGGCCGCAAACAATTTTGAACGACTCTAAAACATATAAAATGCACTTCAGGCCAAGATTTCACTTGTTGAATACGTTTTCATTGTAAATAAAAACTAAATGAAGCATAAAACATGTGCATCACCATACTCAGGAACTGTCTTTGCAATGTTCACATTACCCCACCCACCCTATTTCTAGTGCTAAAAAGTGCTCTACTGACCAGGAGCACATCACATTCTGGAGAAATACCTGCAAACTACTGCCAGTTGGCATATATCCCCTTTCGTTCTTCAAACACATACTATGGAGGTTTTTCAATATTTCACAAAGAAAAGCAGGCCTGTTTTCAACAGGAAGTCGTCTATTGTGACAATGACAATTAAGCATCTCTTCAATTTGGAGATTCCCCTGACCATATGAGCTATCAGAAAGTTTCGTATTCTACTCCAGCTGACATAACTAACCTTCCTACCAGCTTACAAATTAAAGAAACATTCAAATACCTCATTTAACTAGAGCAACCATGCTATTTTAACCCTCTATCTAAAAGTATGATTTTTCTGACCACTGCCAATACGACTGCCAATACAAAACTGTCCCCTGATACCTAAGCACAACCTTGCTTCGCAAAGTCGTGCTAAGAATATATGTTAATTTTAAGAGTAAGTCTTGAGGTAGAGAAAAGAAAAGGAAAATGGCATCAGTTTATCCACTACCGTTTAAGAAAACAACTCAAACGTCAAATTGTCGACATGTAGCGGGTTTCAAGTACACGGTATATGGAAAGTGAAATAGAACTACAGACAGTGTTAACAGCATGATATAGCATTTTGCAATACACATTTTTGACAAATATACCGGACAAAAAAGTTAGGGATCAAACATTTGACTGAAGCTTATATCATGAAAAATAAATCATCCAAAAATAATTTTCTTTTATTCAATACCTCTGTTAAAGCGGCAGAGGACAGCATGAAAAATATTGGAATCGGATCACGTGACACACTAGAAGAAACGAATAAACTGATATACCCCTAAAATTGAAGTGAAATATGCATCACAACAAAATCAAATGTCCATGATTATTGTCTTTATCCATGCAAAATCATTACCAGTGCTCAAAGATATCTCTGGGAGTCTGAAGAACTGCATGACAGCTACTCGGTACGCTTTTAGTAAAGTGCTAGAGGCTCATTTGGGGACTCGTTTGCCATTTTTCATGAAGGGTCTGAATTAGCTCTCCAAGAGGTTTCTGAAGCCTCTGATGAATGGAATCGGTGTGTTGCAACATCTGTAAAGTATGCTCAACCTGATTCAAAACTTGCGATCGACTTGACCTGTCCATACAGACGATTGTCTCTGTCTCAAGCTACTGGTTCATCACAATAACACTGTGAGGATGCGCATTTTTGTCCATTAAAATGTTTTAATCGGCCGATATAAGCGAAAACGGTTACAAACAGACTTTACACAGCTAAATTGTGCGATTGCATGCTGGTAATGAGGCCAGGCTTGACGCGATTCCTCAGAAAAGCGAGGCGACAGTAGGCAGCAGGTGACTCAAATTGGCAACTGGTTCATTGGACCCATTTTCTTTTCACAGATGAATGAGTCCAGATTGTGTGCAGCTATCCACGTTGATAGGAGAAGGGTGTGATGCCTGCCAGGCTCACGTCGTTTAGACTCTAAATCAAATCGTCATGTGGAATGACATGTCTCGAGGAGGGCGGGTGACGGTATGGGTCGGCTTCTGGATTGACAGCTGCGTGGACTTGCGCATGCCAGAAAGAGGCGCTCCGATTGGTGATCGAGTTAAGATTGACATGTTTTGTCTAATTACGAGACCGTTTGCTGACTTTTATGGTGATGGCACCATCGAATCACAGGGCACATGTCGTGGACCAGAACCTCACAAGAGGAGCCCCTGCAGTTCAGCGGGTTCAGCGCTGGCCTTCTGACCTACCGGTCCCAGGTTCGATTCGCTCCAGAGGCAACCGTAAACGGAGTTCCATTGCACACAGCCTTTGATTATCACCCTGCCATTGTCCTAATGTGACAGAAATACTGTTGAAAAGGACTTCAAATCGTTAGTCGTCCAAAAAATAGAGTCAGACGTTTGTAACTTTTTACGCCACTTCCCAGCAGTTCGACGTCATTTCGACGTCATGTCGACATCATTTCGACGTCATGTGTCCGCTGGGTTTGGGCGACGTGTGAACAGCTATTTGGTGTCTATATGCGGCCAACATACAAAAATGGGTGCTAATCAGAATGTAAAAATGACCGCACTTTTTTTCTTCCTATATGAATAAAAATTATACATATATTTTCGAAATTCCGAATTATGGCATTTTTCAGAATGAACAAGGAAAATGGTCATCATATGAAAGAGAGAGAAATATTTAGGCAAAAACTTTGACTAACATAGTACAAAAGTCACGATTTACTATATAATCCATACAGTCTTCAGCTCAAAATTTGCCACGGTAGTTCTTGTGCAATCTTTAAAAAAATGAATTAAATCAGGTTTTCGAAAAGAACAAGGAAAAATGAATATGAATAAAATGATGAAATATATTTAAAGAAAAAGATGACTCTTCCATACCGTTCAGTGTATTTCATTACCTGTCTGATTTACGAATATCGGTGATCGATTTTTAAAGGATGGCGTGAAAAGTTATCCTTGGAGCTGAGCTTCTTGTTGACAATATTTAGCATTTTATAGTGGAAGTGGCAATATGCTCGCACAAAACGATGCCACTTTAATCATTTAATCATAACTAAACCCTCGCCCCATTAGTCATTCAAAATAAGTAACATCCCACAACTGAAAAAACATTTCCTTATTGTGTGCAATTATTTTTTGTTGTGGTGGATGATGAATTGTTCTTGAACAGTAAACTTCATATTGACCGAGACGCGTAGCGGAGGTCAGTTTGAATTGTCTTCCGTGTAATATCATTTCATGTTCACCGAACCTGGGGCCGTATTCATAAAGCCACTTAAGTCATTGCTATGCGGTTGTTAAGGCTAAATATCTATAAAGGAGATTCCCTACAACTATGAAATTTGCTCTGGAGGAACAGTCTTTGTAAGACTGTTCCTCCAGACCAAATTTCATATTTGTAGGGAATCTCCTTCAAAGAAATTTAGCCTTAGCAACAGCATAGCAACCACTTAAGTCGTTTCATGAATACGGCCCCAGAATATTATATGACAAACATAAGCTCAGTTTTTAGTACACTTGTGTCAGAATTCGGCTGACGTTACTTCACCAACCATCAACATAAAGACGTTACGTCACCAATTATGCGAAATTAAGACATTATGTCACCAACCATGTGACATGAAGAAATGTCGACATCACGTGATCAGCCTCTGAACCAATGAAATGTTTCATTGACAGACTTTAGAATAAAGTCTGTTATTTCAAGGCTTCTCGGCTCTTTGATTAATAAATTTATGAGATCCATTTGGCTGCATGTGCACATGCTAATATAAACCGGGTCGCGTAGCGCAATCGGTAGGGTGTCTGACTTACAAGTCAGAGAACCTGGGTTCGATACCCGGTCCGGCCACTCAGTTTTTACTTTCATTTCTCCTTCCGCTGATTCAAGAAGAGCAGTTGTCAGTTACTGGTGAAAGTAAGTGCACTTAGTAGTACTGGTTAACCGCTTAGGAGGTCTAAGCCTGCCCAGGAATAGTGTGGTTTATTAAACCGACCGTCCCGACATGACCATTGCTGTTTACCGTGGACGTTACTAAACAATAACACAACAACAAGGACGGTGAAGTGGTTTGCTTTTCGTTTTTCGCTTTTCGTTTTTCGTTTTTCGCTTTTCGTTTTTCGCTTTTCGTTTTTCACTTTTCGTTTTTCGTTTTTCGCTTTTCGTTTTTCGCTTTTCGTTTTTCGTCTTCGCTTTTCGTTTTTCGCTTTTCGTTTTTCGCTTTTCGTTTTTCGATAAAAGCTGTTTTGTTTTTCGCTTTTCGTTTTTCGCTTTTCGTTTTTCGATTTACGCTGTTTTGTTTTTTGTTTTTCGCTGTTCGTATTTTGATTTACGTTCTTTTTGTTTTTCGCTTTTCGTTTTTCGTTTTTTGTTTACGTTTTTTGTTTTTTTGTTTTCCGCTTTTCGCTTTTCGCATTTCGATTTTCGTTTTTCGACATTCAAGTTCTATCTTGACCTTCGTATTGAAGTTCAATAACGAATTTTGAGATTGGAAATACTATATTGATATTTGCACTAAAGCAGAATATCGAATTTTTAAATTCAAATTCCTATTTTCGCATTCGAAATGAAGCCAAATATGGCATTTTGACATTCGAAATCCTATTTTGACATTCGAATTTAGGCTGGATATGGTATTTTGACATTCGAAATCCTATTTTGACATTCGCACTGAAGCTTAAAATGGTATTTTGACATTCGAAATCCTATTTTGACATTCGAATTCAGGCCGAATATGGTATTTTGATATTCGATATCCTATTTTGACTTTCGCACTGAAGCCGAATATCGAATTTTGATATTCGAAATCCTATTTTGACATTCGAACTGAAGCCAAATATGGTATTTTGACATTCGAAGTCAGGCTCAATATGTTATTTTGACATTCGAAATCCTATTTTGACATTCGAATTCAGGCCGAATATGGTATTTGTTTTTCGAAATCCTATTTTGACATTCGAACTGAAGCCAAATATGCTATTTTGACATTCAATATCGTATTCTAACAACAGCACTGAAGCCAAATATGGTATTTGACATTCGAAATCCTATTTTGACATTCGAATTTAGGCTGGATATGGTATTTGACATTCGAAATCCTATTTTGACATTCGCAAGGAGCTTAAAATGGTATTTTGACATTCGAAATCCTATATTGACATTCGAATTCAGGCCGAATATGGTATTTTGATATTCGATATCCTATTTTGACTTTCGCACTGAAGCCGACTATCGAATTTTGATATTCGAAATCCTATTTTGACATTCAAACTGAAGCCAAATATGCTATTTTGACATTCAATATTGTATTCTTACAACAGCACTGAAGCCAAATATGTTATTTTGACATGCGAAATCCTATTTTGACATTCGAATTCAGGCTGGATATGTTATTTTGACATTCGAAATCCTATTTTGACATTCGAATTTAGGCCGAATATGGAATTTTGATATTCGAAATCCTATTTTGACATTCGAACTGAAACCGAATATCGAATTTTGATATTCGAAATCCCATTTTGACATTCGAACTGAAGCCGAATACGGTATTTTGACATTCGAAATCCTATTTTAACATTCACACTGAAGCTTAATATGGTATTTTGACATTCGATATCCTATTTTGACATTCGAACTGAAGCTTAAAATGGTATTTTGACATTCGATATCCTATTTTGACATTCGAATTGAGGCTTAAAATGGTATTTTGACATTCGATATCCTATTTTGACATTCGCACTGAAGTTTAAAATGGTATTTTGATATTCGAAATCCTATTTTGACATTCGAACTGAAGCCAAATATGCTATTTTGACATTCAATATCGTATTCTAACAACAGCACTGAAGCCAAATATGGTATTTTGACATTCGTAATCCTATTTTGACATTCGAATTTAGGACGGATATGGTATTTTGACATTCGAAATCCTATTTTGACATTCGCACTGAAGATTAAAATGGTATTTTGACATTCGAAATCCTATTTTGACATTCGAATTCAGGCCGAATATGGTATTTTGATATTCGATATCCTATTTTGACTTTCGCACTGAAGCCGAATATCGAATTTTGATATTCGAAATCCTATTTTGACATTCGAACTGAAGCCAAATATGGTATTTTGACATTCGAAATCTTATTTTGACATTCGAAGTCAGGCTGGATATGTTATTTTGACATTCGAAATCCTATTTTGACATTCGAATTCAGGCCGAATATGGTATTTTGATATTCGATATCCTATTTTGACATTCGCACTGAAGCCGAATATCATATTTTTATATTCGACATCCCATTTTGACATTCGAACTGAAGACGAATATGGTTTTTTGACATTCGAAATCCTATTTTGACATTGGTACTGAAGCCGATTATGGTATTTTGACATTCGAAATCCTATTTTGACATTCGCACAGAAGCTTTAAATGATATTTTGACATTCGAAATCCAATTTTGACTTTCGCACTGAAGCCGAATATCGAATTTTAATACTCGAAATTCCAATTTGACGTTCGAACTGAAGACGAATATCGAATTTTGATATTCAAAATCCTATTTTGACATTTGAACTGAATTTAAATATGGTATTTTGAGATTTGAAAAAGTATTTTGGCATCCGCACTGAAGCAAAATAACGTGTTTTTACATTCGAATTCCGGCCGAATATGGTATTTTGACATTCGATATCCGATTGTGACATTCACACTGAAGCCGAATATCGAATTTTGACATTCGATATCCTATATTGACATTCTCACTGAATCTTAAAATGGTATTTTGGCATTCGAAATCCTATTTTGACATTCGAATTCAGGCCGAATATGCTATTTTGATATTCGAAATCCTATTTTGACATTCGAACTGAAACCGAATATCGAATTTTGATATTCGAAATCCCATTTCGACATTCGAACTGAAGACGAATATGATATTTTGACATTCGAAATCCTATTTTGACATTCGCACTGAAGCCGAATATGGTATTTTGACATTCGAAATCCTATTTTGGCATTCGCACTGAAGCTTAAAATGGTGTTTTGACATTCGAAATCCTATTTTGACATTCGAATTCAGGCCGAATATGGTATTTTGACATTCGATATCCGATTGTGACATTCACACTGAAGCCGAATATCGAATTTTCATATTCGAAATCCCATTTCGACATTCGAACTGAAGACGAATATGATATTTTGACATTCGAAATCCTATTTTGACATTCGCACTGAAGCCGAATATGGTATTTCGACATTCGAAATCCTATTTTGACATTCGCACTGAATCTGAATATGGTATTTTGACATTCAAAATCTTATTTTGACATTCGCACTGAAGCATAATATGGTATTTTGACATTCGAAATCCTATTTTGACATTCGAATTCAAACCAAATATGATAAATATTGCCGAATATGCTATTTTGATGTTCGATATCCTATTTAGACTATCGCACTTAAGCCGAATGTCGAATTTTGATATTCGAAATCCAATTTTGACATTCGAAATCCTATTTTCACATTTGCACTGAGAGCGCATATCGTATTTTGACATTCAAATTTCTATTGTTACAATCGCAGTGAGGCCCAACCAGGTTATTTGCATGTTGAATTTTCCCTTTTTAAACAGAAGAAAACAGGAATTGTTTTTCCTACCTACGAGACCGAGTTTGTTCCATTTTTAGCGATGCTGGAAAATTCTGTCTTGCCCATGGGCTGGGACAGCATACACGAGCTTGATTTTTGTGTATCATTACTCCCTCAATGAAATGCGGTAAGCCCGGCTCGGCGATTCTATACTTTATGCATTATTTTCCAAGCAATGAATTCCCCGCAATGAATTTGTATTAATCAAAAGTATTTGCAAGTCAGTATTGGGTCTTTTTGAATACTACTCACGCTTAAGAAATTTATGCGTAACTTTCACCTCATTATTCACGAAAATGAAGACCGGCTTCTCTATTAACATCCAATTTTCGTTAATTTGAAATTTCAACGAAGGGACGTTTTCTCGCGTTGTGCCATATATACATGAAAACTGTAACGTTATTGCTGGTTTAATGAATATATACTTGGCCAAAAAAAAAAAAGAAACGCCAGATGTAATTTTAGGGCCCCGCCAGACGAAGTCTTCGGAAGCCCTTGACGATATCATGACACACGGACGGACAGACCGCAGACGGACAAGATGTTCACTATAGGGCCCCTTTAGAGAACATCTTGTCCGTCTGCTGTCTGTCCGTCCGTGTGTAATGATATCGTGTCCGCTCCGTAACTCTGAAACCGTTTGAGTTATTCGCACGAAACTTTGTACAATTGTAAAGCATCATCAGACGACGTGCAGAGAACAAGAACCGTAACTTTCCTTAAATTTTTACTGAATTATGCCCCTTTGTAATATTTAGTACTCTATAATTTTAAAACTCTCAAAGAAATTTTAATGAAACTTTGTACAAATATAAGGCATCATCAGACGATGTGCGGGAAATAAGAACCATGACTCCATTTGCTTTTTTTACAGGATAATGCCCCTTTGTACATTGTTATTTTAAGGATAGAAATCATGTCCGCTTTATATCTTTAAAATCGTCCAAGATTTTACGTGCAATTTTGTACAAATATAAAGCATCAGCAGACGATTTGCAGAAAGTAAGAACTGTAACTCCATTTACATTTTTACAGAATTATGCCCCATTGTAAATTTGAGGATAGAAATCACGTCCGCTCTGAGAGACCGCAATATTCACAGAACGCATTTTTCACATGTCTGTGATGAATACGGTCGAATTCGTCACATTTTGCCAGTGTGACAAATGCGTTTGGATTTTATTGCGATTTTTAATAGAAACCCATTTTTCACAAAAACGGCAAGGGCAGCTTGAATTTGAATGACTTGTTATTCCTTTCCAGCTACAACTATGAGTTTGAGCCCCAACTGCACCGAGCCTTCGGCTCTTGGGGAGTTTAAAGGCAAAGCAGTCTCCACTGCCCTTCGCCTTACGTCGTCTCGATCTCAACACCTTTGAACTATTATATCCCTTAATCTGGGTCAGTCTCAAGCATATTTCGTATGGACTGCGGTCTCTCAAAGCTACGTTAATATACATGTAGGTGATTATAGCGTTCACAAGGCTGGGAAACGATGACATTTCCTTTAATGCAGTCGCTTGAGATTTTGGTTGCTATGGCAAGTGGAATAATCCGTAGACTTATGACTGAGAGATGATTCTGACCAGCCTAGCTTCTTGAAACTTGCAGATAACTACGACAGACATTAAAGTGACTAAGTCTGCAATTATGACCATTTTCCGAAAATTTTTTATTTTCTTTTTAAATCATTTGAAAAAAGTGGAATTAAGTTATGCTTCCACAATAAATCTGTTCACTACAGCTGAGAATTGCATGGAAAGGTGAATAATCTTGATAAAAATAGGCGTTTTTCTCTTGTTGGTAATTATTTACATCCCTCCGGAAATTCTAGACAGTTGATTTTTTAACATAAATGCTGTTGTTTTGATAGTGATAAATTGTTAAGGTTTACGGATCTGATGAAATGTATACCCGAATTTTAGATATATTACCGTGCTCTTGAAAATTAGAAACATTAGTTCTTAAAATAAAAGATCAAAAGTTACAGACTTTGCAACTTTAAATCTTACACAAATTGACGACTGTTCAGATCCGACCGATAATGTCGAAATTATGTGTCCCCACGATGCCGATAAAGTCTATAATCTTTTTGACTTAATTATTATTTACTGGTAAATTCCTTTCTAAAGGGCAGATAAATCATACAATACTTCGTGAATATTTTAAACACTTAATCTATTTCTTCGGGGGTAAACCCCCTTCCCCAGGGATTTACCCCGAAAACCCCTGTTTGACTTAGACATGAATCCAGTTCGACCATCTTGCTTGATTTTGATGCTTAACGTCCACGGTAAACAGCTAAGGTCATGTCGGGACGGTCAGTTAACCTAACCACACTATTCCTGGGCAGGCTTAGACCTCCTAAGCGGTTAACCAGTACTAAGTGCACATACTTTCGCCAGTAACTGACAACTGCCCTTCTTGAATCAGCGGAAGGAGAAACGAAAGTATGTGGCCAGACCGGGTTTCGAACCCAGGACCTCTGACTTATAAGTCAGGTGCCCTACCGATTGCGCTACGCGGCCCGGCGCAGTTCGACCAGGATTTGACTTTGTGACCTGGAGTGAATTCAAGAATCTCGCGAAAAGCATTTGAAGTTTATCCTCAATTACTTCCCATATTTCAATACCTGGCTCCTCACTTGTGAAGGCATTACTGTGCCCTCAGTTTTGAAAGAATTTGTTGGAACATATTGATTTTGATTTGTAGCGTATATATACTCAACAGCAAAAGAAACGCATATTTTTAGTGCCTTGTATTGCCTCATTAACTGTAATGATATTTTACTTTTAACTTAGTACTGGGATTGGCCTTTACATGGCCATAAGTTTTGCAACATTTTCTTGTCACAGTGCAATTCTTCGGAAAAAATATGAAAATTTTTGTCAAAAAGGCAAAAATCATAAAATGTATGCTCACAGTGGCATAAAATAAATTATCAATACGATTTGCTGCACGTCCGCACAGCATGATGTTTCCAACTGGAAAACGACATAAAGTTTTTAAGAGATTGATTTTTATACAGTAAAATCGCACATGCAAAAACCTGCATTTTCCAAAGTTTTTCAAAGTTTTTGAAAATCGTCTGAATCATCAAATTATTAGAAAAATCTGGTAATTTGGGATTCAAAATGAGTAAAGCCACAAGCAAAGGAACCGTTCAAAATAAATTTTAATTTGGGTGTAAGCACGTATTTCGCTCACTTCCGGTTTGAGATTAAGAAATTTAAAAGCCGATAAAAATGTTTTCCTGGAAAAATCTTGTCTCCCCATACGCTCACCGTAGACTGCCCTTTATGATAAATATGCAGTATGATTTTCATTCAGTTTTGCCCAGTGATTTCAAGGATCCAGCGCCCAAAAGTTCAATCTGTGGTTACAATATTGGAAGGACGTACAGAGTTACTTCCCTTTGTTAGCATACTCCATTTGATTGTGACCACTTACCCTTTTATTTAACCTGAATTGGAACCCATTTCCAATTCGGTTTCCTGAAAAATCCACAAAATTTTCTTTTGCTATCGCAAAACTTGCTTACTTACGGGATTTGCATAAAGGGGCATAACTTTGTTTGTAACCAGTAACCAATGCTAAAAATCCTTGATGATGTTTCTGAGACATTGTAGCGTCCCAGATAAAGATGGCATCAGTTTTGGAGCCAGGCACAGCTCAGTTCAAAGCACTAAGTTAATTGATCAGTATTTGTGAATTTTGAAATTGACCCCTTGATTGTTTACGCTTTCGTTACGCATGAATAAACAAATAAAATTTCAATAAGTTTTGCGACGAAGTGTACTCCATGCATTGATAATAACTTCCCTGTTCTGCCAATTTAAGTAAATTATTATTTTCACATAAAAACACCAAAAAGAAAAATATGCGTTATTTTTGCTTTTGAGTATATATGTACCAAGCTTTCTAAAACTACTAGTTTTTTTAAGTTATGAAGCGGAAACGATTTGTGACGGACAGACTGGCAGACAACTATGGAAAAACGATATTTCTTCCCATCTATTTCTACCCAGACATAGATTTCCCCCACGGATGCCTATACCAACACGTAACTGAATATACCAATACCTTTAACTGAGGGACTGTTACGAAGAAGCTACCTACCAAAGTTTTGTATTGAAAATGCCTAATATTGCACGGGAATACCGCAAGGTCTCCTCCAGCTGGATTATGGCACCGCTCAACAGTTAGTACTCTAGAAGCTGTGCACTACAGCTTACGTCATACGCATTGTGAATTAAAACAAACAAGTTAGAAGTTTTCCATAGTCTTGTGGCCGTAGGGACAGTGGTTGTTGGAGCCTACGGTGTATTAGGCACAAGTTATGAAAGAGGGAGCCTACCCCTCTCATTTCGTAGCATTTAACTTTCCCTGTATCCATTTACTGCTGGGAAGACAGAGTGAGTTTTTCAGTCGTTGACCCGGCGGGCGACTCGAACCTACGACCATCTGCGAGGAAGAGCAGAGCAAATTTCTAGTCCCCTTTTTTTGTTTACTGTACCGTTTTTCCGTCCACTATAACCTTCATAATTTCAGGGTTAAAAATATATAGAGAAGTGAAAAATAGGTTTTTGTAATATTTTGTCACTTCTTAGGGGTGTTGCAAGCGTTTGGAAAATTACGTTTTCATGGTACATATCAAACGCAAATTTCACAGATATGTGAAAAATGGGTTCGAAATCTGTGAAAAATGCGACCGGATTTGTCACACGTGTGAAAAATGCGAACGTATTTTTCACACATGTGAAAAATGCGTTCTGTGAATATTGCGGTCTCACACCGCTCTATAGCTTGGAAACAAATATATTTTCATGATCTTTTATTTATATTTTTTTTTATAAGACGATGTGCAGAGAATAGGAACCATAACTACACCTTCATTTTTACAGAATTATGTCCCTCCATAACTTTAAAGCCTTTGAAGACGTTTTCACAAAACGTGTAACAAATATAAAGCATCATTAGATGATCTGAATGTGTGCAAAGTGCAAAAATGGTAACTCCAGTTTTCTGCTTCAAACAATTGTTGACTTGCTTTTAATCAGCCCTGATTTTGTATTTTGTCCATACCTTCATGATACCAGAAGCTTAAAGATTTACTCCCTTTATAATAGTAACAAAATGATTTGATGAAATATTTCGTGCAATACCTCCGACATGGTTTAACTGTACATTTGAATTAGAGTTTAGATAATAATATTTGATAAAAGTGACTTTAATCAAAAAAAAAAATAGCATATTTGGCTTCAGTTCGAATGTAAAGATAGGATTCCGAATGTCAAAATACCATATTCAGCCTCAGTTTGAATGTCAAAATAGGATTTCGAATATCAAAATACGATAGTTGGCTTCAGTGCGGATGCCAAAATACGATTTCAAAAGTCAAAATACCATATTTGGATTCCGTTCGAATATCGAAATATTCGGCTTCATTTCGAATGTCAAAATAGAATTTCGAATAAGAATATTCGATATTCGGCTTCATCGTGAAAGTCAAAATAGGATATCAAATATCAAAATAACATATTCGGCCTGAATTCGAATGTCAAAATAGGATTTCGAATGTCAAAATACCGTGTTCAGTCTGAATTCGAATGTCAAAATAGCATTTCGAATGTCAAAATACCATATTTAGCTATTGTGTCATTCTTAGAATACGATTTAGGATGTCAAAATAGCATATTTGGCTTCAGTTTGAATGTTCAAATAGGATTTCGAATGTCAAAATACCATATTCGGCCTCAGTTTGAATGTCAAAATAGGATTTCGAATATCTAAATTCGATATTCGGGTTCATTGCGAATGTCAGAATCGGATATCGAATGTCAAAATACCATATTCGGCATGAATTCGAATGTCAAAATAGGATTTTGAATGTCAAAATACCATTTTAAGCTTCAGTTCGAATGTCAAAATAGAATATCGAATGTCAAAATACCATGTTGGGCTTCAGTTCGAATGTCAAAATAGAAATTCGAATTTCAAAATTCGATTTTCGGCTTCAGTGCGAAAGTCTAAATAGGGTTTCGAATATCAAAATACCATATTCGTCCTGAATTGGAATGTCAAAATAGGATTTCGAATGTCAAAATACCATTTTAATCTTCTGTGCGAATGTCAAAATAGGATTTCGAATGTCAACATACCATATTCGTCTTCAGTTTGAATGTCAAAATGGGATTTCGAATTTCAAAATTCGATATTCGGCTTCAGTACGAATGTCAAAATACCATAATCGGCCTGAATTCGAATGTCAAAATATGATTTTGAATGTCAAAATACCATTTAAAGCTTCAGTTCGAATGTCAAAATAGGATATCGAATGTCAAAATACCATATTAATCTTCCGTGCGAATGTTAAAATAGGATTTCGAATGTCAAAATACCATATTCGTCTTCAGTTCGAAAGTCAAAATGGGATTTCGAATATCAAAATTCGAGATACGGCTTCAGTGCGAATGTCAAAATAGGATATCGAATATCAAAATATCATAATCGGCCTGAATTCGAATGTCAAAATAGGATTTCGAATGTCAAAATACCATATTAAACCTCAGTGCGAATGTTAAAATAGGATTTCGAATGTCAAAATACCATATTCGTCTTCAGATCGAATGTCAAAATCGGATTTCGAATATCAAAATTCGATGTTCGGTTTCATTTCGAATGTCAAAATAGGATTTCGAATATCAAAATACCATATTCGGCCTGAATTCGAATGTCAAAATAGAATTTCGAAAGTCAAAATACAATATTCGTCTTCAGTTCGAATGTCAAAATGGGATTTCGAATATCAAAATTCGAGATTCGGCTTCAGTGCGAAAGTCAAAATAGGATATCGAATATCAAAATACCATAATCGGCCTGAATTCGAATGTCAAAATTCGATTTTCGGCTTCAGTGCAAAAGTCAAAATAGAGTTTCGAATATCAAAATACCATATTCGGCCTGAATTCGAATGTCAAAATAGGATTTTGAATGTCAAAATACCATTTTAAGCTTCAGTGCGAATGTCAAAATAGGATTTTGAATGTCAAAATACCATAATCGTCTTCGGATCGAATGTCGAAATGGGATTTCGTATGTCAAAATTCAATATTCGGCTTCAGTGCGAATGTCAAAATAGGATATCGAATATCAAAATACCATATTCGGCCTGAATTCGAATGTCAAAATAGGATTTTGAATGTCAAAATACCATTTTAAGTTTCAGTTCGAATGTCAAAATAGGATATCGAATGTCAAAATACCATATTAAGCTTCAGTGCGAATGTAAAAAATAGGATTTCGAATGTCAAAATACCATATTCGTCTTCAGTTCGAATGTCAGTATGGGATTTCGAATATCAAAATTCGATATTCGGTTTCAGTTTGAATGTCAAAATAAGATTTCGAATAACAAAATACCATATTCGGCCTGAATTCGAATGTCAAAATAGGATTTCGAATGTCAAAATACCATTTTAAGCTTCAGTGCGAATGTCAAAATAGGATATCGAATGTCAAAATACCATTTTAAGCTTCAGTTCGAATGTCAAAATAGGATATCGAACGTCAAAATACCATTTTAAGCTTCAGTTCGAATGTCAAAATAGGATTTCGAATGTCAAAATACCATTTTAAGCTTCAGTGCGAATGTTGAAATAGGATTTCGAATGTCAAAATACCGTATTCGGCTTCAGTTCGAATGTCAAAATGGGATTTCGAATATCAAAATTCGATATTCGGTTTCAGTTCGAATGTCAAAATAGGATTTCGAATATCAAAATTCGATATTCGGCCTGAATTCGAATGTCAAAATAGGATTTCGAATGTCAAAATAACATATTGAGCCTGACTTCGAATGTCAAAATACCATACTAGGCTTCAGTTCGAATGTCAAAATAGGATTTCGAATATCAAAATTTGATATTCGGCTTCAGTGCGAAAGTCAAAATAGGATATCGAATATCAAAATACCATATTCGGCCTGAATTCGAATGTCAAAATAGGATTTCGAATGTCAAAATACCATTTTAAGCTTCAGTGCGAATGTCAAAATAGGATTTCGAATGTCAAAATACTATATCCAGCCTAAATTCGAATGTCAAAATAGGATTTCGAATGTCAAAATACCATATTTGGCTTCAGTACAGTTGTTAGAATGCAATATTGAATGTCAAAATGGCATATTTGGCTTCAGTTCGAATGTCAAAATAGGATTTCGAATATCAAAATTCGATATTCGGCTTCAGTGCGAAAGTCAAAATAGGATATCGAATATCAAAATACCATATTCGGCCTGAATTCGAATGTCTAAATAGGATTTTGAATGTCAAAATACCATTTTAAGCTTCAAAGCGAATGTCAAAATAGGATTTCAAATGTCAAAATACCATATCCAGCCTCAATTCGAATGTCAAAATAGGATTTCGAATGTAAAAATACCTTATTTGGCTTCAGTGCTGATGTTAGAATACGATATTGAATGTCAAAATACCATATTTGGCTTCAATTCGAATGTCAAAATAGGATTTCGAATATCAAAATACCATTTTAAGCTTCAGTTTGAATGTCAAAATAGGATATAGAATGTCAAAATACCATTTTAAGCTTCAGTTCGCATGTCAAAATAGGATATCGAATGTCAAAATACCATTTTAAGCTTCAGTGCGAATGTCAAAATAGAATTTCGAATGTCAAAATACCATATTAAGCTTCAGTGCGAATGTTAAAATAGGATTTCGAATGTCAAAATGCCATATTCGTCTTCAGTTCGAATGTCAAAATGGGATTTCGAATATCAAAATTCGATAATTCGGTTTCAGTTCGAATGTCAAACTAGGATTTCGATAATCAAAATACCATATTCGGCCTGAATTCGAATGTCAAAATAGGATTTCGAATGTCAAAATAACATATCCAGCCTGAATTCGAATGTCAAAATAGGATTTCGAATGTCAAAATACCATATTTGGCTTCAGTGCTGTTGTTCGAATACAATATTGATCGCAAAATAGCATATTTGGCTTCAGTGCGAAAGTCAAAATAGGATATCGAATATCAAAATACCATATTCGGTCTGAATTCGAATGTCAAAATAGGATTTCGAATGTCAAAATACCATTTTAAGCTTCAGTGCGAATGTCAAAATAGGATTTCGAATGTCAAAATACCATATCCAGCCTAAATTCGAATGTCAAAATAGGATTTCGAATGTCAAAATACCTTATTTGGCTTCAGTGTTGTTGTTAGAATACGATATTGAATGTCAAAATAGCATATTTGGCTTCAGTTCGAATGTCAAAATAGGATTTCGAATATCAAAATACCATTTTAAGCTTCAGTGCGAATATCAAAATAGGATATCGAATGTCAAAATACCATTTTAAGCTTCAGTTCGAATGTCAAAATAGGATATCGAATGTCAAAATACCATTTTAAGCTTCAGTGCGAATGTCAAAATAGGATTTCGAATGTCAAAATACCATATTAAGCTTCAGTGCGAATGTTAAAATAGGATTTTGAATGTCAAAATACCATATTCGTCTTCAGTTCGAATGTCAAAATGGGATTTCGAATATCAAAATTCGATATTCGGTTTCATTTCGAATGTCAAAATAGGATTTCGATAATCAAAATACCATATTCGGCCTGAATTCGAATGTCAAAATAGGATTTCGATTGTCAAAATAACATATCCAGCCTGAATTCGAATGTCAAAATAGGATTTCGAATGTCAAAATACCATATTTGGCTTCAGTTCGAATGTCAAAATAGGATTTCGAATATCAAAATTCGATATTCGGCTTCAGTGCGAAAGTCAAAATAGGATATCGAATATCAAAATACAATATTCGGCCTGAATTCGAATGTCAAAATAGGATTTGAATGTCAAAATACCATTTTAAGCTTCAGTGCGTATGTCAAAATAGGATATCGAATATCAAAATACCATATTCGGCCTGAATTCGAATGTCAAAATAGGATTTCGAATATCAAAATACCATTTTAAGCTTCAGTGCGAATGTCAAAATAGGATATCGAATGTCAATATACCATTTTAAGCTTCAGTTCGAATGTCAAAATAGGATATCGAATGTCAAAATACCATTTTAAGCTTCAGTGCGAATGTCAAAATAGGATATCGAATGTCAAAATACCATATACAGCTTCAGTGCGAATGTTAAAATAGGATTTCGAATGTCAAAATACCATATTCGTCTTCAGTTCGAATGTCAAAATGGGATTTCGAATATCAAAATACGATATTCGGTTTCAGTTCGAACGTCAAAATAGGATTTCGAATAACAAAATAGCATATTCGGCCTGAATTGAAATGTCAAAATAGGAGTTCGAATGTCAAAATAACATATCCAGCCTGACTTCGAATGTCAAAATAGGATTTCGAATGTCAAAATACCATATTTGGCTTCAGTTCGAATGTCAAATTAGGATTTCGAATATCAAAATTTGATATTCGGCTTCAGTGCGAAAGTCAACATAGGATATCGAATATCAAAATACCATATTCGGCCTGAATTCGAATGTCAAAATAGGATTTCGAATGTCAAAATACCATTTTAAGCTTCAATGCGAATGTTAAAATAGGATTTCGAATGTCAAAATACTATATCCAGCCTAAATTCGAATGTCAAAATAGGATTTCGAATGTCAAAATACCATATTCGTCTTCAGTTCGAATGTCAAAATGGGATTTCGAATATCAAAATTCGATATTCGGTTTCAGTTCGAATGTCAAAATAGGATTTCGATAATCAAAATACCATATTCGGCCTGAATTCGAATGTCAAAATAGGATTTCGATTGTCAAAATAACATATCCAGCCTGAATTCGAATGTCAAAATAGGATTTCGAATGTCAAAATACCATATTTGGCTTCAGTTCGAATGTCAAAATAGGATTTCGAATATCAAAATTCGATATTCGGCTTCAGTGCGAAAGTCAAAATAGGATATCGAATATCAAAATACCATATTCGGCCTGAATTCGAATGTCAAAATAGGATTTCGAATGTCAAAATACCATTTTAAGCTTCAGTGCGAATGTCAAAATAGGATTTCGAATGTCAAAATACCATATTCGGCCTGAATTCGAATGTCAAAATAGGATTTCGAATGTCAAAATACCTTATTTGGCTTCAGTGCTGTTGTTAGAATACGATATTGAATGTCAAAATAGCATATTTTGCTTCAGTTCGAATGTCAAAATAGGATTTCGAATATCAAAATACCATTTTAAGCTTCAGTGCGAATGTCAAAATAGGATATCGAATGTCAAAATACCATTTTGAGCTTCAGTTCGAATGTCAAAATAGGATATCGAATGTCAAAATACCATTTTAAGCTTCAGTGCGAATGTCAAAATAGGATTTCGAATGTCAAAATACCATATTAAGCTTCAGTGCGAATGTTAATGTCACGGGAAGGTTGCTCTATTCCATTCCTGTGGGTTCTGCTTTGGATATATAATTAAGAACGACTGCTGATGACTGCTGATAATGATTTATTTACAATATGATGACATGGCTTCCAATGTATGACCTGGAAATACAGGATACAGCATACTATAGATACAGATACTAATACATGATATACATGTATAGGAGTGAACTGCAAAAGGTCTATTCACTCTGACCTACTGTCAACAACTGCACCTCGCAATGTATGCGCAATCTATAGTATAAAACAAAGGTGTCAAGGATGTGAGAAAATTATTGGGTTTCGCCGGGTATTACAGGCGTTTCGTTAGACGTTTTGCAGCCATCGTCCGTCCTTTAAATGACTTGTTGGTTGGAAGTTCCACCAAGAAACCATCTAAAAAGAAAATACAATTTAGATGGGAAGCTGCGCAACAGAAAGCCTTTGATACTATAAAAGAGAAGCTTCCGAATCCCCCAGTATTGGCTTTTGCTGATTACAAGTTGCCGTTTAAGCTTCATACAGACGCATCAATCAGCGGGTTAGGAGCAGTCCTCTATCAGCAGCAAGGTGGTTTCGACAGAGTTATAGCATATGCCAGCCGGAGTTTGAAGCCCTCCGAACGGAACTATCCCGCCCACAAGCTAGAATTTTTGGCTTTGAAGTGGGCTAACACGGATAAGTTCCATGACTACCTCTATGGTGCCAAGTTCGAAGTGGTAACAGATAATAATCCGCTGACATATGTTTTAACTTCTGCCAAACTGGATGCCACTGGACATCGTTGGGTCGCCGCCTTGGCCAATTACAACTTCAGTCTGACCTACAGAAGTGGGAAATTAAACAAGGACGCGGACAGCCTCTCTAGATTGTGCGAAAACAAAAGCACAGAAGAGGTAGTTTACCCTGACGTCCTGAGAGCAATTTTGCATAGTTGCCAAGTACCACGAGAAGAACTTGCACTAGCAGAAAGTGTACTTGTGGGTCGATCATTTCCGATCCAAATACCTGACACTGGTATATCTCCAGAGACTGTAAAGGCACTCAGCTCAACTGACTGGATAAAGGGCCAAGAGGACGACCCTGCCATTTCTAGGGTAAAAGAAATTCTACAATACCCTGAGAAACCATCTGCACGGGCTATTGCTAAAGAATCTCCCGATGTTAGAAAATATTTGAAGGACTGGGGAAAGTTTACAGTGAAAGATAAAGTTCTGTACAGAAGTGCTACGATCAATGGAGACAAATACGATCAGTTAGTCATTCCAGCTAACAGCAAAGACATAGTGCTGAAAGCACTTCATGATGACCAGGGTCATCAAGGTCGTGATCGTACCGCTTGGCTTGTCAAGACTAGGTTCTTTTGGCTCTGGATGGACAGGGACATAGAGAGTAAGGTGCGTCATTGTGACAGGTGTATTCGTCAAAAGACTCGTCCTGTTCCGGCGGCAGAATTGGTCAATATAACTACAAGTGCTCCTATGGACCTTGTATGCATTGACTATCTGTCGCTTGAGACTTCTAAGGGTGGGTTTGAGAATATACTTGTCATCACTGACCATTTTACTCGCTATGCTCAAGCCATTCTTGGTTGGAATGGCTTGAGCATAGCGAGTAAAATGGTCAGTGATGACAAGTATATTCTCAAACCCACCCTTAGAAGTCTCAAGCGACAGATAGTCAATGCATACAAGGTCCATAGGAGCACTTGTAGTTATATTGACCAATTCTGCCGCCGGAACAGGACGAGTCTTTTGACGAATACACCTGTCACAATGACGCACCTTACTCTCTATGTCCCTGTCCATCCAGAGCCAAAAGAACCTAGTCTTGACAAGCCAAGCGGTACGATCACGACCTTGATGACCCTGGTCATCATGAAGTGCTTTCAGCACTATGTCTTTGCTGTTAGCTGGAATGACTAACTGATTGTATTTGTCTCCATTGATCGTAGCACTTCTGTACAGAACTTTATCTTTCACTGTAAACTTTCCCCAGTCCTTCAAATATTTTCTAACATCGGGAGATTCTTTAGCAATAGCCCGTGCAGATGGTTTCTCAGGGTATTGTAGAATTTCTTTTACCCTAGAAATGGCAGGGTCGTCCTCTTGGCCCTTTATACAGTCAGTTGAGCTGAGTGCCTTTACAGTCTCTGGAGATATACCAGTGTCAGGTATTTGGATCGGAAATGATCGACCCACAAGTACACTTTCTGCTAGTGCAAGTTCTTCTCGTGGTACTTGGCAACTATGCAAAATTGCTCTCAGGACGTCAGGGTAAACTACCTCTTCTGTGCTTTTGTTTTCGCACAATCTAGAGAGGCTGTCCGCGTCCTTGTTTAATTTCCCACTTCTGTAGGTCAGACTGAAGTTGTAATTGGCCAAGGCGGCGACCCAACGATGTCCAGTGGCATCCAGTTTGGCAGAAGTTAAAACATATGTCAGCGGATTATTATCTGTTACCACTTCGAACTTGGCACCATAGAGGTAGTCATGGAACTTATCCGTGACAGCCCACTTCAAAGCCAAAAATTCTAGCTTGTGGGCGGGATAGTTCCGTTCGGAGGGCTTCAAACTCCGGCTGGCATATGCTATAACTCTGTCGAAACCACCTTGCTGCTGATAGAGGACTGCTCCTAACCCGCTGATTGATGCGTCTGTATGAAGCTTAAACGGCAACTTGTAATCAGCAAAAGCCAATACTGGGGGATTCGAAAGCTTCTCTTTTATAGTATCAAAGGCTTTCTGTTGCGCAGCTTCCCATCTAAATTGTATTTTCTTTTTAGATGGTTTCTTGGTGGAACTTCCAACCAACAAGTCATTTAAAGGACGGACGATGGCTGCAAAACCTCTAACGAAACGCCTGTAATACCCGACGAAACCCAATAATTTTCTCACATCCTTGACACCTTTGGGAGTTGGCCATTCCTTTAAGGTCTTAAGTTTCTCGGGATCAGTCTTGATTCCGTCCTCAGATACCACATGTCCGAGATAAGTAACCTCTGACTTGAAAAATTCGCATTTGGATGCTTTGAGTTTGAGGTTATAATCATGTAGTCTCTGAAACACGGTCTCAAGGCGATCAAGGTGTTTTTCAAAGGAATCTGAGAAAATAATGATATCGTCCAGGTATATCAGACAGTCCCTGAGATTGAGATCACCCATAGCTCTTTCCATGAGTCTCTGAAATGTGGCAGGGGCATTGCAGAGCCCAAACGGCATTCTGTTACACTCGTAGAAACCTATGTTTCCAACCTGAAATGCCGTTTTCATTTTGTCCTCCTCCTTCAACTCTACTTGCCAATATCCGGCTTTCAGGTCAAGTTTTGTGAAAAATCTTGACCCTACAAGAAGGTGAAGGGAGTCCTCGATTCTCGGAATTGCGTAAGCATCTTTTATTGTGCGCTGATTCAACTTTCGAAAATCTATGCAAAGACGTAGCGTTCCGTCTTTCTTGCGCACAAGGACTACGTTGGACGAGAATGGGGACTGTGAAGGGCGTATTGCATCTGCCTGTAACATTTCAGCAATATGCTCTCGAACCTCTTCTATCATGTTTGGTGATATCCGTCTGTATGGCTCTTTAAACGGCTTGTCATCTGTCAGCTTGATTTCATGATGTACAAGATCTGTATGACCTAAATCTGTAGGTCCTCTCGAGAAGATATCCTGACATTTTCTGAATATTTCTGTTGCCCCTTCTTTCTGTTCTTCAGTAATTTTTGACTCTTTAATATCTACTCCTATATCAGAGAGACTGAAGGGCTTATTCTGACTATCATTATCTTTCTTATCTGTTGTTACAGTCTGCTGATTACTTCTAGCAGTGTAGGTTTCTCCTGAAAGAGGATTGGAACCACGCAAGACTTTGACCTCTTGCAGCTGACAAAGCAATGATTTAGGTTGAATGGTCAATATCTTTGCTGACATATTAAATATTCTGACAGGCACTCTTGCAGTCTTTCCTGGTTTATTCAGTGATACCACTCTAGGACAGACGCCGATCTTACTGGAGGCTTTCTCTGCCTGCTCTGTTACAGCTGATTCTATCTCTTTCTGTTTTCTAACTAGCCCGGTAACTGTAATAGTTTCCATTGGTTGAACATCAAAACTCATTTTATTAGTTGACCTAACTGATCCAACATATCCATTTTGTAGTGATATAAATGCATCTTGCCACTCTGTTGGAACATCATCTGATTCTGTACACATGTCTTTACAAATGCGTATAACATTTGTACCAACAACTACAGGTACTTCGGAATGATACGAAGTGGATGGCACAACCAAAGCCGGAACGGATATTTCTTTGTCAAAAAGAAATTCAGCTTGAATGGTTGCTTCAATGCATCCCAAATAGGGTAACTCTTTGCCATCTGGACCACTCAGTACTAAATCTTCCAGACCTATAATTGTCGGTTTAGGACATAGTGAATTCAGATAATCTTCCGACACGGTGGTTACCATTGAACCACTATCAATTAGTGCTGGCGTTTCCTCTCCACAAAATGTAATTGTTGATTCATTGGCCTTGCCAACCAAGTTTGATACTAAAACTTCTTTCGGGCTATTTTTGCGCATTTCTCCTATCTGCCCTTTGATGGAGGCGCAATTCAAAAATCCTTCTTCTCTTTAGTGATTGGCTGTTCACCTTTCTGTTCTTTTCTATCAGTCTCAATTTTTGCCGGATCTTTTCTTTCTCTCCCAGTGTTGCCCTGGTTGTTATTTGGTCGTTGGTTTGAACCTGATCCTCCTTGTCCGCCTCTGCCTCTCCATCTTCTTCTGGGTCGTTGTTTCATTTGTTGTATGTCTTTCTCCATTACTGTCATCTTCTCCATTAAACTTTTCAAGATGTTTATTTGTTCGTCTTGCTCCTTGAAGACAGGTTGATGTTGTGCTATCTGTTTGCCTTGTTTCTGTCTGACATCTTTTGTGACTTTTGATGACCCTGTTTTCATTTCGTATTCCTCAGCTCTCACCTTCTTTCTAAGTTCTTCAAACTCCTTTATGGTTTCATGATAGATTTTAGTTGCGTTCTTAAGGTCTTGACTGTACAACGACCGCCAAAATTTGCTTCTTAGCATCTCATTCTTACTTTTCTCTGTCACGTGCCCTTTGTCTATTGCTTTTTGTAAGATGTCTTCTAGACGTAGACCCCAGTCTGCTACAGATTCTTCTGCACTTTGCTCTGCGGTGTAAAACTCTTGAAGGACTGCCTCGCCGCTAGCAACATTCCCAAATACATTTTCTATTTTCTTTATAATTTCTAAAGGCTTAGCAGATGGGCTCATATTGAGTAAAACTTTCTTAGCTTGTCCCCGGAGAGACTTCCGTATAGCCTGTGAGATTGATACATCCGGATATATCTTTGCAGCTATAAGACTTTCAACTTCTATCTTCAAGTCTTCAAAAGAACTCTCAGACTTAGGTTTGGGTTCTGTTCCTGAAAATACACCAACATATGGTTTCAGATAGAAACCTTCTTGAGCTGGTGATTTTACTGGAGTATCCTCATCAGGCTTCTTAGTTTCTTTCTCAGCCCTTTTATCTTCAACTTTATCTGCTATCTCTTTACTGTCAGCTTTATTTTCCTTTGTGTTTACTTGTTCTTTACTCAAAGAACTCATTGTTTTTCCCCCTTTGTCATCTACTTCTTCAAAAGTTTTCACTTTACTCTTTACGCCACCTGTTTCCTGACGACCTACACCTGGGTTTAAAACAACCTCCTTTTGTGTGGTCTCTAAACCTTTAGATTCTAATTTTATAGGAAATGGTTCCTTTGCTTCTGTGATGCTAGAATATTCTGTTAGAGCTGAAGCCCTAGTCATAATTTCATTTTCAATTTCTTGCTTTATTTTATCTTTGTAAGCCTTCTCTATTTCTAACTGTTGAAGTTTCCATCTATCTTCCGCCATATGTAGAGCTTCCTCCCGTTTGGCTATTTCCTTTTCCTTATCGATAGCTAACTTCTGCTTCTCAAGCAAATCTGCTTCTATTTTCTGCAGTATCTTTAAGCTATCTGCATACATTTCTCTTTGCATGTTTTTCTTCATCTCCTTTTTCACTTTATCTTCATTATCTTTTATTTGCCTTTGGAAATTTTCCTTCCGTTTGGCTAAATCTTTCTCATGTTGAAGAGCTAATTGTTCTCTTCTATCTAACTCTTTCATTCTTTCCTCTATTTTAAGCTGCTCTTCCTGCACTGAAATAGTCCGTTCCTTAACCTCATTGTATCTTTTCTTATCTTCCTCTTCTTTACCCTCTTGTTCAGAGTCTGATAACTCTAAACTCCAACTTTGATTTTCATCAACTGTTTCCCATTCAAGTTCATCTCTTTCTTCAGGAGAAGGCGGTCCGAGCAGATATGGTTCTTCTAAGTCAGAGAATTCCACGCCTTGCTCCATTAGGGATTTTTCCTGTTTCATTCTCTTTAACTCTCTCCGCCTCTTTCTTTCTTCCCGAGCATCAAATCCTCCTGTAGCCATTGTATCTTACTTTATTTAAGATATTAAAGTATAAAGTAACAATTCCTTGCAACTTTTGCCCTTCTAGAGCCTTAACTAAATTCACAACTATCAGGTTAGAAAATACAGTCAAACTGTATTCATTTTCTAACCACACTCCTTAACTAAAGTGTAAATGTGAAAAGGCTTCCACTTTATTGACACTTTATAAGAAGCACAACTACTCAGGCTGATATGGTTTGAAGTAACCTAGATTTAATGTAAAAAAAAAATAAAATAAACAAGTTGAGCAATAAGAATCAGTAGAGTGATATGATTCTCTCAAAGATCTTATAAGTTTGTACAGAACTACAACAAACCAGTAGAGCGATAACTGGTAAACGTTGTAAAGTGTATAAATTTGAATTAGTAAGACCAGTAGAGCGAAGAAGAATTCGTAAAGCAGTGAAGACTCATCAAAGATTTTGCAACTGTACACTTACCAGTAGAGCTACAGAATTAGTAGAGAGATGAGGCTGTGTCGAAGATTTTGTAAGGTTACACCAAGTAGTAAAGCGATATGTATCAGTAGAGCGATTAGGCCCTTACACGTATTTTGGTGTTTCAAACCAGTAAAGCGGTAAGTATCAGTAGAGCGGTTAGGTCCTAATACGTATTTTGGTGTTTCAAACCAGTAGAGCTGAATGAATCAGTAGAGCGGTGTGGCTCTGTTGAAGCTCTTATAAGACTTCTACAAAATATGTGGATGTTAACTGTGCAATATAGGAATCAAGAAAACCAATAAGGCATAACGAATAAGTAAAGTGAAATAGCACAGAAGGTTTATGTCTTTGCTAAGGAAAAACAAAATTTGCAACCGAACTGCAAATACAGAACAGCACTTTAAGAATGGGCAATTTTCTTATGCACTGTCTTTGTACAGTAAGAAATACCTGGTATTTGCTTTAAAGTGTTAAATTGCAACAAAGAATGGCAACTCTACATTGCAACCACGCTTCAAGAAAATGAACATGTGGAAAATTAATACAAAAAAAACGAACAACTAGTGTTGCTAGTTGGTTGAGAAAAAGAAAAAAAAAACGCATTCATAAAAGAAATGTAAAAAAAAAATGTATGCGCGTCACCCGAGATTTGAACCTCCACGAAGAATACTTACCTGGTTATAAGGGTAGCACTTTACACACTGAGCTATGCGGGCGATACAAACCTGGTACACTAATTACAGAATTGACTATAATTTCCGATTACGAGAAACAAGGACACACCTTTCCCATATATTCTATCACTTGTGACGGAGACTAAGTCGGAATATTTATGATACACTTTGAAACCAATTGCTTTTGACTAGAACATCATCCAGTTTCATTGTTTTTAACTGCAATTAGTCATACAAATAGCGCAGTTAGGGAACAATGCACAGGATGACTAATATGGATTATATCCTACTAAACACAACACAGTTACACTGGACTGAGCAGTGTATTGTGGGTAAACCTAAGATTTGGACATGAATTGGGCAAGTGGAAAGTGGAATGAGGCTGTAAATTAGGAAATTGGGATATTGTTTTTCAAAACCGCGCGAGGTGCACCGTTTGAACGCACACGAAACACTAGTGTTTTAGCAATATTTTAAGCGACTGTATATGACACACTTCTCTAGTCACTACAAAGGATTATGAATACCTGTCCACAGCAGGGTGTGTCAACTAAAGAGCTGCAACTACTGGGATTGTTTTGGGCCAGGCCTATAGGATAGGGAAATTACTACAAATATGTGTTAATGTGACGGTTATTTGCTTACTTATTACGCCTGACACAAACAATAAGAGTCACTTTAACATATCTTACAGTATACGACCAGCATGCATAGTAAGCTTCCATTGCCTGCATACGGTAATTATGTTTTCGCAAAAATTGGGGCGTAACTTTGATTCACCCTGCCACAATATATACGGAAACAAATCCCTATATCCCTTTTGCTTACTTGAAAACCGGTCCCTATATCACTCCTGCTATATTGTTTATATGGAACAAACTCTTATATCTCCCCTTCGAATAACATGTATAAGGCAACAGATTCCTATGTCACTCCTGCTTAAATGATAACAAATTCTTATCTCCTGTTTGCTTTCACTTGACTATCTAAATTAGTTTAACAGAAGGCTAACAAACTGTAAGCTCGTGCGATATAGATTTGCACCTAAATCATGGTATAGACGGCAATCAGAATGCACACAGACACCTCGACAACTTTAGTTTTATGATTTAATAATCTGAGCAAGATCAACCAACATCTCGGCTGATACTGTTCAGATACTTTAACATCCGGCTGTCCAAGTGCCTCCTACACACTGATTACTAATTTGTATGTTCAATTAGATGATCAAAAGCTAACTTAAAAAAAAAAATAAGACCTATTAAAACTAATAGCTAAAATAACATACCATATCCTATAATCACCTTCCACTTTTCAGAATTACAAACACACACTATACATATGAAATGTATATCAAGTCAATGTATATATAAACTGATGAATACAAGTCCACACCAATGGCTGGTAGAACAGTCATGTTGCGACGTCTGTGCACAGTCAGCTGGCGAAATCCTCTAATGACGATTAAGCGCGACACATAAGTCCCGGGCCCGGAATTATAACAGAAATCGCGACAATATTAACACGTGTTTACAAACAACAAGTGTTGTTCATCTGTTTACAATATTTATACACCTGACTAAACACACCTGACTAAATCCACGTGGAAAGCATAATTATCCAATACACAGGCACACAGTAAATCATATACTGAATGACATACAAGGGAAAATGTGGTGTTGCAGTAAATCCAAGACAGATGTCTTCACAATAGCAATCCAAAGTCACGTTGAGGCGCCAATTGTCACGGGAAGGTTGCTCTATCCCATTCCTGTGGGTTCTGCTTTGGATATATAATTAAGAACGACTGCTGATGACTGCTGATAATGATTTATTTACAATATGATGACATGGCTTCCAATGTATGACCTGGAAATACAGGATACAGCATACTATAGATACAGATACTAATACATGATATACATGTATAGGAGTGAACTGCAAAAGGTCTATTCACTCTGACCTACTGTCAACAACTGCACCTCGCAATGTATGCGCAATCTATAGTACAAAACAATGACATACTTCACACTGGTCTGATGAGTTATTAAAACAATACAAAGGCATCAGTAAATAGCTGATACTCTCCACTAATGAAGAACTTAATTAATGACCAAGACTAATTAAAAGCTTTACAAACTTATGATATTTTACAACTCAAACGTTATGCTAACCCTCCGGGCGCACTATGCCGACTCAACGTCTAATCAACGCTGATTCAACGTATTAACGTCGAATCAACGTTGAATCGACGCTGATTCAACGCCGTGCTTCAGCTGGGGTAACTTCGAGATTTTCACGTTTGCTATACTAAGTATTTATAAAAAGACTAACCTGGAAATACAGGATACAGCATACTATAGATACAGATACTAATACATGATATACATGTATAGGAGTGAACTGCAAAAGGTCTATTCACTCTGACCTACTGTCAACAACTGCACCTCGCAATGTATGCGCGCACGCACAATAGCTATTAACCGTGAGCATTGTTAGTAATCCAGGTTAGTAAAATCACTGTATGGGATACTGTATAGGAGTGGAATGGGAATGGCGAGCAAACTAAGGACGAATTCTGTGTGAATTTACAATATAAACAGATGGGATTAAACGGAAGAAACTCAGTTTCTTACGTTTCATTTCCAACTGTGACACGCCGTGCTTCAGCTGGGGTAACTTCGAGATTTTCACGTTTGCTATACTAAGTATTTATAAAAAGACTAACCTGGAAATACAGGATACAGCATAAAATAGGATATCGAATATCAAAATATCATAATCGGCCTGAATTCGAATGTCAAAATAGGATTTCGAATGTCAAAATACCATATTAAGCTTCAGTGTGAATGTTAAAATAGGATTTCGAATGTCAAAATACCATATTCGTCTTCAGATCGAATGTCAAAATCGGATTTCGAATATCAAAATTCGATGTTCGGTTTCATTTCGAATGTCAAAATAGGATTTCGAATATCAAAATACCATATTCGGCCTGAATTCGAATGTCAAAATAGAATTTCGAAAGTCAAAATACAATATTCGTCTTCACTTCGAATGTCAAAATGAGATTTCGAATATCAAAATTCGAGATTCGGCTTCAGTGCGAAAGTCAAAATAGGATATCGAATATCAAAATACCATAATCGGCCTGAATTCGAATGTCAAAATTCGATTTTCGGCTTCAGTGCAAAAGTCAAAATAGAGTTTCGAATATCAAAATACCATATTCGGCCTGAATTCGAATGTCAAAATAGGATTTTGAATGTCAAAATACCATTTTAAGCTTCAGTGCGAATGTCAAAATAGGATTTCGAATGTCAAAATACCATATTCGTCTTGTCAAAATAACATATCCAGCCTGAATTCGAATGTCAAAATACCATACTAGGCTTCAGTTCGAATGTCAAAATAGGATTTCGAATATCAAAATTTGATATTCGGCTTCAGTGCAAAAGTCAAAATAGGATATCGAATATCAAAATACCATATTCGGCCTGAATTCGAATGTCAAAATAGGATTTCGAATGTCAAAATACCATTTTAAGCTTCAGTGCGAATGTCAAAATAGGATTTCGAATGTCAAAATACCATATCCAGCCTAAATTCGAATGTCAAAATAGGATTTCGAATGTCAAAATACCATATTTGGCTTCATTTCGAATGCGAAAATAGGAATTTGAATTTAAAAATTCGATATTCTGCTTTAGTGCAAATATCGAATGTCAAAATACTATATCCAGCCTAAATTCGAATGTCAAAATAGGATTTCGAATGTCAAAATACCATATTTGGCTTCAGTACTGTTGTTAGAATGCAATATTGAATGTCAAAATAGCATATTTGGCTTCAGTTCGAATGTCAAAATAGGATTTCGAATATCAAAATTCGATATTCGGCTTCAGTGCGAAAGTCAAAATAGGATATCGAATATCAAAATACCATATTCGGCCTGAATTCGAATGTCAAAATAGGATTTTGAATGTCAAAATACCATTTTAAGCTTCAGTGCGAATGTCAAAATAGGATTTCGAATGTCAAAATACCATATCCAGCCTCAATTCGAATGTCAAAATAGGATTTCGAATGTAAAAATACCTTATTTGGCTTCAGTGCTGATGTTAGAATACGATATTGAATGTCAAAATACCATATTTGGCTTCAATTCGAATGTCAAAATAGGATTTCGAATATCAAAATACCATTTTAAGCTTCAGTTTGAATGTCAAAATAGGATATAGAATGTCAAACTACCATTTTAAGCTTCAGTTCGCATGTCAAAATAGGATATCGAATGTCAAAATACCATTTTAAGCTTCAGTGCGAATGTTAAAATAGGATTTCGAATGTCAAAATGCCATATTCGTCTTCAGTTCGAATGTCAAAATGGGATTTCGAATATCAAAATTCGATATTCGGTTTCAGTTCGAATGTCAAAATAGGATTTCGATAATCAAACTACCATATTCGGCCTGAATTCGAATGTCAAAATAGGATTTCGAATGTCAAAATAACATATCCAGCCTGAATTCGAATGTCAAAATAGGATTTCGAATGTCAAAATACCATATTTGGCTTCAGTGCTGTTGTTCGAATACAATATTGATCGCAAAATAGCATATTTGGCTTCAGTGCGAAAGTCAAAATAGGATATCGAATATCAAAATACCATATTCGGTCTGAATTCGAATGTCAAAATAGGATTTCGAATGTCAAAATACCATTTTAAGCTTCAGTGCGAATGTCAAAATAGGATTTCGAATGTCAAAATACCATATCCAGCCTAAATTCGAATGTCAAAATAGGATATCGAATGTCAAAATACCTTATTTGGCTTCAGTGCTGTTGTTAGAATACGATATTGAATGTCAAAATAGCATATTTGGCTTCAGTTCGAATGTCAAAATAGGATTTCGAATATCAAAATACCATTTTAAGCTTCAGTGCGAATATCAAAATAGGATATCGAATGTCAAAATACCATTTTAAGCTTCAGTTCGAATGTCAAAATAGGATATCGAATGTCAAAATACCATTTTAAGCTTCAGTGCGAATGTCAAAATAGGATTTCGAATGTCAAAATACCATATTAAGCTTCAGTGCTAATGTTAAAATAGGATTTCGAATGTCAAAATACCATATTCGTCTTCAGTTCGAATGTCAAAATGGGATTTCGAATATCAAAATTCGATATTCGGTTTCATTTCGAATGTCAAAATAGGATTTCGATAATCAAAATACCATATTCGGCCTGAATTCGAATGTCAAAATAGGATTTCGATTGTCAAAATAACATATCCAGCCTGAATTCGAATGTCAAAATAGGATTTCGAATGTCAAAATACCATATTTGGCTTCAGTTCGAATGTCAAAATAGGATTTCGAATATCAAAATTCGATATTCGGCTTCAGTGCGAAAGTCAAAATAGGATATCGAATATCAAAATACAATATTCGGCCTGAATTCGAATGTCAAAATAGGATTTCGAATGTCAAAATACCATTTTAAGCTTCAGTGCGAATGTCAAAATAGGATATCGAATATCAAAATACCATATTCGGCCTGAATTCGAATGTCAAAATAGGATTTCGAATATCAAAATACCATTTTAAGCTTCAGTGCGAATGTCAAAATAGGATATCGAATGTCAATATACCATTTTAAGCTTCAGTTCGAATGTCAAAATAGGATATCGAATGTCAAAATACCATTTTAAGCTTCAGTGCGAATGTCAAAATAGGATATCGAATGTCAAAATACCATATACAGCTTCAGTGCGAATGTTAAAATAGGATTTCGAATGTCAAAATACCATATTCGTCTTCAGTTCGAATGTCAAAATGGGATTTCGAATATCAAAATACGATATTCGGTTTCAGTTCGAATGTCAAAATAGGATTTCGAATAACAAAATACCATATTCGGCCTGAATTCGAATGTCAAAATAGGATTTCGAATGTCAAAATAACATATCCAGCCTGACTTCGAATGTCAAAATAGGATTTTGAATGTCAAAATACCATATTTGGCTTCAGTTCGAATGTCAAATTAGGATTTCGAATATCAAAATTTGATATTCGGCTTTAGTGCGAAAGTCAACATAGGATATCGAATATCAAAATACCATATTCGGCCTGAATTCGAATGTCAAAATAGGATTTCGAATGTCAAAATACCATTTTAAGCTTCAATGCGAATGTTAAAATAGGATTTCGAATGTCAAAATACTATATCCAGCCTAAATTCGAATGTCAAAATAGGATTTCGAATGTCAAAATACCATATTCGTCTTCAGTTCGAATGTCAAAATGGGATTTCGAATATCAAAATTCGATATTCGGTTTCAGTTCGAATGTCAAAATAGGATTTCGATAATCAAAATACCATATTCGGCCTGAATTCGAATGTCAAAATAGGATTTCGATTGTCAAAATAACATATCCAGCCTGAATTCGAATGTCAAAATAGGATTTCGAATGTCAAAATACCATATTTGGCTTCAGTTCGAATGTCAAAATAGGATTTCGAATATCAAAATTCGATATTCGGCTTCAGTGCGAAAGTCAAAATAGGATATCGAATATCAAAATACCATATTCGGCCTGAATTCGAATGTCAAAATAGGATTTCGAATGTCAAAATACCATTTTAAGCTTCAGTGCGAATGTCAAAATAGGATTTCGAATGTCAAAATACCATATTCGGCCTGAATTCGAATGTCAAAATAGGATTTCGAATGTCAAAATACCTTATTTGGCTTCAGTGCTGTTGTTAGAATACGATATTGAATGTCAAAATAGCATATTTTGCTTCAGTTCGAATGTCAAAATAGGATTTCGAATATCAAAATACCATTTTAAGCTTCAGTGCGAATGTCAAAATAGGATATCGAATGTCAAAATACCATTTTGAGCTTCAGTTCGAATGTCAAAATAGGATATCGAATGTCAAAATACCATTTTAAGCTTCAGTGCGAATGTCAAAATAGGATTTCGAATGTCAAAATACCATATTAAGCTTCAGTGCGAATGTTAAAATAGGATTTCGAATGTCAAAATACCATATTCGTCTTCAGTTCGAATGTCCAAATGGGATTTCGAATATCAAAATTCGATATTCGGTTTCAGTTCGAATGTCAAAATAGGATTTCGAATAACAAAATACCATATTCGGCCTGAATTGGAATGTCAAAATAGGATTTCGTATGTGAAAATTACATATTGAGCCTGACTTCGAATGTCAAAATACCATATTTGGCTTCAGTTCGAATGTCAAAATAGGATTTTGAATATCAAAATTCGATATTCGGCTTCAGTGCGAAAGTCAAAATAGGATATCGAATATCAAAATACCATATTTGGCCTGAATTCGAATGTCAAAATAGGATTTCGAATGTCAAAATACCATTTTAAGCTTCAGTGCGAATGTCAAAATAGGATTTCGAATGTCAAAATACCATATCCAGCCTAAATTCGAATGTCAAAATAGGATTTCGAATGTCAAGATACCATATTTGGCTTCATTTCGAATGCGAAAATAGGAATTTGAATTTAAAAATTCGATATTCTGCTTTAGTGCAAATATCAAAATAGTATTTCCAATCTCAAAATTCGTTATTGAACTTCAATACGAAGGTCAAGATAGAATTTGAATGTCGAAAAACGAAAATCGAAATGCGAAAAGCGAAAAACAAAAAAAACAAAAAACGTAAACAAAAAACGAAAAACGAAAAGCGAAAAACAAAAAGAACGTAAATCAAAATACAAACAGCGAAAAACAAATAACAAAACAGCGTAAATCGAAAAACGAAAAGCGAAAAACAAAACAGCTTTTATCTAAAAACGAAAAGCGAAAAACAAAACAGCTTTTATCGAAAAACGAAAAGCGAAAAACGAAATGCGAAAAACGAAAAGCGAAAAACGAAAAACGAAAAGCGAAAAACGAAAAGCGAAAAACGAAAAACGAAAAGTGAAAAACGAAAAGCGAAAAACGAAAAGCGAAAAACGAAAAACGAAAAGCGAAAAACGAAAAGCAAACCAACTTCACCGTCCTCAACAACAACAATTAATATAAACATGTTCATGAATGCGAATTCGAATGAAACTTTTAAGACAGAGGCTAAGCTGTCCTCAAATACACATTTTAGGCAAAGGATACATAATATCGTACATGTTCTTCCGCGCATGGTCAAAAGCATCCGAATATTTTACTGTCAAACAATGCATTGGTATTGTTTATCGGACAATAGCTACGTGTATCTGTTTCAAGCTTTTGTATGTGTTTCATTATTGTCGTGCTTTAATGTGTGTGTGGATTTTCTGCCGTTTCATAAATGTGACTTCACGCTTGCTTCCTTGGATGACAGAGTTCGTTCAAAATGGGGTCTACTCTTCAAAAAAGAAATTGTCCATAGGGGAGCAAATTCTTTCCTTCGAGATTTTATCCACATTGAGGAAAATAAACAAGAGACGCGTGATCTAGGGGTTAGAGGTACTCGGCAATGGTGCAAAAGGTTGCAGACTCAAATCCCCGTTGGGCCAGCCAGGGACTGAAAAATTCTCTATGTCAACCTTGCAGTAAATGAGTACCTTTTTCGAGACAAGGAAGGATAAGGTAGTAAAATGAGAGGGATGGGCTCCGTCTTTCATATACTCATCAGAAACTTTGTTCGTCGTTCGCCATTAAAATAGGAAGCAGATAACTGGTCAGCTGGGCATGATAAAAGTTAAAGACACATTTTTTTCTTTAACAAATTGGGGTGGCACACTTTGATAGCTCCCAATAAACAGTGCTTAGGGCCACAGCTTACATCAAAGGATTGTCTTATCTAGGTGGTTATGAGGGGATTATGCCAGTGACAAATTCCAAAAGTGGGGCCTAATATGGGGAAACTGATATTATCCTGTAGATGCATCTACTTTAAACAATGTAACAACAAGAACAAAAAACTAATGAGTTAAAAAAAAGTAATTCATAATAAAGAAAAAAAAATATTATAATTTTCATTTTATCTATTTTTGATTTTATTGTTTTATTTTTTTTTTTTTTTTTTTTTTTTGTCTGATCCGAGCTAATGGTTGTACAACTGTTTTCCTTTTATTTTCTTTGATTTGTTTATGATTATTTTATGTTAAAGTAAATGCAAAAAAAAAAAAAAGGTTTCACTGTCTGCTAAAAGCTAAACATATGAAAGTTTCTGGCATTATAAAAAATATAAAAATGACTTTTTGCTAGACATATGTAAAACAGTCATATAAAACTTGCAAACCAAACAAAGAGATAATTATTTTAATTTTATTTTCTAGATCTGATTTTATGTGATATTTTGTGAAAAATTATATAAACATAGACACATATATATGCCCAAAACTTGAAAAGGCGAAAATAAAGACAGAATGTGCATGCTGATTTCGAATCCTCATTGATAACGTAACTTTCGTGTGAACAAAATGTCACATCTATGTAGACCGTAATCAGTGTTTTTTTGGTTTTTGTTTGCTTTTTAGCTGTGCAGGCTGATTTGGCATAACTTGAATATTAACAGTAAATATTCAAATCAGCTGTCACATTGTGTAGATTGGTCATAGTCTTCAATTTTGCTTTTTAGGAATCGTAGACTGTTTATGCAAACATGATTGACTGATTAGACTGCCCATGCTGATCTAAGTCTTCTGTATGCGCGAACGTTGTAATTTATGAGTACCTATATTTGCATGGCATATTTTAGTACTCCCTTGGCATAAAAACAGGTTTTGAGCAGATTATGGCAGCACTGTTCAACACAGCTCTATGTGGGTCTTCAAAAACAGTCTGATCCAATTATCATCTGTTTATAACTATATTCTGTCTTTTCCCTTGACAATTGATTTCCCTTTATCTGGCCCCCTACCTGTACTTCAGTGAAAAGTCTTCTGGGATATTTTATCTCTGAGCAGCATGTTTCAATAAACGGTCATTAGGGTATTATGCAATCAAAAATGTGTCTTTAATTCCATTAGATTATAAAACAGATGTATTTAACTGTCACCTCTAACGTGTATTGTTTGTCGAAGACATGATAAGAGGCTTCTCCATGTGACTATGAACAACAACACTATTTATGTGACGGATAAATCAGATAGCATTTTTAGTATTAGTTTTGAATCATTTAATGTTTTAAGGTTTTTGCCTTATATGTCGGGGCGGCCAGGTTGGTCATGTGACCTGGACCATTTGAACCATTTTCGTGTCCCCAACTCAAGGGGACCCTGTATGAAATTTAGTTACAATTATCGCAGTGGCTTTTGAGGAGACGTTTCATATTGTCGAAATTTGAGGCTTGGGTCAAAGGTCAAAGAATGACATTGACCTCTTATACTCACAAGTCTCCCGTCTCCGTATGATCTGGTTGTTGGTGGGACGTTAAACCCGAGTTCACTCCCTCACAACTTTCATTTACTCATTTAGATGACATTATAGATCCATACTATTTTTAAGCAGACCTCTTCTATAATTTCTATTGACACTTTTATTTTAGCACTTTCCCATATAGAACACAAGAAAGCGAATCTGACCTTGTCGTAAAAAAGTCAAGGTCACCTCAAGGTCATCGTTTGCATAATCTTGATTGTACATATACTTGAATACCCTCTGCTACATACCAAGATTCAAGGTCGTCGTTGGTTCTGTAGAAGAAGATTTTTAAACGTTTGTTACCATATATAGGCATGGGATTCTTTTTGGTCATGTGACCAGGACCGTTTGAACAAATTTTCATACGCTCGACAACTGGAAGCGACATACGAAATTTAGTTACAATTGGGTCAGTGCTTTTTGAGGAGATGTTTGACATTGTCGAGATATCAGAAACCTGAGTCACACTTGACCTCTTATACAACAAATCACCATGTGCTCATTCAGATGACTGCATGTGCCAAATTTTAGGCCACTATCTCGAACCACTTCCATGAAATCTAGTGTTTTAGCATTTTCCCGTATAAAGTAGCATGAGCACCAGAAACCAAATTTAACCTTGCCGTATAAAAGTTCAATGTCAACCCAAGGTCATTATTTGAATAATTTTAGTAATTCTCGAAAAGCCGATGTTACATACCAAGTTTCAAAGTAATCGATTCCGGAGAAAAAATAATTAAACGTTTTCACCATACATGGGCATTACACCGCGGGCCATGTTGGTTATGTGACCCGGACCATTTGTATAATATTTCGCTCTCGTAATTCTCGGTGGCTCTATATAGTATTTGATTGAAATCAGCTCAGTGGTGTCAGAGGGGAAGTCGTTTGAAATTGTGACAGGACGGTCGGATGGACGAACGACGACGGACTGACGACGGAGCCAGCCTGTCTTACAAATTCCTCTGGAGCCTTCGGTTCAAGTGCGCTAGAACTCAAGCGTGCAGAAATACATGTATGTATATATAAGAATATGATTTTCGGTAAAAATTAAATTTCAACTACTGCAAATTTTAATTACCAATAACAAGTCTCGCAAAGTGCTTGTTTGTGTGGAAAACCAGCCTTGACTGGCTCACACTGTCGATGATATCGTACCTGAAACACTCTAGATTGAGAAAATCTGGCCCTGGGGCCGTATTTATAAAATGACTTTAGTGGTTGCTATGCTGTTGCTAAGGCTGAATTTCTATAAAGGAGATTCCCTACAACTATGAAATTTGCTCTGGAGGAACAGTCTGAAAAAGACTGTTCCTCCAGAGCAAATTTCATAGTTGTAGGAAATCTCCTTCACAGAAATTTAGCCTTAGCAACAGCATAGCAACCACTTAAGTCATTTTATAAATACGCCCCCTGAGGTTATAAAACTTTAGTATATTCTCAAACTCAAAATAAAGCACATTGATTGGCTGCTACCGAGCACTTGCTCGGAAGTAGCCAATCAGTGTGCTTTATTTTGAGTTTGAGATTATTCTCAAGTTTTATAACCTCGAACCCCGAAGAACGGCGGTTGGCTGTACCACCATTGACTACTACGCAAGGCCAAGCATATTGACATATGAATTGAACTATTGTGTTGTATTATATGTAAAATCCCCAAAGGCACGGTAAGAATTCATTTCGCTAGCCTGCAGTTTGCTTTGGAACTACTTACCAGATGCTTTTAGAACTTCAACTAATTTTAGTATAGTCCGGTCGCGATAAGTTGGCAATGTTATTATTTTATGTTTATTTTGATTTGGTGACTGATTGGCTATATAGCAGAGTTCAGCTTATCCAACTCACGGGAATGAAAGAATAAACTTGAATAATTTTGTTACTATCAGTTTTGTTATTAATGCTGTTCTTAAACTAGAGACAGTTCCTGTCTTTAAGCTTCCAAAAAGTGGCATTTAGATAAATTAGAACTGCCAGTTAACCGTAGTGTTCCATTATAACCAAAGATCAAGAAGTTACATGAACTGCACCGTAATGATAGTTCAGGTACTGTTGACATTAAAAATGTAAACAAAACATTGCCGCTATAGCGCGACCGACCTATAAGTAATTTAAGTCTCTACTATATTGTTGGGATGAAGAAAATGTAAAAGCTCAGCCGATGATGCTGCCGCGTCAACGCTGATGTGACGTTGCCGCTGGATAAAGAACGAATTTTTTTTATCATCTGACTATGCCATTATTCAGTGGATAACATTGTGTCATAAAAATCGTATGACCACACGTGTAATAACGTTTTGCCGCGTACACGTAACGCCATCGACAACATCCATGTCAACAATGTGGCTTCATACTGAAATAATGTTCAATTTGAAGGCGTTAAAATCCCATTTTAAAGGGTCATATGATATATGAAATGGCCACTCGTGTAAGATCCTCTATATGCACTTTACTCGTTACCTTCGACAATATCTTTTGAAATATATTTCTTGTTACCTCTAAGTTAACACATATCAACCGCGACACGAGAAAACCAACAATGTGGTTCTGCGCCCAGCGCAGACTCAGATCAGCCTGGGCATCCGCCCAGTCTGAACAGAGCCTTCGCTGTCCGCAGACCCTTAGCTACCCTTTGAGCTCTTAACGAAGAATCTGATTAAACTTAGCGGACGCCCAGGCTGATCTGAGTCTGCGCTGGGCGCACAACCACATTGTTGGTTTTGTCGTGCCGCGGCTCATATCGGCATAGCAGCGCTGTATCAAAGAATCTTTGGGTGACTCAAGGACTGTATAGGTGTTGCTCGGGTTTGCCGAGTGATTACACCGAACGAGCTTTATTTTTGAATGGCGTTTTGGGCAGTAACCAGTTTAGCTATTGCAATGTTGCTTGTGCTTAGGTTGTCTCCCTTAGATATATGTTGTCAGCATTCTGTTCTGTTCTGTTTCACTTTCCTTCGTTGGTTGGTTGATTTGATGCTTAACGTCCACGGTAAACAGCTAAGGTCATGCCGGGACGATCAGTTAACCTAACCACACTGTTCCTGGGCAGGATTAGACCTCCTAAGCGTCTAACCAGTACTAAGTGCACATACTTTCGCCAGAAACTGACAACTGCCCTTCTTGAATCAGCGGACGGAGAAACGAAAGTATGTGGACAGACCGGGTTTCTTATGAGTCAGGTGCCCTACCGATTGCGCTACGCGGCCCGGCACTTTTCGTCGTTTCAAGAATTGAAACCGGACAGAACAGATTTTATTTGATTTTTGAAAATAAAATGAATCCTTCTTAAGCAAGATAAGCTACAAAGAAATGAAAAATAGAACACTTTAGCAATTATCATAAATTCTATCTTGAGCCAATCAGGGTTCGAGATTATAAAACTTGAGAATAATCTCAAAAATCAATATTAAAGCATACTGATTGGCTGCTTCCGAGCACATGCTCGGAAGCAGCCAATCAGTGTGCTTTATTTTGAGTCTGAAAATGAACTCAAGTTTTATAACCTCTGGGCCAGCCCATCAAAAAGTGAAACCAGCAGACTCGGGTTTGCTGAGTCTCTCCGTTAGCAGCAATTGGACGCAGGAAAACTCTTTAAAAAAGGGGGGGAAATAGCATGACTGGAATTTTTAGACCCCTTCCTCTTGAGTCTTTTCTATTCTATTCTATTCTATCCCATAACCTTATTAGGTCGTTGGGGCACCACAGATGACTGCGAAACAATTCCTTTCAATCTTGTCCTGTTTTCAGCTGCCCTACCCTTTAAGTAACACGGTGAAAAGATACCTCTCGATCTCATGATTGTGACTGCAGATACCTCATATTTCTAGAGTATGAGTATCTTTGATGGGTATGAGGTGTGGATAGAAAAATCCGTCACAAGGGTCACTGTTCGGCATCACGAGGGTTACCAAGTGGTGCCGAACAGTGATCCTGAGTGACGGATTTTCTATCCGCACCTCATACGTATGATAGATACTTTTTCTTGCACACCACATTTTGTTTCAACGTAAGGACTTGTTATAGTGCGTAATTTTAGTACTTGAGAGGTTTCTATTTGATTTTGAAAGAAGGCGCCGCTTTCAACGACCGCCATTCGGCTCTTTACGTCAACGACTGGCGTGCATAAACTGACGTCATTTTTTGCCGTCTACGTGAGGTCATCATCTAAAAAGCCAACGTCACTTGACGTCGCAGGTACGTGAGCTCCTATACAACCAATGCACTGACTGCTTGTGATTTTTATTCGGTCCTGGGTGAGATAACATGGGTGAGATAAGATTTGTAGTTACACACTGTAAAAAATTTCCGTAGATTTTACGGTAGAATACCTGGAAACCAGCTGCCAGTCCATTTCCCGTTATTTTTACGGGCGCCCGTAAACATTGGCGGAATCATCACGCAGAGTAGAGTATGATAAGACAGATATTGTTTTGGTCATAAAGTCCTTCAACACTATAAAGGAATTTTCGAGTGCAGTCAGATGGCGTAACTGTACCATATCGAGATTACTAAACATGCTTTACTGGCAGACGCCCGTAAAAATAACGGAAGACGGACTGGCAGCTGGTTGCCAGGTATTCTACCGTAAAATCTACGGAAATTTTTTACAGTGCAGGTGAAGCACGCGGATATCCATATCTGGTGTTCAAGAAAAGATAATACCAAACTGGATACAAAAAAAAAAAAAATTATATTTTCAGGTCTTACAAAGCCGATTTTGTGGCCGTAAATTAAAGTTCCTATAAGCCTGTACCAAATGTCATTATTTCACGAAATGAAGTCAATTACCTTCACGGCTTTCTCTAACTATAAGCTTTAATGCTATCACGAAGCATTGTTAGGTATGGGTATTTGACCGATATCACTGCCGATGGACAATGATCATCGACTCGGTAATCGGAGCTTTATTGGTAATTCTGGTGCTTTGTTCTTTAAGTCAGTATTTAATACTTAGTTCTACGTCAAACAGAAGAGGCGGGATCAGTGGCAAAATAATTCAAGATTTAAGTTCCCGCAAAAATTCTAAGAGGAGCATGTCAAAGTGGAAAACAGAGAATTAAATCATTTGAAAATGAAAAATAGGTTTGAGAAAACCATACTTTCTCATTGTGTGAATTTCAGTAGCTTCTCACTTATAATTCGAAAGGAGCATGGCTACTGTATGCCATGCTCTTCTCAACTTATAAGTGAAACGACGCCATAGATCTGTTACCACAGTAACTATGGAATTTGCCAACTGTTGCACTTAATACCTTAACTGACTGACGTCATAAATGACGTCACTTAGATATCAATATGAACTCTTAGTTGCTATCACAGGTAACTGATAAATGGAATTCGGATCAGTATAACATCAAAGAATTCAAAATTGAGCCGCGACACGACAAAGCCAACAAAGTGGTTGTGCGCCCAGAGCAGAATTTGATCAGCCTGGGCATCTGCCCACTCTGATCAGAGTCTTCGCTGTCCGCATGGAGATCAGACTGGGCGGATGCCCAGGCTGATCTGAGTCTGCGCTGGGCGCACAGCCGCTTTGTTGGTTTTCTCGTGTCGCGGCTCAAAAATGATGAAAACTGTTTTACATCAATACCCTATTACGTCATAGAAGCGATCCTATAAATTTTGTAGAAAACAGCCAAATCATCTTCGCAAGCCAAGGGTACTAAGTCCACTTTGTTCCTTACATACGTAAGGAACACAGTGGTCTTATTAGTTAGTACCTTGGCTAGAGAATATGTACCCAAACAAGCTCATGACATTAAACAACGTCACAATAGGTTGGCAGTGACGTCATCTGATACGTATTCTGACGTTGCGACTACGGCTTCCAACAGATTTACCAGCATCACTCGCGAGTACTTTGGGCAGAAAAATAGCAAACTGTCATTATTGTAAGTATACCTACATCAATTTGTTATTTCAAAAACAACTTTGTGGGTAAACAATGTTGAAAAACAATTGAATGAGCGTTTATTAAGTGTTGCTTCAACATGTGTGCCTGCTGGGAAGATGTTGTGAACTTGGACGAACAAGTCCAGCAGCCGCCTTATGTAAGATTCTTGAAAGTTTTATGATTAACGTTATTTCTATTGGTTGAAAAAGCAATGTTTAAAAAACTGTAACTAAAAAAATAACAGCGAAGATCCAGATGAGGCGGCTCGTCGGCTATATGAAGTTTCTGATTACACTGTGCAGATGTGCAGAATTATCTCGCACATGTCGTAATGTACATTTTCATGTTAGCCAAACAATTAAGCTTGTAGGCAGAGATTGCCAATATTTGCTGAAAATGCTAAAAAAATGGAAATTCTCATTCGCGCGCTGTAGCCTTTCATGGAATTTTTCTGAGTTTCATGTATAATTTGCGCCAACCGGCTATTGGTATTGTGCGGAACGCAACGAAACAGAGAAATCGATTTGTTAATATATTTGATTGACAAGAGAGATACCAATCGGAACACCGCTCGGCCAATTCCGTGAATCAACCTCGGATGTATGACGTGGGACTACTGACGTTATGAGGACAGAAACAACAACAAAGCCGGTTTTGGGGAGGTGGGGAGGCTGGTAACCGTTCCTTTTCGCAAATTACCAATAGCCCACCAACCGTTTTATCGGTAAAAAATAGCTGGTTATGACCTCTGGTTACACGGGATTATACCAATATCTCTACCGGTGCTGTCCACCGATCCAGTCAGTTACCATCAGTCAGTTACCATACATGCAAAAGTTGTTCACGGTCGATCGAGACAATGGACTGCAATATCAGATACGCCCACAGCCTTAACAACGGTTTTGCTTACAGTCGTGCTCTTGGCCGACGGCCACTTTGCACAGTCTCGGCAGGCAAGTACATTTGGTCTGGCGCATGGGCTTATCCGATTATTATCCGATTTTGGATACGTTTGGCATAGGTGCCGAATTTACCGGGGAAATACGAAACCGGTGCGGAATGTGCCGATTGTATGCGACGATGTTTTTTTTTATTTATACTTTTATTGAATTATTTTTCATGGAGGAGCAGCGGTTTAAGAGTTTGCCTCTTTAAAGAAGGAGACATTTAATTACAGTTTACGGCCGACTGAACCGTGGTCGATATGAATTCACTCGGAATAGCAATTAAATTGAAATGATATAACATGATAGATCATAGTTGAAAGATAAAGGTAAGATAAAAGTTTATACCGCTTTTATCCTAAATATTGGGACAACAGAAAGTACATGAGAAAACAGTGCAAGATCAGATCAGACTGCAGTCTGATCAGATCCTTCACTGTTTGCCGTTGCAATAACATTTTGCACATCAAAGAAATAGTTAATTCAGCCTTCTTTAAAGTTTATGATATTTTAAGATTTTTCTGTATTATTTGGAGAAATTATGATGCATAGGACAATATGAAAAAAAAATATTATCACTGTGTTAACAGATGACACTTATCTAGATTACATGTTTTCGAAGAAAGTTTTTAAGTGCAAATGGTTTTATACATGAATAAAAATATTTGAAATGGACAGACACTTATATTGGTGAGTTGAATACGCTATCTCTCTCTCTCTCTCTCTCTCTCTCTCTCTCTCTGATACTTTATCTCTGACTTACACTCTCTTTGGCAAAAATTGACAAATTAACAAAATAAATGAGCCGCGACACGAGAAAACCAACAATGTGGTTGTGCGCCCAGCGCAGACTCAGATCAGCCTGGGCGTCCGCCCAGTCTGATCAGAATCTTCACTGTCCGCATAGAGGTAGCTCAGACCCTTAGCTACCCTTTAAGCGCTCTGCTGAGTGTCTGATCAGACTAGGCAAATGCCCAGGCTGATCTGAGTCTGTGCTGGGCGCACAACCACTTTGTTGGTTTTCTCGTGTCGCGGCTCAAATTATTCTTTCCATATCCGGAAGTTGAAAGTCCAATTGTCTGATTTTAATTACTTGCCGGACAAGTTAGTAGGTACGAAGGCCTCCATATAGTATTTGAAGACAAAATATTACATGATACATCATTCCTGTATTACATTTCATCAGGGTCTACACTGTCCGTCTAATCATGTGTTGGAATAATTAGGATAAATACGGCATGTTCTGGCTGTGTTGAACCTTGAAGATAATTAGTGGTAATAGTGAAGATTTGCAACGATGATCTTTAAGGCCTTGAAAGGCGGTGTGCGGCGTTTATTGAAAGCATTTTATTTACAAATATGGTGATAAGGTGTACTTATTTTTCATAGATCATTTTCCTTCAATTTTCCTTATGACAGTTTCCATTAGACTAGGCAATTACAATTTTGACGTCAGAGGACTTTGATAATTTTAAGTAAAGCACTTGAGAGGCAAAAAAAAGTTGACATATAAACTTAAGATGAACGGATACACTTTCAGGGGTAGCAACTCTTCCCCTTTCATTTTTGCCTCTCTTTTTAATTGTGTATAAACCTGGCTCCAGTCGAATCTAGGGCTGGGACGAGTACTCGGGTACCCGAGTCCGGGTCGGCGAGTAGACCAATGATTACCCGGGTACATATTTACTACCCGTTACCCGAATGCTAATCATCATGTAATTCATGAGTATTATAGTTCAATAGAATTCCAAGCAAATAGAGCAAAGTTTTGTGTGACTGTCTTGTACTGATTGCCTCCATAATTACCAAACCTTTTTTGTATAACAGGGAGATTTCTACTGAATTTTCGTGCCCTTCCCATACATATATAAACGAATTACTTACACCGTTCATATTTTTTTAGCTAAACGTATATTTCTAACTGTGGACGTCCTCAAAATGCTATGGTAACGGATACCCAGGTACCCGCGGGTAATACTAACTCGTGTACCCGGGTACAAAATCTCTACCCGTCCCAGCCCTAGTCGATTCTGTATATTACTCTGTTGATCAGATGTAATAGTTATACCATGGTTTGTCCACCTGTACGGGAGATAATCCACTCGCTAAAGCTCGTGGATTATCTCCCATACAGGCGGACAAACCACGGTATAACTATTTTATACCACCCTTATCAGTATAGACCTTGCTCAGTGCTAAATATTTCGTTCTCAAGTTGGCTTTTTCTTGTAAGGGTGGTATCATAATCGACTCTATCTTCCTTTGCAGGGGATATACTGAATAAAGGGCCTGTATCCGGATTAAAATCGGGATCAACTCAAAATTTCAAATTTCTGACGTAAAATCGTATCAAAGCTTAAAAAATATATATAGTAAAAGTACTTTTATCTACCAAATTTATAATTTGTGCCGGTCACTGGAAGTAGGAGAATTTAAGAAAATATATAAAAAGCGGGAATAGCGGGTCGTCATTCCCGCCAAAAACGAATACTGGATACGCCCAATACTCATGGTTAATCAGGGAAAAATTATATCATGAATAATTTTAAGCCCTTTATCTAATCATCATCGGACAGTTATTGGCTGAAAAGATCTCACGTGCACGGATTAGAGATTAATGCTATTGTAAGGTTATTTACTCCACTGCTCATAAAATGCAAAGCGTGCTTGCAGAAACACCTTTTTATTCCCATGTGGGAGTCAATCAATTTATGACGAAAAAATGTTCATGAATATTCAAGAAGGGTTCGCAATGATATATCGTCTCTGCCTCCGTACCAAAGACTTTTTGGATGAAGATTTTTTGCATAATTCTTAATTGTGTTGCATACAACTAATCCGTTTAATTCTTTTATGGTTATTTCATAATGCAATACGAGGGAGTATACCCTTAAAAAGAAGTGCTATGCGACCGTAATACACGTGTACACTAAATCTAATGCTGTCATGGTTTAGGTTCTTTTGTTCTTACAATCGTAATAAAAGTGCTCTCGTGATCCTAGTACATTTGTTCTGATGATCTTTATGAGCTGCCATAATCTATAATCATTTGTTCTGTCGATCTTAACATATGTCTATCATGATCCTAGCACATTTGTTCTCATGATCTGGATACATAAGCTGTCATAATCTTAGCATTACCATGATCCTAGCACATTTTTCTCATGATCAAAATACCGGTGTTATCTTGTTCCGAGCACATTTGTACTCACAGTTGCTATCAATTCATAATCTGAGTTTATTTGTTCTACGATCTTAATTCGGGCGCTGTCATGATCATAGTATAATTGCTCTCAGCATCTGAATATAAGTGTTATCATGATCTTAAAATATTTGTTCTCATGATCATAATACAGATGTTACCATTGTCTTAAGACACTTTTCTCACGATCATGTTACAAAATGTTATCTTGATCCTAACATATTTGTTCTTACGATCTTAATACAGGTGCTGCCATGATCTTAGTTTGTCTGTTATCACGATCTTAATACAGCTATTATCATGATCTTAGTATAAGTATTCTCACAATCTTAATACATGTGCTATCTTGACGCTTTCACATTTGTTCTCACGATCTTAATACAGATGGTGTCGTGATCCTATTTCCTTTGTTCTTGTGCACTTAATATAGCTGCTGGCATGATCTTAGTATATATATTCTCACGATCTTTATACAGGTGTTATTTTGATCTTAGAATATTTTTTCTCAAATATTTGTCCTCAAAATTCTGCCATGATTTTATTATAATCATTCTTGTGATCTCAATACAGGTCTCATCATCATTTTAGCACGTTTGTTCTCGTGACCTTAATACGCGTGTTATCTTATAGCTAGCACATTTTTTACTTTCGGTGATTCTGGAGGCGCTGTCATGATGTTGTCACGATCATTATACAGGTGTTATTATGATCTAAGTATATTTATACAGGTGTTATCTTAATCCTAGCACATTTGTTCTTACGATCTAAATATAGGTGTTATCACGATCTTAGTATATTTCTTAGTAAAAAAAAGTTCTCATGATCTTAATACAGGGGCTATCCAAATCTTAGTAAGGTTGTTCTCGGGAATTTAGTACAGTTGTTATAATCTGTGTATATTTGTTCTCATGATCTTCATACTGATGTATTCGTTGTCTTAGTTCATTTGTCCTCTCGATCGAAGTGTTAGTGTTAACCTAAGCTTTCTACATAAGCTCTCACGGTCATTGTTCTGACGATATCACTACAGGTATTATCATTATCCTTGAATACTCGCGATCTTATTGGTGTTGTCATGATACTAGTGCATTAGTTTACTTGATCTTAATACAGGTGTTACCTTTATCTTAGCAACGTTGCTCTCGTGCATTTAGTACAGTTGTTGTTATAATTTGAATATATTTGTACTCACGATCTTGATACACATGTTTTCGTTGTTTCCTTGTCTTAATGCATTTGTCCTCTCGATCTTAATGTAGGTTTTATCATAATCTTAGTACATTTTTTCTTAGGATCTTAATACAGGTGTTGTCATGATCTTAGTAAATGCATTTTTACGACTGTAATACATGTGTTACATGTGTAATACATGATTTCAGTTCAATTGATCTTTCGATCCGGGTGTTGTCATGATCTTTCATATTTGTTCTCAAGATCCTTTACATATTTTATCATGATCTTAGTATAATTGTTCATGCGACCTTAATACGGGTGTTGTCATGACATTAGTACATTTTTTGTCACGTTGATGTATAATCAAGAGCTTAGTTCATTTGTAATCAAGGTCTTTTTAAGGTGTAAATACGATCTTAGTAGATAAAACTTGTGTTCACGATCTTAATATAGGTGGTTTCATAAGCTTAGTACATTTGTTCTCATGATCATATATAGAGGTGTTATCATGACCCTAATACATTTGTGCTCTTGATACTAGTACAGGTGTTAGCTGAAGCTCTTTAAGATTTTCATTTTAGTAGCTTTATTCTTTTGATCAGAGAACAGGTGTTGTCGTTTACTTAGTACATTTGTTCACGCGATCATAATACAGCTGTTATCATTTTTTAAGTACATTTGTTCTTACGATCGTAAAACATGTGTTGTCCTTATCAAAGTACATCTGTTCTCATGATCGTTATACAAATGTCCTCATGATTTTAGCACATTTGTTCTCACGGTCTTAATATAGGTCTTATCTTGTTCCTCGCGCGTTTGTTCTTACGATTATATTATTGGTGCTGTCATGATACTAGTGCATTCGTTCACATGATCATAATGCAGGTGCTTTCCTTATCTTAGTAACGTTGTTCTTATGAATTTAGAACAGTTGTTGTTATAATTTGAATATATTTGTTCTCACGATCTTGCTACAGATGTTTTCGTTGTCTCGGTAATATATAGGTGTTATCATAAACTAGGTGCATTTGTTTTTATCTTCTTAATGCAGGTGTTGTCGTGATATTGGTATATGCTTTCTCACGATCTCAATACATGTGTTATCATGATCTTAGTTAAATTGTTCGTTTGATCTAGGTGTTGTCATGATCTTTCATAGTTGTTCTCAAGATCCTAATATTGATTTTATCATGATCTTAGTATAATTGTTCATGCGACCTTAATACGGGTGTTGTAATGGCATTAGTACATTTGTTGTCACATGTACGTATTATCAAGAGCTTACTTCATTTGTCTTCAAGGTCTTATTAAGGTGTTAACACAATCTCAGTAGATTTGTGTTCACGATTTTAATATTGGTGGGTTCATAAGCTAAGTATATTTGTTCTCACGATCATATAATATAGGTGTTATCATGATTCTCATATATTTGTGCTCTCGATAATAGGACAGTTGTTAGCTGAAACTCTTTGAGATTTTCATTTTAGTATCTTTAGTCCCACGATCATAGTACAGGTGCTATCCCTAGATTACTTCGTTTGTTCTCACGATCAAAATGCAGCTGTTATCATTATTTTAGTACATTTGTTCTTATGATCGTAAAACATATGTTGCCTTCATCAAAGTACAATTGTTCTCATCATCGTAATACAGATGGTATCATGATTTTAGTACATTTGCTCTCACGATCTTAATATAGGTCTTATCTTGTTCCTAGTACGTTTGTTCTCATGATCATATTATTGGTGATGTCATGATACTAATGCATTTGTTCACATGATCTTAATATAGGTGCTTTCCTTATCTTAGTAACGTTGTTCTTATGAATCAAGTATAGTTGTTGTTATAATTTGAATATATTTGTTCTCACGATTTAGATACAGATGTTTTCGTTGTCTCGGTGCAATTTTCCTCTCGGTCTAATATAGGTGCTATCATGAGCTAAGTACATTTGTTCTCACGATCATAATATAGATGTTATCATGACCCTCATACATTTGTGCTGTCGATAACAGTACAGGTGTTATCTTAAGCTCTTTAAGATTTTAATTTTAGTACCTTTACTCTTACGATCATAGTACAGGTGTTATTGTTTGCTTAGTACATTTGTTTTCACGATCAAAATGCAGCTGTCATCATTATTTTAGTACATTTGTTCTTATGATCGTAAAACGTGTGTTTTCCTGATCATTGTATATTTGTTCACACGATCGTAATACAAACGTTATCATGATTTTAGTACATTTGTTCTCACGATCTTAATATATGTGTTATCGTTATCTTAGTTCCTTTGTTTTCACGGGCAGGTGTTTTCACAATCTTGTTGCATTTGTTCTCACGATCTTTATATAGGGGTTATCATTATCTTTAATACTTTGCTTGTTTTCACGGTCAAGTGTTTTCACGACCATGTTGCATTTGTTCTCACGAGCTTCATTTAGTTGTTATCACGATCTTAGTATATTTTGATCTCACGATCTTAACACAAAGGGCTACCACGATTTTAATACAGGTGTTATCACAATCTTAGAGATTTGGTATCACCACTCTTAATACAGATTTAAACTTCAAAGGTATCATACTCAATATTTTTTTTTTTTTTATTTATTATTTGCTTTAGTCTGAGAGCGTTTGCATGCAGTAGTGTAAATTCAGAATGAAACCCTTTTAAATGTACATATTTGCATGCTTTGATTTCCCCAGACAGCATTTGAGCCGCGACGCGAGAAAACCAACAATGTGGTTGTGCGCCCAGCGCAGACTCAGATCAGCCTGGGTTTCCGCCCAGTCTGATCCGACTCTTCGCTAAGCGTTCATATGGTAGCTAAGGGTCTACGCTACCTCCATGCGGACAGCGAAGACTCTGATCAGACTGGGCGTGGCTCATTTATACATGCTAATGGTGCATCCGCTGCATGGATTTCAATTTATTTCTGTTTGTCGTACTCGAGTCAGCAATGGTTCTAATTGTTTCATTAATGACCGTGTAATTGCGTATAACCGTGAAATATTCAAAGATTGGGACACCTAAAATGCATACTGAAGTTGTCCTAAAAATGAACTCGGTTTGGTTAGGAGAGGGATGCTTGTTGCACGCGGAGACCTGCCCATCATCTCTTTTCTTTCAAACTTTTGGGGTTAAGCGACATTGAAGAAGTTAAATACAGAAACGCGCGCGGGTCTGTCGCACTACAATTGGTATGGGTACGTTTTTGTTTTAAAGTGCGGCGATGCGTCCAGAGGATACAGATGGAATGGCAGATAATGTAGATATTTATCACAATGCTCAATGCTCAGGAGCAGATCTGATCTTGGTCTGCACATTTAGCTCTGACCTATCTTTCCCAGTAGTAAGAATTTCACGGTACTCTTCAGAGTTCCTTTTTAAAGAGACACTCTGTATCATGAACTGTTAGACCATCAATATGCATTTTGAAAATAAACAAGTTTAAAACCAAAAAGACTGTCCCAGGTTTTTGCTTTGGCAGGAAAATATTTTCTCTCAGCCTCTCCTTTTAAAAATTTAGGCTAAAAACATTTAAGCTTCGTCAACTAACGAAATGAATAAAAACTCGCATTATGATTTCCAAAAGTGACAATGAAATATTTTTTTTTTATTTTTTTTTTATTGTTGTTGTTGTTTTTTTTTGTTGTTGTTGTTGTTGATGTTGTCTTCTTATTTTTGTTTTTCTTTAATTTTTTTTTATTTTTTTTTTTGTTGTTGTTGTTGTCGTCGTCGTTTTGTTGTTGTTGTTTTTGTGTGTGTTTTTTTGTGTTTTTTAGTAACTAAATAAACATGAAATAAAGATTTAATGTAACAAAGCGTTACAATCTCTATTTTCTCCCCTTACACCAACTTTGCAGTTCAAGCACAGTGCAAGTGTTGATCCGGTTACACTGGGAAAGGCCCAGCATCCCAGACTGCACTTGGCGATCGTGTGTGGCTCTCCCCTGCTGTGAGAACCCTATTATTTGATAACCACCCGTTCAAAAATGTATTGTAGTAATGGTTACTGGTGAAAAGGTAAGAATACCGCAAGATTTCTAAATATTGGGACATATAGATCAGAGCAAACAGTGCAGACCAAGATCAGACTGCTCCTCAAGGAGCAGTCTGATCAGGGTCTACACAGTTGCTATACTATTTGCTCCTTTTACACGCATTGCGGCATTGAAAATACAAACAGTTCAACATTAAGGATAGTTAAGGTATTTATTTTAGGTGTCCCAAGTTTTAGAATTTTCATGCTAAATGTCATTGTACTTGGGTTTAATTCGACCTTCATGATGTGGTTATTCTTTTCCTGGGGGAAGTACAATGATTGGATTTGTACCAGTTTTATAATTGTTCATAACTATTTGATGATGAATTTAGTACCAGTATGTAATTGTCCAAATCTTTTGAAATGATTTATACTTGTTAACACGAAATTACTAGTTGAGATTTGAATTTGAAAGCGATATATGTATACATATTTGCGCCATGATTTTTTACCCTTCTGAATTTAAAGTCTCTTGTGAAGTAGAAACTTCACAAGACTAATGCCCTAAAATTCAAAGTGTTGGGACAGGTAGACATGACCAAATAGTGCAGATCCATATCAGACTGCTCCTTTTTTAAGGAGCAGTCTGATCAGGGTCTCCACTGTTTGCTTCCCCATCTCTATCTTTTGGACCCTTTGCCCTTTTGTTGAATCAAAAGGTCCCATTTTAGGACAGTTACGGTAATTATTTTAGGTGCCCCAATCGTTATATTTTTAACGGTAGTAAGCAAACTGTAAGAACACGAACATACCTAGAAGATTCCGACCAACAAATGTATCTGCGCAGTCAAATTCAGTGTCTCTGCATCAAGGGTCTGACAACTCTTTGATTGACGATCCTGTAACTTTTCTACTAGATGCTTTGGGTTTCCACTTAGTTGGCCAATATTTACACTTGCCACTGACTTCCCATAGGTGAACCCTTTAGAGCAACTATAACTATACACCGATGAAGGACAATTGATCATGTGACGTTGTCGTCAAGCGACGCCTTATGTAAACAAACGTCTTGATTGGTTCTTGTAACGTTCGATTGACGCCACGCCAGGGCGGCTGTTTAACGTTATGGCCGAACACGTCTTTACTAACTTTTCTTCGACCCATATTTTGCCTATTCTACACCAAATTACCACGAAAACGGCACAGAGCGGTTCACAAACAAAGTGTAAATATAAGAATAAAAATTTGATTTTCAGCGTTCATCCTGTGAAGAAACCAGTGGTCGTCGCTAAAATTCTACAAGAAGCGCTTCGCGCTTCATGGAATTTTAGCTCCGCCCACTGCCACTGGCTTCATCACACGATGAACGCTGAAAAATCAAATTTCAATTCTTAAATGTGGCAGTGATTTTATCTTTCCACTACACTGTAGATGCTTTGATTAATCCACTTAAGTAATGATGCTTTGGAGTTTCCACTTATTTGACAATACTTTGATTTTTCCGCTTAAATACTGATATTCTTGGGGTTCCATTTATTTAACAGCGCTTTTGGTTTTCCTCTTATTTGATGACAACTTGTGTTTTTTCCCTTATTTGACGAAGCTCTGATTTTCCCACGTGAATCACTTTGCAATGTCTTGTGAGTTTTTACTTAATAATGATGCTTAAAATGCAAGCTTTAGGTGTTTCATTTTTTTTTAAGTTTATATTTTTATTTTACTACTATCATTATCATTATTATTGTTATCATCATCTATTTATTTATTTATCTATTATTATTTTTATTGCGTTTAAAGGCTGGGGTTTCAAATACATTATAGTTATTTTGCCGATATGTACATGTTTTTTTAAATAGTCGAAAAAAAAATATGCTGTGAAATCATAACAAGGTAAGTAATGATCAAAAGTTTCAATAAAAACACGGTATGTAGGCGAATTTACGTACACAATAGTATTAGTTACGAGACATTCCGGGAAACTGCGCCTGACAGGTAAACAACCTTTTTTGACAGTTTTTCTTAGATGTATCTGCACTGACAAAATAGTTTACAGACCTGTTTTTTTACAACGATATTGGGCATAAGCTCTCGTAATGTATTTTTGTTTCAACAAAAGGTCATCAAAAACTAATTTTCATGATTTAAAGAACCCCACCCGACTTGTTTATACAACACACAGTGACAGTCGAGTGTACATGTTATCTACCTATGTAAACTTGCTTACAAAACTACCCCGCATGTATATACTTTCAGATGAGTGCTGGGTGCTATCAAATAAGCAGAAATAGTGAGCTTGTAAAATAAATTTTGGAAATTTAGCATTCCGACTGTATTAGATCACGGATTACACTATATGTAGGTGCAAAAAAAAAATCCATTTCTGATGAAGGAAAATGGAGTTTTGCATTTCCAAAATTTGTCCAAGTTCAAGGTAACATTTGATTAATTCAATAGATGTTTATTCGTCATTTAACAACAAAAAATACATTCTATAATATGCATACTTTATGACTATTTCTGTAATTCAGAACAAAACTGGATATTGTTCTTGATACACCTCAAAAATTCATAGCACGCATGTACTCAACCATCAAGTCACTGTTACATGTAGAAATACCTTAACCAGGCATAAACGGTGATAGTTTGGACAAATTTCCGGCGATTATCTCGATAGAAACAGATTCAGATAGGTATTTAAGTACTCAATACACGCAGACAAAAAAGCAGAAAATCTGAAACAATTTTTACAGAAGCTTAGGCCAGATAAAAAAATCTTTAAGATAAATTTTAAAGACTTTTTCCAATTCACGCTTCTGTTATCCTGCATTCGCTTTTGTTTTCCTGAATTCATCAAGGCGGAGGACATTGTCACTTAGCAAAACTGCTGAGTGTGCAGTTTTACCGAAAAAAAAAGAACTGTTTTCCCCACGTTTGCATTATGTCTTAAAGCTCATAGGCGTGTTACCAATTAAATGATGTAAAATATCATTTACATAAAATTTTACTTATGAAGACTTGTACAAGGCTTATGGTTGTACCGACCACTTGATATTGCCGTACTGCCACTGGTCCTAAATTTTGGAACAGAATTTTCTGAACAATAGTACAGATCCTGATCAGACTGCTCTGAAATGGGCCAGTGTGATCAGGTCTGCTTGTTTTCCATTCTGACAGCAAAAATACTTTGTTGGTTTTCTCACGTCGCGGCTCCATTATTATCTGTTTCATCGCTGGGTAATGCAAATTTGAGGTTGTCATATTGGGGTTAACTGATCAAATGTCCCAATACTTAGATTAATTTCAGTATTTCGTCTATCAATAAGTAGCTTGAAAGATGTGGTCATAAATTTACACATAGAAAGCTGTGTGAGCTTTCGAGAGATATTTTGCAAATGGACAGGTAATATGACATTTTATGATATTATTTCCTTTCTTTACTATTATCATTATCATTATTATTATTATTATTGTTATTCATTATTATCATTATTATTATTATTATTAAATATCGGTTTGGCCACTTTCAGCAGTTTTGTGATATTACCTCCACCAGTATATCTTTTACAAAGCTGAAATGAGCCGCGACACGAGAAAACCAACAAAGTGGTTGTGCGCCCAGCGCAGACTCAGATCAGCCTTGGCATCCGCCAAGTTTGATCAGACTCTTTGTTAGGTGATCAAAGGGTAGCTAAGGGTCTAAGCTACCTCCATGCGGACAGCGAAACCTCTGATCAGACTGGGCGTATGCCCAGGCTGATCTGAGTCTGCGCTGAGTGCACAGCCACATTGTTGGTTATCTCACGTCGCGGCTCAAATGATGTACAAGTATGGCTGACATACAAATGAGTCGACTTGTTTTGTTGTATAAATTGGCAATTCGTTTGCAGAGCCTCATCTTTTTATTATTTATTAATTTCATTATGTCTCCCCCCTTAAGGGTCGGGAGACATATTGTTTTTCCTCGGGCGTCTGTCCGTCTGTCTGTCACAAATCGTGTCCGTTCTATAACTTGAAAACCGCTCATTAAGCTATATTCGCGAAACTTCATATAAATATCAATCAACATGAGACGACGTGCAAAGTGCAAGAATGGTAACTCTGGCATTTATACTTTTTGAGTTATTTCCCTTTTAACTTAGTCCATCACAAAATTGTGTTTCAATTGTGTCCGCTCTATAACTTAAAAACTGCTTAAGCTTTATTCACGAAACTTCATACAAATATCAATCAACATGAGGCGATGTGCAGAGTGCACAAATGGTAACTCTGGCATTTATACTTTTTGAGTTATTTCCCTTGGAACTTTGTCCATCACAAAATTGCGTCTCAGTCGAGTCCGTCTATTAGTTTAAAACCATTCAAGCTATATTCATGAAAGTTCATACAACTATCAATCAACATCAGACGACATGCAGAATGCACTCTGGCGTTTATCTTTTTTGAGTTATTTCCCTTGGAACTTTGTCCATCACAAAATTGCGTCTCAGTCGAGTCCGTCTATAACTTTAAAACCATTCTAGCTATATTCATGAAAGTTCATACAAATATCAATCAACATCAGACAACGTGCAGAATGCAAGAACCATAACTTTAGCATTTATACTATTTGAGTTATTTCCCTTAGAACTTTGTCAGTCACAAAATTGTGTCTCAGTCGTGTCTGCTCTATAACTTGAAAACCATTCAAGCTATATTCACGAAACTTCATACAAATATCAATCAACATTAGAAGAATTGCATAGTGCAAGAACCAAAACTCTTGCATTTATACTTCTTGAGTTATTTCCCTTGGACCTTTGTCAGTCACAAAATCGTGTCTCAATCGCTTTATTACTTGAAAACCGGACAAGCTATATTCACGAAACTTCATACAAATGTCAGTCAACACTAGACAACCTGCAGAGCACAGCATTTATACTATTTGAGTTATTTCCCTTGGAACTTTGTCATTCACAAAATCGTGTCTCAATCGTCTAAGCTCTATAACTTGAAAACCGTTTAAGCTATATTCATGAAACTTCATACAAATATCAGTCAACATGTAAATAGACGACGTGCAGAGCACTGTAACTCTTGCATTTATATTTTTTGACAAAAACTAAATATGAATATCAGCCAACATTACATGACATGCAGAGCATAACAACTATAACTCTTGCATTTATGTATATTCATGAAAGTTCATACAAATATCAATCAACATCAGACGACGTGCAGAATGCACTCTGGCGTTTATCCTTTTTGAGTTATTTCCCTTGGAACTTTGTCCATCACAAAATTGCGTCTCAGTCGAGTCCGTATATAACTTCGAAACCATTCAAGCTATATTCATGAAATTTCATACAAATATCAATCAACATCAGACGACGTGCAGAATGCAAGAACCATACCTTTAGCATTTATACTATTTGAGTTATTTCCCTTAGAACTTTGTCAGTCACAAAATTGTGTCTCAGTCGTGTCTGCTCTATAACTTGAAAACCATTCAAGCTATATTCACGAAACTTCATACAAATATCAATCAACATTAGAAGAATTGCATAGTGCAAGAACCAAAACTCTTGCATTTATACTTCTTGAGTTATTTCCCTTGGACCTTTGTCAGTCACAAAAATCGTGTCTCAATCGCTTTATTACTTGAAAACCGGACAAGCTATATTCACGAAACTTCATACAAATGTCAGTCAACACTAGACAACCTGCAGAGCACAGCATTTATACTATTTGAGTTATTTCCCTTGGAACTTTGTCATTCACAAAATCGTGTCTCAATCGTCTAAGCTCTATAACTTGAAAACCGTTTAAGCTATATTCATGAAACTTCATACAAATATCAGTCAACATGTAAATAGACGACGTGCAGAGCACTGTAACTCTTGCATTTATATTTTTTGACAAAAACTAAATATGAATATCAGCCAACATTACATGACATGCAGAGCATAACAACTATAACTCTTGCATTTATACTTTTTACTCATTATGAATCCCTGCTTCAGGGTAGGGAAACATATTGTTTTTCCCTTGGCGTCTGTCTATTAGTCTATCACAAAATATCTTTACTGGATACGAGCTCATTGTTTGCATGAAAAATGACCAGTATTTGCATTAGAAATTGTATTTAAAGTTTCCGTTTGAAATTGTATTTAATGACTGATCCTTTTGACATCAGAAAGGGGGGAGAAATCTGTTTTTTCGTAGAAAAACAATTCTAGTTTTATTTATTTTTTTTCTTTCGCAATTGCAAGATGGAATGGAATAGCGCGTTTAAAGATTTACTCCCTTTATAATAATAACAAAAATGATTTGATGAAATATTTCATGCAATATCTTCGACATGGTCTACCTATACATTTGAAATAGAGTTTAGATAATAATATTTGATAAAAGTATCTTTAAACAAAGAATAAGATAAATTTTTATACAATCGCGGACCGCTATTGAAATCGCCTTATTGGACAAAAATAATTTATTCATACGTCACAATCACGTGCACGAATAAGAAAAATAGCTCTACATGATCACATGACACACGTGGTCAAATTCGATATTCTTACAGGCCGTGAGGAAATGGGTAATTTGCATTTTAATTTGAAGATTATTTTTCATTCCACATTTATCGAATAAACATGCATTTTCTCAAAACTTTTACGGCTAATTATGAGACTATTACATATTTCCTACCGAAATTTTGTTAAAACATTTGTTTCTGAAAACATGAAATAAACGAGGGAGACAATCTTTAAAAGGCGTAAATTTGCTCGGAAGCTTCGAAACTGGTAAATCAGGGTAACACACGCTTTCTGTGTAACACACGCTTTCATGAAAATGACCAAATTATTTCAGAATTCTTATCAGGCCAAAAATGCAAGAATGATTTATTACACTGTAATTACGGCTGCAATGCAACCGTTTAGTAGGATGGTAATATGATATAAGAATTTTGTTTACTTGTTTACATATCTCTTTAACATTATTATCTATAAGATCTTGAATATATTGTTTATTTCCTAAAAAATAAAATAAAATTTGCATAGTTTGATATTCGCTTCCTTGTTGACTATGATTGAATCTGAACCGTGGAAAATGTACCGTATTCTTCGCTTATAAGAAGTTGGTTTCCCTTCCAATGCAGACCCAAAAATATAGACCCCTCTTATTGGAAGGGAAGTATAAGACGGATCTAGGATTTTGGAATTGATTTAGAACTGAAGTTCTCAGCTCATAGCTGAATTTCATAAGACTGATTCATTCTGGAGCTGGAAAGTCCAGTTTTATGGCCTAATAAATAGATATACGCTCAGTTTGACCAGGGGCGTCGCACTTTGCATGATCCATCCAATCACGAGAACTCTGCAAAAAGAAAGAAATGGACAGACGATTGGCGCCCCGTTAGTGCGGCTATGGATCCGTTCCGCTGAGGTGCGGGGGGAACGTCGATATGAGAATTGAAATACACACATAAGAAAAAAAAAATCATGCAGATGTGCAAACTCATGTGTATCTTCTCTGATAGCTGGGCTATCAGGCCAACCCTCATTTCGAAAATGAAACCTCACTTCGAAAATGTAACAAGAGCAAGAGCACCGTCGCATCTTCGACGGTAAGCCTCCTTAATTGATTTGCAATAGTCACAAGTTTGCCCCCTGTTTGCGGTTTTGTTTTGTTTTTGTTATATTTTTGTTTTTTTTTGTTTTTGGTTTTTTTTTGAGTGGCGCGTTTAAAAAGTTTTCAGACGCATACTGCCTGAGTGGACTGAGCATTCTATGACCAGAATATGCACGTGCACAGTCTGGTCTGGAACTGCGCATTAGGCATATCATACTGTTAATTTTCTCACGATGCTGCGTATTATGATGATAACTAACGAACACTGACTGAGCTGCGACATGAGAAAACCAACAAAGTGAGTGTGCGCCCAGCGAAGACTCAGATCAGCCTGGGCATCCGCCCAGTCTGATCAGAGTCATCGCTGTCCGCATGGAGCTAGCTAAGACCCTTAGCTACCCTTTAAGCGCACAACGAGGAATCTGATTAGACTGGGCGGATGCCCAGGCTGATCTGAGTCTGCGCTGGGCGCACAACCACATTGTTGGTTTTCTCGTGTCACGGCTCCTGTATCTTTTGTCATTTCAGATAAAGACGTTGGATTTAGTTGAACCAGTTCATACCTATGGTGATGTAACTACATAAGTTGCTCAAGAAAATCTGAAAGGATCCTTTATCAAACGTTACTGGTGCATAAGGTACAGAATGAAATAGCATATATATATACTGTTTGAACACTACTGAAGTTCAAAAGCCTTCAGTGGTGTCTTGTCCGATATGAATACAAACAGCTAAAGTGCACACAACGTTTTACAGTTGATTCAAGGATACAAGAAAAACTTTGAAGCGTAATACAAGTACGAATTATGAGAGACCGTTTACCTGGACGTAAGAGAACGTTTTAGATTTATCGTTTTGCGACATTAATATGCCGCAATGTTTTACTCGGTGTCTTCAAAACCAGGAATAATTGATAATGATGCGATTTAGAAAGGGTAAAACAACGTCTTCAAATGCGTAAAAAAGGTACAAAAAAGCAAAAGTGAAATAAATATTTTTGTATTCTACAAAGATGATGGGAGTTTTTTTTAATGCTTGTTCATTATTTCAAAACGCAGAGAAAGAGACACTAATTTCTGCAAATCGCTGTATTACATCAGCATAATCGTCACAATGTAAACAACAAACCAAGAATTAAACATCAACTTAGTTTCTTCCTTATTGATGATCAAGGTAGGGAAGGTGTAAATAAATAATTATAACTTTTGGTATTGTCCACCTGTATCATCTAGGAATAATTATCAATCCACTAATACCTGGAGACCTCTAAAATGCCAATGGCAAACAGTGTAGACTCAGATCAGATGCCGCAAATTCGGCATCTGAACAAGGTCTCCACTGATTGCTAAAAGGATTTTTACATATAGTGAAAATAAGTGAACCTGACACCCATTAAAATTGATTATGGACCTGTTGAAAGAGTCTGTTAGAAGAACCCACTCGTCAAGAAAAGGTTAAAAAAAATACCTAGACATAAAGAAATGGCGAATCTAACAAAGAACGATGATTTGCTGGAGGAATTAAACGACGAAAAGGCTTTACTGTTGATTCCAGCAATAATATATGTGGCCATTCTGATGTTTCTTGGAGTTATTGGAAATATTTTAGTTTGTATTTTCTACGGGTGTAAGACAAAGCACACCACTAACACCTTCTTTATTATAGTTTTAGCTATTTTTGACCTAATAAGTTGTGTAATTACAATGCCAATAGAAATTGTGGATCTGAGATATTTTTACATGTTTACCAACGCACCTGCTTGTAAATTGGCAAGGTTCCTCAACCTCTTTGCAACTTTAGGATCTGCTGTGACTCTACTGGCTATAGCAGTTGACCGCCACAGACGGTTATGCAAGCCTTTTAAGAAACAGTTACAGGTAAAGAACGCTAGAATAGCATGTATTGTTGCTTCAGTAATTGCATTATTATTCTCGTGGCCAGCTTTTATATTTAATGATTCTGTAAGTGTCAACGTCACAGATCCGTCTAATAAAAGCATTGTTTTAGAGGGTTTTGACTGCACGACGACTAAAGATGAAGCATACAAACCTTACCTTTTTGCCTTCAATGCGGTACATTTCGTTGCTTTTATAGTAGCTACTGTTATATTGGGGATATTATATTGCCTGATTGGCAGAGTTATATTTAAACATAAGAGGAGGAGGTTTAAATATACCTCGACGCGGTTGACGACATCAGACAACAGCGCTGGAAAAGACTCAACAGAGACTAACATTTCTCTTGAAGATAACAAACACTCAAATGATTTAAAATCTGAAAAGATCATTCAGGAGGTAAAAGCTGACAAAGGGGATGTTACTCTAAGAACTAAGACAGGAACATCGATGAATACACAGATGCGGCCTTCATGGCGTGAATCTCATTCTGGCCCAAAGGAACTTGCTACAGACATTAAGACTATGAAGTACACTATAATTATGTTAGTTATAACGGTTGTGTTCGTTCTCAGTTTTCTACCTTACCTTATTCTGGTTCTGTGGCGAATGTTTCAGTCAGGATACGAGGTGGATCTGTTAAGCGATGGAGGACTTATAGCTTTTCAGATCGGGATTCGGTCATATCTCTTGAACAGCGCAATAAATCCACTTTTGTATGGATTTTTCAATCCAAAATTTAGGACGTTTTTCTACTATTGCTTATGTCGGTGCTGCGCAAAGGAACCTGGACAGTTTCAGTTCTCTACAAGTTCTGAAGGTCATTAGTGTCGTAAAAAACTTGTCTTTACGCATGCGCAAACTGTGCATCTACGCACGCTATATACGCAGATTGGACAGGGCATGCGCAGTTTTGCTAAACAGTAAATTGTAAGCTGAATGCTCGTATGGGTACATTGCAATGGATTTTTTTTCTTTAACCATTTTTGCAGGGGGGACAAATTTCATGACTTCCTGTTTGCTTTCCTGAAGGATTTAGCCCTTTATAAAAGGGTCTACTCATAAAGAATAGAATTTGCTATTCTTTAAGAGTTGGCCCTATCGAGAAGGAATGCAAAAACCAAAATATGACAGAGTTGCTTCCCCTGAAAGTGTACCCAAAACTTAAATAAGCCAACTGCGCATGACCTAGTGCTGGTTCCACTCTCTTAAGTGTGTTCATTACGCATGAGCAGAAATTGTTGTTTACACTCATATGCCACCTGCGTGTGGCCCGAGAATGTTTAAATGAATAATGGTTTGTTCTTTTTGTTCAGTATGGTCATTGCTCAGTTGTTGGTCACGTTTTCTAAAACCACCACAGAATGCGCTGATTTAGGCGCGACTCGTTCGTTGAAAGTTAAATCCGATACACATTTAAAAATGTTTCATTAAATTTTGGTTAAATTGCAATTTTATTGCAGTTTTGGTGGATTTTTATATAAAATCTTTTAAAAAAAGAAAAAGGAAAACTGCAAGATAATCATTGGAAAGAAGGGGAGTGGGAAATAGTAGGGATAAACTTATTCTAGCAGGCAAACAACGTTGAAACAACATTGAATCAACGGTGATCCAACATCACGACGTTGATTCAATACTGTCATAACGTTTTGTACCCACTGGTATGTTAATAAAAAGCCGTATCGCAGTTAAAGCAGTAGACTTCTCTTCAGTAATTAAGCCGCGACACGACAAAACCAACAAAGTGGATGTGCGCCATCTGAAAACTCAGATCAGCTCAGTAGGCATCCACCCAAGTGTAGCTAAGGGTCTTTGGCAAGCTCCATGCAGACAGCGAAGAGTCCGATCAAACTGGGTCTAACCTATCTCCATGCAGACAGCAAAGACTCTGATCAGACTGGGCGGATGCCCAGGCTGATCATAGTTTTCGCTGGGTGCACATGCCACTTTGTTGGTTTTGTCGTGTCGCGGCTCAATTGTACCTATTCCTAAATAGAATGAGAGCAGCTGGCACATGCTTTATAAGCTGACGAATTTTATATTAGCTTCAAACCTAGGTTGTTTGAAAATAAAATCAAAGTTTGAAAGCTTCAGTCGAATTTTAAATTTTTAAAAAAATCAGTTCAGATATTGTATACCCCCTTCAGGGCCAAGCGTCTATAAACAATACACAGTTCCAAGCCACACCCAGAATGTCACTCAAAAGCAACCTAATATTGTAAACTGGCAAATGCAATGACAATTTAGCACGTGACATAGTCTCACAAACAAAATCGCTCGTGTTAAATGTCCCACATAAGTCCGTGATTTTACCTTACAGTTAAATGGAGGGATGTATATCTGTTTAGAGTAGGCGTGGTTTTCTGAACTGTGAGTTCATCTTTCATTCACCCCAGCATGGCAACAAACCTATTCAAAATAATGTACAAAAAGTCAAACACTATGTAAAGCCAAAAAAGGATGATGATAATAAAAGTAAACCACACCAGAAGCGCCGTCTCTGAACGGTCCGTAATAAAGTCATAAGTAACCGGATGTGGGTGGGGGACGGGGGCTCGAAAATCACAAAAGGATCGTAAAAACCGCAATGTATAAATACGTTTAAGGGATACACGATGACATTCACTTTTCCCTAAAATCGAATTTTACCAATCAAATTTTCGTTTGACAGTTTTGAAAAACATTTCATTCAATGGTTTAAAAAACGTTCTCATTTTATCCAGTACTGATTGGTCAATTTCAGGATGTTTTCGACCTTTTCCTTTATTCATGCATCCGTGTTCCCCGGTACGCTTGATGCAATAAAATCCTTTCTTGGCATTGTAAACAAAATCATCTTCTTTAAAGAATGGCTTGAGGCCTAGAAATGTTTCAGTTTTGCGTAATTCCTCAACTGGATGTTTCTTGAAATTATCCCCGTCCACTATGTGTATCTGATCAAGGCTGAAATATTCTAACCATCTTTGTATATGCTGTCCGTACAACGATGGCCAGATAACCGTACTTTCATCGTCGATTTTCCCATTCTTAGCTAAAACAACGTCCTCAAATGTAGGTGGTATTAATCCAGGTCTAACGTCTTGAACATGACTATAATGCGAGATACTCCGGCTGACCGGCTCCCGTACAATTATTATTAACTTAATTGAATCGTTCATGTTGTATATTCGTTCAGGAACTAGCTTAGGCACAAAGTATTGTGGACTTTTCTCCATAGTTATCTGCCCTTTTTTGCTACAGGGCATCTGGTCTCTATACCAGTCTAATCCTTTATCATAATAGATGGTAAAGAATAAAACCGCGGGCAGGTTCAACTGCATAGCGATGTCAGGATGGAGTGAAAGAAAAGTAGAAAACGTGTCAGTCCCGCATTTCATTACTCCTATAATTATAGCTTGTGGTAAAGTTTTGTTACAGTTTTTGCCGCTGTGCTCCATTTTCCTGCCGATCATTCTCTCCAAAAAGTGAAGCCGTTTAGTACCATGAACAGAATGCCCGACGTCCGATGTCGCCTCCTTCTTTGAGAGAGTTGAGATGGAGCCACGAAACGAGACTTCCTTAGAAGTCTCGTTTCGCGGCTTCATTTCAACTCTCTGAAATGTGTTTATTATTTCTGCATTGTTGGATTGATGTTCTTTACTATTCTCTTCGAATAAGTCTTCATCTAGGTTCATATGGGTTTCTGGTATGTCTCTTAAATCTGAAAACATACATTGAATGATTGTTGTAGAAAGACAAGACAGACAGACAGACAGACAGACAGTACCCGTTTTCGACTCAAAGTACACGTGAACTTGACATAATGATGGCAAACGGACGGTGGATCATGCTTAATACATTCTTGGTGGAGGGAGACAGAAAGGATACTCTACCAACCGTGACAAGTTGGCAATGCACTCTAGAGCGGTTCTCCTTTGAAGGAGGTTTTGACAAAGAACAATACTAGCAATTGTAACAAAACTAAGATTTGAAAGTTTAAATGCAGGGGCGGAGAACACAGAATATACTTGGCAAATAACAGAAAGCCGGAAAGAAAAAAATGTAAATCATAAATGCTCTGTTAAAACGCCTCACAAGAAAAAAAAATGAAACTTGCATTTGTGTTATTACAGGCTAGAACAATTCTAATTAGAATTAAAAGGGCCCAAGCCCGGGTTCAAACGCATGACCTTTCGGCAACGGTCTGCACTATACCGCGTCACTCTAACCACTTGACCAAGGCGCCTCTCTAATGAGAGTATTTGAGCGGTATAAATTTTGCATAAAAACGTCAAACCATCGCATTTTCACAACGTCACAGAAATAGGTTTTTGTGTGTGTGTGTGGGGGGGGGGGGGGGGGGGGGGGGGGAGGAGGGTGGTTATGCCCAAACGGAAATCATTTACTAATTAATAAAAGACTGAACTTTTCGATGATATATTGTTTTATGAGAAAACTGATAATTTTTGCTTAGTCCTATTCCACTATAATGACATTAGTGCCACTTACTCAACTGATAAACAGACACTTGGTGCTTATATTTAAGTCTGCATTGATGTCAAGTGATGCTTAATAAGTCAGTCTTTGCAATGTTTGTTTCGAATTCTTGGACTTTGGCTTCCTTATAAACAAGCACAACTAAAGAATTAACAATTTATTTTCTACAACAAATTTTAATTCATTCACATTATATATGATAGGAAAACACAAATAATCTAAGGAAGCTTCAGTTACGTTTGACAATACGAAGTCTGTTGGAAAACAAAATTTTGAGCTGTGACACGAGAAAACAAACAAAGTGGTTGTGCGCCCAGCGCAGACTCAGATCAGCCTGGCCACTTCCCAGTCACATCTTTCTGGTTCTAATGACAATTCGATTGCCCCCACACAAGGCCTCTTTCACAATATTTTGCCGGGCCGCGTAGCGCAATCGGTAGGGCACCTGACTCATAAGTCAGAGGCCCTGGGTTTGATAACCGGTCTGGCCACATACTTTCGTTTCTCCTTCCGCTGATTCAAGAAGGGTAGTTGTCAGTTACTGGTGAAAGTATGTGCATTTAGTACTGGTTAACCGCTTACCCAGGAATAGCTTGGTTAGGTTAACTGACCGTCCCGACATGACCATATCTGTTTACCGTTGACGTTAAACAGCAAAGCAATTAATCAATCAATCAATCAATCAATATTTCAGCTGACTCCGTGCAATTAGTTCTGTTATTGCCTGGTTGAAAGTTTGTGACAGAGCCTTTGCCCAAAGTTTGAATCAATACGGTCTCATCAAAGTGCCGTTAGAATCCGGAAGATTTTGACCTGGCCCAGTGGTTATAAAACTTGAGTACATTCTCAAACTCAAAATAAAGCACACTGATTGGCTGCTTCCGAGCGTGTTTCTCAAACTCAAAATAAAGCACACTGATTGGCTGCTTCCGAGCGTGTTTCTCAAACTCAAAATAAAGCACACTGATTGGCTGCTTCCGAGCTCATGCTCGGAAGCAGCCAATCAGTGTGCTTTATTTTGAGTTTGAGATAATTCTCAAGTTTTATGACCTCGAACCCAGAAAATGACGCATAACTCAGTGGTTGTAAAATATGAAACGAGAATAAGTAAGCTTCTGCATTGATCTTGACATAAACAAAGTTTCACTCACAGTTGTTTGTGCAGCGTATCTAAGCAAAACACGCAATCCCTCACCCACCCTGATACTGGTAAGACTTCCTGCATGAGTATTCCAGCCTACCTTTATCTGCCGATATCTTTGTATCATCAATGAGATTTTTGTCACCTTCACGGGCTTCTATTGTCTTATCATCTGGGGGTTGGTGGGTATGGTCCCTATCGGGTTGTTTATAAATACTGATGGAAGAATTTTGATTAAACTTTATGAAGACCATTAAGTTGGCTATAACTACTATAGCAATTATGAGGGTGACAAATTTTCTATTGATTCTCATACCACAGTCTCGCCTGCACCTGCAAAGGAGAAAATAAGAAACTAAAAAGAATATGAAATACAATCTCTCTCTCTCTTTCTTTTTCTCTCTCTCTTTTTCTCTCTCACTCTCACTCTCTGTCTCTCTCTCTCTCTCTCTCTCTCTCTCTCTCTCTCTCTGTCAACGCAAAGACTGGGCGTTTGCTTGGCCCGCTTTAAAAAGGTTTTATCATACATTTGAGCCGCGCCACGACAAAAGCAACAAAGTGGTTGTGCGCCCAGCGCAGACTCAGATCAGCCTTGGCATCCGCCCAGTCTGATCAGTCTTCGCTGTCCGCATGGAGGTAGCTTAGACCCTTACCTACCCTTTAAGCCCTTAGCGATGAGTCTGATCAGACAGGGCGGATGCCCAGGCTGATGGCGCACAGCCACTTTGTTGGTATTATCGTATCGTGGCGCATTTAGCGCCATTTTCCCCAAAACAATCTTCATTCAGCAATACATGTACCTATCACGCTGGGTTGTTTGCCTTTAGGTGAGTCAATCTCCAGAATAAAACATGTCCAGCAGATACACAACGTTGAAATACATTTAGTCAACGTTAATTCAAAGTCATGGCGTTGAATCAACGTTGTTTCAGTGTTTTAATGTATTTTTTTCACGTCAGTGTGTGCCCACTGGGTGAGTATTTCTGTGATCAAGACATCGTTCATGAAAGATGAGAGGAGAGTGATCAGACTGCGTAAACTGAACTGAGAATTCTCTGTTTACACGTTGGCTAGAAACAACTCCATGCGACGTCAGTCCCATTGTAGCAGCATCTTCTTAAAAGCCAAAATTTATTGTCGAAATACAGCCAGCATGCAAGTTTGAAAAAAGATTACTTATCAAATTACCAGTCAAACGTGACTCATTTATCTGTGTGTATGGCTTGTACGCACTGGCTACGTTACTAAAATATGTAAAATGCTTTGATTGGCAGGAAACGGTGCAGTGCACATGATTCAGTGGCTTGTACGCACTGGCTACGTTACTAAAATATGTAAAATACTGTGATTGGCAGGAAACGGTGCAGTGCACATGATTCAGCATATTGGCATCGAAACCTGTCATAGGAAGGAATGGACATTTTTTGTAATCGAAAGTGTAGGCAATATCTTCATATTTCGGCTAAAATCTTTTCATTCAACTCTCGTACATATCTTATCGATGATTCTCATGTCATTGGCTTTAGCATACAGTATCAAAGACTCCAAATTGGGCAAGCCTTTCCTTTTTAAAAAGGAACTTTATTTAGAAGTCTTTTAATAATAGATATTGATCTGACACAGAGATATTGAACTGACATAGAGATATTGCCGATAGAATTATTGAGCCGCCATTGAGATATTCCTCTTACATCTTTTTTGAACAATTAATCAGAAATGTTGAACTATAGAGATGTTAAACTGACATAGCGATATTGAAGAATACTGATAATGAACTGAACTGACATAGAGAAACTGAACCGACGTAGAGTTTCGAACTGACACACAGATTTTGAACTGATACAGACCGAACTGACATAGAGATATTGAACTGACATTGAGATATTGAACTGAAACAGAAATATTGATCTGACGCTGCGATATAGAACTCACACAGAGACATTGGGCTATCACAGGGATATTGACATGCCACGAAGGAGTTCCACTGACACAGAGAATCTGAACTGACATAGAGATATTGGATTGACATAAAAATATTGACCTGACTTGGAGGTATTGAACTGATATGGAAATATTGACCAGACACAGAGATATTCAACTGACACAGAGGTATTGCACTAACATAGAGATTCTGAACTGACATAGAGATGCTGAACTGACACAGATATATTGAACTGACATATATTCAAATGACATATATATTGAACTGACTAAGAGAAATTGACAAGACATAGAGATATTGAACTGAGACAGAGATATTGAACTGGCAAGGAGGTATTTAACAGACACAGATATTGAGCTGACATAGAGATATTGAACAATAGAAAAAATAAATTGACAATAAGGTATTGAACTGACAGAGAGATATTGAATTGATTTAAAGATACTGAATTGGCTTAGAGATATTTAACTGATACAGATATATTGAACTTATAATGATATATTGAACCGACATATAGACATTGGACTGACACAGGAATATTGAATTAACATAGAGATATTTAGGTATAGAAATATTTAACTGACATACAAATTTTGAACTGACATAGAGATATGAACTGACACAAAGATATTGATCTGACATATAGATATTGAACTGAAATAGGGATATTAAACAATAAAGACTTTGAAATGACATATGTTCCTTAATTGACATAAAGATTTTTAAATTACATGTAGATAGTGAACTGATATAGAGATGTTGCACTGACGTAGAGATATTGGAATAAGATAGAGTCTTTGAACTGACACAGAGTTATTGAACTGATAAAGAGATAGCGAACTGACGTAGAGATATATTGATAGATATTGAACTGACATAGAGTTATTGAACTGATAAAGAGATAGTGAACTGACATAGAGGTATTGAACTGATATAGAGATATTGAACTGACATAGAAATATTGATCTGACATAGAAACTAATTAAGAGTATTAAACAAATGTAGAGATATTGTACTGACAAAACGGCATTTTTCTAACATAGAAATATTAAACTGACTTAGTAATAGAGATAGTGAACTGATAAAGAGATATTTAACTTTAGAGATATTTAATGACTTAAAGATATTGTACTGACATAGAGGTATGAACTGACACGGAGATATTGAACAAACATATAGATATTGAACTGACATAGATATATTGGACAATTTAGATTTTGAAATGACAAAGAGACATTTAACTGACATAAAGATTTTTAGTGACATAACGATATTGAACTGATATAGAGTATTGAATTGACACAGAGTTATTGAACTTACATAGACTTATTGATCTGATAAAGAGATATTGAACTGACATAGAGGTATTGAAGTGGTACAGAGCTGTTGAACTGCCAAAGAGATGTTGAACTGATATAAAGATATTTGAACTAACTCAGAGATATTAAAATGATATAGAGATACTTGACTTTAGAGATAATGAATTGACATAGAGATAGTGAATTGACAAGTAGATATTGAACTGATGATATTGAACTAGAGATTTTAACTGACATAGAGATATTGAACAATAGAGATATTGAACTGGTATAGATTCCTATTACCTGAATTGATTTTATTTCCTGTAAACCAAACGTATAAGTACATTTATGTGTCTAGGAACACCTCCATGTTTTCCTGCCAATCCTATAAAGGGGAACAACTTTTGTGAATCTTCAACAACTTAGCGTTTCGAAAACAGGTGTCATCTTTTAAAGTAAACAAGTTGCTCATACCGGTGAAAATTCCCTAATTTCAAAGCTAATCCTTTATGAGAAAGGAAGAAAAATGAAAAAAAAAAAAAAAACGTTGCTTTCCCTGAAAGTGTACCCAATTACCTCAAACAGCCTAATTTATTGCAATTATATATGGGCCGCGACATGAGAAAACCAACAATGTGGTTGTGCGCCCAGCGCAGACTCAGATCAGCCTGGGCATTCACCCAGTCTGATCAGACTCTTCGCTAAGCGCTTAAAGAGTAACTTAAGGGTCTAAGCTACCCTCATGCGAACAGCGAAGATTCTGATCAGACTGGGCGGATGTCCAGGCTGATCTGAGTCTGCGCTGGGCGCACAACCACTTTGTTGGTTCCCTCGCGTCGCGGGTCAATTACTATTGTGAATCAAATCTGATAAATTCTTTTGTGTATACAAACGTTTGCTAGCATGTAGTACTTTACAAATTAAAAAAAAAATGGGCTTAAAAATATTACCGTAATTTTCCTAAATGTGGAACAGTTTGGTTTTCCAAATGCAGTAGTTGCGTTCAAAAGGTGCAGAGGGTATGGCAAACAGTGTAGACCCAGATCAGGCTACTGCTTTGAGCGTTAAAAATGAAAATAGCCGAATTTGCAAACAGCGAAGATCTAGATGAGCCACCGCATCTAAATCTACATTGAATTCGTGAACTTGATTTAACCATTAAAGCGCCGAAAATTAAAATTGTTGAATTGGCAATCAGTGTAGATCCAGATGAGGTGGCAAACTTCATCTGAATCTACACTGTTTGCCATCTACTGTTCGAATTCTCAATATGATATCGCCTGGACAAGACATTTTTTGAACTTCTGCAGACGTAAATTTTGTCGTCTGCTTTTTGGCGCATTAAGGGTTAAATTGTGGCTGTGGCGGTCGTGATTGTATTTAGGAGCCGCGACACGAGAAAACCAAGAAAGTGGCTGTAAGCCCAGCGCAGACTCAGATCAACCTGGGCATCCACAGAGTCTGATCAGATTCTTCGTTAAGCTCTAAAAAGGTAGGTAAGGGTCTAAGCTACCTCCATGCGGACAGCGAAGACTCTGATCAGACTGGGCGGATGCCCAGGCTGATCTGAATCTGCGCTGGCCGCACAACCACTTTGCTGGTTTCTCGTGTCGCGGCGCATATCTAGTTTTCTAATAAATGTGTATCTTCGAAAAAGGTCAGGATTTACTTCTGGGTTGACAGACAGAGTTTTCCACTCTCCGACAGACCCAACTCGTATTTGAACCTGCGACCTTCCGCGCCATAACCGAGTGTCTCTAACCACAATGCCACAGCACCTCTCAGCTTGAGCGAAACGTTTAGCACTGTTTTTTGTGTGTGTTTTATTTTGCAGACGTACATTTTGTCGTCTGCATTTTTTGGCGCTTTGAAGAACCATTTATTCTACTCATTTCTTCTCTAACTCACAATCACTTAAATATCGTTTGATTTGATTGTAATAGGAAAACTTGACAGAAACGGGGCGTAGTCAGACCTTGTCCAAAGAACCTAACGGTAGCCATCGACTTACCAACGCAGACATACACAGGCACTTTCTAACAATACCATTAATCAAAAACGCCATTTCATGACAAATAGACCAAAGTATTGTTGAAAGGATCAAACGAACTGAGGATTCCAGAAAGAAGTAATGAAGACAAATGAACCGCGACACGACAAAACCAACAAAGTGGTATGTGCGCCCAGCGAAGACTCAGGTCAGCCTGGGCATCCGCCCAGTCTGATCAGAGCCTTCACTGTCCGCATGGAGCTAGCTGGGCACCCGCCCAGTCTGATCAGAGTATTCACTGTCCGCATGGAGCTAGCTTAGACCCTTAGCTACCCTTTAAGTGCAAAGCAAAGACTCTGTTCAAACTTGGCGGATGCCCAGGCTGATCTGAGTCTGCACTGGGCTCACAACCACATTGTTGGTTTTCTCGTGTCGCGGCTCAAATAAAGTTCTTTGACGTTTGACCCAGGTCTCGCATATTTCGACAATTTCACACGGCTTCTCCTCAAAAGGCACTGGGCCATTTGCAACCAAATTTCATAAAGAGCCCTCAGGATGGATGGATGGATGACTTGCGATTTTACGTCCTTTTCAACAGTATTTCAGTCATATCAGGACGATGAGATTGTGATAATGAAAGGCTGTGTGCAATGGAACCCCGTTTACGATGGAAAGAACTCCGCCTCCGACGGGGCTCGAACCCGCTACCGCTAGATCAGTAGGCCAGGAGCCCTCAGGGGTTGAGGGAACGAAAATTTGTTCAAACGGTCCAGATCATATGACCGCCACGCCTATATATGATAAAATCCTTTCAAAATGTTCTTCTCCAGAACCAATACAGCGATAGCCTTGAAACGTGGTATGTTACATCAAGTATTATCAAGATTATTCAAATGATGACTTTGGGTTTAACCTTGACCTTTTTACGGCAAGGTCAGTTTTGCTTTCAGGTGATAAAACAGGATATTTCATGGAAATTATTGAAAATTTTGGCATAAAAAAATGGTATATGCAGTCATCTTAATGAGTGCATGAAGATTTCTGAGTATAAGAGGTCAAGGTCATTCTTTTACGTTTGACTGAGGTGTCTCATTCTTTGAAATTCAAACATCTCAAAAGCCATTGGGCCAATTGCAAACTAATTTCAAATAGAACCTCCAGAGGTTGGGGGAACGAAAATTTGTTGAAGCGGTCCAGGTCACATGACCAACATGGCAGACACACCCAAATATGGTAAAAACTATAAAAATCTTCTTCTCCAGAACCAGTTGACGGATGACCTTGAAACTTGGTACGTATCATCGAAGACTCGAGTACTACCAAGATTGCTCAAATAATGACCTTGGGTTGATCTTGACCTTTTTACGGTAAGGTGAAATTTGCTTTCTGGTGCTTTTATATGGGAAAATTCTTGAACATAAGAGGTCAAGGAACTTGTAGAAGATTTTGGTGCAATAGTTGGTAAATACAGTCAACTAAATGAGTATATACATATTTTTGAGTAATAGAGGTCGAGGTCATTCTTAGGCCTTTAACCAGTGTTTCTCATATTTCGACAGTTTCAAACTACATGTGTATCAGATTTGTTCAAATGATGACCCTAGTTTGACCGTTGACCTTTATACTCAGGTGAGCTACTTAGTGCCTCACGGCCCTCTTGTTTCATTCGTGGGCCTTTTGGAAGGTCTTCTCCTATGCCTAGAGAAGTAGCAGGAAGTCACAGAAAGTATTTCCTTTTGTAAATTAAGGTTAAAAACAAGGAGCCGTTCGACATGTCAAATTTCAATAGTAGCGGAGTTCTGAGGTAACCCATAAAGGAGTTATATATATCGACCAGGGCGACATTATCTCCCCTTGCGCCTAAAGCTGGCAATGAATACAAAACAATACAATACAATAAAAGTACATTATATCATCATACATTACCTCATTGTTAAACATGGACTTCTGTATGTCGTATCACTGTTTTGTCCTTAATTAAGCCAGAACCATTTAGAATTCTACTTTGTACTAAAATAAGCCAAAATCAGTATGGACTCTGCTTTGCCCTGACTAAAACCAGAACCATACTGAAATCCTTTTCTTTAACCACTTTATAGAGATAAAATTGTCCAAATTGTGTAAGTGGCGGGCTTCATTACAATAAATCGCAGGGTATGGATAAATGTGCCACAGCAACGATCCCAAGTACCATGGCACCAGTGGTTTAGCAAATCAGAGAGATCTGGGACAAACGGCTCCTTACAGCAGACTCGCAAGGATCTATAATGTTCACCATCCCACCAACCATATTTTTGGCAGAGCGGATCCTCTTGATAACGCTTATAACGGTACTTGGTTCAAATGGTCCAATCTTTTGGCTAATTACGTTATAACTTTTATTGAGAAAAAATAAGATAATTTGAATTAACTTCAATACAACATACTCATTTTCTGAATTATACTTCATTTTTGAAAGTATTTACACAAACAAATACGATATAGTACGGAAGCATAGTTGGTTAATCATAAATAATGTAAAAATGTATCCTTTTCGAAGAAAACTTTCACAGTCCGAAAGTAAACTGAGGACTAACTATAGAAATGTGTCCACTGGACACGGATACCCCCGCCTAGTGCCCCGCCTTGTTTAAGGTACTGGCACTTGTAGGATAACTAGGTTCACAGCGACAGACTTGTGTGGTACATCGTTTATTGTTTTCCTTGGGCAGATTGGAACAAGAGAAGGGGGATCACAACTGTGATATGCAACAACATTCTGTATCTTACCATAGAAATGGATGCCATGCAACTTTCCAAAAGAAATAGCCCGGAAACAAGTATCTTTTCAAAAAATAACAAAAGGAAATCATTGTTTGTATGAAATGAAGTGGAAAAAGGGCCATAGCTCCCAAAGCAATTAGAGGATTTTACCCTTAATTAAACTTGACCTGTATTTTATAATTATATATCTGTGTATAAATGTAAATCCAATACATTAATCTTTTCAAAAGATAATGAATGGAAACCATTTTTTCGTACAAAATAAAGTAGAAAAAGGGCCATAACTCCCATAATAATAGACGGATTATACCTTTAATCAAACGTTACCTGTATTTTATGATAATATACCTGTGTATAAAATATGAACCCGATACTCTAACCTATTTAAAAGATAATGAAAGGAAACCATTTTTATCGTACAAAATAAAGTCAAAAAGGGACATAACTCCCATAATGGTTGACGGATTTTACTCTAAATCGAATTTGACCTGTATTTTATGATTATATACCTGTGTATAAAATATGAATCCAATACACTAATCTTTTCAAAAGATAATGAACGGAAACCATCTTTCCATACAAAATGATGTCGAAAAAGGGCCATAACTCCCACAATGTTGACCTGTATTTTATAATTATATATCTGTGTATAAAATATGAATTCAATATACCGATGGTTTCAAAAGATAATGAACGGAAACCATTTTTCCATATAAAATGAAGTCGAAAAGGGGCCATAACGCCCATGATAATAGACGGTTTTTTCCCTTACTCGAACTTGACCTGTATTTTATAATTATATACCTGTGTATAAAATATGAATTCAATACACCAATGTTTAATGTTCGTGAAGTTGGCTGCCAGTTGCCAGTTGCCATTTGCCTATTCAATCGGCAATTGGCAAACGGCAGCTAACTTCACATTCTAGATGCCAATTCGCCAGTTCTAGCGAATTGGCAACAGGCAAATGGCAGCTAGATGCCAATTCGATTTAAGATGCTTTTACAACTGAATAGGTAACTGACAAACGGCAGCCACATGCCAATTCGCAATAAAGGGAATTGGCAACTGGCAACAGGCAGCAAAATGCCAATTCGACTCGATAGGGTTTTAGAGCATACCAGGTGAATAGGCAACTGACAAACGGCATCAAAATGCCTAGTCAATTGGCAACTGGCAGCCAGATGCCAATTCGCAAATTCTAGCTGTCAACTGGCAACTGGCAGCCTGATGCCAATTCTATTTGACAGGGCTTATGCATATTAATGCTAAATAGGAAACCGGCAAACGACATGCAGATGCGAATTCGCGAATTCTTGTGAACTGGCAACTGGCAACTGGCAGCCAGATGCCAATCCGATTTCAGAGGGTTTCAGATTATTAAAGCTACATAGGAAACCGGCAAATGGCAGCCAGGTGCCAGTTCACTAATTCTCCTGAACTGGCAACCGGAAACTGGCAGTCAGATGCCAATTCGATTTGAGAGGGTTTAAGATGATTAAAGCTACATAGGAAACATGAAAACGGCAGCCCGATGCCAGTTCGAAACGTTTTATGAAGTGTCAACTGGCAACTGGCAGCCAGATGCCAATTCGAATTGAGAGTGTCTACGACGGTAAACACTGAATTGGAAACTTGCAATCGACATCCAGATGCCAATTCACAAATTCTTGTGAACTGGCAATCGGCAACTGCAGTCAGATGCCAATTCGACTTGAGAGTGTTTCCACTTAAACTGAATATGAGAGCGACAAACGACATCAGGATAGCAATTCGCAAATTCTTGTGAACTGGCAACTGGCAACTGCAGTCAGTTGCCAATTCGATTTGAGACGCTTTCAGACGATTAAAGCTACATAGGAACGGCAAATGGCAGCCAGATGCCAGTTCACCAATTCTACGGAACTGCCAGCTGGCAGGCTGATACCAATTCGCTTTGAGAGGCTTTAAGACAATTTTAAAAAAAAACATGTCGGAAATCGGCAAACGGCAGCCAGATGCCAATTCGCTAATTCTTGAGAATTGGCAACTGGCAGCCAGATGCCAATTCGATTTGAGAGGTTTTAAGACGATTACAGCTACATAGGAAACCGGTTAACGCAGCCAGATGCCAATTCGAAAAAAAATTATGAATTGTAAACTGGCATTGGCAGACAGATGCCTATGGGATTTGAGAATTTAGACGATTTCTAAATTTGTTTTCGGCATCATCTGTCGATCTACATGGAGCATCAAATGCTAACACTTTTCGCAACAATCTACGAGTAAGGTTGTCCCCAATTAAATCACCAGTTTTACGTAAATACCCTAATCCGTTCAAAAGACCTAGTATGTATCCTAGCATTTCTAAGTGCAATGCCAAGAGTTGCAACTGTTGTGAACATTTATGTACCGACTCTACTATCACTTCATCTGTGAATGGTAGGACTTTTTCAGTAATTAACGATTCTGATTTGGATTGAAAATCAGAGAATCTGATATATGTTTTAACTTGAAACACACAGAACTGTAATATGCAATATGTTGGACAAACTTGTCGTAAGCTGAAGACTAGATTTGGTGAGCACTATCGTAAGATTTTAAAGGCTAAAAAGATAGATACTTTTCTATACCAACATTTTAAGCGTACTGGTCATTCTCCTGATAATGTTTCAGTACAAATATCTGAGAAGTTATCATATGATCATAATTCTTCTGCTCGATTCAATAACATAAAAAGATTCGAAACTGAATTAAAATGGATAAAATTATTGCAATCAGCTTCTCCACTTGGTTTTAACGATAACATCTACCATGAGGGAAATATCTCTAAAATGCCAGATTTTGCTGTGTTTTCTCTTTTAGAAATTCGAAAACGTAAATCCAGATCTCATGGTATAAGACAAAAAGGAAATGATAAACGTAAAAGATGTGCTGCCAAAAAATCTAACACTTCTCTTAATGATTTATCAACAAAATTATTGGAACATGGCCGACATGCTATGCTTTCAATTCTTAGTTCCCTACCCATTCCAGTCTTACGCAAATTGGATATAGAGGCTAATAGGTTTTACGATAGAAATCACCAAATGTACGAAGCGGCACTTCTAACTAGATGTTATACTCAACACGCTCTCCGTCCACTAATTGATTCTGAAATCAATCATAAAAGAAATTTCATTAAAATCCCTTTCATTAACAAAGGTATTGACTTTATAGATTTACCTAGTATATTTCAGGATAAATCTGTTACATCTTCCATACCTGATTATTTCCAAAATTCTGAACCACCTATTATTTGTTATAAGTATAACAAACCGATTAGAAGTATCATATTTAATTTCAATAAACTTGTGTCTGATCTTGACATCGATGCTAATACTCCTGATTCATGAGATTGTAAAGATTCCAAATTTATTTACCCATCAGCAGGTCATGTTGTGACTGGAAATTTGAAGATCATCCCGGATTCTAGAATTCGTAACATTGTTTCTAAGGGTCCTAAGTATAGATTTCCTTCCCATATCGATTTCAACAGATGTAGGGAAGAAATTGCATCTGCATTAAATGATTTTGGTAATCGTTGGTGTAAACGAGAGGGTGTTGAAAGTAACGCTTTAAAGAAATGGAAACTAAGTATCTTTAATATTGTGGATAAACGTATAAAGTTTTATTCACACAATACTAATCTTTTACCTCCTAAGCCTAAATCTTCCTTTAGATATTTGAAGCAGGGTATCCAGGATTTTCATAGGAAGTATGTTTTGGTTCCTGCTGACAAGGCCGCAAACAACATTGTTGTTGTTTGTCGTATGCACTATATTAACACTTTGAAGCAGGAACTTAACGGCACCACGGCTTACGAAGAGACTTTTACAGATGAGAAGACTGTCGTTAATAGCCACTCAAATAATTTGCCTTTAAAGTTTGCTGTTAACGTTAAGGAACGCCAAGACAAACTTCCTACGATGTATTGGTTACCTAAGCTTCATAAAAAACCGTATAAAGCTAGATTCATTGCCAACTCTAGCTCTTGTACTACTACAGAATTATCTAAATTATTAACTTCTTGCCTCACTGCTGTGAAATCTCGTGTCATTTGGTACTATGAGACAGTGTATGAGAGGTCAGGGAAAAATATGTTTTGGTCTATAAAAAATTCTGGTGAGGTACTTAGTAAACTGAAGTCAAGAGGGTTCCGTGCGACTAGTTTGTCCACTTATGATTTTTCTACTCTTTATACCACATTACCCCATAATTTAATAAAGGAAAAACTTGTTGATTTGATTGAGAGGGCCTTCAAAAAGTTCTCCAAAAATGAAGATACCCTTTATATTGCCTGTAACGATAAGAAAGCGTTTTTCACTTCTACTGACCGTAAAATATATAGAGGATATAGTCTTTGGTCATGTCAGAATGTATGTGACGCCTTCTCATATCTCTTAGATAATATTTACATCAGATTTGGTAATAAGTTATACAGACAAATTGTTGGTATTCCGATGGGTACAAATTGTGCTCCTCTTGTGGCCGATTTGTTTTTATTTTGTTATGAAAGAGATTTCATGACTTCTCTTTCTGTTGATAATCAAGCTGATATCATTGAGGCATTTAACTCAACCTCTAGATATTTAGACGATCTTCTGAATATTGATAATCCTTATTTTGAAAGCATGGTTAACCAAATTTACCCACCTGAACTTAAATTGAATAAAGCTAATACTTCAGATACCGAGGCCCCCTTTTTGGATTTACATCTATCTATTTCTAACGGTTTTGTATCTTCTAAAATTTATGATAAACGTGATGACTTTGACTTTGATATAGTTAATTTTCCATTTTTGGATGGTGACGTTCCACGTCGTCCCTCTTATGGAGTGTATATTTCTCAACTTATAAGATTTGCTAGAGTGTGTAGTCATGTAGATGACTTTAATGCTCGTAATAAATGTTTAACTGCTAAACTTCTTCAACAGGGCTATCGGTATCATAAGCTTAGAAAGGCTTTTTCTAAATTCTATCGCAGACACCATGAATTGGTTTCAAAATTTGATGTCGGATTAAAATTTCTTTTACACCAAGGCCTATCGGAACCAGAATTTTATGGTGACTTAGTATACAAATTAAAAAAGATTAAGGGTAGGACTGATTTTTCTGATCAATTCCGAAAAATAATAATACGTCACAAACGTATTGGCTATAATTTAAATGTTATGCGACAGTCTGCATGCTTAGTGATTAACCGAATCACGGTTGATAGCTTTGCTGCACTCTTTAATTGCACACCGGGGGATCGGTCGTCAGACTCTATGATGGCCCCGACCTAAAGCTATATATTTTAGTTGGTTGGGACCGGAGTCTTTTTGTCTGTTGCTTGGTCCACCGGGGCTCAACTGGTGACCTTCTTTTGCTTCAGATTTCCAGTGGGGTTGTTTGGCAGGACAGGGATCTCCACCTGTCAGATGGCCCGTTGTATCTGTTGAGTCCTCATCTTTGCTTCTTCATGGTGTTGAAATTTGATTTATGTGTTTACCGTGATGATTCATTGACGAGTTAGAGGGTTATCATGCGAACCGAACAACCAACTAAATGTTTTGTACCACTTCAGAAACTGAGGGTGAGGTTGGGCCTGTAAAATCGATTTAAGCCCCCCAGTAATTCATTACTGACCGTTCCAAGGCGGTAGTTCTGTTGTGGTTCTTTGTTGCCTGTTTTTGGTGTCAGAGTTTCTGTGATGTTTTACCTTATGTATGTTATTATTATTTTTGGTTCGGTTTGGGTTGCTGAGTGGCCACCTTTTGGGAACAAGCTGCTCACTCGGCTGGCCATATGTTCTCTGTATCTTGATTATTTGTAATCTTAGTTGTTTCCAACTATGGTTTGAGGGCTGGATTTGGATTTTGATTGTTTCAGTTCCTGATCTTTGCATACTTTTTACTTCAACTAAACAGGAAATCATAAAACGACACCCAGATGCCTATTTGCAAATTCATGTGAACTGGAAACAGGCAATTGGCAGTCAGATGCCAATTCGATCTGAGACGGTTTCAGACGATCAAAGCTACATCGTAAACCGGCAAACGGCAGCCAGATGCCAATTACCCCAAAATCTACTGAACTGGCAACTGGCAGCCGGATGCCAATTCGATTTGAGAGTGTTAAAATAGATTAAAGGTACATACGAAACCGGTAAAAGGCAGCCAGATGCCAATTCGATTTTTTTATGAATTGTCAACTGGCAACTGGCAGCTAGATGCCAGTTCGAGCTGAGAGTGTTTTTGACAAGTAAAGCTAAATAGGTAACCGGCAAATGATATCCAGATGCCTATTCGAAAAGTCTTGTGAACTGGCAACTGGCAACTGGCAGTCAGATGCCAATTCGATTTGAGAGGGTTTAAGACGATTAAAGCTACACAGGAAACCGGCAAACGCCAGCCAGATGCCAATTCGCTAATTCTACTGAACTGGCAACTGCCAGCGAGATGCCAATTCGATTTGAGAGTGTTTAAGACAATTAAAGCTACATAGGAAATCGGTAAACGGCAGCCTGATGCCAATTTGAAATTTTCATGAATTGTCAACTGGCAACTGGCAGCCAGATTCCGATTTGATCTTGGGTTTATGCCGATTAAAGCTAAATAGGAAACCGGCATACGACACCCAGATGCGAATTCGCAAATTCTTGAGAACTGGCAACTGACAACTGGCGGTCAGATGCCAATTCGATTTGATACGGTTTCAGTCGAATAATGCTTCATATGCAACCGGTAAACGGCAGCCAGATGTCATTTGCCAATTCGCTAATTTTTGCGAATTGGCATCAGACTGCCGTTTGCCGGTTTACTACATGGCCTTTATTGTCTTAAACACTCATGAATCGAATAGGCATCTGTCTGTCAGTTGCCAGTTCAGGAGAATTAGCGAATTGGCATCTGGCTGCCATTTATCGGTTTCCTGTGTAGCTTTAATCGACTGAAACCGTCTCAAATCGAATTGACATCTGACTGCTAGTTGCCATTTCACACGAATTTGCGAATTGGCATCTGGATGTCGTTTGTTGATTTCCTATTTAGTTTAAAACGTCTTAAACACTCTCAAATCGAACTGGCATCTGACTGCCATTTGCCAGTTTACAATTCATAAAATGTTTTGAATTGGTATCTAGCTGCCGTTCACCGGTTTGCTATGTAGCTGAAATCGTCGTAAAACCTCTCTAATCGAATTTGCATCTGGCTGCAAGTTGCCAGTTGCCAATTCACAAGAATTAGCGAACTGGCATCTGGTTGCCTTTTGTGGGATACCTATTTAGCTTTAATCGTCTTAAACCCTCTCAAATCGAAGTGGCATCTGACTGCCAGTTGCCAGTTCCCAGTTCACAAGAATTTGCGAATTCGCATCTGGATGTCGTTTACCGGTTTCCTATTTAGCTTTAATCGGCATAAACCTTCTCAAATCGAAATGGCATCTGGCTGCCATTTGCCAGTAACCAATTCGCAAAAAATAGCGAATTGGCATGTGACTGCCTTTTGCCGATTTCTTAATCTGACTGCGGTTTGCCTAATTGTCTTAAACCCTCTTAAATCGAATTGGCGTCTGACTTCCAGTTGCCAGTACAGGAGAGTAAGCTAATTTGCATCTGACTGCCGTTTGCCTTTTTCCGAAGTAGCTTTAATCGTCTGAAACCGTCTCAAATCGAATTGGCATCTGACTGTCAGTTACCAGTTGCCAGTTCACTCGAATTAACGAATTGGCATCTGGATGTTATTGACGGTATCCTTTTTAGCTTTAACCGGCATTAACCCTCTAAAATCGAATTTGCATCTGGCTGCCAGTTGCCAGTGACAATTCATAAAAAATTTCGAATTGGCATCTGGCTGCCGTTTGCCCGTTTCCTATGTAGCTTTAATCGTCTTTAACAGTCTAAAATCAAATTGGCATCTGGCTGCCAGTTGCCAGTAGCCAATTCATTTTTAAAAAATCGAATTGGCATCTGGCTGCCGTTTCCCGAATTCCTGTGTTGTTTTACTCGTCTTAAACGCTCTCAAATCGAATTGGCATCTGGCTGCCAGTTGCCAGTTGGCAATTCGCAAAAATATTCGAATTGGCATCTGGATTCCGTTTGCCGGTTTCCTACATGGCTTTAATTGTCTTAAACACACATGAATCGAATTGGCATCTGACTGCCAGTTGCTAGTTGCGAGTTCAGGAGAATTAGCGAATTGGCATCTGGCTGCCGTTTGTCAGTTGCCTACATTGCTTTAATCATCTGAAACCCTCTCAAATCAAACTGGCCTCTTACTGCCAGTTGCCAGTTGCCTGTTCAAGAGAATAAGCGAACTGGCATCTGGCTACCGTTTGCCGGTTTCCTTTATAGTTTTAATCGTCTGAAACCCTCTAAATAAATCGTATTGGCATCTCGCTTCCAGTTAAACGTTGCCAGTTCAGAAGAAATAGCGAATTGGCATCTGGCTGCCGTTTGCCGGTTTTCTATGTAGCCTTAATCGCCAGAAACCGTCTGAATTCGAATTGGCATCTGACTCCCAGTTGCCAGTTGCCAATCCATAAAAATTTTGAAATTGGCATCTGGCTGCCATTTGCCGGTTTCCTATATTGCTTTAATCGTCTTAAACCTTCTGAAATCGAATTGGCGTCTGGTTGCAAGTTGCCAGTTGCTTATTCGCAAGCATAATCGAATTCACAAACATAAACGAATTGGCATCTGACTTCCGTTTGCCGGTTTCCTACATGGCTTAAATTGTCTTAAACACTTATGAATCAAATTGGCATCTGACTGCCAGTTGCCAGTTCAGGCGAATTAGCGAATTGGAATCTGGGTGCCGTTTTCCGGTTTCCTATGTAGCTTTAATCATCTGAAACCGTCTCAAATCGAATTGGCATCTGACTGCCAGTTGCCAGTTCACAAGGATTTGCAAATTGACATCTCGATGTCGTTAGCCGGTTTCCTATATAGCTTTATCGGCATAAACCCTCTTAAATCGAACAGGCATCTGGCTGCCAGTTGCCAGTTGACAATTCATAAAAATTTTCGAATTGGCATCTGGCTGCCGTTTACCGGTTTCTTCTGTAGCTTTAATCGACTTAAAAACTCTCAAATCGAATTGGCATCTCGCTGCCAGTTGACAGTGGCCAGTTCAGTGGAATTAGGGAATAGGCATCTGGCTGCCGTTTGCCGGTTTCCTATGTGGCTTTAATCGTCTGAAACAGTCTCAAATCGAAATGGCATCTGACTGCCAGTTGCCAGTTCATTAAACATTTTCGAATTGGCATCTGGCGGTCATTGACCGGTTTCCTTTGTATCTTTAATCGATGTAAACATTTCAAATCGAATTGGCATCTGGCTGCCAGTTGCCAGTTGCCAATTTATAAAAATGTTGGAATTGGCATCTGACTGCCATTAGTCGGTTTCCTATGTTGCTTTAATATTCATAAACTCTCTCAAATCGAATTGGCATAAGGCTGCAAGTGGCCAGTTGGCAATGCACAAGCATTAGCGAATTCGCAAGCATAAGCGAATTGGCATCTAACTTCCGTTTGCCGGTTTCCTACATGGCTTAAATTGTCTTAAAACCTCATGAATCGAATTGACATCTGACTGCCCGTTGCTAGTTGCCAGTTCAGGAGAATTAGCGAATTGGCATCTGGCTGCCGGGTTCCGGTTTCCTGTGTAGCTTTAATCATCTGATACCGTCTCAAATCGAATTGGCATCTGACTGCCAGTTGCCAGTTCACAAGAGTTCGCAAATTGGCATCTGGATGTCGTTTTCCGGTTTCCCATAAAGCTTAACCAGCATTTACCCTCTCAAATCGAATTGTCACCTGGCTGCCAGTTGCCAGTTGACAATTCATATTTTTTTCGAATTGGCATCTGGCTGCCGTTTACCGGTTTCCTACGTAGCTTTAATCGTCTTAAACACTCTCAAATCGAATTGGTATCTCGCTGGCAATTGCCAGTTGCCAGTTGAGTAGAATTAGCGAATTGTCAACTGGCTGCCGTTTGCCGGTTTCCTATGTAGCTTTAATCGTGTGAAACCGTCTCAAATCGAATTGGCATCTGACTGCCAGTTGCCAGTTCACAAGACTTTTCGAAAAGACATCTGGATATCATTTGCCGGTTACCTATTTAGCTTTTATCGTCATAAACACTCTCAGCTCGAATTGGCATCTAGCTGGCAGTTGCCAGTTGACAATTCATAAAAATTCATAAATATATTCGAATTGGCATCTGGCTGCTGGTTTCGTATGTACCTTTTAATCGATTTAAACACACTCAAATAGAATTGGCATCTAGCTGCCAGTTGCCATTTGCCAGTTCAGTAGAATTAGAATTAACGAATTGGCATCTGGCTGCCGTTTGCCGGTTTCGAATGTAGCTTTAATCGCCTGAAACTGTCTCAAGTCGAATTGGGATCTGACTGCCAGTTGCCAGTTCACAAGAATTTTCGACTAGGCATCGGGATGTCGTTTGATGATTTCCTATTTAGTTTGTATCGTCTAAAACACTCTCAAATCGAATAGGCATCTGTCTGCCAGTTGCCAGTTTACAATTCATAAAAATTTTCGAATTGGCATCTGGCTGCCGTTTACCGGTTTCCTATGCAGCTGTAATCGTCTTAAAACCTCTCTAATCGAATGGGCATCTGGCTGCCAGTTGCCAGTTGCCAATTTCACGATAATTAGCGAACTGGCATCCCGTTGCGTTTTGCCGGATACCTATTTAGCTTGAATCGTCTTAAACCCTCTCAAATCGAATTGGCATCTGACTGCCAGTTGCCAGTTCACAAGAAATAGCGAATTGGCATCTGGCTGCCGTTCCCGATTTCCGACATGGTTTTAATTGTCTTAAACACTCTCAAATCGAATTGGCATTTGGCTGCCAGTTGGCAGTTCAGTTGAATTGGTGAATTGGCTTCAGGATGCCGTTTGCCGGTTTCCTATGTAGCTTTAATCGTCTGAAAGCGTCTCAAAATCGAATTGGCATCTGACTGCCATTTCCCAGTTGCCAGTTCACAAGAATTGGCGAATTGGCATCTGGATGTCGTTTGTCGGTTTCCTGTTCAGTTTAAATCGTCTTACACACTCTCAAGTCAAATTGGCATCTGACTGCCAGCTGCCAATTGCCAGTTCTCAAGAATTTGCTAACTGGCATCTGGATGTCGTTTGCAGGTTTCCTATTTACATTTTATCGTCTTAGACGCTGTCGAATCGAACTGCCATCTGGCTGCCAGTTGCCAGTTGACAATTTATGTAAAAATTTGAATTGGCTTCTGGCTGCCGTTTACCAGTTCCATATGTATCTTTAATCGTCTGAAACCGTCTCGCTGCCAGTTGCCAGTTGCCAGTTCACATGAATTCGCGAATTGGCATCTGGATGTCGTTTGTCGGTTTCCTATTCAGTTTAAATCGTCTTAAACCCTCTCAAATCGAATTGTCACCTGGCTGCCAGTTGACAGTTGCAAATACATAAGAATTTGCGATTTGGCATCCGGCTGCCGTTTGCCGGTTTCCTTTGTACCTTTCAGAATCGTCTTAAACCCTCGGAAATCGAATTGGCATCTGGTTGCCAGTTGCCAGTTGCCATACCGCAAGAATTTTCGAATTGTCATCTGGATTTCGTTTGCCGGTTTCCTATTTAGCTTTAATCGTCTTAACCCCTTTCGAATCGAATTGGCATCTGTCTGCAAGTTGCCAGTTCAGAATTAGCGAATTGTCATCTGGCTGCCGTTTGCCGGTTTCCTATGTTGCTTTAATCGTCTTAAATCCTCTCAAATCGAATTGGCACCTGGCTGCCAGTTGCCAGTTGCCAATTCACAAGAATTTGCGAATTGGCATCTGGCTGCCAGTTGCCATTTGACTAGATTCTGCGAATTGGCATCTTGATGCAGTTGCCAGTTGCCTTTTCATCTGATATGCTCTAAAACGCTATCGATTCGAATTGGCATCTGGCTGCCTGTTGTCAGTTGCCAATTCACTTGAATTTGCGAATTGGCATGTGGATGCCGTTTGCCAGTTACCTATTCAGCTGTAAAAGCATCTCAAATCGAATTGGCATCTAGTTGCCAGTTACCTGTTGCCAATTCGCGAGAATTGGCATCTAGAATGTTAAGTTAGCTGCCATTTGCCAATTGCCGATTGAATAGGCAAATGGCAACTGGCAACTGGCAGCCAACTTCACGAACATCAATGATGTTTTACAAAAGATATCGAACGGAAACCATTTTCGTACGGAACGGACGTAAAGGACGTACGTACGGATAGCGGTGATACTATTTGCGCCCCCCCCCCCCCCATTAAAAATGGTGGGGGTATAAATATTTCCCACAACGTTTAATCACCATTAAATCAAAGTTGAGTCAACGTCATGACGTGGGATCACCTAGAGATTTTGAAGAAACCTAAGCTGGCACCATAGACTTTCCGTCTTTCGGCTATTGGTATTTTGCGGGACGGAACGGAACAGTTCCGTTCCGAAAAATACCCAATCGCCAGCCTTTCCCAAGACCTTCTTACTGTATCACACACTAACGATTTTCCAGTAAGGATGGGTGTGAAATTCTTCACAAGAACCGAATAAAATGTTTGTTGATGAACCACAATAGAATCCTGGGGGCGAGGATTATCCTGGGCATGTTAAACCGGTTTAACGGTTTTAGCCCCCCACCCCCCTTTCCCCTAGCACCCCCCCGCCCCCTTCCCCTCTCGCAAGTGACTTATCGCTGACCGGTCGTCTTTCTCAAAGTCTATGATTTTTGGTAATGTTTTTAGGATAGCCTCCCCTCTCGCAAGTGATTGATTGCTGACCGGTGGGCTTTCTCAAAGTCTTTGATTTTTGTATATTTTTAGGACTCGCAAGTGATTTCTTGCTGACCGGTCGTCTTTCTCAAAGTATATGATTTATGTATATTTTTTAGGATAGCCCCCCCCCCCCCCCCCCCCCCCCCCCGCAAGTGATTTATTGCTGACCGGTCGTCTTTCTCAAAGTCTTCGATTTTTGTATAGCCTCCCCTCTCGCAAGAGGGACCCATTATTGGAAGGGCTTCGTCAGTTAGGGTAGAATCGGGCATTTTCGGACAGGGAGGTAATTTCGGACATACCATTGCAAACATGAAAATGCAGATGAGACGGCTCATAATGAGCCGTCTCATTAAGATTTTCACTGTTTGGCCACTTATTTTTTATTTAGTTCCAAACAACTGACATATAAAGGAAACAATGTCACTGTCCGAATTAACACGCTGTCCGAAGTTACCCGACTCTCCCCTAGAGTGAAATATGACGTGGGAAATATAACTGAGCTTGACTTCAAACAAACTGTTTTCTGTCTTTTCAAAATGGTTACTTTAGTCCACCATATTCTGATCTTTACCCTTAATTTCATGAATTTGAATGACATTGAAAAGAAGAAAGAAGATATTTGAGAGCAAACTAATTGTGTCAGATATTGTGAAAAATTACTATAGTCGTCAATTAAGGTTCAACTGTCGTGAAATGTCGCAGTCACCGTAAACAGTCAAACACACCTCTAATAATTACCAAAACTTAAACTTTCATCATATGAGCCACGACACGTCAAAGCCAACAAAGTGACATGTGCGCGCAGCGAAGACGTAGATCAGCCTTGGTATCAACTCAGTCCGATTCGACTCGTCGCTGCCCGCATGGAGCTAGCTCAGACCCTAAGTTACCCTTTAAGTACACAGCGCTGGGCTCACATGCCACTTTATTGGTTTTATCGTGTTAGTGCTAATATATACATGTAATAGTTACCATAACTCTCCTGCAGTAATGCAGACCAAGAGAGCGGCGTGGTCGAGTGGCTATGGTGCAAAAGGTCACAGGTTCGAGTCTAGGTTCGGCCAGCCGGCGACTGAAAAATTTTCTGTCATCCAAGCAGTAAATGGTTACCTCTTTCGAATCAGAGAAGGATGTCAGAGAAAGGAGAGTGATGGGCTCTGCCTTTCTATGCCGTGCCCACGATATGGTGAGCCTCTAAACGCCACTGCCCCTACGGCCTCTCTATTCTATTCTATTCTATCCCATAACCTTACTATGTCGTTGGGGCACCACAGATGACTTCAAAACAACCCCTTTTCACCTTGTCATGTCTTCAGCTGCCCTAGTTGAGCTGGCAAAACCCATTCCTGTCCACTCTTTGATATTGTCTTCCCACCTCTTCTTCTGTCTACCTCTTCTCCTTTTTCCTTTCACTGTGCCCCGAAGAATTGTCTTTGCTAAACCAGAATACCTTGAGACGTGGCCAAACCACATAGTTTCCGTTTCTTGACCAGCGTCAGGAGTTCATCATATTCTCCAATGGCTGCTTGGATCTTCCTGCGAACCTCATTGGTTATATGGTCCTTGTACGAAATGTTCAGTAACCTTCGGTAGCATCTCATCTCAAAGGCCTGCGTTCTTTTCTCTAACTCTGCTGTCAAGGTCCATGATTCACAGGCATACAGAAATATGGAAATGACAAGGGAGCGCATAAGGTCTCTAGGGTATGGAAAACCTTCACTTTTTGATATAGAAGCGCGTCAGAAAGATGCAGATGGAATGGTTAACGTTACCAATCATTAGACTCTGAGCAGTCTAATCTGAGTGTATATACGGTGAGTTCAGACCTAGGTGTCCCAATATTTAGAAATTTACGGTACCCATAATACTGAACATAGGCAAACAGGGTAGATTAAGATCAAATGATTACCACACTGTAAAAAATCGATTTCACGGTGAAAGACTCAGGCCCTTTACCGTAAAAAGTACTGGATATTACCGTAACTTTTATTATGGAAAATGACTTCATTGTGTAACAAAAATGCTTAATACATTCCGCATTTGATTTCTTCATAGCTTATATATATATACAGTCAACTCTCGATTTCTCAAAGTCGAAGTTCTTTCTAAACTATTGATATCTCAAAGTAAAGTAACTGGTCCCAGAAAATATACTTTGAGATATCAGTAGTTTGAGGTAAAAGATGTTGAAATGTAAATGAAAAAGGAAATGTGTCCAACATTATTCTTTGATATAAGAGGGTATTCTGAGATATCAGTGTTCGAGATATCGTGAGCTGACTATAGAAAAAAAAACGAAATTAAATCAAGGTTTTATGTAATGCAGTCATTTTCCATATCAAACACTTACGGCACTACCATATACTTATTCGGTAAAAGGCCTGGCGGCCAGTTGCCATGTCCTTTTCCGTAAAAACTGGCCCTCGTCCGTCGGGGCCCTCGAAACAGATGGACTACCTGATGCCTCTACGGTAGAGCTGCTAGTAGCTGTAGCAGGACCTGAGAGTCATTTATCTCAGGTCGGGCAAAAGTCCTTCAAATTTGGAGGCAATGTATCGACATGACTGAAATATTGTCTACTGGGACCACAACTCAGCAACAACAAACAATTACCGAAAAAATCTATGAGCCGCGACACGAGAAAACCAACAATGTGGCCGTACGTCCAGCGCAGACTCAGATCAGACTGGGCATCCGCCCAGTCTGGTAAGAGTCTTCGCTGTCGGCGTGAAAGTAGCTTAGTCCCTTGGTCACCCTTTAAGCGCTTAAAAAAGAGTCTGATCAGACTGGGCGGATACCAAGGCTGATCTGAGTCTGCACGGGGCGCACAACCACATTGTTCGTTTTCTCGAGTCACGGCTCCTATGGGATTTTTACAGTGCTGACAGTTCCCTAAAACAGGAGAGGTTAGTGAGTTAATATTTTACAAAGACTATAAGGGCGCGTTTACACGAGCAAAGTTTCTATGTCACAGAAACTTTAACAAAGAACGTATTTTGCGTTTACACGGAGCAAATTATTTGTTAAAGAAAATGTGCCATAGAATCTTTGTCACATAAACTTTGGCAATGAAATATTTGCTGCAGTGTTCACACGACCAAATATTATTCGTCAAAGTTACCTGCAGCGATGAAACAAAATCTTTGTCACATTTTCCACGCTTGTAGCAATGTTCTTTGTTACATAATCTTTAGCAAAGTTCTCCGTTTACACGGACAAATTTAATTTATCGAAGTAACTTTACCACATATATTTGTCAAAGAAACATTGTCATATTTTGGCATTTACACGAGCAAATTTTTCTGTGACAAGCCTACTTTGTCATAGAAACTTTGGTCGTGTAAACGCGCCCTAAGAGAAGGGAAGTAAATAGTTTGCAAATAGGAGGTAATTAAATTACCTCGCTCTGCAGAATTGACATTAGTATGTCAGTGTAAGAAAGAAATCAGTTATTGTTGCTTCGAGTCTAATAACGATGATTAAATGAGTTACAATCGACTCGGTGATCTAATATGCACGGAAGCCGATATGTGACATCGTGTTTTCTGTACAGACCTTTTGAGTTTTGTGTTTGGACATTGTGACTCCTGTTCTTTAAACTTTGTGTTTTATGTTTTTGCGTTTGGACTTTGCTTTTTTGGATTGGCCCATTATAGACGTAGGGTTATGATTACTTTAAGCCTACGTAACCACGTGTGAACCATAATTTATTAACTTACATGCAGATATCACGAAAATCACAAGAGAGACAATTGTAATACAGCTTTTTCATATCAGCATAAAAATCATATGTTCCCTTGTTTCCAGACTCTTACACCCTCTATACGTAATCGACTAACCCATACTAGGCACTTGTGTGTTTTGAGTTTTGTGTAATGACTTATGTATTCTGAGTTTTAAACTATTGTGTTTTATGTTCTGACTTTCCTATTTATTGAATGCGGTTTCTGATGTAATACTTTTTTCATTATTCATTGCTTGTGTTGCTTGTGTAAATTTCATCCTTATGATATACGACATCCTTTAAAACACAAATCACTTTATGCTTACCCCTATTGATCGTTTAAAGTTAGTTAACACATTCCAAAATAGGAAAGTCAGAACACAAAAGACAAAAGATAAAACTCAGAATACATTTATAAAGTCATTACTCTAACAGAGCCGGGTCCAGAGGAAAAGGGGCAGTTGCCCCCCTCCCCCCCCCCCCCCCGGGAAGGTGCCAGCAGTTATACCCCTGTCCCAAAATTGTAATATGTAACAAAACAAGAGGGCCATGAGGCCCTGAATCGCTCACCTGAGTAAAGAAGGTCAAAGGTCAAGCTATGATCATCATTTGTACAAACCTGATAGTTTAAACTGTGAAAATATGACGGACATTGGTTAAAGCTCAAAAAATGACGTTGACCCCTGTTGCTAAAAAAAAATTCAAGTAAACATTTACTAGACTGTATTTATTAACTTTTGTAACAAAATTTTCTACAAGTTCCATGAACTTTTATATTTATCATTTTACCATGAAAAAAGCACCAGAAAGCAAATCTGACCTTGCCAAAAATTGTCAAAGTCAACACAAGGTCATCATTTGAACTATTTTGAGCCAAAATCTTCAAAACTTTCCATGAAATCTTGTGTTCTAGCATTTTCTCATATTTGACCATGTCTTAAAAAGGTCAAGGTCAACCAAAGGTCATAATTTGAACAATCTTGGTATTACTGGAGTACCAAATGCTACACACCACGTTTCAAGGCCACCGGTCAGTTGGTTCTGAAGAAGAATATTTTTAAAGGTTTTTGCCATAACCTTGTTACAATTGACCCAGTGGCTTTTGAAAAGAAGTTTGAAATTGTCAAAATATGAGAGTTCAGGGTCAAAGGTCAAAGAATGACCTTGACCACTTGTACTCATAAGTCTTCATGTACGCATTAAGATGAGTGTATATACCAATTTTTATGCCTTAATCTTCAAAACTTTCCATGAAATCTTATTTTCTAGCATTTTCCCATGACCTTTCTGTAAAATGGTCAAGGTCAACCCAAGGTCATAATTTTAATCACCTTGATACTACTCGAGTATCTAATGCTACATACCAAGTCTCAAGGCCATCGGTCAATTGGTTCTGGAAAAGAAGGTTTTTAAAAGTTTTTGTCATATATGGGCATGAAGGCCACGTTGGTCATGTGACCTGGACTGTTTGAACAAATTTTCATTCCTTCAAGCCCTGGAGGCTCTATATGAAATTTGATTTAAATTGGCCTAGTGGCTTTTGAGAAGATTGTTTTAAATTGTCAAAATATGAGAGTTCAGGGTCAAAGGTCAAAGAATGACCTTGAATCTTGAATGACCCATAAATCATTATGTACTTATTAAGATTAATGTATATACCAATTTCTAACCCTAAATCCTAACAACTTTCCATGAAATCTTATGTTCTAGCATTTTCCCGTATTTAACCTTGTCTTAAAAGAAGGTCAAGGTCAACCCAAGGTCATAATTTGAACAATATTGATAGAACTTGAGTACCCAATGCTACATACCAAGTTTCAAGGCCATCGGTCAATTGGTTAGGTAGAAGAAGAATTTCAAAGGTTTTTATCATATATGGGCGTGGCAGCCATGTTGGTCATGTGACCTTGACCGTTTGAACAAATTTTCATTCCCTGTTTGAAATTTAGTAACAATTGGCCCAGTGTCTTAGAAGATTGTTTGAAATTGTCAAAATATGAGAGTTCTGGGCAAACATCAAAAAATGACCTTGACCTCTTGTACTCACAAATCTTCATGTACCTATTTAGATGAATGTATATACCAATTTCTAGGCCTTAATCTTTAAATCTTTCCATGAAACCCTATGTTCTAGCGTTTTCTTATATTCGACCTTGTCGTAAAAAAGGTCAAGGGCAACCCAAGTTATAATTTGAACAATCTTGATAGAACTCGAGTACCCAATGCTACATACCAAGTTTCAAGGCCATCGGTCACTTGGTTCTGGTGAAGAACATTTTTAAAGATCTTTATCATATATGGGCGTGACAGCCATGTTGGTCATGTGACCTGGACCGTTTGAATAAATTTTCGTTCCCTCAACCTCTGGAGGTCGATATAAAATTTGGTTTCAATTGGCTTTGTGGCTTGTGAGGAGATTGTTTGATATTGTCAAAATATGAGAATTCTGGGTCAAAGGTCAAAGAATGACATTGACCTCTTGTACTCATAAATCTTCATGTACTCATTAAGATGAATGTATATACTATTTTTAGGCGAAAGTCTTCAACAGGTTTCATGAAATCTTATGTGTTAGCATTTTATATAAAAAGCACCAGATTGCAAATTTGGCCTTGCCGTTAAAAAGGTCAAGGTCAACCAAAGGTCATACTTCGAACAATCTTGGTAGTACTCGCGTATCCGATGCTACATACCAAGTTTCAAGGCTATTGGCTTATTGGTTCTGGAGAAGAAGATTTTAAAGGTTTTTACCATATATGGCATGGCGGCCATCTTGGTAGTGTGACCAGGACTATTTGAATAAGTTTTCGTTCCTAAGACCCCAGGAGGCTACATATGAAATTTGGTTACAATTGGCTAAGCGGTTTCAGAGGAGAAGTAATTTCAAATTGTGGACAGACGGACGGAAGACGGAGCCTGCCTATCGTATAAGCTCCCCCGGAGCCGCTGGCTCAAGTGAGCTAAAAAAAAGGCAATAAAGTGTCTTAATATTATAAAATTATAAAATGCCTAAAATGTTGTTAAGAGTGTCCTGAAAATCAAAAGAAAAATTCCCCAGAACCCTCTCCCCACGTCTATCCCCATGAGAGGGGGGACACCTCTTATATTCTCCCCTTCAATTTATTTGTGTTCATTAGTCCTCACCGAAAACTTCTTCCATTCAGCTTAACCAAGTGTTTTACATTAGGATGTTTTCAGTATTAACTGGGAAGATTTTTCTCCCTACTTAGAATGTAGCAGAAATGAAACTTTCAGTATTGGAAATCACATTGCACAACCCGCAGGTTTGCACTATAATCACTGTGTGAGTCCGTCCGTCCGTTATCAGTTAGCGAAAACTGTTATCAGTTAGCGAAAACGCTTATAACTCTTGAACCGCATGGGCTATTTTGACAAAATTTTGCATACTTATACATGTCAACATTGTCTAACGATTCGCATGCATAACAACCTTATTTGATGGATGAGGCTTTGCTGAGCACAAGTTGAAAATTACGGCCAACTACTGAAAATGCTCATAACTCTTGTACACCGTGGTAAATATGGTTCAAATTTTGTATGCTTATGTATTTTAACATAGTCCAGCCACCAGCATGCAAAACAGTGACGAGGCTTCACCGAGCATCAATTTGGCCGGTCGAGCTCTTTTATTGAAAATGCTCATAACTCTTGGACCGCTTGGTATATTTGCTTCAAATTTTGTATACTTATGTAATTTAACATTGCCCAGCCACTGGTATGCAAAGCAGTGACGAGGCTTCACCGAGCATCAATTTGGCCGGTCGAGATCTTTTATTGAAAATGCTCATATCTCTTGGACCGCTTGGTATATTTGCTTAAAATTTTGTATACTTATGTAATTTAACATTGCCCAGCCACTGGCATGCAAAACAGTGACGAGGCTTCACTGAGCATCAATTTGGCCGGTCGAGCTCTTTTATTGAAAATGCTCATAACTCTTGGACCGCTTGGTATATTTGCATCAAATTTTGTATACTTATGTAATTTAACATTGCCCAGCCACTGGTATGCAAAACAGTGACGAGGCTTCACCGAGCATCAATTTGGCTGGGCGAGCTCTTTTATCTTGGGCCGCTTGGTATATTTGCTTCAAATTTTGTATACTTATGTAATTTAACATTGCCCAGCCACTGGTATGCAAAACAGTGACGAGGCTTCACCGAGCATCAATTTGGCCGGCCGAGCTCTTTTATTGAAAATGCTCATAACTCTTGGACCGCTTGGTATATTTGCTTCAAATTTTGTATACTTATGTAATTTAACATTTACCAGCCACTGGTATGCAAAACTTCTTATTGCACAACCCGCAGGTTTGCACTATAATCACTGTGTGAGTCCGTCCATCCGTTATCAGTTAGCGAAAACGCTTCATTTCCATACATTCCTTCTGGCACCAGAAACTGATTATTCTACATTCACCACGGGTTGTGCACATTACCATCAGTTGTTTTTCAATATTGGAGATTGTTGCTACTTTCTCCCACGAGTCTTTTGAATACTAAAGTAACATGAAATATGTATCAAAAAAGACTAAAAACTAAAAATCATGACGAAAGAAAGGTCCTCAAAAATGTATAAAATTATATTATAAGAATGCCTAAAATGCTGTTTAGAGAGTCCTGAAAATCAAAAATTTTCTAAGGAAGGTCCCCTCTCCCCTCCCCGAATGAGAAGGGGGAACCCCCTGTCAAACTCTTCCCCACTGGCACCTTCAGTGCTCGGCTAATGTCTGTGACATAACCTTCACCCCCATTCCCCACCACCCCCCGAAAATCGGAGGGCTGGATCCAGCCCTGACTAAACACAGAACCACAGAACTCAAAACACACAAGTGCCTTGTATGGGGTAGTCGATCATGTATAGAGAGGGTGTAGGATTTGGGAACAATGGAACATATGATTTTTATGCTCATTTGAAAAAGTTGTATTATAATTGCTGTTTCTCTTGTGAATTTTGTGATATCTGCAATTGTTTAATAAGTTACGTAGGCTTAAGATAATCATAACCCTGCGTCTATAATGGGCCAAACCAAAAAGCAAAGTCCAAAAGTCCAAACACAAAAACACAAAACACAATTTAAGAGTCAGGAGTCACAAGGCGAAACACGAAACTCTAACGGTCCTGACACAAAACACGATGTCACATATTTAGGCTTCCGTAAATATGGGCTTGCGAAGGATGAGTATGGGAAACCAAGTTTTAAGTTTCAAGTTTATTTATACTCAAGTTATCCCGGATGTACAGTCGGAAGTACAACTTTCGAAATACTTAGAATTTTTCCTTCATGAAAGCTACAAGATTCCACGACTATTTAATTTTCCAAAATTCAATTTAAATTTAGAATAAAGGATAGGTTAATATGTATATAATAAAAATGCCACTAAAAAGTTAAAATAAATTTCTTTCATACAGGATTATTTGTTATGTAAGTATTATAAATTGTACTTTGGAGAAAAGAAAAAGGAAATGGCACAGTTAAAAACATGGAAAGGGATGGATTGGAAGGGAATGGAATGGAGTGAATAAGATAATCTACATTCCACTGCCTACAATTTGTACAGCCTGCGATAGTAGTCTTACAAGGAAGAATTTACACCCTCGAGAGGGGAGCAATTTCTTTCCTAAGAAATTAAATTAATGAAATGAAGTGGAAAAGACTGTTCCAGCAAGTCTGGTCCGTTGTTTTGAATTATTCTTAAGCATATATACTTAACAAAAGTAGAAAAACCACTTATCACGTGCTTCTTATAGTTCTTTCAAATCACATTTTACATACTGCATCAAGGGAACTAGCTCCGAAAATAATCTATAGAATTTTGTTCCCTCGACACATTCGGAAACTCTCGAGCTAGTGCCATCGACACAGAAACCGTAAACAAAGGCATGTCTCGAAACCTTTTATCAGTAGTTAATTCTTAATTAGCCATTTATGAAAAAATCCGGTGCTATTGTGCTAATGAATTATTAAATTTTGTTCTCAGTTTGAATTGGCCGTAGAAATATGCAGGGCTTGAATATAATTTTGCCACAACTTTTGAAAACAGAATTGAAAATTCCGTCAGTTTCTGTCAACACAGAGATTTCGGCCCACAATTTTTCATTTTCCGTCAAATCTACAGCCTTAAGATCCCCTGAAGCACAATTCCTGGAGAAATCAAGCATGAAAAGTAATAAATAAGCAAAAACATACCGGCGGAGAAAACATAAATTAGATACAACTATGTTGATGTAACATTTTATCACCTTCTCGTGGTCACTGGAAATATATTTATTTAAGATGCCACTTTTTCTTTTCTTTCCTTTTTTTTTTTTTTTTGACGAGTATCTGCAATGACGCAAACCACACAGTGAATGTGTAGGCTACACTTCTATATTTTTCTCATTTTTTTTTTTTTCCGAATGGAGATAATTTTGTTACCTCCTATTTGCTTCACTGGGTGACGTAGCCCCTAAAATTGTGTCTAAGAAAAGATTTTCTCGTATAGGATATAAAGATTTTAGCCCCGATAGTAGAATTTTCCCATGTTATTCGAGCCAATTCTTTCTTTAAAGAGCGGACCCCTCACAGCAGCAAATTCTGTCTTGAAACAGTTGGCCTCCACTCCCCCCCCCCCCCCCCACCCCCCTAAAAAGAGAGAGAACTAAAGGTGGCGGCGTAGCTTCTGCTGAAATTGTGAAATTGTATCTATACATCTTACAGCATGAGTCGTCAATGTCCGACAGTGTCATCCGTCTCCTTTGCAAGGACATACCAACTATGCAAATACGCAGGTGCGCGTATTAAAATTTTGTCAAAATGACAAAATTTCAACACGCATCTGCGTAATTGCCTGCTGATTTTTTTATATAAATAAGACAACTACCATACAAGAAAAGTCTTAGGGATTCAACTCCTATACTTCCCCTCAAAAAGTATAAAACCTGGCCGTGCCTTTCGTAAAACAACCGCTAGCTACGCCCCTGTCCTAAAATTGAATTCCAATGAATCTCCAGTGGGTATCCCCAGGGGTGCAGTTTGCCTTATTGAATCACTGCATGATGCTTTCCCTTGGCTATCCTCCTTCCTTCCGTTTTCCTCGCCGATATCACAACGTATCCCAGCAGGCACATGACGTTGAAATGACGTTGTACGGACGTCGATGCGACGTAATGACGTCGCATCGACGTCAGTACGACGTCATTTTGACGTCATGTGCCCGCTGGGATGTGTCTGTATTGTCTCCGCTTCGAATTACGTGACAGTCTTATTTGTCAGTAGGATTTTTTTTTATTTCTGCGGTGTTTACACGGCGACACATGTTGCACGACCTACATGTCATGTAACATGCCTCGCCGTATAAACACACCTTTATAAGCAAAAACATATAAATGAGTCTGTTATAACGTATTTAGTCGATCACATTACGGATTTCCTCTCCTGAATAATGTCATCATATCTATATCCGCCTGATGTCTGGATTTTTCTTTTTATTTATTGTTTTATGTTGTTGTTGTTGTTGTTGTTGTTCTGGAAGAAAAATATCCCGTCCTGCAGAAGAATTAATAGACTTTCTCAAGACCCTATATTTATCTAAATGTCACTTTCAAAACAGGAATGTCCTTGTAAATGAACCAGTATGTGAAAGTCCCTTTAGTAGTTATCTCGGAATATAGGAATACATATGTAAATTTTACACAGCTTTAGACAGGACATTTTGTCTTTTGAAAACAAAATAGAAAACTGGAATATTAATTTACAGACTTGAGCAAGTCTAAAGAATTAAACAAGACTGTAGATATTTCAGGTCATGAAAATCCTGTATTGTATTATGATACCACACCCATGTGTCCGCCCACAGGTCATTGACTTTTACAGGGAATCCCAGTCTATAAATAAACTTCTATAAATAAATATAGGGCGCTTCTGGGGTTTAGGGCCATTGCGATTGTATTGATAAGACGTTAATGTCCTGTGGTCCGGCCGCTTGTACAGACAGTTATCCATCCGCCTGTTCTATAATTCAGGCTGCTAGATTGTGCTATATGTTTTAAACTTTACACATAACAATCTTAAGCTGCGCTTATATTTGCTTTTTTTCCGGGGGGAGGGGGGGGGGGGCTGGAGTGGGGCGCAGCGCGAAGTGCAGGCTGGTCAGGGTTTTTGCTGTTCGCGTATACGTTAAATACCCTGACTCAACATTGGCAACTAAAGTGTACTGTTTTTCTTCCGTTATAAGACGGCTGTTTGTCCCTTTCAAAACAATCCTAAAAATCTAGATCTGTCTTATAAGACGGATCTAGATCTTTGGAATTTTTTGGAAGGAAAATCCCATACTATAGCAGAATTTCATAAGGATGATTTAGATAGTTGCGGTCATTCGAGAGAGAAGATAAGCCGTCTTATAGTCGAATTAATAGGTAATTGAAACAGAAAACTGTTTAACTTTACTACCCTCCCACTCAATGGACGGACGCTCGGCGCCCCGTTACTGCGGCTATGGATTCGTTCCGCTGAGGTGCGGGGGTAACGTCGATATGAGAATTGAAATATCGGGCGACCCTCCCACTCCCCGATCATAGAATCAGAGCCTTAGCTGTTTGCACAAGAAAACATCTTGTACGGAACCTAACACAGCGGGCACATGACGTCGAAATGACGTCGTACTGACATCGATGCGACGTCATCACGTCGCATCGATGTCAGTGCGACATCATTACGACGTCATGTGCCTGCTGGGAAGGAATCTAAAGCTCTTACATTGCTGTACTGGTTCACAGTCTAATTTGAGTCTGTGCTATCACAGATTTTCGCATCACACGGCTCATAAAGGTTTCGCATCCTGTTTGTTTGTTTTCTGAAAGGTGGGCACGTCAGTGTATCTAGCCACAAAAAGTTCCGAACCACATCTGCGAACGACGTTATGCGAACAGAACTGATAAGATTGCACTTTGCGATACACACGTGCTGTAAGGTCCTTTCTTCGTGCATAACCTACCTATAAATTATACAACAAAATTGATAAGATTCTTGGAATATTTGTCTTATATTGAAAACTTTTCATGCCACCCTTTAAAAATCGATTTACGATATTCTTGAATCGAACAGGTAATGAAAATGCAAAAAAAAAATGTAGGTAAGTTGAATTTCTCTTCAATGTTATTAATTTTTCTTTCAAGCACATTCTTCTAATGAACAGCCCGGTGTACCTTTTTTAAAAATAAAATGAAATAATAATAATAACAAACGATAACACAAAAATTACCGCAGCCAATTTGGAGTTTAGGCTGACACCCTAAAGTGTATAAAGCATATAGTAATCAAAGTTTGTTGTTTTTTTTGTTGGGGTTTTTTTTTTTTTTTTTTTTTTGGTTTTTTTGGTTTTCTTGTTGTTGTTTTTTTTCCTGTTTTTGTTCCCATTAAATGTACATTTTCTGTTCTCCTTCTGAAAATTACAATTACTCAGATTCCGATGATATAATTATATTCAAATGGAAAGAAAAATAGTGCAGTCATTTTTAAATTTATCACCAGCATCAAATTTTTTTATGCTGCCCGCATCTGGACATCTAGCCTGGCTTTCAACTACATGTACATGGTTATATGCAGTCAACCTTGTTTGGCTCAATTTATTTTGACTGCCATCCATTTACATGGTCAGAATCAAAATTAAAATGTAGGGTCTGGAGCCATCTTATGTATATTCAATGGAGCCTAACCTAGCCAATTTACAAGCGGCGCATTAACTCGTAGATGACCAAGTGGCGCATTAACTCGTAGATGACCAAGTGGCGCATTAACTCGTAGATGACCAAGTGGCGCATTAACTCGTAGATGACCAAGTGGCGCATTAATTCGTAGATGACCTAGTGGCGCATTAACTCGTAGATGACCAAGTGGCGCATTAACTCGTAGATGACCAAGCGGCGCATTAACTCGTAGATGACCAAGTGGCGCATTAACTCGTAGATGACCAAGCCGCGCATTAACTCGTAGATGACCAAGTGGCGCATGAACTCGTAGATGACCATGTGGCGCATTAACTTGTAGATCACCAAGTGGCGCAATAACTCGTAGATCACCAAGTGGCGCATTAACTCGTAGATCACCAAGTGGCGCATTAACTCGTAGATGACCAAGTGGCGCATTAACTCGTAGATGACCTAGTGGCGCATTAACTCGTAGATGACCAAGTGGCGCATTAACTCGTAGATGACCAAGCGGTGCATTAACTCGTAGATGACCAAGCCGCGCATTAACTCGTAGATGACCAAGTGGCGCATGAACTCGTAGATGACCAAGTGGCGCATTAACTCGTAGATGACCGAGTGGCGCATGAACTCGTAGATGACCAAGTGGCGCATTAATTCGTAGATGACCTAGTGGCGCATTAACTAGTAGATGACCAAGTGGCGCATTAACTCGTAGATGACCAAGTGGCGCATTAACTCGTAGATGACCTAGTGGCGCATTAACTCGTAGATGACCAAGCGGCGCATGAACTCGTAGATGACCAAGTGGCGCATTAACTCGTAGATGACCTAGTGGCACATTAACTCGTAGATGACCAAGTGGCGGATTAACTCGTAGATGACCTTGTGGCGCATGAACTCGTAGATGACCAAGCGGCGCATTAACTCGTAGATGACAAAGTGGCGCATTAACTCGTAGATGACCAAGTGGCGCATTAACTCGTAGATGACCAAGTGGGGCATTAACTCGTAGATGACCAAGCGGCGCATTAACTCGTAGATGACCAAGTGGCGCATTACCTCGCAGATGACCAAGTGGCGCATTAATTCGTAGATGACCTAGTGGCATTAACTCGTAGATGACCAAGTGGCGCATTAATTCGTAGATGACCTAGTGGCGCATTAACTCGTAGATGACCTAGTGGCGCATTAACTCGTAGATGACCAAGTGGCACATGAACTTGTAGATAACCAAGCGGCGCATTAACTCGTAGATGACCAAGTGGCGCATTAACTCGTAGATAACCAAGTGGCGCATGAACTCGTAGATGACCAAGTGGCGCATTAACTCGTAGACAACCAAGTGGCGCATTAACTCGTAGATGACCAAGTGGCGCATTAACTCTTAGATGACCAAGTGGCGAATTAATTCGTAGATGACCTAGTGGTGCATGAACTCGTAGATGACCAAGCGGCGCATAAAATAGAGATGACCAAGTGGCGCATTGACTCGTAGATGACCAAGTGGCGCATTAACTCGTAGATGACCAAGCGGCGCATTAACTCGTAGATGACCAAGTGGCGCATTAAATCGTAGATAACCAAGTGGCACATTAATTCATAGATGACTTAGTGGGGCATTAACTCATAGATGACCTAGTGGCGCATTAACTCGTAGATGACCAAGTGGCACATGAACTCGTAGATGACCAAGCGGCGCATTAACTCGTAGATCACCAAGTGGCGCATTAACTCGTAGATGACCAAGCCGCGCATTAACTCGTAGATGATTAAGTGGCGCATTAACTCGTAGATGACCAAGTGGCGCTTTAACTCCTAGATGACCAAGTGGCGCATTAACTCGTAGATGACCAAGTGGCGCATTAATTCGTAGATGACCAAGTGGAGCATGAACTCGTAGATGACCAAGTGGCGCATTAACTCATAGATGACCAAGTGGCACATTAACTCGTAGATGACCAAGTGGCGCATTAACTCGTAGATGACCTAGTTGCACATTAACTCGTAGATGACCTAGTGGCGCATTAACTCGTAGATGACCAAGCGGCGCATTAACTCGTAGATCACCAAGTGGCGCATTAACTCGTAGATGACCAAGTGGCGCATGAACTCGTAGATGACCAAGTGGCGCATTAACTCGTAGATGACCAAGTGGCGCATTAACTCGTAGATGACCAAGTGGCGCATTAACTAGTAGATGACCAAGTGGCGCATTAATTCGTAGATGACCTAGTGGCGCATGAACTCGTAGATGACCAAGCGGCACATTAATTCATAGATGACCAAGTGGCGCATTAACTCGTAGATCACCAAGTGGCGCATTAACTAGTAGATGACCAAGCGGCGCATTAACTCACAGATGACCAAGTGGCGCATTAACTTGAAGATGACCAAGTGGCGCATTAATTCATAGATGACCTAGTGGCGCATTAACTCGTAGATGACCTAGTGGCGCATTAACTCGTTGATGACCAAGTGGCGCATGAACTCGTAGATGACCAAGCGGCGCATTAACTCGTAGATCACCAAGTGGCGCATTAACTCGTAGATCACCAAGTGGCGCATTAACTCGTAGATCACCAAGTGGCGCATTAACTCGTAGATGACCAAGTGGCGCATTAATTCGTAGATGACCAAGTGGAGCATGAACTCGTAGATGACCAAGTGGCACATTAACTCGTAGATGATCAAGTGGCACATTAACTCGTAGATGACCAAGTGGCGCATTAACTCGTAGATGACCTAGTGGCGCATTAACTCGTAGATGACCAAGTGGCACATGAACTCGTAGATGACCAAGCGGCGCATTAACTCGTAGATCACCAAGTGGCACATTAACTCGTAGATGACCAAGTGGCGCATGAACTCGTAGATGATTAAGTGGCGCATTAACTCGTAGATGACCAAGTGGCGCATTAACTCGTAGATGACCAAGTGGCGCATTAACTCGTAGATGACCAAGTGGCGCATTAATTCGTAGATGACCTAGTGGCGCATGAACTCGTAGATGACCTAGCGGCACATTAACTCATAGATGACCAAGTGGCGCATTAACTCGTAGATCACCAAGTGGCGCATTAACTAGTAGATGACCAAGCGGCGCATTAACTCACAGATGACCAAGTGGCGCATTAACTCGTAGATGACCAAGTGGCGCATTAATTCGTAGATGACCTAGTGGCGCATTAACTCGTAGATGACCTAGTGGCGCATTAACTCGTTGATGACCAAGTGGCGCATGAACTCGTAGATGACCAAGCGGCGCATTAACTCGTAGATCACCAAGTGGCGCATTAACTCGTAGATCACCAAGTGGCGCATTCACTCGTAGATAGATGACCAAGTGGGCATTAACTCGTAGATAGATGACCAAGTGGCGCATTAACTCGTAGATGAGCAAGTGGCGCATTAACTCGTAGATGACCAAGTGGCGCATTAACTAGTAGATGACCAAGCGGCGCATTAACTCACAGATGACCAAGTGGCGCATTAACTCGTAGATGACCAAGTGGCGCATTAATTCGTAGATGACCTAGTGGCGCATTAACTCGTAGATGACCTAGTGGCGCATTAACTCGTTGATGACCAAGTGGCGCATGAACTCGTAGATGACCAAGCGGCGCATTAACTCGTAGATCACCAAGTGGCGCATTAACTCGTAGATCACCAAGTGGCGCATTAACTCGTAGATAGATGACCAAGTGGCGCATTAACTCGTAGATGAGCAAGTGGCGCATTAACTCGTAGATGACCAAGTGGCGCATTAACTCGTAGATGACCAAGCGGCGCATTAACTCGTAGATGACCAAGTGGCGCATTAAATCGTAGATAACCAAGTGGCACATTAATTCATAGATGACTTAGTGGGGCATTAACTCATAGATGACCTAGTGGCGCATTAACTCGTAGATGACCAAGTGGCACATGAACTCGTAGATGACCAAGCGGCGCATTAACTCGTAGATCACCAAGTGGCGCATTAACTCGTAGATGACCAAGCCGCGCATTAACTCGTAGATGATTAAGTGGCGCATTAACTCGTAGATGACCAAGTGGCGCTTTAACTCCTAGATGACCAAGTGGCGCATTAACTCGTAGATGACCAAGTGGCGCATTAATTCGTAGATGACCAAGTGGAGCATGAACTCGTAGATGACCAAGTGGCGCATTAACTCATAGATGACCAAGTGGCACATTAACTCGTAGATGACCAAGTGGCGCATTAACTCGTAGATGACCTAGTTGCACATTAACTCGTAGATGACCTAGTGGCGCATTAACTCGTAGATGACCAAGCGGCGCATTAACTCGTAGACCACCAAGTGGCGCATTAACTCGTAGATGACCAAGTGGCGCATGAACTCGTAGATGACCAAGTGGCGCATTAACTCGTAGATGACCAAGTGGCGCATTAACTCGTAGATGACCAAGTGGCGCATTAATTCGTAGATGACCTAGTGGCGCATGAACTCGTAGATGACCAAGCGGCACATTAATTCATAGATGACCAAGTGGCGCATTAACTAGTAGATCACCAAGTGGCGCATTAACTAGTAGATGACCAAGCGGCGCATTAACTCACAGATGACCAAGTGGCGCATTAACTTGAAGATGACCAAGTGGCGCATTAATTCGTAGATGACCTAGTGGCGCATTAACTCGTAGATGACCTAGTGGCGCATTAACTCGTTGATGACCAAGTGGCGCATGAACTCGTAGATGACCAAGCGGCGCATTAACTCGTAGATCACCAAGTGGCGCATTAACTCGTAGATCACCAAGTGGCGCATTAACTCGTAGATCACCAAGTGGCGCATTAACCTGTAGATGACCAAGTGGCGCATTAATTCGTAGATGACCAAGTGGAGCATGAACTCGTAGATGACCAAGTGGCACATTAACTCGTAGATGATCAAGTGGCACATTAACTCGTAGATGACCAAGTGGCGCATTAACTCGTAGATGACCTAGTGGCGCATTAACTCGTAGATGACCAAGTGGCACATGAACTCGTAGATGACCAAGCGGCGCATTAACTCGTAGATCACCAAGTGGCACATTAACTCGTAGATGACCAAGTGGCGCATGAACTCGTAGATGATTAAGTGGCGCATTAACTCGTAGATGACCAAGTGGCGCATTAACTCGTAGATGACCAAGTGGCGCATTAACTCGTAGATGACCAAGTGGCGCATTAATTCGTAGATGACCTAGTGGCGCATGAACTCGTAGATGACCTAGCGGCACATTAACTCATAGATGACCAAGTGGCGCATTAACTCGTAGATCACCAAGTGGCGCATTAACTAGTAGATGACCAAGCGGCGCATTAACTCACAGATGACCAAGTGGCGCATTAACTCGTAGATGACCAAGTGGCGCATTAATTCGTAGATGACCTAGTGGCGCATTAACTCGTAGATGACCTAGTGGCGCATTAACTCGTTGATGACCAAGTGGCTTATGAACTCGTAGATCACCAAGCGGCGCATTAACTCGTAGATCACCAAGTGGCGCATTAACTCGTAGATCACCAAGTGGCGCATTAACTCGTAGATAGATGACCAAGTGGCGCATTAACTCGTAGATAGATGACCAAGTGGCGCATTAACTCGTAGATGAGCAAGTGGCGCATTAACTCGTAGATGACCAAGTGGCGCATTAACTAGTAGATGACCAAGCGGCGCATTAACTCACAGATGACCAAGTGGCGCATTAACTCGTAGATGACCAAGTGGCGCATTAATTCGTAGATGACCTAGTGGCGCATTAACTCGTAGATGACCTAGTGGCGCATTAACTCGTTGATGACCAAGTGGCGCATGAACTCGTAGATGACCAAGCGGCGCATTAACTCGTAGATCACCAAGTGGCGCATTAACTCGTAGATCACCAAGTGGCGCATTAACTCGTAGATAGATGACCAAGTGGCGCATTAACTCGTAGATGAGCAAGTGGCGCATTAACTCGTAGATGACCAAGTGGCGCATTAACTTGTAGATGACCAAGTGGCACATTAATTCGTAGATGACCTAGTGGAGCATTAACTCGTAGATGACCAAGCGGCGCATTAACTCGTAGATGACCAAGTGGCGCATTAACTCGTAGATGACCAAGTGGCGCATTAACTCGTAGATGACCAAGTGGCACATTAACTCGTAGATGACCAAGTGGCGCATTAATTCGTTGATGACCTAGTGGCGCATTAACTCGTAGATGACCAAGTGGCGCATTAATTCGAAGATGACCTAGTGGCGCATTAATTCGTAGATGACCTAGTGGCGCATTAACTCGTAGATGACCAAGTGGCGCATTAACTCGTAGATGGCCAAGTGGCGCATTAACTCGTAGATGACCAAGTGGCGCATTAACTCGTAGATGACCAAGTGGCGCATGAACTCGTAGATGACCAAGTGGCGCATTAACTCGTAGATGACCAAGTGGCGCATTTACTCGTAGATGACCAAGTGGTGCATTAACTCATAGATGACCAAGTGGCGCATTGACTCGTAGATGACCAAGCGGCGCATTAACTCGTAGATGACCAAGTGGCGCATTAACTCGTAGATGACCAAGTGGCGCATTAACTCGTAGATGACCAAGTGGCGCATTTACTCGTAGATGACCAAGTGGCGCATGAACTCGTAGATGACCAAGTGGCGCATGAACTCGTAGATGACCAAGCGGCGCATTAACTCGTAGATGACCAAGTGGCGCATTAACTCGTAGATGAAAACCAGCCAGAGCCCAGAATAACAATCATACCTTAAAGTTGAGGCCATCTCTACTAAAGGGAGGTAGTTTTGGATCAAGATAAATAGCGTTCCCACTGCCGATTAGATCAACTAGATCAAGCCTGATCAAGTGATCGGGGACTGGTCGTACTCGGTCGGCAGGACTGGTCGGGATAGTCTACCTTGCTCGGCATCGCTCCGGATTCGTACCCGAAAATTTTGGACATGTCCAAAAAATCGAGTAGAGATCGAGAAGCAAAGGGTCGAGAAGTCACCGCGGGAAGTGATCGGGTATTGATCGGCAAACGATTGTGTAGAGCTCTAGTTTGGTCGGGGTAAAAAATGTTTATCCATCAAAGCCCGATCAATACAACCTGTATTCGACCAATACCCGATCGGTTCCTGATCAACACGGTCCATAAAGATCAACTCGATCGCTTCCCAATCGCTACTTGACCGCTTCTCGACATTAGACGAGCGCACTCGACCGCGATACGATCCTTCAAGAAGGGTGTGCAAATCTTTATGAATTTGTTCTCTTGAGCCTCTTGCGGAACATCATCAACAACAGCGGCGATCTCTCAAAAGTTACTACAAATACGAACACATACCTTCTACAACTACTAGAGTGCCACAAAGAGGCAGAAAAAAAACGCTAATGGTGAAGCCACAATTTCTTCGCCTCAAACCAACCCTCAGAGGGATATGAAAGAAAAGGGAGCTAGCAGTCAGCATATAACCACTCCCAAGCTGATGCTATCTTCTACATCTTCTACGCTCCTCGGCCTCTTCCTCCTCCTCAAGCTCCATCACAGCCATGACTATCTCTTTCTCTGGAGTTCTAACCATCTTGCCCTCTAAATCCATTAAGTTTTTATGCTAAAATTATCTGTACATCACTAAATCACAACCTTCTATGACTCCTGTCCGACCAGGTCGATCTGGTCGGTCAGGATCGAGTAGAGATCGAGTAGAGGTCGAGTTGGTCGAGAAGAGATCGTGCAGGCATCGTGTAGGAGTTAGGATGACCGAGTAGAGATCGGGTGAGTTGTCGGGTTGAAGTCGTGGAAGAGTCGTGAGCGATCGTGTTACGGTCGTGTACGGTCGAGTAGCGGTCGGTAAAAAGTCGTGTACAAACCCGATCAAGCAGTTGGTCGAGCTTGGTCGGGGAATTTGGGCAGTCGGAACGATCGAGTTTATCTGATCGACAGTGGGAACCTACCTTTAATGTGCATCTTTCTTTATAGTTTTGTATTTAACTACACTGCTCAAAATATTTAAAGGAACAGCAGCTGTTTTCCCATCGACATTACTAAAACATATACCCAGTTCAACTGCCTATAAATTTGACCGCCAATGAGTAAGAAGTCTTATCCTTTTGCAGCATTTTGAAGAATGGTCGAAGTTTAAGACAATAAGAATTTCAATACAAATGATGTCCTGCTCATTTCCATGGATTAAATTTTGCAATTTTCGAAATTTCTGAAATTGAGGCATTTTGCTGGAAGTCTATTAACTCTCATTAGCTTCATTTCAAAGTGATCCTTTCAAACGGGCCACCTCATAAGACATCTAGTTTCATAGACAAAATGAACGTTTTGACTTTGGTTGAAATTTTCAGACTTTTCACCTGTTCTGAAAATGTACAAATTTTTACCAAAATTCCAATTTTACAAAAATCTCTCCATGGACATGGGCAGGACAAATATTGAATCAAAACTTGTGCTATCAGTAACATTGACCCTCTTTGAAAGTTGGCAAAATAAATGGAAATTCCGTGTCTTTGTTGATCGAAAGTAAATTTGCATATATTACTTGTTGTTTGTAATAGTACAATTGCTGTTTGTATGTATATGCGAATAAAATATTGTTTAAACTAAAGTAAATGACCTCAAAGTGAAGATGCGTTACACTATCGTCTATGGAAAAATATTAGGTGCTCCTTTAATTAGTTTGAGCAGTGTAATTAAATGTATACCACTTGGGTTATTTCGTTCGACTTCATTACTACACATGTGTGAAACATAACCTTGAAACTTTAACATTAAGGACTGACTGTAGCCCTGGGTCCAGGTCCAGAATTCAAGGCTGCAATTGAAAATAACCAAAATATATTCTTCTCAAGAGCCGATCATCAAAATGTTTGCTTCCCAGGAGATCGAAGCCGTTCCTAAATGGGGCCTACTCTAAAAGAAAAGAATTTGCTCCAACAGGAGCAAATTCTTTCCTTTAAGAGCTGAGCCCCATATAGGAGGGAGCCTAAGATGAAAATAACAGAGTTACTTCCATTGAAAGTATACCCATTCACCTTTGACAGTGACTGAATTCTAGGTCACAGTGACTAACTTTGTGTTTTAGGATCATAGAACCATGAATACGGAAAGACTTTAGAAGTCCTCCTTCCCAGCGGGCACATGACGTCAAAATGACGTCACACTGACGTCGATGCGACGTCATTACGTCGCATCGACGTCAGTACGACGTCATTACGTTCCATCGACGTCAGTACGACGTCATTTTAACGTCATGTGCCTGCTGGGTTGCTTCCAAAATACAAATACCAAAGTAAGCCTGGGAATTTGAGGAAGTTATAAATAGAATCTAAAAATAGAGCACTCTGATAGTGATATAGACGATATTCTGAGTTACTATTAATAGCACAGCTGTGTGTAATTATCAGAGCACATGGCTAGCTGGAGGTAATAAAATGTAAACATACGAGAGAAGCCTATGCTTCAACACCCCCTCATTAATTTTCGGCTATTAGCAAGGCAATAAAAACTTTTACAACAGTATGATTGAAACCTGATAAAAGACCAAAGATTTAATTTTGCATACATGCTAAGTAAGCAATACATATATTTTGTAAAATATTCTTTATTGTTTTTCTGGGAAAATACCGGTAATAGTCTTTATAGAGTTTCTGGGAAAATACCGGTAATGGAAAGTGATGACACAATATAAAGCCATCAGGAACCAGATTATGACAACTACATGTATACTTAAGAGTGACGCTCATGTAGTGGAAACAGAGAAAGTGTTATGACATTTACTTGTTTTCAAAAGCATAAAGATGGATCAAAATCGAAAAACAAAAGTTTTCATCATCTTATTTAAACTGTTTGGATAAAAGAAATTAATGACAAAACCTACGATGCTTCCCATAGTAGTCATACAGAAGTTAAATGTTAACACTCGTCGGGTACACAACACTTAATCAACATTGAAACAACACTGATCCAACATCATGATGTTGAATCAACGTTGATTCCGTACTGATTCAATGTTGTATGCTTGCTGGGAAATTTTATGGATGAGACACTGTGGAAGATAGATTTCCACATACAGTCAAACCTGTCTTAAAGGGTCACCAAAGGGAAGCCCAAAAATTGGCTGCTTAAGACAGGTGACCCCTTAATACAGGTTGATTTGCACTGTAATTTGGTTTTATGGACCCAGAAAGGGTGGCTGCTATAGGCAGGTGACCCCTTAATAGAGGTGACCACATAAGCAGGTTTGACTGTATGTTGTGTTAACCCTGATCAGACTGTTCTTTTCATAATCTGCACCACTTTGCCAACATTTTATAAAACAACCCCTGATTGGAAACAAATTCGATGGTTAATTTGTTTGAGAGGAGTGAGAGTCCTAATATATTCAGTCATTACAGTAATTAGACTAAATTGAAACAACAATCACTTTCATTATTCTATCAGAGATATAGAAAAAGAAAAGATTGGTAATCATAGCTGTTTTTTTTTTTTTTGTTTTTGTCTTTTTTTTTCAGTTGTTGTCAAATAATTATTGTTACTATCCCAATCATTTATCAACCATCAATACAGGCACGTCTCTGTTTTCTATTTTTTTTTTTTTTTGCAAAAGAAGTAGAAATTACTAGTACATGCTCGCAAAACAAGAAAAGAATAACAAAGAAATTAAATATTTGATCTTTTTTCTTTCTTGTGTTCCTTGATTTAAGGTGATAATGAATCATAAATGGTACACTGGCTAGCCTAATTTCAGTGGGGCCAGTCTATATAATATTCGGCAAGTCTTTCATATTCAAGTATCAGTAATAATAATAAGTTACTGATGAAAGCTGATGTGAAACTGACAGCTAGCAGCTGAAAGATATAGCTGATGATAATTTTACATTTGAGGTGTAATGAACGACTAAATATGCAACAATGAAATAGGTAAAATAAACCAATGGTAAGCACCTGATCACATTTAGATCTGCATCAGTAGGATGTTGATTTATTTATTTATCTTCATATGTTGCATGTGTTGCATCATTGCATCCCAATTAATCATTCTTTTGTAAAACAACATAATCATTTCCATGCATTAGACATGTACAAATTTTGCACAAACAGTGGATTAACTGTCAGATTTACTGTGTGTATCAACGGAGGCTTGCAGCTTTTTACCTCCACTAAATTATTCAGCAGTACCAGCTGTGTGTAATCGTGAGCAGAATATCGTCTATTGCATAAGTTATGTACACGTGTTCTGTTTTATCAAGTGTGTTCTAGAGTTTTCCATGGAAAAGTATATAAAAAACAGCACAGAATTTGACATTTAGAACATCATTGTTACTTAATTCAGTTTTAATTTTCCAAGCGGACTGTTTATTTACTGTAAGTATAACGAAATAACATTTTTATGGTGAAAAGGGGTACACATCTATCATCTATGTTTTTTTTTTTTTTGGTTCTTTCCTTATTTTTGATATTTTTAGGAAAGCCAACATCTTACGTAGCATCCTATCTGCTGTGCCTCCCCGGATAATGGAGCTCCTCCACGGGGAAAGGGATATTCTCTTAACCTATCCATGCTAACCTTATAGATGTTTAGAGTCCATTTATCAATAGAGGGGTGTCTGGTATATTTTATTTTATGGAGAAATAATCACCTGTCATATGAAAATAGTAGACCCTGGAGATCTGGCCCCGAGGTTATAAAACTTTTTTCATGCTCAACTCAGCTGAGCATGAAATTTTCTCTGCTGATGAATATGAAAATGGCAACTAATGTTGGCATTTTCATATTCATAAGCAGGGAAAATTTCACACTCAGCTAAATTGAGCATGAAAATAACTGTATTTATCAGTAATTTGCTATTTATAAGCAAGTAAAATTTCATGCTCAGCTGAGTTGAGCATGAAAAAAGTTTTATAACCTCGGGGCCAGTTCTGTGTCTGCACTGTTTGAGAATATCCCATTTATGAGGCACTCGGCATTAGTGGGTAAGGGCGAAAACAAATCCTTGACTCCCAAACCTGTCCTTCAATGACATGGCCTACATCTAGAAGGATGCAAAATAAAATGAAAAAGGCACAGTTTCCACCGGTAAAAGTATTCAAAGAATACCAGTTCACTTAATAATAGCTACAAAAAATACAACGTGACATCTAAAATTTTAAGCGAGTTAGTGAGTGAACTCGAGTTTAACATCCTTCCAAAAACTAGGTCATACGGGGGCGGGACCTCGATTTAAAGTCTCATCCGAAATGCGGGAGAAGCTGGGGAACGATCTTGCGACCCCTAGCCTTATATATGGATGGTAGTGCAGCGTTTTATCGACTACACTACCGCCGCTCCTATATAAGTTATGATAGTAACAAGTACATTTGTAACTTGAGCAGCACTAGAAAAAAACGAAAAAAAAAACTGCAACGTGACATCCTTACAATTATCACATTTCATTTTTTTTCTTTATTTGTGAACGTGAGTTATTTAGCTGCTAAAGTAGAATTTGACAAGAAATTTCAGCTATAATCTGAAAACAAAGTACCGTGATGTAGTGACAGGCAAAAATAAAGAAAAAATCTGATCCAGCAGGCACATGACATCTACATGACGTCGTGTGCCCGCTGGGTGAGTTTGCTTTTAACAACATCTAATTACGGTAAGTGCCTTATTCAAACATACATGGTACAGAATCTGATAGAAATATTAAGTTCGTATGGGTAATAGATTAAGGTATGCAAACATTCATGAAAAACTGAGTAGTAGAGAACTAAAATCAATGTTTTGCCCGCCACTTTTTTCACAAACGACCTATAACCCATTTTGGACGAATAAATTATTTTACCTGACTCTTTGGATTTATCCATTTCCAGATGAAGGGATGTCAGATTTGTTTTATTATTACCGATTTATCTTCCGAAATTTTTAATATTAAAGGCAAACAGTGTAGACCCTGATCAGGTCTTCACTCTTTGCCAGTGTCCCTTTTATAAGTCTCTAGACATTAACTCTTTAAGCAGCAAAAAGCAGACGACAAAATTTACGTCTGCAAACATTCAAAAAATGCCAAGACATTTCATATTGACAATTCAAAGACTAGAGGGTAAAGAGTGTAGATCCACATGAGGCGGCTCTTTATGAGCCGTCTCATCAGGATCTACGCTGTTTGCAAACTATGCTATTTTCGTCACTGGTGCTTTAAGTGTTAATCGGCTTATTTCCTGTAATATTATAGATTTTAGCAGCGTTCATCTAAAAATTTTCATATAAGAAACGGTAAATAAGATTCAAAATTCTATTTTCTTAAATGCTAAATGTTCCTCAACATCTCGAAACTAAAAAAATAAAAGAATAAAAAACATCCAAAACATTAATCTTAAACATCCATTTATGCATTACCATTTATTCATTCTTTCTTTCTTTCACTATCTTTTCCCTCTGACTCAATGAGGCATCGTTTTGGTTTAAATTTGGTTAAAAAGGCATCGTTTTGACGGTTATATATCTGAATATAAATGAAGAGAAAGATTCGGTTTTGACGGTTATATCTAATCCTAACACTGGTAGCCAATGGTAAATTCTAGTGATATATTGCGTGACAAATCACTGGGCGGACTAGTGTGACGTTATTTAGCCCCATTCGGACGTCATTTTGATTCGTTTAGTGACATCAGTTTTCGTTCCCAAGAGGATAGACGGTGTAACGTCATTTGCTCGCATTCAAAGCTTGCGAAATACATATAAACGCCTCTGTTACAGCCAAAGTTGTTGGCGGGATTTCTTCATGTAATCATGGCTTTGCGCTCGTGATATATCCATTTCACGACAGCTCCATCTAGTGATATATTGGGCAACAAAACACTGTAAGCAAGAATCTGTTTCTTAAATATAAATGAAGACAATGATTCGGAATTTGAACAATCTGAATTTGAAAGCATTTTGACCCGCAAAATAAATAATTAAATAAATGAATAAATAAAATCGACAAACCATTCGATTTCCATAAAGAGAAAAATAAGCATTACCCATGCCTGTCTAAAAACAGAGGGGAAACTCTGTAGATTCAATCAAACAATTATGCTGATTAGCTGCCAGCCTTTCAGAAATCCAATCCAATCCAATACAATATGTGCAACCATTCAGGGAAATCCCACAAGGTCTTTCTATAAGTGACGTCACTCTTCGCTTTATTCGAACAAAAATTGAAGCCGCACTAAAACGAAGGGTCGCGAACAGCAGAAGACTCGAATCAGTCTTCGCTTTCACACAAACAATCTTTCATTTCTTTGTTATAGGTAGCAGGTAAAAACCACACATTGCATTGAGAGCAGGCGTGCTCTAATCAGATCTGAAGTTTTCTATTTGCACATAAAGTAAGATTATTTTCTCGTGTCACCAAATTACACAAACCCCAGTAATTCACTTCCCTATGAAAAAAGTAGGACACCGAAAATAATTACCTTAATTTTAATATGAAAATAGGCACTGCCTTTAGGCGAGCACATCGCGCTTTGTGCTCAGATGAGCTATTACGATCGAAATTTGTCCGTCCGTCCGTCCGTCTGTCCGTCCGTCCGTCAACAATTTCTTCAAACGACATCTCCTCCTAAACCAGTAGACCAATTTCAAAATAATTTCGCACAAATGTTTTTCTTATAGCCCTGAACCAAAATTGCTAAAACGGTTCCACGTACTCCACTGAACAAGATGTCCCCAGAGCCAAAAAAAGAAATAAAACCAGAGCTCAAAATAGAAATAAAACTTTAAATGACATAGAGGGCACAGTTTTGATCCAATCTTCATGAAACTTTGTCAGAATGATTATCTTTATAAAATCTAGCCCAAGTATGAAACTAGGTTATGTGAGGTCAAAAAGTAGGTCACCAGGTCAGATCTTAGTAAAACCTTGTGTACACTCTAGGGGGCACAGTGTTGATCCAATCCTCATGAATTTTTGTCAGAATTATTATCTTTACGGTCAAAATCTTAGGCCAAGTATGAAACCAGGCTATGTCCGGTCAAAAACTAGGTCACCAGGTCAAATGTTAGTAAAAACCTTGTGAACACTCTAGGGGGCACAGTTTTGATCCAATCTTTATGAAATTTAGTAAGAATGTTTATCTTGATAAAATCTAGGCCCGGTTTGAAACAAGATTATGTCTTATAAAAAAACTAGGTCACTACGTCAAATCTTAGGAAAACCTTTTGAACACTCTAGAGGTCACAGTTTTGATCCAATCTTCATGAAACCGTGTCAGAATGATTTTCTTCATAAAATCAAGGCCAAGTATGAAACTAGGTTATGTCGGGTAAAACACTAGGTCACTAGGTCAAATCTTAGTAAAACCTTGTGTACACTCTAGAGGACACAGCTTTAGTCCAATGTTCATGAAACTTTGTCAAAATGTTTATCTTTATAAAATCTAGACCAAGTTTGAAACTCGTTCTTATTGGGCTAAAAACTAGGTTACTAGGTCAAATCTTAGAAAAACCTTGTACACACAGTAGTGGCTTTATTTTGCATTGAATCTTCATGAAACTTTGTCAGAATGTTTATCTTCATAAAATCTCGGTTAAGTATGAAACTGATTAATGTCAAATCAAAAATTAGGTCATTAGGTCAGATCTTAGAAAAACATTGTGTACACTCTAGAGGGCACAGTTTTTGTCCAATCTTCATGAAACTTTGTCAGACTGTTTATCTTCATGAAATATAGGCCATGTTTTAAACTGGATCATGTTGTATCAAAAACTAGGTCACTAGAAAAGACTTGTGCACACAATAGAGGCCGGGTCGGGTAGCGCAATCGGTAGGGCACCTGACTCGTAAGTCAGAGGTCCTGGGTTCGAATCCCGGTCTGGCCACATACTTTCGTTTCTCCTTCCGCTGATTCCAGAAGGGCAGTTGTCGGTTACTGGCGAAAGTATGTGCACTTAGTACTGGTTAACCGCTTAGGAGGTCTAAGCCTGCCCAGGAATAGTGTGGTTAGGTTAACTGACCGTCCCGACATGCCCTTAGTTGTTTACCGTGGACGTTAAGCATCAAATCAACCAACCAACCAACCACACAATAGAGGCTTCATTTTCCATTGCATCTTTGTGAAACTTTGTCACAATGTTTATCTCCATGAAAAGAAGTTTGAAACTGGAATATATCGGGTCAGTAACAAGTTCACTAGTTCAAATCTTAGAAAAACATTGTGTACACTCTAGAGGGCACAGTTTTGATCCAATCTTCATGAAATTTTGTCAGAATTATAGATAGGAAAGTGGAGAAATGCTATAATTGAATCATCATCAAATAGATGACCTCCCATGATATTTCATCATAACTCAGGTGAGCGATTTAGTTCCATCATGGACCTCTTGTAACAATGTAAAGCCTCTTTGGCTGTTACCATGTTAATTCTAAAGTTTCGGACAAAAATGCATATTCGAAGTGTAGACCCTGATCTGACTACTCACTGTACGATTCTGGATTCAATCTCACAAGTTGTCGTTTGAAATTTGTAATGAAATCATTGCAACTCAACAACTGCGAACTCCGTCAGACAAACGGATGAGAAACTGACCGCGAACAGCTTTCCCCACCTAGTCTTTTTCCTCGAAAAACTGGCTATATATTTTTTTTTTTCAGTTTCTTCTCTGTTGCGCTTTCTATTTCCTTCAAACTTCACCCAACGCTCAGCCTCCTTGCATTTTGTGAATCACCATGTAGTGATATACGCACGAAAGCGGTGGAGCTGGACGCCCTCTTGATTTTTTGGGACCGAACGTTTGACGTCATTACATAACGTAGCGACAGAAATACGTCACTTCCATTTGATGTCGCTACGAAAGAAATTCCATTGAAGCTACGAAAAAAAATTCCATAGAAAGTAATGTATTTTAAAGGCAAGAATATGCTTTACCAATCCTATACCATAAAGCTCCCGCTCATTCGGAGCTTTGAATTGCAAGCTTGGTAAAAATGCATTTTATTTTTTGTTTTTGGCGGAAAGCTTAGTCACAGCAAAGTTATTCTTACTCACAATATCCATTTTTCTCCAACACAATATCCCTTTTTTCCCCAAAAAAGTTGTCGATGACTTTGTTTCTCGCGCAAGCTAGTAGATTACTGAATTTACCAATAACATTTAGGTCATATGAGGTCTCAATATGCCATGTGACCAAATCTGGCAAATATACGTTTCGTCACAGTCACATGATGGAAACGGACCAACAAATCCGAGCTCAACAATACTATATTGGGAAATCTTACCGATATTTACGTACATGTAGATATTTTAAAATAGTTATGATCATGACTGTAAAAATAACCGTGAATCATCAATACTATAAAGAGGTCCGCATATTCAAATAAGCTGAATCTGGATAATATTTTCAACGTAAGTGCAAAGCCATCCTCGGTACGATAATTGGTAAACAGTCATGGATATCCCCATTATCCCCTGCGGGGATAACCATTTTAGAGATCTATGTTCATTAGGTTCCGCTATCAGCGTAAGCAACTACGACGGTCCCACCATGACTTTTCGGCACATCCAGTTACTGTCGACGCCCCTTTCAAAAAAGGCTTAAAGCTGTCATAGCCACTTTAGCTCAGCTAAAGATAGCAGCGTTACTTATCAATAGCTGTTGTTTTACAGCACAGCTCACCTTAAATATCTTACAGCTGCAACTAGAAAGTTTACATGTACACTCTTACCGGACAATCGGAACACCGCTCGGCCAATTCCGTGAATCACGGAATTGGCCGAGTATGCTCCGATTGGCTTACCGGACTGTATAGCTCACTTTACAAAACATACGCCTGTATTCTAGAACGTCACTCCAGCTACACTCATTGACTTAATCTTGAATATTGCTCAAATTTCAATGGGATAATCCTCCCCCTGGCTACAAAGTTGAGTCACTCACAGGTGAGTGAGGTCTTAGAATACAGCCAATAGTCTCCAACAGTACCAGGGAGCCCCGGTAGCTCAGTTGATTAAGCGCTGGCCTACTAATCTAGCGGTCCTGGATTCGAGACCCGCTTGAGGCAGGATTCTTTTAAATCGTATGTAAGGGCCTAAGTGTCCGACAACCCGAAGTGTCCGACACATTTTAAGTTTTTCTGAAAATGCCAGAAAAGTGAAAGATATCATTACTAACAGCATAACGATTCATTATTTCTAAAATGTAACTGGTGAAAATACAACAAAATCTTACTAAGAAAAATAAGTCGGACATTTAGGGACACCCCAAAGGTCCTTAAATGTCCGACAACTCTTAAGTGTCCGACAAAGTAAAAACCGATGTCAGGGCTCATTATAGGAGTAAAATCATTAAAAAATATTCAGAAGGAATTCATATGTTTGGCCATATTCAATGATTCTTACAGTTACAGCTCACTCGAGTCATAACTTTTCGGACACTAAGGGACAGATTTCTTTTAATGTCCGGAAACATTCTGCGTCTCTTTTTGAAGTTATATTCTGAGAATTTTTTATGTAATCATTCGTTCAAAACAATTATTATAAATGCATTTATAATGGTTTTGCTCATATCGACATACAATGTATTTAATAGCTTTCGGACCTATAGTTGACTTTAATATGGATTCGTACCTTGTCCGACAAATAATTAAAAATGTAATAAGACAGAATTTGTCGGACATTTAGGGACACATGTCCCTAAATGTCCGACAAATTCTGACTTATTACATTTTTATGTGTCCCTAAATGTCCGACAAATTCTGTCTTATTACATTTTTAATTATTTGATCTAACATTTTTAGTATTTCAAATTAATTGTTTTTATGAAATATTTACTAAATTTACAAATGGTGACTTTGATCACTTTCATCACAGTTTTAGCCACGCTGTGTGTGACCCTTCAATATAATGTAATGCATTTCATCTGCCAGTAACGTAGTTGATCCATTTCTGGCATTTTGTGTTGTTATTATTATTACTATTATTATTTATTTATAAAAAAATTATAATCATATTTGGTGGTTTTCGTTCTTATAACGAGCACTTATACACATTTTTACTCTGTTGGACACTGAAGAGTTGTCGGACATTTTCGGAACTTTGGGGCTTCTCTAAATGTCCGACAATTTTTTGTAAGTATTTTGAGTGTTTTTCACCAATTATGTTTGTAGAAAATAATATTGATAATGATTTCTATAACTTTTCAGACAGTTTTAGAACAAATTAAAAATTGTCGGACGCTTAGGGTTGTCGGACACTTAGGGACCTTACAATCGTAAACGGGGTTCCATTGCACACAGCCTGTAATTATCATCCTCCCTTCGTCCTGATATGACTTAAATATTATTGAAAAAGACGTAAAAACGCAAGTCATTCATCAATCCAACAGTACCAGCTCTCAGCAGACTGATATCTCGCCTAACAACAGCTGTCACTTGACAGCAGGGCTCACCTAAGAAACACTGTTATAAGACAGTAATTGATCAAGAACAGTTACTGTCACTACACAGTATAACTTACCTGTCACTGAATATATATAACTTGGTGGGCGCGTATACGACTACCTTCGAATACAGCGTACTCAGTCCTAGTGGAAGTGTGGCACTTTGCCGTTTGATAACCGGATTATGCGAAGTAAATTGTGCTTAAATAAAACTTAGTAAAACCTAGTAAAACCTAAATCCCAACAAAACGGCGCATAATTTTGACCAAACGTAGAAATGCGAAACGCAGTGAAACCTTAAAACATAGCCTTCAGACTGAGTCTGTACATTTTGGGGGGAAGCTAGGTATCAGTGGGTAGTGAGTGAGTGAGTGAGTGAGTGAGCTCAGGTTTAACGTCCCACCAACAACTAGGCCACACGGAGACGGGACCTCGCTTTAAAGTCTCATCCGAAAGACCGGAAAAGCGGAAGATCGATCTTGCGACCCTTATGGCTGTATTCTAAGACCTCACTCACCTGTGAGTGACTCAACTTTGTAGCCAGGGGGAGGATTATCCCATTGAAATTTGAGCAATATTCAGGATTAACTCAATGAGTGTAGCTGGAGTGACGTTCTAGAATACAGGCGTAAGATTCGTAGTCGAGCGCGTTATCCACTACACTTCTGCCGCTCCTTTAATGGGTAGAGCCTATAGGCAAAGTAGGCAAAGTAAATAGTGGCCTAATTCAGAGCTCTAGATAAGAGGGAGTATTTGATGATACTTAGGGATAATTTTTGTTAATTCTGCATAAAAATACATGTTGTGACCCCTCATCTGAACCGTCTCGACGAGACGGTTCATATGAGGGGCCACAACATATGGTTTCAGTGGCAAATAAAAAAAATATCCCTCAAGTATCATCAAATACCCCTCTTATCTAGAGCTCTGGTGCCTACTGAGACATACAGAACACGACTATACATTTCTTTTGATTTTCTGAACATTTTACTAATTAATACAAATTGACATTTTTACCATAAAATGATTTTAACTATTGCATGAGAGTAACTAAAACTAATGGCTGTATTCTAAGACCTCACTCAGCTGTGAGTGACTCAACTTTGTAGCCAGGGGGAGGATTATCCCATTGAAATTTGAGCAATATTCAGGATTAACTCAATAAGTGTAGCTGGAGTGACATTCTAGAATACAGGCGTTACTTAAGATTACTACCTCTTCTGAAGAATTATGAGCAAGAGTTTTCTTAGATTTACCCATTTCCTTTTTTTTTATCAGTTTGACAGGCAAATTAACGTTATAAATGTTAAAGGCTTTTGTTTCCGCCCAAAACAAACATTGTGGTCAAAACAACGGTCTCCTGCAAAGAATATTTCTCTTATTACTTGTACTTATACTGATGACATACACCCAGATAAATACATAGAAACAAAACAGAAACACTCACACAGAAAAGTTCATTTAGACAATGAAATTCGGACAAAGCGTGGAAACTGCCTGTTTTTCTAACTTTAAACCTATGCCATTTTTTTCGTTTGTGGATTACCAATTTAAAAATTTGAGGTAAAATACTGTTACATTTGAATTATTTTTAAATACGTAGAAAGGTAAATCAAACAAAACAAGAAATATCTTTAAAAAAGATAAACGGCTTAGATTTAATAGAAGTGTGTATTGTAATATGTATGAGTCAGGTACATGTAAGATATCGAATGTGCTGATCAGATTGTACGGATGCGCATGTTGATATGCATATTCGTTGTTGGTGTTGGGGTTTCGATTTCAAAAATGCTGTTGATTGGAGTCTGTCTGTGTTGCATATAACAATGAGGATTGGTTGGCTGACCGCAAACATATTACCTTAAAAGTGTCGCTGTTCCAACAAAAACATCAACACCTAAGCCAGCAACAATTACTTCATTTCGTCTTCGATTTCTGTGTCAGATTATCTTGTTGGTTTTATATTTTACATTACCGATATATCAGGTGAAATGTGTCTTTTGCCAAAAAGCGATTTTGATCGAAATATCTAGATTCATCACGACACGGTTTATAGACCAACAGTCAAATGAAACTGAAAGTAGAAAGATAACGCGAAAGTAAGCTACTTACATCAAAATCCCGGGTGTTATATTGGCCAATGAAATACTTAAAATGTAGGTCAATACTAAGGTTATACGGCTCAAGCCGAAAAAAATCTACACGGAAAAACGTTGACACTACGATTTGCATACGACAAATTGGTATGTCTCCTTAAAATAAAATAAAACCGATAAAAAAATAATAACGAAACCAGACATCCCTTGATTGACATGGGAACTCATCCAATTTACAGGGACAGACGAGTCCGCCAGGCATAATTGGGTTTAACAAAGGAACTAGCATCATTTAAAACCAGAAAGCTCAAATAAATTGTAGGACAAGCACATAGCCCTACAACTGACTGAAAACTAAATGTTTTACGGAGGATCAGGGCTCAAGAATTGCACATGCACCTGCAAACAAAGCTGAAGCCAACTGGAGGGATATAACAACGTCCCGTGGATCAAATTAATAACAACGTCCCTTGGATCAAAGGTACAACTGATCCATTGTCATACATGGACCTTGACAGTAGAGTCAGAGATCTCGTACAAGACAGCAGAGTCAGATATTTCTAATGAGGTTGTTCGCAGGAAGATCCAATCAGCCATTGGAGTTATGACGAACTCCCGACCATTACCAAAAAAATGGAAATTAAGATGGTTTGGCTATATCTCAATGTCTTCTGCTTAGCAAAGGCGATTCTAACAAAAACAGCAAAAAGAGAAAGAAGAAGAGGTAAACAGAAGAGGTGGGAAGACAATATTAAATACTGAGTGGACAGGGTTAGTCTTTGCCAACACAAGCAGGGCAGCTGAAAACAGTACCAGAATGAAAGAGAGTGTTGAAAAATCACCTTTCGTGCTCAGTGAGCTTGCAAGGTTATGAGATAGATTAGTGAAACAGAAAATAGGTACATTATGTTGCAGCATTTATCGGTAATGTACGAGGGGCATTTCAGAAATAGTGTGAATGTGTCTGCCATTCCTTGGAATAATGACCGATTTTTAAACTTTATGTCATACTTTTTAGGTTTACATATCACCCAATGGACTTTACTCAGAAATTTTGAGTCACTGGTATTTTCTTCAAAATATGCCTTGACAATTGTTGTTAGGGTAGGGACACCGAGCAGAAATGGAAGAAATATTTATGTGAAGACAAATTCAAATTTTCTTAACTCTGGATACAAGCAGCTGTGGATTGATACCTGTATTATCTGTAATACGGAAAATATTCCAGTATGAAAAGCATTGTATCAGCTTTGCTAAACCATAAGATTTCCTTGCAAAGTAGGCTAACCATGGAACAATACACATTTCTGATGACGTCACTTCCTGTTCTTAATTGAAATGTATAGTAGGCTGTTTAAACTTCGGTTTTGAGACCAGTTTAAGTGAAAGTGCATGTTTGATGACAGTTATGAAACAGAAAATAAATAAAATTTAATTCGTCATGCTTGTTTTCTGTTTCAAATAATCTTTTACGGCACCTCATGCGCTTTTATAAGTGGCCTACCTGATTTTTTACGATAAGTTTCCCCAACCACGCATATATTTCAATGTCGGTATGTCATATAAAATAACAAGTTTTTCAAGTCTTTGTGTATGAATTATGCTTTCAATATGTCCTTCTAATTTTTGACATTTAACAAAGTCAAATATATTTAGCCTGTTATTTTTTATTAGAAGATAATTTTGTTTTATTGTTTTGTATTTTGCATGGATTGCTGGTACTTTGCAACTTCCAGCGTGGAGTTTGCACACGTATCACCCAGTTTCATCAGTGATTTGATGCCAGTCGTAACAAAATATAGTGACCTTATCATTTCAGTCATAAAATGTCTGTCATTTGTTGAAATTGGATCTGAATTTAGTCGAAAATCACAATTTATTGGTATATTGCATTTATAATAACTTAGCATTTATATCCACACAGAGAAAACATCTAGTTTATTATGTAACTGGTGTAGAATCTGAAAACGATTACTGTATAATTTTCTAATTGTACATTCAAAGGATAGTTTTACGTGTTTCTTTATTAAAATATATCATTTTTCATGGAGCAAACAGCAATAGAACACAAGAGACTTTCGGTGTAAATGCACAGTTTTCAGTATCCACACCCTTATGACGTATAAGCACTTGCTGTCATGCATGAGTGAGTTAGAATTTCTTTTAATGCATACCAGTCTAAAGCACTTGAATTTACCTTTCCAGCGATATATAAAACTACTGATAAATATCAGCCAATAGACTACCAAGAGATCATTTACATTATTTCTGAAATGCCCCTCGTATCTGTTGTTTTGGCGTATCCTTATATGGCTCACACATTTATACCCTTGAAAAGGCTATAATAAAGTAAATTTGAGCCGCGACACGAGAAAACCAACTGTGGTTGTGCGCCAAGCGAATACTCAGATCAGCCCGGGCATCCGCCCAGTCTGATCAGAGTCTTCGCTGTCCGCATGGAGGTAGCTTAGACTCTTAGCTATCCTTTAAGCACAGAGCGAAGACTTTGATCAGACTGGGCGGATGCCCAGGCTGATCTGAGTCTGCGCTGGGTGCACAACCACTTTGTTTGTTTTCTCGTGTCGCGGCTCATATGTTTTGACTGCAGCATTTTCTTTGGAATTTAACACATGTCTCGTGCATTACAGACGCTTTTTATGTTCATAGTTATTAGTATTGTCTCATCCCATCTCTTTTTGAGACTCCATACAAATGCCGCAATACTTCTAACAGGAATGGAACACAATCAACCATGCGTCGACGTTGATAAGGCGTTGTATGTCGTTATTCGGCATTCCTGTTCTTCTTCCTTTTTTAGGCTAGTATAGATTGCATTGGCTTTCAGAAGTAGTTTGACAGTATTCGTTATCTTGTCCTTTGCAGATTTGAAACATACTCGCGAGCGCAATATTTCTAACAGGAATGGAACACTATCAGTTATCTTGTCCTTTGCCGATTTGAAACATACTCGCAAGCGCAATATTTCTAACAGGAATGGAACACTATCAGCTATCTTGTCCTTTGCAGATTTGAAACATACTCGCAAGCGCAATATTTCTAACAGGAATGGAACACTATCAGTTAACTTGTCCTTTGCAGATTTGAAACATACTCGCAAGCGCAATATTTGTAACAGGAATGGAACACTATCAGTTATCTTGTCCTTTGCAGATTCGAAACATACTCGTGAGCGCAATATTTCTAACAGGAATGGAACACTATCAGCTATCTTGTCCTTTGCAGATTTGAAACATACTCGCAAGCGCAATATTTCTAACAGGAATGGAACACTATCAGTTATCTTGTCCTTTGCAGATTTGAAACATACTCGCAAGCGCAATATTTTTAACAGGAATGGAACACTATCAGTTATCTTGTCCTTTGCAGATTTGAAACATACTCGCAAGCGCAATATTTCTAACAGGAATGGAACACTATCAGTTATCTTGTCCTTTGCAGATTTGAAACATACTCGCAAGCGCAATATTTCTAACAGGAATGGAACACTATCAGTTATCTTGTCCTTTGCCGATTTGAAACATACACGCAAGCGCAATATTTCTAACAGGAATGGAACACTATCAGTTATCTTGTCCTTTGCAGATATGAAACATACTCGCAAGCGCAATATTTCTAACAGGAATGGAACACTATCAGTTAACTTGTCCTTTGCAGATTTGAAACATACTCGCAAGCGCAATATTTCTAACAGGAATGGAACACTATCAGCTATCTTGTCCTTTGCAGATTTGAAACATACTCGCAAGCGCAATATTTCTAACAGGAATGGAACACTATCAGTTATCTTGTCCTTTGCAGATTTGAAACATACTCGCAAGCGCAATATTTCTAACAGGAATGGAACACTATCAGTTATCGTGTCCTTTGCAGATTTGAAACATACTCGCAAGCGCAATATTTATAACAGGAATGGAACACTATCAGTTATCTTGTCCTTTACAGATTTGAAACTTACTCGCAAGCGCAATATTTCTAACAGGAATGGAACACTATCAGTTATCTTGTCCTTTGTAGATTTGAAACATACTCGCAAGCGCAATATTTTTAACAGGAATGGAACACTATCAGTTATCTTGTCCTTTGCAGATTTGAAACATACTCGCAAGCGCAATATTTCTAACAGGAATGGAACACTATCAGTTATCTTGTCCTTTGCAGATTTGAAACATACTCGCAAGCGCAATATTTCTAACAGGAATGGAACACTATCAGTTATCGTGTCCTTTGCAGATTTGAAACATACTCGCAAGCGCAATATTTCTAACAGGAATGGAACACTATCAGTTATCTTGTCCTTTACAGATTTGAAACATACTCGCAAGCGCAATATTTCTAACAGGAATGGAACACTATCAGTTATCTTGTCCTTTGCAGATTTGAAACATACTCGCAAGCGCAATATTTCTTACAGGAATGGAACACTATCAGTTATCTTGTCCTTTGTAGATTTGAAACATACTCGCAAGCGCAATATTTTTAACAGGAATGGAACACTATCAGTTATCTTGTCCTTTGCAGATTTGAAACATACTCGCAAGCGCAATATTTCTAACAGGAATGGAACACTATCAGTTATCTTGTCCTTTGCAGATTTGAAACATACTCGCAAGCGCAATATTTCTAACAGGAATGGAACACTATCAGTTATCTTGTCCTTTGCCGATTTGAAACATACACGCAAGCGCAATATTTCTAACAGGAATGGAACACTATCAGTTATCTTGTCCTTTGCAGATTTGAAACATACTCGCAAGCGCAATATTTCTAACAGGAATGGAACACTATCAACCATGATCGTTCAACTGAAAATACGAAAAGTCAGTCTGAGAGAAAATAGATATAGTAGCAGAATTATACAAAATAAGAAAGTATGTCTGAACCGAAACACCCTCAATACGCGGTGGAAGCTGTCCGACTGTCTTCTTACAGCAAATGGCCGACTACGACCCCACAGAGGCCGGTAATACTATGTGACGCTGGATTCTTCTACGCAGGTAAGAGTTCAGTTCTTGTAATTGTGAAAGGTCGACCTAAAACTTTTACGAGTTTTTGATGTATATCTTTAATTTCAGGGGCTGATTTTTTTTTTTTTTTGCCATGATATTTCTTTTGCGTTACGTGACGTCTCGTTAATAGAATATTATTCCATGGACGTCACGACATCAACGCGAAAAATGAACCCATAACATGTTCGCTATGGTCTCCACCTCAAAGACAGAATGAGATATTCATTCAGTGTTTTCGTTTTTCATCTTGATACATGTATTTTCTCGTCAACAATTCCTTTTTTTTTTTTATCTCAGTATGACGTTAGAAGAAACGAAAATATCGTAACAGGGGTAAACATGTAGTTTAAAAATCTACTTTGAGAAATAATTACGCAGTGAATTCCTAAAATACTTTCGTCATTTTTTTCACATCACATTTCACTGAAACATATCATTTGAGATATATTTTCTCTATTTCGTTCTTTGCGTAAAAAAATTCAGCAGCAAATGAAATGTAGTGTTTGCTCAGTTCCCGTATGCACAGCTTTATATAGATCTCTAGACGGCGCGTACTTCGTTGTGAAATTTATTTTAATGCCTTAACGGATCGCAGAACAATGTCCATTAATTAGGATATTTGAGTATTATTAATTTTGCCTAAAAACGTCAAACCATTACATCACGACGTAACTTAAATAGGGTATATTTGTTTCATGCTCAAAAGAAAGTCATTTAATGCTTCATGAAAGACTGAACTTTTTGACGATAAATTATATTCTCTGACAAGAAAACTATTTTATTATCTTTATTATTATCATTTAGTCCCATTGCGCTTAAATTTCCAGGATTCAGCGACTGTGTACGTTGTTACTCCTGCGGCGGCGGCTTACGGAATTGGGACGATGGTGACATACCTTGGATTGAGCATGCGCGATGGTACCCTGATTGTGACTTCCTTCGACAGCGTAAAGGAGACTTGTTTATACAAATGCATCGACAAGACGGGGACCAGCAAGCGCAGTTACCTGAAACACCTACTCATGACATCCTCCGACCGGTAAATAGTATTAAGAAAGTGATTTTACGGCCTTTGTAACAGTATTTCTGTCATTCCGAGGCAATAGGGGACTTCATTGGAGCCTCAGCAGGACAAAACCAACGAAATGGAATGTGCGACCAGCGAAGACCCAGATCAGTCTGTGCATCTGCCCAATCCGATCAGAGTCGGATGCCCAAGCTGATCTGAGTCTCCGCTGGGCACACATGCCACTTTGTTGGTTTTGCCGTGCCGCGGTTCAAACTTTTTGAGTCATTTTGAAAACAAAAGTAAAGTTATGCTTAAGCCGGTCCAGGGGTGTGGCTAGTTCATTACTGGTAAGGAACACTCAGATATACCAAGTCTGCTTTTTTCAAGGGTCTAACTACCGTATTCAGAACTTACTGATGCATGGTGATGGGGCTGGAAAATAGCTAATAGGATTCACAACATTGGCCAAACTTAAACTCCGAGCTCATAATTTTGAGCCTAGATCGCTGAATCTCGGGCCTGCTCGATCAAAGTTATTCACAGGATTACACACGATCGAATGGTTAAAGTAACTAGTTTTACCAACCTGACATATCAAAGAGAATATACAAATATATATACAGAAACTAATATTATCAAATTCAACAGCTTACCCTCATCACCTAGCGGGGAAAAGATCAGAAACAGCACTAAACATATATGAGCCGCGACATGACAAAACCAACAATGTGGTTGTGCGCCCAGCGCAGACTCAGATCAGCCTGGGCATCCGCCCAGTCTGATCAGAGTCTTCGCTGTTCGCATGGAGGTAGCTTAGACCCTTAGCTACCCTTTAGGCACTTAACGAGGAGTCTGCTCAAACTGGGCGGATGTCCAGGCTGATCTGAGTCTGCACTGGGCGCACAACCACATTGTTGGTTTTCTCGTGTCGCGGCTCATATTGTTTTTCCCCAGTAGGTGGTCACAAAGATGGTCCCAACATAGATACTTAAACCTTTCATTTGTCCAGATTTTGCAGAAATAATTAAAATCGTCAATCCTGAGCCTAAAGATTATCTAAACTTTTGTTTCATCTTGTATTTATTTATTTACTGGTTTATCCTTTTCTGTTTCCACTAATCGGAAGTACCTTTCATAGGGAATAATAGATGGCTGGGTGACTTGCGATTAAAAATTACGTCCTTTTCATCAGTATTTCAGTCATATCAGGACGATGTATGGACGATTAGGAAAGGCTGTATGCAATGGAACCAGTGAATGGAACCCCGTTTACTATTGAATGATTCCCGCCTCCAGTGGGTCTCGAACCCGGGATCACTAGATCAACAGGTCAGCACTTAACCTACTGAGCTACCGGGGCTCCTTATAGTAAGCCTTTGGAATTAAGTTTCTGATACAGTGTAACGCAATTGTTCGTGGCTTTACCAAAACATGAGTGTGTTTATTTATCGAAAATGTGTTGTCCCGTCTCGTCGATTGTGTGTCCCTGATCTTATTATTTCCTTGTTTTTGGATGGGAGAGACCCCGGTAGCTCATTGAGTTAAGCTAGTGGTCCTGGGTTCGAATCCCACTGGAGCTGCAAATGTGTTCCACGGGGTTCCACTCAACACAGCCTTTCATTATCACCTTCTCATTGTCTTGATATGACTGAAATATTGTTGAAAGGACGTAACATTGCGTTATCTATCCACCCATCCATCCATCCAGCGTCTTGGGTAGACTGTTCTTTGTGGTTACGGGTTTTCCTCGATTTTTATTGCTAAATATGAGCCGCAACACGACAAAACCAACAAAGTGCTTGTGCGCCCAGCGCAGACTCAGATCAGCCTGGACAGCCGTCCAGTTTGACCAGACTCTTTGTTAAGTGCTCAAAGGGTAGCTAAGGGTCAAAGCTACCTCAATGCGGACAGCGAAGACTCTGATTAGACTGGGGGGATGCCCATGCTGATCTGAGTCTGCGCTGGGTGCACAACCACATTGTTTGTTTTCTCGTGTCGCGACTCAATTATTATGATCTTACAGGAACAAACAAACGGGGAGGTAGAGAGGGCGGCGACCATGCCGTCACACGAAGACACCAACAATATTGCAGTTAAAAGTGTTCAAGAAATGGGATATTCCAAATCTGTTATAGACTCTGCCATTGAGACTTTGAGAAAACAAGGTGAGGACCCTTTCTCCAGTTTACTCTGCCTACGTTATTAACAAATAAACTTTGTGCCTGGTTTTCGACTCGCATTCAACTGAACCTATGATTTCCAAAGTCGTTTTTGTCCCCCGACGTAGTCGAAGGGGACTTAAGTAACGGGTCCACCGTCCATCCGTCTGCAGACAAATGCTTAACTCCTCGTTCAGTTTTAATGGGATTTTCATTAAACTCGTGACCTGACGTGGATCATGTTATATATCGGGGTCATGATCGGATCTTTTCTGCCAGTGTTAAGGCTCTTTAACTAAATTCATGGTCAAATTTTGTTTTCTCAACTTCTCCTTCAGTTTTCATCTGAATTTCATAAAATTTTCTGGATATTGTTATCATTATCTGACGTGGATCATATCATATCGGGATCATGATCGGATTCTTTCTGCTAGAGTTACGACCCTTTAACTGTAAATTTACAGTCAAATTCTGTATCCCCAACTTTGCATTCAGTTTTTGTTTATGATTATCATAAAAAATTCAGGATACTGTTATCACTACCTGATGAGGATTCATTGTGGTCATGATCTGATTCTTTCTGACAGAGTTATGGCCCTTTACCTGTTAGTCTGTTCGCAATTTCCTCAACAAATCCTTCAGATTTCGACCGATGTTCATAAATATTTCAGGATATTCTTATTCTCACCTGATGTGGATGTTTTTTTCGGGTTATGATCGGACTCTTTCTGCCAGAGTTACATACCTGTGTAAATTCGGGTCACATCTTGTGCTCTCAACTCCTTCTTCGGTTTTAATCCGATTTTCATAAAACTTACAGGATATTGTTATCACCATTTGGTGTGGATCATATATTATCAGGGTTATGATCAGACCCTTTCTGTCAGAGCTACGGCCCTTTATCTGTAAATCTCTTGCATGTATGGACTGAAATGGAATTCAACTTCTGTTTATCAGCTGATCATATGAAAAGATATTTTTCAGAATTATGGTCTTTGCTCATATCTTAGCTTGTAGTCATGGCTCCTTTGGAAATCAAATGTCCCAGTTACTTACATGCCCAAACGTTGGGGGACCTTTGGCCTTTGGCATTTTATTGTTTTAATTTATAATCATTAGATACAATAGGTTGAGTTTTACTTAACCCATTAATGCCTAGCGCCCCAAAATTGGGATATAGGCAAACAGTGCAGACCCAGATCAGACCTAAACCCCTAAATGACAAATTGACTCGTCCAATATATACAGATGGAAGAGTCCACTAGCCATTAATGGGTTAAAGACCTCATGTTGTCAGAGCATCGTCATGCAGTACCGGGGTCGATTAGTTTGGATGTTTAAATTGCCGTGCAGTGGTTTAGTGGTCAGAGCATTTGCATTCCGTGCAAAAGATTGTGGGTTTGTGCTTCGAAATGAGTAACAACTGAAACCCTCCCCTTGTCTGCTCAACAGTAAATGTGTGCCTGATACATTTCAGGAGTCGCTAAAGGGAAGGACAGACTGGTGTTCGTCTTTTATATGCTATGCCAACCGCTAACAATCCACTATCACGGCGACCACTATTTTGCACCTTAAAGGTATAGACTTGAATGCCTCATTGCTCTATCAGTGGTATAAATTCATGACTATTCTATCTTGAGGTATCGCTGCAAATGACCACGATTAGCCTACCGATCTTTGAGTTTCACAGTAAAAAGGTTATGAAATTATTTAGGTCCTAAAATTACCTATTTTCGATATCATAAACTTGAATAAAATGGTAAAAATACGTTGTACAGGCCCCATTGATTCTCCCGCCTATATTTTTAAAGAATTGCTAGACAGGGAACCAGAAAAGGTAATTGTATTTTGGTCGAGCGATTTGTCATTTTTCAATATAGTCTGGGTGCCGGGACGAGAACCCGAAAAAATAGTCCGCACAAATGTTTGATGCAGATTCTTATTATTTAGGATGTCCTTAACCAGAAACAAAATGATGCCACCTTGGCATCCTTGGGGAAATTAAAATATTCAAGATGGCGTCCAAGATGGCCGCCGAGGGATAAAATTCATAATATCTTCTTAAATATAAGGGCTAGAAACATACTTTTGGTGGCTATGTATAGGTTTTTGAGGTCAAGGAATCGATTAAGCATGTTAAAAATTATTTCAGACAAATCAGTTACAAAATGGCGGACAAGATGGCCGCCAAAACATAAAAATCTCTATATCTTCTTTAGTATACGGGCTAGAAACATAATTTTGGTGTCTACATATGGGTTTTTGTGGCCAAGGAATTGGTTTAACATGTTGAAATTACTTTAAAAGCAAACCGGTTACACAAAATGGCGGACAAGATGGCGGACAAAGCAACAGTAACGGCACTAATTGTCGGAGAAATGCACTTTCCGATAGCAGAGTTCTGGTTTGTGTATTAGAAACCTGGATTTTGCATGTATAAAGATTGTTAAATATAAAAAGGAAGTTATAAAAGTCCCATTCTAACAGTGTTTTAACAAGAGGGCCAAGATGGTTCACAAGAACCTAGTGCAGGTAAGGGCGGAGAACCCGTTGACAAAGCTTTAGTCATTACAGAAAGCCATTGTCTAAAGGTTACAAGAAATTTGTAATATTCTATTTTACTTTTTTCAATTAAAATTCAGGTTAAGAAACTGTGATATATATTTGTTGGTTGATTGCGTCGTTTAAAATTACAGCTCATGGTCGGCAACCAGTGAGTGGTGTGAGTGTCGGAGGTTCGTGCCATGCTACAGCCAGATTTTTAGCATCTGGGCAGTTGGAAAAATTTACAAAATATTTGTTGGTTGCTTGCGTCGTTAAATTATAGCTCATGGTCGGCACTAGTGGTGGGAGTGTCGCAGGTTCGTGCCATGCCACAGCCAGAGTTTTAGCACTGGCCGGTATGGAAAATTTACATGTCAGAAAAGATCATACTTACTTCAAAGCAGTAACAAATTTTGTAAACAGCTTTTGATTTTTTTTTGTATTTTCCCAGTTCTTTCAAGTATAAAGGAGACAGTACTACCCATGATTATAGACAGTTGACTACAGATTGTATATGCATATTTAAAATGTTTTAGCTTCAAAAGTGCATAATTGTCATGCCATTTTGTGCAAGTATTCTTACCTGACTAAATCTTCAAAGCAATGCTACAGGAAAGTTAATAGCATAAACTGACTTCATAGACCGAGCAATGCTATGGGAAAGTTAATAGCATAAACTGACTTCATAGACCGAGCAATGCTATGGGAAAGTTAATAGCATAAACTGGCTTCATAGACCCGTCAGCTTAGATCACCATAACATTCAAACAGATTCGTCTCCAAAGCTGCTAGGCCGATCAAAATCACTTTTTGAGTTACTAGAGTAGTTGGCTTAAGTACAGAAAACAGGGGGTTTGAATCCTACCTCTGACAACAACTGAAAACGGCTATCTGTCGACTTAGCAAAAAAATATGTACTCGTACCGGACTAGAATCAAGTATGGTCAACAGACGGCACAAGGATAGATTTAACCCGACTTTTCATGATAGTGCTATGCCAAAGACACAGTGAGAATCTAACAACCCATTGCTCCAACGGCGCAAAGGCTCCTGGGAAAACTTGATATATAGTAATACTTCCATTTGTTTGAGAGAACGAAAATTGGTATGAATGCTTGCGGCCCAAGATGTCACCGTTTCATCTAAAAAGTCCTCTTCTCCTGAACCACTGAGTCCTCAAAAGTTTTAAATATGTAAACGTTGGGTCACGTATGCCCCCAAACTTGGGGCGCGTACTTTATAGAAACTGAATAAATGACTTTGCATTTGGAAAAGAAAAGGTAGATCTACAAGTAGAGTTAGAACCATCTCTAAAAGGGATTTTCCAAAACTGCAATACAGTTTCCTGGCTGATTAAAACTGTGTCGCCAAAAGTTGTTTATTCCTGCTTCTAGCCCATACGCTAACTAACCATATGCTGTAAGCGTAACACTGAGATAATGTCAGCATTAAATCAAAGACCTGAAAGTGATTTTTATTAAGCTCCTGACAAAAGATCAAAGTAAAGATATTTTTTTTGTTACGACTGGAATTTTTTCCTTCTGGGTTATAAACCCCTGCTTAAAGGCTAATATACAGAAAATGAAGTAAATCTATAAAGTCAGGGGAAAAAAAGGACTTTTCTTACAAAACTTAAATCCAGCTTAGCAATAAAAGTAAAAGAACCCTTTGTGCCAAGATCAAAATTTTGCCCCACTGCTTGGCCATTCGGGGTTCTACTGGTGCTTTTCTTTTGCTCCAGGATTTCATTGGTATTGTTTCGGAGGGATCTCCAGGTGTCGCAATACGTTGTTTCTGTCGAGTCCTCATATTTGATTCATCACAGGTTTTATCCGTGATTGATTTGCTGTCTGTGATGATTCATTGATGGGTTGGGTACCCTTCATGCAGACCAAATGCTAACTAAATGTTTTGAACCACTGCAGAAGCAGACGGCATGGGTTTGGACCAAGTAAAACTAGTTAACTTCCCTTTTTGTTCCTCAATGTTACGTGTTCTTGTGTCCGCTTGTCTGTGGTCTTCGAGCAATATGGTTACCTTATAGCTGCCCAGTTTGCTTTCTGTTTTGTCCTATTTGAAACACTGATAAAAACAGGTAAAATAAATGTTACTGTTATTTTCAATTGGGGTAACTGAATGTCAGAGAGGGCTGTTCATTCGATTTACTATGCTTGTCTTTCGCGACTATTTGTCATTTTTGTATTTTGGTTTTGAGGGCGGAATGTGGGGTCTGATTGTATTAGTTCTTGATCTACTTTACCAAAAGGTACATGCATGGAATTATGAACATAAAAAAGCCATCAAAAACGACATTCTTAAAATAATAATGAATTATCGAGCTGTCAATGTCTTTCGGCTGCGACTGAAATTTTCTAAACGGGGCTGTCTGCCCATACCTAGACTCGGCTCTTATGGATCATCATGGTCTCCTTGGTAATAACACTATCAGATGCAAAATGAGGTCTTTATGACTTCGTTTTTTTTTTTAAATTCAAAGATCTTATAATTTCAAAATTCCGGGTTAAAAACTTTCTAAAGGCTGAATTCTGCTATCAAAAAGTGCATTTCTTAAGACATTCAGCTCCGTAATCGATGCTTCGTCCGCCATCTTGTCCGCCATTTTGTGTAAGTTAATGTCTTAAAGTAAATTCTAACATGCTTTATGGATTCCTTGACCCCGAAAACCTATATGCAGACACCAAAATCATGTTTCTAGCCCGTATACTAGAGAAGATATGGAGATTTTATGCTTTGGCGGCCATCTTGTCCGCCATTTTGTAACTGATTTGTCTGAAATAATTTTGACATTCCTAATCGATTCCTCGACCTCGAAAACCTATACGTAGCCACCAAAAGTATGTTTCTAGCCCACATACTTTAGAAGATATTGAGGATTTTATCCCTTGGCAGCCATCTTGGACGCCATCTTGAATATTTTAATTTCCCCAATGATGCCAAGGTGGCATCATTCAGTTTCAGTGTGTTGGTGAACACATTTGTGCAAAAACATTTTGTGCGGACTATTTTTTGGGGTTGCACCCAAAATCTCCATTTGGCAACCAGACTAATAGTTGTTTCCTTTACTTGTTGCCAGTTATGACATTTTGTTACCTCCACTTGTGTTAAGACGTTTATTCCACTGGTAGGACTATGTAGGCTTTAAATGTTCCGTTTAAATGTTGGTTTTTTGTCTGTAGGGGTTTAAAAGCCCTTTGAGATAGTATTTCGGTCTATATCGAGCCGTCTCCAAGAGAAAAGGAGAAAGAAAATATGACATGTGAGAGAAAAAATGTCGAAGCAACCCCCACCCGGACCTTCTTCAAGCACAGTTGGCCCTTGCCCCACTATTATCCAGATAAACATGACGCCCCGGCACTGAAAGTTACCCAGCGCCATCGCCTGACTGCAAACACCCGGTCTACAATAGTATTTTTGTTCTAAATGTAATGTTTATTGTTTATATGTATTGACTTGTCAAAAAAGCGACTGAATTTTTTGTACATCACTTCCAAATATAACCCCACGCTTAAAAGTGCAAAAGTTTTAAAATCTGTTAACGTTTAAAAGCGTTCTAAGAAACTGACAATGTACAAATAAATGTTGTTTTGTAAGCTTTTAATCACTCTTAAACAATGTTAAAGTTTAGGTCGTCCGTAAGTTTAAGGAATGATTGTGAACCTTAGCCCCGGACCCTGGTGTGGAAGAAGTTCATGTATTAGTTGTGAATCTGAAATAAGTTACTATTTTCTAGAAAAGACAGAATATACTGCGACGGATCTCATGCGAATTATACTTGACAGTGAAGATAGCGGAGCAACACATGTAGACAACACAAAAGACACACATCCTAAACCATCTGGGGCATCATACTCTTCTGCAGGTATGTAAATACAACAGTCTGGTGAAACCCATTTTTGCCTAGTGGACTGTTCTATCCTGATAATGGATGAGTCCATTAGTCATTAGGAGGGTGCTTCGTTTAATTTATTACTTTTAGTTTCTTGTAAAAAAGTGTCCCTGTGTGTTTTACAAACATGCTGACCCTGATCAGACGCCGTGTCCCTTAGTTGAACACTAGTGGCGAATGTGTATAATACTGAATCTGAAAAACAAAAGGAAATGTTTCCCATAGCCTAGTTGTCGTGGTGGAGGAAGAGGCCCGCCGTATCTTGTATACTGCACATAATACTGACACATCTCAGCGTTGAATCCAATCACTGTCCTTTATAGATTAATATATTCCCTACGTATTTTATATTAGGGGTATATTGGTACACCGACATGTGTGTGTGTGTGTGTGTGTGTGTGTGTGTGTGTGTGTGTGTGTGTGTGTTTTCGCAATTCTTACAGAGGGGAACAGTTTTTGTGACTTCCTGTTTGCTTCCCGAGAAGACAGCCCTTTGTTTAAACAGTATTTTTTCAGCATTAAAACATACAATCAGTTCATACAGGACTCGTATGAAGGGTTTCGATAACAAGTTAAATGGCATTAAATATGTCTCCTATAGGCAGCCCTTCTAAGAGGGTCTCCTCTTACGGCAAAGAATTTGCTCTTAGAGCTTTAAGAGTTGACCTCCATTGAACATAGGGTGGAGTCGGGTAACTTCGGACTGCGGGTAAATTCGGACATACCATTGCAGACAGTGAAAATCCAGATGAGACGGCTCATAATGAGCCGTCTCATCAGGATTTCCACTGTTTGCCCAGTTAATTTTGTTTAAATTCCAAACCAACTGACATATAACGGAAACAATATCACCGTCCGAATTTACCCGACTTTTCTATATTTCCCCTGAAATATACTCATCCACCTTATGAAAGCCATTTTCTGTGTTTTCTCATTTCAGATGGAACTTCAATATTACAAGAAAACAGAACCCTGAAGAGTCAGCTGACATGTAAAATCTGTCTGGTCAAAGATGCATGTATTGTGTTTTTGCCATGTGGTCACATGGTCACGTGCCAAGAATGTGCACCGACGATTCGAAAATGTTGTATATGTAGAAAATTAATACAGGGGACTGTAAGGGCATATTTGTAATTTTAGGCTCAATCAACAATGATTATTATCCATAATAAATTCCCCCGGTTTTATATAAATTAAAGATTTACGCCCTTGTTTTTTTTATCACAAAAACGTTTTCGTGTAATATTTATACAGTAACTCCGAAATGGCCCAGTTATACATTTCACAATAATTATTAAGAGCAATTTTTGTGAAAAGTGACTTTATTCCAAGAAATAAAATAAATTTTGTAAAATCGCGGTCCGCTATCGAAATCGCCTTATTGGACAGAATTAATTTGCTCTGACGTCATTAGCGCGTGCACGAATAGGCGTGGTATCGACTCTTCTTTTGGCTGACGATTGGGTTCACTTACATTTTCGGTCTCGATACTTTGTTTTAAGTAAAAACTTCATCAAACTGGATCACTTTTTCTGAAATGGATTTACATAATTATGATTATATTTAATCTAACGAAATTAGTCATATTGATTATTTTGAAGAAGGTGAAAAAATGAGCGAGTATACTTTTAAAGAAGATTGTTAGTAAAAACAAGACCTGTCCGCGTACAGGATACCTCGCCTGACAGCGCCTTGGCCATCACAAAAGTAAAACTTTAACATTTTAATAACTCCGCCGCCGACGCCAACGCCGGAGGTAGTGCAAATAGTTCTTCCTAGATACCTTCGTACAGGCGAGCTAATGACTTTCAGATCAGTTCAGAAGGAAAGTCAGTCGTTATAAAATAAGTGGACAACGCATGATTGTTATTCGACAAACTGTTTGCTTGGTTGTTAACCAAATTACTGTCGACAATTTTGCTTACCTCTTTAATTGTTGGCCAGTGAGCCAGACCTCAGACTCGATGAAGGCTCTGACTTGAAGCTATTATATAGTGTTGGTCGACGCCTGATATTTTCCTGTCTTTGGTCGAACTGGTCGAAGTAAAAATGGTTCATATCAAATTTAGTTCGTTCCGCGTTCAGACGTTCTAACTCATCAGTGAATCATCACAATAAACATACGAATCAAGAAATGGGTAAAGTCGGGTAATTCGGACAGCGGGTAAATTGGGACAGTGACAGTGTGTCCTTTATATGCCGTTTGTTGGATTTAAAACAAAATTAACTGGGCAAACAGTGAAAATCCTGATGAGACGGCTCATAATGAGCCGTCTCATCTGGATTTTCACTGTTTGCAATGGTATGTCCGAATTTACCCGCTGTCCGAAGTTATCCGACTTGACCATAACCCTATGATGAGAAGACGAGGACTCAACAGAAACTTAGACACTGAAAATCTGGAAACACCAACTGAACCCGAAACCCGTTTTGGCCACATATGCAAACAGTGCAGACCCAGTTCAGACGCCGCACAACGAGTCGTCTGATCAAGGTCTACACTATTTGCTTACAGAAATTTCTATGCGAATTACATTAAAAATGAATACAATCACCAGAAACCCCTGAAACTAGATATGGACTTATCCAAATAAAGGGATGGACAAGACCACTAGTCAATAAATGGTTAATGGTAGGGCAATCATGGCAAGTGTTAGAGAATATTGGAGCTTTGTAAAACCTCCCTCTCTCCACCTTCTCCACCATTGTTTCCACTCATGCATGTTTTGTTTGCTGTATTGGAGGACGCTTGCGCTGTTTTGGAGCCACTTCAAACACATTTATCAATTTCATTTTTTTTCTCACTTTTTTTCCTACTTTTTTCTTCTCATGGTTTCTTTCTTTTGTTATAATTATCTATGGTTTATGTTTTGTCAGTATAATTTTGTCTATCATTCGCCATGGTATCTTTTCAATATTATTAGTTAACAGGTTAAGGAGAAGACGATCTAATGTTGTAATAACTTGTGTCTGAACCTTTTGACTGATATGCAGTAAAATATGTTTAATATAAAACCTCCTCCACCTCCCCAACTCCCCAACAATAATTTCTGGCCGTTCTTTTAAGGCACTGCTTTCATTGTGGTTTGTCGATGTAATCATAGTTATTGTTTGTTTTATATTGTATTTGAGCCGCAATGCGAGAAAACCAACAAAGTGGTTGTGCGCCCAGCGCAGACTCAGATCAGCCTGGGCATCCACCCAGTCTGATCAAAGTCTTCGCTGCCGCATGGAGGTAGCTTAGACCCCGAGCTAACCTATAAGCGCTTAGCGAAGTCTGATCAGACTTGTCGGCTGCCCAGGCTGATCTGAGTCTTCGCTAGGCGCACGACCACTTTGTCGGTTTTCTCGTGTCGCGGCTCATTTATTAGTATAAACAATATACAAGAAGCAGCAAGACATGTCACATATTTCTAAGATATGTATGCATATTTCTAAATATATTAGTTATTCTGTTCACCTATATCTAGTCTTGTTTGTCTATTTGTCCTCCATCATTCTTGCTTGAGTCCTATGTATATGAACATTGAACATATGCCTTATATATTTATGTTTGGTAAAGTCTAGCTATTTACTTATAGATATTATCATAATTGGTGTTCTATAATTTCACATATATGAATTATGAATGTGCAAATATTTTTGTGGTAAGCCGTTTTAACAGTGAACGCGTTTATAAGTATTTTTTATATAAAATATTCATATACACTATCTGTGATAATTTACTGAAAAATCCACGTTGTTATATTAGAAATTGATATGTATTGATACTAATGTTCAGTTATTTTGTTGTTCTCATATTCTAAAGTTACAATTGGAAGACTGGGCAGGGCAGTTAGACGCTTGCCATACAATGTCAAAACCGAGCAGTCCATATGCAAAATCATAAAGTAGCATACGCGTGAGTTGTTATGCGAAATTGTGAGATTAAAATGCCTAGTAAATATGTAGCTCGATAAATATCTTGTTGTTTTCATTTACCCTTCCAATTATACACCTCCTCTGCCGAAGTCACAGGACGCGGCACACGGCCCATACACAACTGTGGGTCTCCTTGACGAATCAGTCTAATATAAGTCGCATAAGTAAATAATTGAGCCGCGACACGAGAAAACAAACAAAGTGTTTTGGAGCGTCCAGCGCCGACTCAGATCAGCCTGGGCATCCTCCCAGTCCGATCAGAGTCTTCGCTGTCCGCATGGAGGTAGCTTAGACCCTTAGCTACCCTTCAAGCGCTTAGCGAAGAGTCTGATCAGACTTGGCGGATGCCCAGGCTGATCTGAGTCCGCGTTGGGCGTACAACCACTTTGTTGGTTTTCTCGTGTCGCGGCTCAAATTATTATGTATATTTCATTGAGTTGTTGCTAATTTGTGATACCGGACATCATCAAAAGAAGAAGGGAGAGAAACGCAAACGACATATAGTCCAGTCAAATTGTTGGGGAACCTAAAACAAATTGCAACAAAAGGTTTCTTTGCGGTAATAAGCTTCTAAGACCTACAATTTTAACATACTAAAAGTAGGACAAAATCGGAGAATGCGAAACTTGATTTTTTTACATGTCTTGTTTTCGAAGGATTTAAACCACTGCACAGCTACTTTTGGTCGGAAAGCCACTTCTAAACATCATTTCTAAACAAGTTAAATCCTTAAAAGTCGTTGATAAAACAGTTATATACTGTTCTTTAGCTTTTGTCTACCATTACATTTGCTGAGTATGCATAACCGGTCGATCATATAGTATATTACTATTGGTTTACCCCACCCACCAGTGCAAATTTTGCTTTAACCATAACCTCTATTCAGATGGACAATATGGATGGTAATGAAGATGGTAAACAGAATCAATGTTTTTAAATGAAGACTGTGACAGAACAATAGAAGAAAACAGCTTGATGTAACTCCTATTTATCAAATGAAGGGACATCTGAGAGTATTGTTTTGTTGCTACATGTACACGTCCACGGTAAACAGCCATGGTCATGTCGGGACGGTCAATTAACCTTATGACACTATTGTTTGGCCGGCTTAGACCTCCTTTGCGGTTAAGCAGTACTAAGTGCCCATACTTTCGCCAGTAACTAACATCTGTCCTTCCTGAATCAGTGGAAGGAGAAACGGAAGTAAGTAGCCGGACAGGGCATCGAAGACAGGACCTCTGGCTCTTGAGCCAGACGCGCTACCGACAGCACTATGTGGCCCGGCTAAATTCTTCATGTGTTGACAGGATAATCCACTAGAGGGTTAAATATGCAGATAACTTGGACGTGCTTTGGGATATTAGGTGATTACCTCCATGAAATTTTTGCATTCACTTATGGTAAAATGTTTACGTTTCTGGTTCAAAATTTACAAATTATACCTCCTTCCCGCCTATCAGCCATCTCCCCACCCCACCCACTCCTCTGGAAAGAAGTCATTGTTTTAGCTCGCCTAAACGACCTTCAGGAAGAGCTATTGTTGTCACCCCGGTGTCGGCCTCTGCATTTGCACCCGCGTCCATGTCCACCTTTTGGGTGTTATAGGTTATTTAAACACCCATTTCTCTTTAACCCATTGATAGCCTAAGTTGATACTGATAATGGTCTTACCTTTTACCCCCTTGCCCCTCAGTGATCTTGAGGTCTAAGTCATGGAATTGGAAATTTCATGTTAAAATATGGGATGTTCTTTAAAGTTTTAGCTCACCTGCCAAGGTGAGCTTATAGTATAGCCTTGGTCCGTAGTCCGTCGTCGTCTTCCACACTTTAAACATAATACCTCCTAAACCATCTGCCCAATCTTCATCAAATTTTATGTGTAGCATTGTTGGGGTGGGGGATTGACTGCATAAGGTTTAAGGGCAGATCAGATTGGAACTCTGGCTGCCATGGCAACAACTGCTCCCGTAGACTTATAATGAGAAAAACTTAAAAAATCTTCTTCTCTGAAACCATGAGACCCAGAGCTTATATATTTAGTATGTAGCAATGTTTGGTGGCCCCCTACATCACATCTGACAATCCATCCCCTGGGGTCCAAACTGGTCCCACCCTAGGGGCCCTTTCGTTTATATAGGGCTATATAGCTAAAGAACCTTCAAAAATTTTCCACTCTGAAACCATGAGGTCCAGAGCTTACATATTTAGAACGTAGCAATGGTTAGTGGTTACGTACATAAATCCTGCCAACCATGCCTCTGGGGTCCAAAGTGGCCACCCCCAGAGGTCATTAGCTCCAATAGAGATATAATGATAAAAATCTTCTCTGAAACCGCGAGGTCCAGAGCTGATATATTTAGTATATAGCAGTGTTTAGTGGTCCCCAAACCCTGCCAACCATGCCCCTGGGGTCCAAACTGGCCCAATTCCAGGGGGGTCATTTGTTTATATAGGGCTATATAGCTAAAGAACCTTCAAAATTTTTCCTCACTGAAACCATGAGGCCCAGAGATTACATATACAGTATGTATAGGCCATTTGCTGTCTATAAAACAGGTCATTTTGCAGATTTTCTTTTTTATTACTGGTGATAAAATTGATTTGTTTTCTCCACTAGTATTGTCAAACTAATACATAACTGGAAACTGACTTTCAGAATTTTATCTTGTCAATTTTTTGCTTTTGTCTATTCGATCCTTTACGAAAATTTACAAAATTTTGAGCTAAAGTAAAGGGGAGTACAATAATTTAATGTAATAGCTATAAGCAATGCCCATATATGCATCACAAACAAGAAATATTTCTATAGATGAATTAATTCTATTCATCACCAATCAATTCTCTTCGCAACCAATAAATGAGTGACCTTTATTTTTACTCAGATGAAAAGATTAACAGGTATACAGGTGCCATTGAGTAACTCTGTACAATTAACTAACAATTGACATAGGTAAATATTGACCAGTCTAACGCCTGTATTCTAGAACGTCACTCCAGCTACACTCATTGAGTTAATCCTGAATATTGCTCAAATTTCAATGAGATAATCCTCCCCCTGGCTACAAAGTTGAGTCACTCACAGGTGAGTGAGGTCTTAGAATACAGCCATAAGGCTGTTACATAAATAAACTTACTCCCTTGTAAAATACTGTTAAATATCTTCTAAAAATGGCAGTTTTCAAAAGAAACTTTTTAGTTTCAAAATATAATTTTGAGGAAAATTATAGAGTAGTTATGTATAAGATAGACATTAAAGATGAGCTTTACTTCACAGTGATAGCTTTGGTAGTTTTAGAGATATTTAGCAAAATGACCTGCTTTATAGACAGCAACTGGCCTATAGCAATGGTTTCAGTTCAGTTCAGTTCAATTCTCCTATCGACGTTCCCCAAGTGGCTCAACGGTTAGCAACGGTAGCAATGGTTAGTGGTCACGTACATAAATCCTGCCAACCATGCCCCCCTAGGGTCCAAATTGGCCACGTCCCAGGGGCATTAGCTCCCATTGTCTTGTGAAGTGAAAAACTTAAAAAAAACCATGAGGCCAAGAGCTTAAACATTAAGTATGTAGCAATGTTTAGTGGTCCCCTGCATAAATCCTGCCAACCATGCCCATGGGATCCAAACTGGCCCCGCCCCAGGGGTCATTTGTTAATATAGGGCTATATAGCTGAGAACCTTCAAAAATCTTTTCTCTGAAACCATGAGGCCCAGAGCTCACATATTTAGTATGTAGCAATGGTTAGCAATGGTTAGTGGTCGCTTACATAAATCCTGCCAACCATGCCCCTGGGATCCAAATTGCCCCCACCCCACCCCCGGATCAATCATTTGCTCCCATAGACTTATAATGGGAAACACTTTAAAAAAATCTTTTTCTCTAAGAGCTTATGTATTTCTTTAGAATGTAGCCATATTAAGTGGTCCCCTTCATAACTCCTGCCAATCAAGCCCCTGGGTTCCAAACTGGCCCCTCCCCAGGGGGTCATTTGTTTATATAGAGCTATATTGCTAAAGAATCTTCAAAAATCTTCTTCTCTGATACCATGAGGCCCAGAGCTTACATATTTAGTATTTAGCAATGTTTAGTTTTCACGTACATAAATCCTGCCAACCATGCCCCTCGGGCCCAAATTGGCCACACCCCAGGGGCCATTAGCTCCCATAGACTTATAATGGGAAAAATCTTAAAAAATCATCTTCCCTGAAACCATGAGGCCAAGAGCTTACATATTTAGTACTTAGCAATGTTTAGTGGTCTCGTTCATAAATCCTGCTGAGGAGATTTACAAAGACTATTCTTAAGTATGTTGCACTGTTTGTGTTATTATGCATGTGGTATTCTGCTCTTTGTGCCTTCGTTTCGGGCTTCTTATGCCTTCAGAGATCAGTATTGTAAATTGAAGCATGTTTATGCTAAACAAAGTCATCAGGATGATATATTTCTAGTTGCAGTTCAGTTACTGACCTTCAAAAATTCACTTCAGATTTTAAGGCGGAATAAAGTGGGTGGGGTAATTTGTATCATTTTTAGACCTAGATGGCTTTACATTCAACAAGAAGATGTGCCAAATTTAATCTTAAGCTTCTTGATTCAATTCTGGCAGAGGCAGAATAGGTTTTTAGAAATAAAACTCACAGCAATAATGTTATGTCATATAAAGCATTACAAATAATAGGTATATTTAAGGCACAAATAGGCGCTTGTAAAAATGCAGAAAAAAAATATATTTTGCATTATCCAATTTCATCCTACTTTTGATATGTCATATGTGAATGTGAGTTCTCAACAACAATGCAAAAAAAGCTTTTGTTGCAATTTGTTTTGGGTTTAGGGAAATAATCGCCAGTTTGCCTGGACTATATGATAAATATACGTTTTTATGGCGATTTTTGAAAGAAAAAGCGACGTTACACCGTCTAACGTCGCAAAGCGTCACAAAATTGCGTCAGTTATTCCAGTGAAGTCAGCAATTAGACTCACGCGCTCCGAAACAGTGAATTGTTGCTGAATTTCCATTGCTTCTATAGGCGCTCTGTGTTTAGAATAATCAATAATTTCTAGTAACTGTTCCGTTCCTTTCCGCGGTGGATTATATGGACGGTAGTAGTAGTAGTAGTTCCGTAGATCCCGCCAATCAGTGGCGCACCGGTGATCCCTGGATGAAGAATCTCCGTAATCCAAGTGAATATAATCCGTTGATAGAATACACGATGTTGGAATATACACAAACACAATTCAGGCCCAGACTAGAATATTTACATTTTGGGTAAATGAGAGGGGGTGGCCATATTTACATCTTACAACCGGAAATAACGGAAAATTTTTTGATATAACTGTAATCTCTTCATATGCAATTTGTGACAAAGACGCCTACCCAATGTCTCCAGGCAACACAAGAAACTTCCCTCAACGCTGGAATCTGTCTGACCATTAATGTTGGAACTGTCCAAACACAGGGCGACAATCTGTAGACTTGACCGGGACAACCACCACGACACACCAAACCGTTGCGTCAAGAGCACTCTGATGGAAGAAAGCAGCGGACCCCTAACTTCAGATAGAGCCGGGCATCTCAACAGCATATGTTGTAAATCCTCTGTAGCGAGCCTGCACAGTGGACAGACTTGCTCAACTTCATACTGGTTGAATTTCGCTTTTGTTGACTGTAGTATGTAGACACCTGTAAGCATCCTCGCTTTGGTGATACCTCTCTTCACGTCAACAGTGTTGTTACCTACGTTCTCCCAGATGATGTGCGTTCTCCCCACTGCCATTTCCATCAGGTTGCAGTTGGTCAGCGTAGATTTTTCAAACGCCTCGTCTCTTAACTTCTCCGACCAGTACAAAGACACTGATTGTCGACACATGTTCTTCCACTTAAACTTCGTAAGTGTTGCTAGGGTTGATATGTCTGGTAGTCCATATAAAGCCAAAATGTCCTGTACCGTACGAAAAAAACTCTCCGAACTCCCCAGCGCCAGCTGACGGTACATCAGATCCTGTAGTTTGACATTACTACTTCGTACAATGGAGTGTATGAGACTAAGCTGTCTTCTGTGAATCTCGGCCTGGATAGGCAAGGCTCCCAAGAGAAGCTGTACAACAGATGAAGCTGTCCTAATAGGAAGGGATTGAAAGTTTCTTAGGTTTGATATATGGAAGTGTTGTAACTGGTTTAGTTGTGTTTTATTTAGATGCAAAGTCTCTAAATTGAACAAGAGTCTTGGTATGACATAAGCCTGATATATCTTAAAAGACACCTTTGGATTTAGTCCGTTATTTCCATGAACACCTGCTTTGATTAGCGCATACAACGTCCTCCTTGCTAACTTTACTCTATCAGAGATGTTTATATTGTTTTCAGCTTTCTCGGCTCTAATTAGACCCAGATGCACTGACTGTGAACTCACACTAACACTGGTAGAACCTAACCTCCAATCTGAGATCTGAGATCACGGACATTCGGCGCCAGCAATCGAAGCACCGCTCGGCCAATTCCGTGAACCAGATTCACGGAATTGGCCGAGCGATGTTCCGATTGTCGACGCCAGGTGTATGCAACTATTGTTACGTACCGCTGAGACACTTGGGAACGTCTTTACGAGCATTGAAACAGAACAGAACAGAATTCCGCGATGGTTATGAGAATTGAAACAACATTCCGCGATGGTCAGACTCTGTGTCAGGAGGGGAGGCCATGAATCCGTTCCATCGAGCCTTCGTGGAGACCATCGTTACGAGCATTCCGTTCCGCAATTGACAGATTCGGTGCCAGGAGATGCAGCCATGGATTCGCTCCGCTGAACCTCTTCCATTCTCGCCGTCTGTCATCACCACCGGAAATAGCTTACCAGTGAATCGAAAATGGCAGACACCGGTGGGTTGAAGCCTTTCGGTGTTCCCCATGAAGGAACTCGTTAAGATTTTAATTTGTTTACAATTCCTTCTTTGTTGTTGCACAAGCAATTTATATAAGGTACATCATAAAGAGGTTCTTTTTGTTGTTTTAATTATTGTGGTCGGTACATTGGCATCGCTTGAATCACACACTTTCATTTGGTGCTTGGTACTGCCTGAGAATCATAGTGACGCTTTCAAAAGAAAACAAGCTTTGATTTTATAATTACATCGATATCTTGACATACAAGTTGCGTATCTGTTTTAACTAGCAATTCCAACACTGGTCGCCTACACAGCCAGTGGTAAAATTTAGTTAGGGCCTATAGTATTGCATGACGAATCCGTGACTGGGCGGACTAGCGTGACGTTATCTTCCGCCATTCGACGTCATTTTGATTCGTTTGGTGACGTCAATTTTCATTTTCGTGAGGATAGACAGTCTGAGAAGAGTCTTTGCTGTCCGCATAGAGCTAGCTTTGGCCCTTAGCTATCCTTTAAGCGCTCGGCGAAGACTCTGATCAGACTGGGCGGATGCCCAGGCTGTTCTGAGTCTTCGCTGGGCGCACATGCAACTTTGTCGGTTTATTTATGTAGCGGCTCAAATGTCGTTCTGGCTTCATCCTATACTACTTCCAACCCAGTCGGGCCTACTGGCTCCGGAGCTACATTTAAACATATCTCCGAATGACAATTATGCGCATTTTACCTTTGATCCAAGAGATGTGTTGTTATTTCTCCAGTTTGGTTTCGGCTTTGTAAGAACTGCAGTGGCTTGTGCTATCCCTTAGAAACCCTCCGACTTTGAGCCATCATCTGAGGATCTGAGACAACTGCTTCAAGGTATCTGAAGCTTGTTACGGTACCCAGCTTCTGTCCTTTAACCCTGATCTCCCTCTTGATGTCATTGGCGCTGTTTGCCATCTGTTTGGTCTTCTCAGCACTAATCTCCACCTTACACCTTCAGGGATTATTCTGGCCCAAGATTTTGGTGAGATAAAAAATCCCATTAGGTCAAAATTCATGATTGAGAAATTTTCAAATCTGATGAGATTTTTTCTCTCGCTGGGTCAAAGTTAGTGAGAAAATTTCAGTTCCTGTTGATTCTTTTCATTGCATGAAATATAAATCATAATGGTTAATATGAAGAAATTAGGTTTTGTTTTTCTTTATTTCCAACAATTTATTAAGGAAAATAATTTCATTAAAATGATCAAATATCAACTTTCAAACAGTTTATCTCATACCGTATAACCGTAATGATCCCAAGTTTTTTGACAGATACGTCTGGGCAAACAGTGCAGACCCAGACCAGACTACTCCTAGATTAGGGTCTTCACTGTTAGCCATTCCACCTGCATCTTTCGTAGGCATTACTGTATGGTAGGTAGAACCTCAAGTCTTTGTTTGAACTTTAGGTTTACAGCAATTTTTTTTGAGCTGTCAAAAAATTGAGGAACATTACAGTAATTAACCCTTGTCATGCTGAACCTGGATATGCCCCATCTTTGCAAACAGTGCAGATTGAGATCAGATGGCTTCTGAAGAAGCTATCTGATCTGGATCTTCACTCTATGTCATTCAGTTTCTGAAATTGTAAGAATAAATTACATCAAGAAATCTGACTGGTTGATAATCAGAAGTGTGATTTGACAGGAGCCTTGCTGTTATTATTTTCGTCCCCCCCCCCCCCCCCCCCCCCCCCCCGGGTTTTCGGCTTGTTTATTCACTTTCTCGGTCGCGGAGTCTTGGAAGGCAGATAATGGGGTCGCCGAGGTCTCTACAGTGGAGTAAAACTATCTCAAAATGCCCTCTCGGCTCGTTTGGGCCGATATCAGTTTTCTTTTCTTCGTTTCTGCCTTTGAAGACTCCATTTTGCAATGAACTACAAAAGCGCTTGCAAAATATGAAACACTGATAGCAGATTTTCGCAAGAAGCTTTGCAGTGACATAGACGATGCTGGTTACCCGCAAATGTAATGCAAGTCGTTTGGCGCCAAACATTTCCGAAAACCAAAGCCTACAAAACAAGCCGAATGTACCGAAATGGTCCGCATGTGCGAAAACAGAAAAACACGGTGCGAATTAAAAGAATTTCTCGGTGCGATTTTTTTTCTCAATCAGCAAACTTTTTTGCGATTTCGTGTAAAAAAATGCGAGAATATCGCGAAATCGCGCCAGAAAATGATCCCTGCACCTTACGCAAGTTTTGTCGATACTTTCAACTGGGGCTTCTAGTTCAGGACTGCTTCCTCAGCTAGAGCGTCTATGCCATCAGCAAACCGTATAGATTGGTAATATTTCTGCCGCGTATGCTAACCTTTCCATCATGTTCTTCCAGAACATCAGACATAATATGTGAAAGATAAATGTTGAAGGTTAATGAGATAGAGGATATTTGACTTTTTCAGTGTAAGATCGATTTTTATTTCACCGAATGAACACCAAAAGCAGTATTTTCACGAGTGGCGAAGCCACGAGTGAAAATACCACTTTTGGTGTTCATGAGTGAAATAAAAATTCATCTTACACTGAAAAAGTCAAATTTTCTATTTCTTTTATGCTTGAAAATCGCAATAATTCTGTTTATTCAAGAGCATCAGCCATCACGACAGAAACACAACTTTTTTTCTAGCCGTTTTGCGTCAAATTTGATGCTTCCAGCGTGTTTATTGGGTATGATATTGGTTGTAAACAAAGTTTGCAACTGAAAAATAGCTTCAAATATCATTTTGATAAACAGATCTCCAAACATTCGCCAAGAATGAATGCCTACAGGGACTTAGGCGGCCTGACGTCGCGTGCAGTAACCATGTTACGCTGGCGCTTCAAGTGACGTCATTAACGTCGTAATGACGCACAATCATGCATGACGTAATTTTTGTCAAGCCGGATACGATTTAGCCAGTTAATCAACAAAAATTGTGAGGTTATTTCACTAAAATCCTATTTCTGAAACAGTGAAATCGAAAGTGATAATTTCACTGTTTGAAACAGTGAGATTATCAGTTTCGATTTCACTGAGAAATCTCTATAATTCATTGAAAAGTATAAAAGAAAAAAGCATCCTTATCTAACTCCAACTGTTGTTCTGAAAATTTCTGCCGTGCTGCCATTCATCTGGACTGCAGTAGCCTTGTCGTAGAGCTGCTCAATGGTGCGAACCATAGATTTGCACTGATATTGTACAACCGCATGGTGGCCCATAAAGCTGCATGCATGTCACACCCTGTCGAAGGGTATTCAACGAAGACATGATACATATCTTGCTGATGTTGAAGGTACTTGTCAAAGGATTCTGAGGCTGAAGATCTATTCTCTGGTAGTCTTCTCGGCTGTGAGCCCAGCCCTTCTTCAGCGGTTATGTCTTCGGCTTGGGGTTTGGGCCTGTCCAAAATCACTTTCAGCATAAAATGCTGAATGATTAGTGAGGCTTATGGCTCTGTAGTTCTGGCAGAGCTATAGGTTACCCTTTTTAGGGAGTTTGATAATAAGCGACTGAGTTCATGGAGTGGCCATTCTCCTGTTCTCCTGATCTTGTTTCAGATCTCTGTTAAAACATCGACCTTGGTCTTCCCGCCAATCTGAATAAGTTTTTCTGGTATATTATCAACTCTGGCACACTACCTCTTTGTCAATACTGCTACTGCAATATCAACTTCCTCACGATGCATGCATTGAGCTTACCAGGGTGAAAATGAAGAGCCAGCAGTACAATGAAGCGCCGTTTAGAGTCACACAGAATCTGCCCTCCAGCTGGACTTGACTTGAATCTGCGACCCCGTGATCCTAACCTAATTCGGTAGCACAAACCACTCGGCCACCCGACTTGATTTATTTCTTATACATATACATTCTAGGCGATGTTCGTGGTAGGGCGATGGTGCTGAGTAACTTTCAGTGCCGAGTCGCCCTACTAATTTGGATAATAGTGGGGTAAGGGTCTGCTGTGCTTGTATAAGGTGCGGGTGGTGGTTGTTTTGACTTTTTTCTCTCACCTTTCTCCCTCGCTCTGGGAGACGGCTCGATATAGACTGAAATACTGTCTCAAAGAGCCGTTAAACCCAAAACAACAAACCAGCCATATACATACTAAACTAAAGTTTACTCTTCGCCAGAAGTTTAGGTCTTCACATGTCAGAAAAATACCTTTTCTTTGGATGTCACCGAAAAGGCAAACTTCTGAACAGCTTCCATGACAGTATTTACATATCAGTTCTGTTTCCAGTTCGGTCACGTGAGAACTTGTCCTTATGGATTCGTGAACTGCGCAAGCCCAAACGAGACCATTTGGAGCATGCACAGTTCTTCCAAACAATAACTAGTCTTTGTAGAATGCTGTGCTCAGACAAGACTGTGCCTGTGTGTAGTATGGTCCGGCCATGTGCATGTCGAATGTGATGTATAAAAAAAAGAAAAATAGGCTTTTACTCGACTAGGCCGTTTTCATCATTTCACTGCATACTGATCTTTGTGACAATCAATTTATTGCGCGGCAGTTGCAAAGAGCAAATAGATGTTATCCATGATTTGTTTCTGAATCCCAGCAACCAAGCACAGTCTGAAAAATAAATGAGCCGCGACACGAGAAAACCAACAAAGTGGCATGTGCGCCCAGCGAAGACTCAGATCAGCCTGGGCTTCCGCCCAGTCTGATCAAAGTCATCGCTTTCTGCACAAAGCTAGTTTAGACTCTTTGCTACCCTTTAAGCGCACAGCGAAGACTCTGATCAGACTGGGCGGATGTCCAGGCTGACCAGAGTCTTCACTGGGCGCACATGCAACTTTTTTGGTTTTGTCGTGTCGTGGTTCATATAGGCTTTCATGCACAAACAGACGCCGCGAAGATTAGTAAACAACAGATAAGCAATGATCAGGTAAGATATAATCACAGATCCCATATCCTGCCCTCAAAACCATAGTTGAAAAAAATAAATAAATAAATAGACGGCAGTCCGCGAATGGAATGAACATAAAGCTCTTTCCCGGACAGGTAGTCACTCACTACCTTAATAAAGTTAAAAATGGCTCTTATATAATAGATTGACGTAGGCATGAATATAGACAACGAGAACAAGTAACGGTGAGGAAGCCACAACAGAAGTACCGCCTTGGAACGGTCAATAACAAATTAAACCGGTTTTACGGGATCCCAACCCACGATGACATTAACTTCTGCAATGGTTCAATATCTCGTACAAGTTATTTAAAACACATGCAACATCTATATCTACGTATTCTCTAACAAAATAGAAAGCTAAGTTGGCAGCAGGTGACCGCATTACTGGAGAATACTAACAATCAGTCCACAGACCACAACGAAAGCACTGCTTTGGAATGGTCAGCAATGAATTATCGGGAGTCTTAAACAATACAATACAATACAATACAATACAATGCAATATATACAATACAATACAATACAATACAATGCAATACAATACAATACAATACAATACAATACAATACAATCAGCATTAGACATACAAAATGTTTATAGCCTATACAATACTAAACAAAACTGTTGTGAGAACATATGCACAGATGGTTATCATAGGTGGAAAGTATTTCACATAATATTTAAAAGGTCTTGTCTTAATCGTTAGGCATAGTAGATAGACTTTGAGAGATTCAGCGTTGTTTGTTTTGAGTTTGTCATCATTAAGCTGTCGAATTTATTTAAATTTGGCCGGTGGCAATAATAGCGTTTGAAATATTTGTTTCTTAAATCTACAACAACTCTTGTCTTAGATTCTGTAATGGTTCCAAAACATTACTTGGTCGGTCAGCGTGAAGATTTTCTAACTCATCTATGAATCATCACGGGAAACAATCTGTATCTGCCAGGTAATCCAAACAATTAAATCACAGATAAAGACAAAAACAATGTATTGCGACAACATGAGATCAACAACATCAAAATGGCGGAAACATACGGAGATTAGTAGACCTGTTATGCTGAGACTGTCACTAGTGTAAAGTCGGGTAACTTCGGACAGCGGGTAAATTCGGACATACCATTTCAAACAGTGAAAATCCAGATGAGACGGCTCATAATGAGCCGTTTCATCAGGATTTTCACTGTTTGTCCAGTTAATTTTGTTTTAATTCCAAACAATTGACATATAAAGGAAACAAATTCACTGTTCGACTTTACCCGCTGTCCGAATTTACCCGACTTTACCCTCTGTCCCTTGGCTGATGAGGCCAAAATGCTATAATATGATTTTCTAAATACGATGGGTTTACATGAAGCTTCAATTTACATGAAGTGCTTCCATTGTTAGTAATGGCAAACGAATATCTGCGGTATGACTGATTACATCCCATTTTCCTCAAGTGGAACTCATTTTGGCAAACTAAGAAATTTGTATAATCATCATTGTCAACCAGCAAAAAAGTAAAGTCAAGTCAAGTGAAAGAAGTTTATTCGGGCAAAAACATATAAATGTTCATCGCCCCACGTAGGCATTTCGTACAATACCCGGATCGTAATAAATTAAACAAATACTAAAACATACATCGAACTACCACAAATGCGATACATACATCAAGCGATCTATATTCTCCCTGAGAGGAGCATGCAAATATATTAATGTACCAATTCAATAATTCTAATCGTTATTTTTTCTATTCATGATGCCTATATTACAATCAATATAAAAAAATTGTGTGACTATATTATTCATTCAAAATTTTTTCTCTCCTTAGATTTGCACAGTAAATGTACTTAGCTATTCTTTTAATTACACGCTTGTTTGCGTCGTAAATTTTCGAATTTTTGCTGGTTCGGCCAAACACAGTAATAATGCGGTAATATCTCATTAGTAATATCTCTATATAAAGGACAAACTTACATAGAATGATACTCTTTTTCTATAACATTAATATTACATTTAGTACAAAGACGCTGATTCCGCTTAAGTGACAAGGCAAATAAAAAAAATCCTTTGGTAAATACATTATCAAGATTGGATACAAAAGTAAAGTCTCTTTGAAAGTAAATGATCGGGCGCATTTACTGCCATAAGAACCTTTGCCCTTAAAAAGTGAGCCCTCATTATAAAATTGACGCAATATGTGACCTTACATACCATACGGTGAATATGCTGGGAAAAGATAATTTGTGTCAGTGTCTGGCATTTTGAGCCTTATGTAGCGAAAATCGGAAATTTTGTTTTTGACATTTTCGTAGTTATTAGTGCTTCTAGAATAGATTTTGAGAAGCACAAAGAAATAGCGCTAAGGTTTACTGCAAAAGCAAACGAAATTCACACCCACCCGATTTTTTGTATTCGTTTCACTGATTGGTTACAATTTACATACTAGCTGGATTCTGGTTCATGACATCTCTTTTCAAAGATCTATAACGAGAACATTCTTAAAAGAGTGTAGATGAAGAAAATTAAACACGCCGATAAAAATGTTGAATCACTCTTTTCAGGTGACGCTTTGAAATTTTAGTCAGTTCGCGGAAATACAATTAACTATACGTGCAAATGTATGACGTCACTTTCATTTCACGTCTCGTGACGTCAACGTCGCACCTCCACAAGGATCAAAATCGCAGGCACTGTCACATTTAATGGAAGTCATGTGACATGTAGTGCGATATAAAAATCAGACCAATGTTTTTATTATTAAAGCTTCAGCTGTAGCGTTTCTTATTCTCTAGAATTCTCTAGAATAAATAGAGGATCTTACATGAGTGCTCATGTATTATTGAATTTATTAAACGAGTTGGGGAAAAAGATAAGATACGAGGCTTTGCCGAGCATCTTATCGTTTTCTCCAACGAGTTTCAATAATACATGAGCACGAATGCAAGATTCTATTTATCATATGACACTGAAATCGCATTTTATTAGCAAATTTTGCACTAAAACGTCACGATTTCCCCATTAGAAAAAGCGACGTTTTATGGACGTCAACGCATAACGCTACGACGTAATTTGCATATTTAATCCACTAGTGGATTATGGAATTTAATGCATGGCTTTATTACACTCTCAGATGCGACGTCATATGATAATTATTATTCTTTCGTGACTAACCCTAAAGCCACGAAACCCGTCAACTGAACTGTTTTACACCCGGAGCAACATACTAGGAGTTTATTTTGATCTGCAGAACCCCCTTTTGTGAATTCAATTTCTCTCTTTGGCTTTCAAAGAAATTTTCGTGACACCAAACCACGCGGAAATGGTGTCATTTAAGGGAATTTGTTAGCTTTCCCATTAACCTGGCCTAATTGTTAACTCGCATGCTGGTAGATTTGCAATTCCTCGAAGATTCTTCGATTTTCATACTAATGTTTGTTAAACCAGTTTCAAATTTAATAGTGGAAAAAAATGTATTTCAAATCACTTATTATATAGTACTTTATTTACAGTAACAATGGGATACAGATTACACAAGTCGCAAGACTTTCTTCTGAATCCCTTTCAAGCTACTGTAAAATAGGTTATCTTATTGTGATTTTGTATTGTTTTGTATATGTACAGTAATTTGAATAAAATATTGTTTACACTAACTCGCATGCAACTCTCCAATTGCAGCGTATCATCCATTAACCATTTCCTTGGCCTTTGTGTTAAAAACATATCAATGACATTTTTGCGAAACATTTTCAGCTTTTAGGATGGTTATATATTATATTTCTGTGGTGATTTGTTGTTGTTGTCATTGTTTGGCGGGTTTCTATTAGTCTTTGACTTGTACATTAGATAGAGTAGCTTCCTGGCCATCTGTCGGGAAAATAGAGAATACCATATTAGTGTTTTTTATATAAAGTTGATCAGGCGAGACCAGAAACAGCGTAGGAATGGCGAGGCTTGTCGAGCCAGTCCGACGTTTTTCTGGTCGAGCCTGATTTTCTATCTATCTTGCAACATTAGAATATTTTAAGGCGTAAATAGAATCCAAAAAAAGTGAAAAGCAAACGCAGTTTTGTTCGAGCTTGCTGACATCGCGAATACGTTATGACGTAAGTCGGTGACGTCATTTAACCAATCAAATATTGTTATCAGGACCAACGTCAGTATACAGCCAATTGTCTTCAGAGATCGCTCCCAAAAGCATCGCCTGATAACATTCGCGCATGCGCAGATCTACAGTGACATTATATCACATCATGTTATCATACCCCTATTATCAGATGAGTTTTGCAGCAGATGCATGATAAAAACGATTATGTCGGCAGGCCCGGATCTAGAGACCACAAGTAGCTGGCGGGCGTCTCTCTGAACAACTGGTAGGGCTTAGGACACAAAGAAAGAGGCCATAATCAGGGTTCCAGATAAAAAAAAGAGTATTCGATATAAAATGTATCAAGATAATATCATGCTTACCCTTAATCATATGTTATGATATCTCTTTGGAATCGCCTCGGCGAGACGGTTCCAATGAGATGTCACAACTTATATTTCAATCTAGCCTTATCATCTCAAATTACTCATTACCTACATTCCTGCATTTTATTGGACACAAGCCCCGGGTGGCGGGGCTTAAGCTCCAAAGCCCACCCTGGAAACTGAGCTGGAAACTTGCCTTCTCATCTCCATGTCCCAGCGGGCACATGACGTCACAATGACGTCGCGTCGACGTCGGTGTGACGTCATTTTGACTTCATTTTGAAGTCATGTGCCTGCTAGGCAATCTCTTGTGTTACACGGCTAGTTGGCATTTTACTGTTTGCAATGGTATGTCCGAATTTACTCGCTGTCCGAAGTTACCCAACTCTACCCTTTGGCCAGTGAAATGTTCTATTCACATCATAATTTGTCAATTAAGGGGTGTCTAGTTGAGTTTATTCTGATCATTTTTATTTTATTTTATGGAGACTGATGCCCACTTGTCTTATGCAAATTGTGTGGACCCTGATCAGACGCCGCGTATTGCGGCGTCTGGTCTGGGTTTACACTGTTGGCCTGTGTCTGAGACACTAGGCATTAATGGGCTAAAACAAGTTTGGTGAGGACATGGCTCGTACACTGTAAAAAATCCGTAGATTTTACGAATACTTGGAATCTGGCTGCCAGCTAATTTACCGTTATATTTACGGGCGTTTGCCTGTAGAACATTTTTAGAAATCACAATTTGGATGTGTTCTGTTGACTGGCCGCACTCAAAAATACCTTTATAGAATTGAAGGGCTTTATGACCAAAAACACACTGTTAAAAATAACTAGATTTTACGGTAGAATAACTGGAAACCAGCTGTCAGTCCTTTTCCCATTAATTTTACGGGCGTTTGCCTGTAAGACATTGTTGAAAATCACGAAATGGAAGGTTTATGTTAACTGGCCGCACTCAAAAATAACTTTGTATTATTGAAGGGCTATCTGGCCAAAACGACACCTGCTCTATTCTGTCGCACTCTGCTTGATGATTCCTGCAATTTTTACGGGCGCCCGTAAAAATAACGGTAAAATGACTGGTAGCTGGTTGCCAGTTATTTTACCGTAAAATCTACGGATTTTTTTTACAGTGCAACACCTCTTCTATTCTATCCTGATCCTACACTGTAAAACAAAATCTGTAGATTTTACGGTAGAATAACTGGAAAACAGCTGCCGGTCCTTTTCCCGTTATTTGTACGGGCTTTTGCCTGTAAGACATCGTTGGAAATCACGAAATGGAAGTTTTATGTTAACTTGGCGCACTCGAAAATAACTTTGTATTGTTGAAGGGCTATCTAACCGAAACGACATCTGCTCTTTTCTGTCCCACTCTGCGTGATGATTCCTGCAATTTTTACGGGCGCCCGTAAAAATAACGGTAAAAGGACTGGCAGCTGGTTGCCAGTTATTTTACCGTAAAACCTACCGTTTATTTTTGCAGTGTACAGTGTTCGGCATATACCTGTGCAATAAATGTTTAACTCCCTAGCGCTATTTTATTGCCAGACGCCAATAGGTTTTATATATTTTAATGTGTATCATTATACAATTCTGTTGACACTGGCTTGTTTATCTTAACCTGTGCTGTAGTTTGTTTTTATATGCATACACAAACTCATTTTTATATTGATATCTGTAAAAAGTTGTATTTTTTTAATATTGTATTGTTTTTATGTTGTTGTTATAGAGGGCCAACTGGTAGACTGGCTACTGCAGCCAAAGGTGCACCCTCTTGAAACATTGTATAAATAAATAAATAAATAAATCCTACTCTGTTTGATGATTCCTGCAATTTTAACGGGCGGCCGTAAAAATAACGGGAAATGGACTAGCAGCTGGTTGCCAGTTATTCTACCGTAAAAATACGGATTTTTTTACAGTGTACAATTGTAAATATTTGACGTAAAACAGCAGGAAAAAGGAACGAAATCTTAAATTAGTTATAAGTACTTCAGGTACAAAAACAATGAGATGCCTCACTCCCAGTTTCATTGACTAGCGTCCATTTTACAAGAAGGCGGACAGCCACATTAATACCATGATTGGGTGTAGGCTTGGCAAAAACAGTAACGTAAATTTGCGGTGTTACGAAAAAGATGCTCGCATGTGAAAACAGCGAAGTCCAGCCTGCGCATCCGGCCAGGCTTCCTTGATCTGTTCAGTATGGCCAGAGTCTGGTCTGTTGAAATTAACAGCCTATGGGTCCTGAGAATATCAAAGATCCATCCAATTCAGACTGCGGGGACACGACCTGAATCTTCACGGTTCGCACACAAGACTCTTAGTGATAAAATATATATCCAATTATAAAGAATATATTTTCATGTTTTAATGGTCTTCATTAATGTATTATATAAAATTCCCATAAGACAGCTAAATAACTTCTCTGATCGTTCCAAGTCTTTTATTAGCTTGATGGAGACTTTTATTTCCAAACTAAATTGCTTATACGAAGGGAATGGCAGACTTTTAAGATAAGATAATACTGATATTTTACGGAACAACAGACCGGTCGTTTGGAGGCCAAGTGCACAATAGGTACAAACCTATGTTTGAACTTCTACTTTCTAACTTAGGTTTGAATACCACTATCATAGATTATGGGTTTTAAAAACTCTATCATAGGTTTGATATTTTTACATTTAAAAACCAGCGATTTAACTTTCAAACATATTTTTCTATGAAATTATTTATGCCATGTGCACAATATGTCTACAAACATAGGTTTATAAATCTCAGTCATGGGTTTCGAGTGCAAACATAAGTTTTAACTTTATAATCACAGGATTATAAAACCCATGTTAGAAAACCATACACCTGTGATAATGGTTTTTAAACATAGGTTTGAATAGAAATCCGTGAATGTAATTTACAAACATAGACTCTCTGACGAGTTAGGGGACCTCCATACGAACCGAACTAGCAACTAATTGTGTGCACCGCGGCGGAGGGTGAGGGTGAAGGTTTGGGCCCAGTAAAACCGGTTTAACCCCCCCCCCCCCCCCCCCCCAGTAGTTATTACTGACCGTCCCAAGGCGGTACTTTCGTTGCAGTTGCATTTGTTTTATGTTCGGTGCTGTTTAATTTATTGTGTTCTTATTTAACCCTTCTATAATAAAAATAGAAAATAGTAAAAATAATTGTTAAATGTTTTTCGTATAATTTGCTTAGTCTGTTGTAACCCTTTTGTTGGTCTAAATTATTTAGTTCAATAAAGATAGCTGAGTTGCCACCTATTTGGGAAAGAGCTGCTGGCTCGGCTTGTCACTTGTAATTTATTGTTTGTTGGGATGTCTTTGTCAATCTTTCCCTTTGATGTTGGGGATAGGGTTTGGGATCTGATTCAGTCAGTTCCTGAAGTGTAGTTACTCTTTAAATTTATATATCTGAACAGGGGTTTCGAGCCCAAACATGGGTTTTTAATTTAAAATCACAGATTTTTTGAAAAACATGTTGGAAACCATAAATCTATGATAATGGTTTTCAAACATAGTTTTGAATAAAAATCCGTGATTGTAATTTACAAACATTGGTTTATAGATCTGAACATAAGTTTCGCTCTTTCCCTGTCCAGTCTTTAATATTGTCTTCCCACCTTTTCTTCTGTCTACCTCTTCTTCTTTTTCCTTTCACTGTGCCCTGTAGAATCGTCTTTGCTAAACCAGAAGACCTTGAGACGTGAACAAACCACCTTAGATTCCATTTCTTGATCTGCGTCAGGAGTTCATCATGTTCTCCAATGGCTGCTTGGATATTTCTGCGAACCTCCTCGTTGGTTATATGGTCCATGTACGAAATGTTCAATAACCTTCGGTAGCATCTTATCCTAAAGGCCTGCGTTCTTTTCTCTAACTCTGCTGTCAAGGTCCACGATTCACATGCATACAGAAATATGGAAGTGACAAGGGAGGGCATAAGTTTCACCTTTGATCCAAGAGATATGTTGTTAACTCTCCAAATTGGTTTCAGTTGGTATGAGCTGAAGTGGCTTGCGCGATCTTTGAGAGAACCTCTGTTTTGAGCCATCATCTGAGACAACTGCTCCAGGGTATTTGAAGCTTGTTACGGTACCCAGCTTCTGCCCTTTTACCTTGATCTTCCTCTGGATGCCATCTGTGCTGTTCGTCATCTGTTTGGTCTTCTCAGCACTGATCTCCATCTTATACCTTGTGCCGGTTTGGTCGAGACTTTCAACTACAGCTTCTAATTCCTGCTCTTCTTCAGCTAGAGTGTCTATTTCATCGGCAAACCGCACATTGGTAATGTTTCTGCCGCATATGCTAACCCTTCCGCCATGTTCTTCCAGAGCATCAGACATGATCCGTTCGAGAAAAATGTTGAAGAGGGTGGGTGACAGAAGACATCCTTGTCTTACTCCAACTGTTGTTCTGAACCATTCTCCTGTGCTGCCATTTATCAGTACTGCACTTGTAGCCTTGTCGTATAGCTGCTCAATGGTGCGAACTAGATTTGCACTGATATTGTACTTCCGCATGGTGGCCCACAAGGCTGCATGTCATACCCTGTCAAAGGCTTTTTTGAAATCAATGAAGACATGGTACAGATTGTGGACAGGGATGGTACAAAGAGTGGACAGTGATGGATTTTGCCAGCTCAACTAGGGCAGCTGAAAACAGGACAAGGTTGGAAAGGGATTGTTTCGAAGTCATCTGTGGTGCCCCAAAGACCCAGTAAGGTTATGGGATAGACTAGAATAGAATGGGTTTCGAGTTCAAACAGGTTATTAATTTACAATCATAGGTTTTTAAAACCCATGTTGGAAAAACATAAATCTATGATAGGTTTGAATAAACCTGTATTTGTAATGTATTGCGACGTAGGAAAAACTCAACATAGCAGACTGATAGGGAAAAGAAATGTGACAAGAGGACAGAAAAGATACCTCCGATAAAGGGGTGACACCCCCGAAAATATGGATGCTAATAAAGAGCTAGAATCAGTACAGTTTTAAACCTACCATTTATCTATTTATGTATTTATTTACTTCGAGCTAAACTAGTCCCTTGAATATTGATATTACCCCTCTTTCCCCGGGCTTCAAAGGGCATTGACATTTACACTTTGTGTCTCATAACTTTCTTTGATTCCAGGCCCGCTGACAGTTCCTTATTCCCTTGTTGTTTGGAAAATACAGCATGACGTCCGTCAAATTGTATCTGGCTAAAACTGATGAGCATTTACCCTTGAAAATCCGTTTGATTTGTAAACATGCGCTCCCCTTGATGTGATTTATTTCACATGGGAAGAAAAGAGACAGCCATCATCAAACTTAAAGGAATTAATTATTTGCGTTAACCAGTTGATTACCGTGAAAAAAATCTAAAAATTGGGTAAAAAAAATAACTGCTGTAATTGTCCCGGAATTGGAACGGTTTGGGTTTACAATGCAACAAAACGTCCAAATGTCGCAGATGGAATGGCAAACAGTCAAAAAAACAGTATAGGCCAAAATCAGACTGCTCCTATTTTGGCCTATACTGTTTGCTAAAACCCGTTTGTCCGAATACTTAGAAGTTGTAAGGTATCGTTTGTGATGACAGTTGATTACTCATGAGAATTGAGTCTGATTGGTCCTGCAGAACTTTAATTGCTTTTCTTGGCGATTTTATCATTTGTAAATTAAGCTCAATACGCATGGCATTTACCTGTAATGAATCTATACGTGTATCAAGCGCTCTTTGAGTGAAATCTACTGTATTAATCCAAGTAGCACATCACACAGGCTCTTGATTAACCCTATTACACGCCTCCGGGGCGTTGCATTTTACGGAAAGGGGTGTTATTTAGAGCCTTAAGTGTAGTAAATCAGCCACTGCCAAAATACCTCTAATAAGCAACAGAAGGTGATGGGTAACTTAAAAGGAAGCAACTCTACTATTTTGTCTCCTTTTTAGTCCCTTTAAAGAAAAGAATGGGCTCCCGTATGAGCAAATTCTATCTTTTAAGAGTAGACCCAAGTTCAAAGAGCTATATTATCCATCGAAGCAAATAAGAATCCATGCAATATAATATAAGATTATTTTTGGAAAAGAGCAGGGGCGTTTATTAGGATTAATACGGAAGTTAATTCTATCGAAGCAGGATATTGACGGTTAACGAAAAGTGATGATAATATAATGGAGGTTAGCTTTTACTGTCGAATAAAGCACTATCTTGGTCAGCTACGATCAACTACGCATGTACCGGAATGTATCAACCTGTGCACCTGGACAGAACTTGCTAGCAGCAATGGACTTGCACCATGAATGAACCTTGACAGAGGCTTATAACTAGTGAGTAATTCATAAGCCTCCGACCTTGACCATCAGGCTTTTTCGTGGCCAGCTGCATTCACGGACTTTGCCGAAAATAACAATAGTGTGCAAACCCTCGCCTATAAAACGGGTCGAGTTTTGAGGATTATTTCGGCGGGAAAAATTTCCCGACTTATTCTTGAATAAATACGCTACACATATACTATGAGCCACGACACGAGAAAACCAACAATGTGGTCGTGCGTCCAGCGCAGACTCAGATCAGCCTGGGCATCCGCTCAGTCTCACCAGACTCTTCGCTAGGCGCTGAAAGGGTAGCTAAGGGTCTAAGCTACCTCCATGCGGACAGCGAAGATTCTGATCAGACTGGGCGGATGATCTGAGTCTGCGCTGGGCGCACAACCACATTGTTGGTTTTCTCGTGTCGCGGCTCATATAGTGTAGCGTGTACCTTAATTTCTGAGCTTATTATGTCACTTGGCTCACACACAGTCACAAATACAATATAGAATTAAAAGTTTAACAATGGCTGAATTCTAGTTTTAGCTATCTGCTATGATTATGATTCCTCCCAATTTAGATTGAGCTATCTGCTCGGAAAATGATTATTGATAACTTAGAAATTAGCTGACTGCTCAAATAAATCATAAATCAAAGTGCAATTACAAATATAAAATGAGTCAAGAAATATGCATATAAATTATCAGTATTTGAGTGGCTCAGCAAGGCTATTATCTATCAGAGTCAGTATTCAAAGCTGAATATTGAGCTCCTCCTCTGCTACTAAATATATTGACAAGTAAATAAATATATGTTTACCTACAGTCTTACAGGCTCGTCTACGACTCAGTAGAAATTAATATTACCCTACTGTTTATTCTCAATTTGTATTCTTTGAAAACCTATAGAAGAACTAACTAACAAGCTCTAGCAGACAGTTGATCCGAGCTTTGTATATCTGCGACCTGGGATTGAAACTAGACTTCATTTGACTGGCTAATGATAAGTGCAATATCTACTATTTGCATTGGAGCCCTCTTTGCCTTTATAGGATCCTTACTCTTTAGACACTTTTCATATCCCGTAATAATATGTCTAACATCTCTTTGAAGACCTGACCAATAGAAAGGTTAACGAACTTTGCTCAGCGTTTTTATCATACCCAAATGACCTGATGTCGGGTGGTCATGGCAGTATGTAAGCACGTTGCGATGCTCGCTTATAGGAACTACTGCTTGAAGAGTTTCTCCTTTCTGGTCTTTCCACTTTCTATGTCATTTTCTATTATCAGCGATTGTCTTTTAGACCACAGGGATTTCACAGCTGACCCCGCAGAGCTTATTTCTGTAGCTTGTGGCTTCTTACTATTCTCAATCCAGCTTCTGACCGAAGATATGTCTTTATCATCGTGTTGAAGCTGCTTTAAAGAGTTTTCATTACTAGTAAACTCATTTATTTGCGTAACCTCTCTTTTCGACTCCCTCTCTAAAGTTCTTATACTAGCTTCTTTACCATCTTTACCAGTGTATTGCCTGCCGTCGTGTCTACTAATGCATCTGCGTTCCTGTGCTGAGCTCACGGGCGATGTTCTATGACCATGTCATATGTATTGATCATTTCTATCCATCTTGTTAGCTGCCTCTCGGGATTCTTGAAGTTTGATAGCCATTTTAATGAGCTATGATTAGTTCTTATCTTAAATTGTTTTCCATACAAGTAATGTCGAAAATATTTGACAAAGAAAACAACTGCTAGTAGTTCTTTCCGGGTGACACAGTATTTTCGCTCTGACTTTGATAGGGCTCTGCTCGCACATGCGATGACTTTCTCTTCACTATCAATTACCTGGGAAAGAACGGCTCCTATTGAAGTGTTGATCGCATCTGTGTTCAGAACAAACGGCTCTTTTAAGTTTGGGTATCTCAAAATAGGCGACTGAATCAGTTTTGGTTTCAGTGTATCAAACGCTTCTTGGCATTCTTCTGTCTATACGAGGCTTTTTTTCTGTTAGCTTGTTCAGAGGTTTAACTATGGCGGCAAAATTACTAATATACCGTCTTTTGTAACTACAGAGTCCCACAAATGATCTAACATCCCTAACATTATTTGGTTCTCGCCAATCTATGTTAACTTGGATCTTTTTAGGATCTGTTGCAATTCCAAAGAGATAATATGTCCCAGATACTAAACTTCTTCAGAAAACAGATGACATTTCTTTGCTTTAAGCTTTAATCCTGCTGTTGATAATCTTTCAAATACTTTCTGTAGATATTCGAGCACCTCTTCAAATGTCTTGGCTATGACAATTATATCGTTGAGATAGATCAAGCAAATTTCCCATTGTAAACCACTGAGGACAGTCTCCATGAGCCTCTCAAACGTGGCAGGGGCATTGCAAAGCCCAAACGGCATAACCTTGAACTGAAAAGGTCCTCTTTTGGAGACAAAAGCTGTTTTTGGTTTATCTGCAGGTTCCAGTTCTACCTGCCAGTAGCCAGAACATAAGTCTAATGTTGAGAACCATTGAGCGCCAGATAACTGGTCTAACGGCTCGTCTATTCTCGGTAAAGGATAGGCGTCTTTGATGGTAACATCATTTAATCAACGCAGAATCTAGTTGCACCATCTTTTAAGCAAGCACGACTTCAGCTGCCCATGGGCTAACGGATGGTTCAATCAAATCCCGCTCCAACATATCGTCAATGTGTTTATGTACCTGCTCATTCATACTAACTGGTATTCTCTTTAATGGCTACTTTATAGGCGGTGCACTGCCTGTTTGTATCTGTTTGTTTTAAGTCCATTGTATGTAGAGGACATTTTTTATCATGTGCAAAAGCCGAAACCATAATGATGCGGCTGTTCGCTGTTAAAATGAAAGAAAACACTTTTAAACATTTGAATATTCTACGAGTATGGGGTTTACAAAGTTTGAAAAAATGACGTTTCCCCTTGTTTTTACGTTATCGTCTTAAAACGATGTTTTAGACAGGTATTTCTTGAATTCGTTTCGAACGTATGATTGTTATGTATCTACCAATATGCTAACGTAAACATTTCTGAAAGTAGGTTTCCCGGCTACTGAGCAGATGCCAAAAATTTTTGACTAACGTCATCATTATTTCATATTACGTTATACTTCAGGGGAGAAACTTCACAGTTAAATTCATCATGGTGTGATCTTTAAGTTTAGCCTATTGTTTTTCTCGGGATTTGATTTTCCGTTGAACTGAAGCATCCACAAATCACTGCACATTGTACCAAATTGTAACGTTTTGACATCAGTGACGCACGCTAGGATTTGTCAGTAGTTAAGCTTAATCAAAAGTTTCACACAATTAATAGCTATGGCAAGACAAATGTGCATAAAAATTATTCGAAAGACCCTATAAAAGATCCACATGCTTGCCATTTTTGCATTGCTTTAAATGGGTACGAATTTTGGCTACTGACCCCTTTCGTGCTTATCGCTTTTTCCCGAATATCTATTTTAGAAATGGCTCCCGTAAATCCACGGTATCTTAAGCCCTGAATACTGTTCCCTTCCTTGCAATGTGATCTTGCTCAATGTTGCACTTGAGTAATGAGAAAAATTGCTAAACATAAAAAATTGCTAAATATATTTTGCATAGTATATATTGACGAATCATATTATCTTTATTTCTCGCGCTTGCGCGGGTCGTTTTCTAATATTAAATAATAACGCAGCTGCCAAAAACAAGACTCACACCAATGTGCATTCGTGGAGTCGAGGGCCATTATACTGCATTTGTTTGCTTCAAATTATAATTTACAGGTCTTTTTAAAACTGCAGAAGCACTTGTAAATACGCAGGTTTGTTTAAAAGTTCACGCGCACTTAAATGTGTGCACCTTAAACTTTTGGCGCATATGCATAATTACGAGTGCGCTTATGTCTTCTAGTTTTAAAAGACCTTTAAAATTCCATGTGTGTCTATAGTTTTGAGTAGACCTGGAAATTTACTAGTGTGCCTGTCATTTCAATTAGACCTATGGATTAATTCATGGACTCTGTTCATTGGTTAACTTAGAGAACCAGTGCAGAGTGCACATAGATCTGCGAGTTTTCTCCTGCGCCAGTAGTGTAAAATTGACCTGTAAATCAATTCGTGCACTGTATCTATATGTAGACCTGAAAATTTACAAGTGCGCCTGTATTCTTAAACAAGTTCGCCCATAATTTCAAGTAGACCTGTATATTAACACGTGTAACTAGTTTTCAGCAGATCTGTTAGTTTACAAGGGCGCCTGCAGTTTTATTAGACCTGTAATTTGAAATTCGTGCACTGTATCAAAAAGTAGACTTTGTGGTTTACAAGTGCGCCTCTAGTTTTAAACAGACCTGTAAATTAATTAGTGCACTGTAATTTTGGTAGACCTGGAAATTTACAAGTGTGCTTGTATCTTTAAATAGCGGGTCTATATCTACAGGTAGACATGGATTTATATTTGGACCTATAATTCTTGACAATAAAGGTCTCCTCAAATTTAAGAGGTAAATTTGTGACATTAAGAATATCTTTTAATGCGGATTTTACGTTTTATCTATTTTTATAACTGTTTTAAGTGTTCAGGTATACAACATGACTTTGAATTTTCACACCTGAACCCATTGCATTCTGGGTATTTTTTGTCGTCTGCTGAAATTGTCGTCTGCATCAAAAATCAAGACTATTTTGAAAATATTGGTCTAACCAACTATTGTAGAAATGATGTCTAGGCAGCAGACAGTTTGGATCTCAGATCAGGGCCCACGTTTGTGTACCCTTTAGGGGTATCCCGAATGGAATGGGTTAAAGTTAAGGAGCCCTTAACTTCAAGGAACGATTATAGTCCTGATATGTATAGGTGTTTTAGACTCTAATTAGTCAAGGTGTCCAATCTTTTTAGGATAATACAGCATATATTTTACAAAATCAATAGTCAATCACATAGCGAGTATTTTCTATGGGCTATTCATGACAATTCATGACAATAATATTATTTGCAATAGTCCTTGTAAGGGCTCGTTTTGAAACTTAAGAAAAAGGTATTTCATTATAGTTTTGTATTACTAAAAGGGTATGGAAAATTTTCAGGCAAGTTTTAGCTCAGTTTTCTTAGATTTATAGGATTTTTTTCTTGAATCCCAAAGGTGAATAGGTGAATCCCTTTATTATTATTATTATTATTATTATTACTATTATTATTATTATTATTATTATTATTATTATTATCATCATCATTATTATTATAATTATTATTATTATATCTATTTTATATGTAAACCCGTCTTGGGTAACGGTGCTTTACGACAATGAAAACAGCAAAGACTCGGATCATTTATTAGTATTAGTATTTGCTTTAGCTTCGGAGAATATCGCTGAGGGCATTGCTTAAAATATGGAATGAAACTGAATGGAATGGAATGGAAAGGACTGGACTAGCACTCTTTTTCATGTATTTGGAATGGCACTCTTACAGGATAGAATCTGCACTCTCTGAGGAAACTATTTTTCTCTCTTGCAAGGGTACCATCAAACGCTCTGCGAACACAGACTGTAGAATATTCCATTTCATTTCACTGCATTTCATGTTTTAAACTACGCCCATGTTGAGCAGAGAATTTACTTAAATAAATGCCAAACAGCACAAGGTTCGCATGGCATGGCTGAAACATATATTTATTTATGGATATGTTCATTTGAGACTATGCTGTATCAGCGTTGGTATAGTCACATAAAGTTATCTCCTCGCTGATATGGTGCTGTTTCAACGTTGAGTGGTAGTTTTGTTGGGAAAATATAAAAAATATAAATCAGTTGGCATATTTGATAAAAAAACGTACGGTTTTCTTCAAAAATTCTGGCGAACTAACTGATGAAAAATAACTACAAGTGTATGAATATTGCATTTTTTTCTTTCTTTCTTTCCATCTTTTTTCTATTTTTGGGTTTATTTATTTATTTATTTATTTATTTATTTATTCATTTTCTTTCAGAGTGTGTTTTGTATTGGTATTTTTTGTTTTTCGCTTTTCACTTAATCTACTTTTTCCTCTGTTTCTCTCTCCCTATTTTTTTTTTTTTTTTTTTTTGCTCAGCTGTTTGCTTGTATGGTTCCATTTTTTTATTTATTTATTTTCTTCTTCTTTTTATTTTTAGTTTATACTCGCTGCTTATATGTAACAGCTATTTTTAAAATCTATTACCAAACAAACAAATGTTTGGTCATCAAAATGTTCTTACGCCCACGTTTTTTCAAGATTTCACAAGAGCTATTGGGTTAAGAACTGTATTTTTGTCAGGTCTACACTTCCTTTGTTTTGTTTCTTAAGGAGCGCCCTTCACAGTTTGTTTGGAAATTCGAGTCTTCAGTTACCTGAATGTGAATTCAACTTTAACGTACTAAATTGTTGAATTGAGGAATTGGTAATAACTAAGTAGTAATTTGATTTGCTCTGAACAATGAAAAATATTTCAACCAAAGAAGCAAAATAATGCAAAGCACAATTATTTTGAAATATCTGCCGATAGGTTTGAATAAAAAGAACAAAAAAAATCAATTAGTTCTTTCTTTTTCTTTTTTTTTCAGGTTAAAACATAAGGTCCTTTTCATAAGAGCTATAACTGAGTCAATGCTTAGCAGCGAAGACTCAGATCAGCCCGTGTATATGCGCAGCCTGGTCAGAGTTTTCGCTTCTCGCTATAGAGATAAAGATGTCATCACAGATGCTTCGTAGGCGCAAGTTGATATGAATCGCTGCTCGCATTCGAAATAAGGTCTCTTTTCTTGCGTCATGGTTGACTATGATTTTTATGAAGCACAATCTTTTCTTCCCGGATGGTTAAACAAGTATTTTCATGAACGACCATGAAAAACAGATTACAACAGAATCATTTCAGAAACATATTTGCATAGACTCGACTTTTCGTCGCATGCGCCCGGATGATGTCCTATTTTGAGCCTTCGATCTAGGACAGAAAACCGTTTCACAGGCGGACGCAATACGTTTGCGCAACTTTTTCGAAATTTTCATTTGCGCGACCTGTACAAATCCTGGAGTCAAATATACATGGGTGTGAGTGATAAAACATATCACGAAGCTTTCACATCCATTTGTGATGCATTTACTGTCAATGTCCGGATCTGCCAACCTATCCGCGGACCAAGGTAAGTCGCGCAAACGTAGCCATATTTTCGACAAAAATGTCGCGTAAACGTTTGCCATAAAAAGTCGCGCAAATGTAGGACATTTCCAGGTATAGTCGCGCAAACGCGCTGCTCCCGCATAGGCAGGTCTAGGATTTCACTTTTGGCAAATATATACCAACTTTTTCTATTTATTTCTATGTTGTTGTTTTTTAACTATTTTATCTTTTTATTTATTTCAGTGCAGTGCAACTATAACGTGACAGTAATCATTTTCTGGCCTCGAAAAAAGTGAGAAACACGGAACAACACATTTTCGATGCCACACACATTCAGGAACTATTATCACGGTCGTTTATTCAGTGAAAACGCAGAATCTTTCATCCATTAAATGTGTAACGACCCTCTGTGAAATGAATTTATTTCCGTATCAATTTCAGGATTTTTACATTCGTAGTTAAAACAGTTATTGTAGGATAACTGATTCACTATTTTTCAAGGTGAGGTATTTAGTCAAATATAAAAAGACTACAAAAATGTAAAAAGAAAAAAAATGTTTGGGATACGTGACTAAGATCAGCATATGCACTCGTTTATTTATTTATTTATTTTTTTCATAGAGTATTTATTGTTTGTTTGATGACAATTGCGCCGCGACACGCCAAAAGCAACAATGTGGCAAGTCCGCCACGCGAATATTCGGATCAGCCTGGGCATGCGCTTACATCTGATCAGAGTTTTCACCGTTGGCATGGAAGTAGCGTAGACCCTTAGCTACCCTAAAAGAGCACTGCAAAGACTGATCAGACTGTCACTTTGTTGGTTTTGTCGTGTCGCGGCTCAAACGAAGCAGACTATGAGAATGCTGATCTGAGTCTTGGTTTACCGGGCAAGCCATTAAACACCATTTCACACGGCGTGGTCAGAATTGTTATTTTCATAAATATTTTTATTATTATTTAATGTTGCTACTGCTGTCTATCTTAATAAATATTATTGCCCTCAATATTATTGTTGTTTTGGTATTGTTATTTTATACTTTATGTTGCTGCTGCTGCAGTTTAATACATGTATTTATCTATTATTAAATTATTATTATTATTATTATTATTATTATGTCAAAATTCTTGGAACTCAAGTTTAAAGGATAGCTAAGAGTCTAAGCTAGCCTCGTGCGGACAGCGAAGGCTCTGATCAGACTGGGCGGATGCCCAGGCTGATCTGAGTCTGCACTGGGCGCATACGCCACTTTGTTGGTTTTCTCGTGTCGTGGCACAAATTACGATGCAGTACAGGGGATATATTGCACTCAGCCTTTCATTATCACCCACCCTGCCATCGCATCAATATAAGCAAATACCACTGAAAGGGAAGTTTTGATAATAATGTTGAACTGGAGCCAGTTCTATAGCAACATTTCATTACTACACTTTAACAGACTCAATTAAACCGAGTCTGCTATTTTCGTTTCTCTGTTGTGTTGGATCTTCCTTCAAAGTTTATTTTATTGCGCACAGCCTAAAAATCGAAATTGAGAGGGAGTGGAAAAATGCTCGTAATCGTCCGTCATGCTTTTTTATTCTGGTGTACAGGAAGATTATTAAACTCAAGATTATGTTTTATTCATACTTAAGGATTAAAATACCGGTAATTTATAATGTCTTAATACAAATACATGTACGTGTGTTTTGATAGGCTTGAAACAAATCTGGCCAAAAGTGATGCTAAAGGAGATCTTCCTTCCGAATTTTATTGAACACAGCCTTTGATCTAGCCTGGCTTCCAGGCTAAATGGTTATATGTATTCAAATGGTACAAGTTTAAAGTAGCTCGTTTTATTCTGAAGGCCAACTGGTCCGAACCGGCAATACTAAAACATAGGGACTGGAGCCAGTCTACCTTTGATCACACTGGTCTGGCATTCAACCTAGGCAACAAAGACAACGTACAGGAAACTTGGTTTCCTCTCTCTAGGATAAGTTTGTTTCAGAAGGTTTGTCTCACGGACCATCCGATCCCCGATTCTTGAAATAGGAATCAAAAGTTTTGCCGATATGCATATTCAAGAAATTGTTGAAAACAATATTTTGGCTACAACGACCATGACAACGAATTGAAGAAACTGTTCTGTTCTGTTTTATTTCTCGTAACGACGTTCCCCAAGTGGCTCAGCGGTACGTAACCATAGTTGCACACACATGGCGCCGAGTGCCCGTCCAAAGATAAACTTATTTTAACACAGTATTTATACAAGACGGAATTTTTTAGAAAATCTGGTCCGACAAAGAGGTCTTAAACAAAGTGTCGGGTCCGTAAGAATGAAAACTTGAAATATGTAAAAACAATCGATTTTTATAGTACGTTGCCTTCGTTGCCTGTGTTGAAAGCTAGACCAATGTGTTTGATTATCTAGAGGGGAAGAGAAAAAAGTCGTCTGTTGTTGATGTGCTTTATTTTAATTTCTGGTGTTCGACAGGAAGATTGTTAAGCTTGAGAAGATGTGTTTATTATAATATAAGGGGTAAATGATTTATTATGGACCGATATGTACACGTGTAACACTGTTTGTATTGGCTTCAAAAATATGTGCCTCGACAAAAATAAATAGTGCCAAACAATCAAGACTTAGATTAGCCTGCGCATAAGTGGAAATGAAGCAGTCTGGTCAGGATACAGTTATTCCTGATATGGGTTACAGTGCAATTCTGATGGAATCGTAGAGAAATGTTTTATTTGTTCTGTATCATTAACTTAATTATTTTCTCTGTTTTTTACAGTCTGACAGAGCAGAAGAAACTACCAGAAGGATTTTCGCCTTCGAACAGGAAACAACTAAATGAGGATCAAGTTTATATTGTCGAAGAACACGAACTAGATAAACAAAAACCAGCTGCACTCTAAATTTGAAAAACTTTTGAAGTCGATTAAATGACGCTATAATTTTAGTACAGAGAACCAAAAGACCATAAGAAACATCAGTGACAAAGTGTTGCTTGGAAACTGTGAAATGTTCTGCGCATAAAACTAGACAGCTGTGTATCAGGAAACGGGCTTTCAACAATTCTTTAAGCAATGGAACCAGAGGTAAAATATAAGATATCTGCAAATAGATCTGGTAAAAGAATTATAACGCAATATTAAATTCGGCTGGCATAATCTGCTAATACAAAACAAATAGTCTATGATTATGGTCTTGTACTAATAACACATGAAAAATGAACTTGTACACAAGAACAGCTCGAATTGATAGATAAAGGAAGAAAAATATTATGTCAGATTCCAATTAAGGAAATTATTCTTTCAGCTTTGAGGATAAAAACGACGGATAATTGTGACAGCACCTCAGATAATTTCAAACAAATATGGCAAATTTCACTAAAAATGACGATCTTCTGTCGGAGTTAAATGATGAGAAAGTGAAATTGATGGCTCCAGTTATCGTGTATGTATCTGTTCTCATGATAATCGGCTCGTTTGGGAATATATTAGTTTGCATCTATTATGGGTGTAAGACAAGGTCCAGTACTAACTCCTTTTTTATTGTTGCCTTAGCTGTGTGTGATCTCATAGTGTGCGTCATTACCATGCCAATAGAGATTGTTGATCTCAGATTTTTCTACATGTTTACTAATGTCCCTGCCTGTAAGATCTCACGACTTGTGAACCACCTCGCTGCCAATGGCTCCGCTGCCATCCTGCTAGCAATAGCATTAGACCGATATAGGCGCCTCTGTCGCCCTTTAAGCCCCCAGTTAGAAATAAGACATGCAAAAATAGCTATTTCCCTTGCGATTGCTCTTGCTGTGGTTCTGTCGTGGCCAGCTGTAATATTTTATGAGCCTGTAATTGTTAATGTGACAGATCCAACCAATGACAGCATCGTCTTGCAAGGGTCTGACTGTACGACGACTAAAGAGGACAAGTATAAATCCTACTTGTGGGCGTTCAATATTTCACAGTTTGTTATATATGTAGTTGCAACTACAATATTGTGTGTCCTGTATTCTCTTGTGGGAAGGTCTATTTATCGATATAAAGGAAGGCGCATAAAGTATGCGTCTACAAAACGTATGGCATATGAAGCCGATACAAACCATGAGACTCCAAATGGTTCCACAGAAACAAGCATACATACAGTTGAAAGTACAACAGAACAAGATAAGACTGACACTAGCCATGATTCTGCTGATGAAAGTAAAGGAAAAATTTCTAAAAGCAGGAAAGGAACATATATCAAGCGACCATTTGTCTCACGTAAATCTCGTGCAAATTCAAAATATAAAACTCCGAAAGACAAAACCCCAGACATCAAAACCGTAAAGTGTACAATACTGATGTTAGTGATAACAATATTTTACATCGTGGGATACCTACCGTACTTGGTATTAGTGATCTGGAGGATATTTCAGGAAGGATATGAAGGTGATATTCTAAGTGATTCTGGTCTTGTGGGATTTCAGATTGGGATAAGATCCTACCTTATTAACAGTGCAGTCAATCCAATTTTGTATGGTTTCTTTAATGATAACTTCAGAACCTTTTTATTCTCAGCATTCTGCTGTTGTTGTGCAAAGAAGCGAGAAAGATTAAGTCCTACAAACAGTATAACCCGTTACTAATAAGTTAGTTATTTGTGTCCGAGCAGGCCCGGATCCAGACCACCATGTGCTGGCGGGACTCTGGATAACTGGTGTGGCTGGGTGGTGCCGAGATATATTTGTGTGAGGGAGGGATGGGGGCTTGAAATATATTAAAATAATGAGATGTCAATTTGATGAGAATATTTGATAATGTCTTTTTTGCATTGCATGTTGTATATATCATTAAAATCGCCTCGGCGAGGTGATTCTAATGAGATGCCACAACATATATTTCAATCTAACCACATGGATAGATTATCTCAAACTGTCATCAGATACTCCTTTTTATCTGGAGGCCTACATATTATACATAACACAGAGGCCCAGATGGCGGCGCTGAAGCACCAAAGCCCACCCCCTGGATCCGGGGATGTGTGTGTGTGTGTGTATGTGTGTGTTACATGTTTTATCATTTTCCATCACACGTCATATGCTAAACTTTAACACTTTAAACGCGCCAGAGACGAAAAAACATGCAGCTGAATTTGCAAACAACGTAGACCCTACATCTATGAGGCGGCTTATAATGACCCGCCTCCTCTATATCTACCCTGTTTGTCCTCTACTCTTTGAATATGATGTAGCTTGAACACAACATTTTTTGTTAAATTTTGCAGACGTTAATTTTGTCATCTGCTGGTTAGACACGCCTGTTAAACGCGCAGTTCTATTCTCACCAGACTGCAAATATAAAAAAATCTATTCAACTAATGAGAGTGACAAAACTACCAGTTTTAAATTAGTTCGGTTACTTCAAAGCAAAATTGAGCCGCGACGCGAGAAAACCAACAATGTGGTCGTTCGCCCAGCGCAGACTCAGATCAGACTGGGCATTCACCCAGTCTGATCAGACTCTTTGCTAAGCGATTAAAGGGTAGCTGAGGGACTAAGCTACCTTCATGCGGAAAGCGAAGACTCTGATCAGACTGGGCGGATGCCCAGGCTGATCTGAGTCTGCGCTGGACGCACGACCACATTGTTGGTTTTGTCACGTCGCGGCTCAATTTTATACAAAGATATGCTTCATATACATAAGTGTATCAGCCGAATTTTGGCTAACTATATGCAGAAGCATAGTTCTTTTTTCCAGCTGGTAACGGAATTCCGCCTTTACCAGGCGAGTCAGACGTGATTCTAGTTATTGGTCATAACACCTTCCATGAACAAAAGAACAATTTTAAGCATTCAGAATTAGAAATAAGCCTCGCTTGTGTATGCGTGCGCTGTAGCAGCCACGGCGTCTACATAGATGTGCTTCACACACACACACACACACACACACACACACACACACACACACACACACACAGAGACACACACACACACATGTATCACGTCCGGTCCTATCTTACATGTGTAAGGATGACATTATTTATGATAAATTGGCACATCTCCATAGTTTTTAGCCATTTTAACACGAAAACCAGCTTATGAGACTTTCTGTTCGCTCCTTCGAACGAACAAGCCCTTCCGAAGTTGGGTCTTCTCTTTAAGAAAAGAATTTTCTCCTCGGGAAGCAAATATTTTCTTCAATAAGAGTTGACCCTCAGGTATAAAGGAAGTAAATATGAGCCGTGACACGAGAAAAACAGCAAAATGGTTGTCCGCCCAGCGCAGGCTCAGATCAGCCTGGGCATCCGCCCAGTCTGACCAGAGTCTTCCCTGTCCGCATGGAGGTAGCTTAAACCCTTAGCTACCCTTTTAGCACTTAGCGAAGTGTCTATTCAGACTGGGTGGATGCCGAGGCTGATCTGAGTCTGTGCTGGGCGCATGACCAGTTTGTTGGTTTTCTCGTGTCGCGGCTCAATTATGAAAATGGCTTAGTTGCTTCCCCTGAAAGTGAACTCATTTATTTTCATTCTTCGATATGAACTTTCCATGATTCGGAATAACAGTATTTGACATGTCAAGCAGGCACTATAGCGGCAGCTTTAGTGGCAGACATGTACATAATTGAGCGCATAAACTTTATAAAAATAAAGTCAAAATATCTATTCTTCTTTTTATCATCTTTGAACGGTTTAATTTTGCGAGCACAGTCCTGAGGCATTGGTGAGGCGGCGGAATCAACGTGCGCACTATGGAAAAGTTAGGAATTTTCCTGAAACCGCCCATTTATTTGTAGCTCTGACAATTGTTTATTAACATTATGCTGATAGTTTAGAGCCATAAGGTAGCCACAATCTAAATGAAAGATTTGTTGACAAAGTATTTAATCGTATTAAACACCCCTGGGCGTTACATGTTAAGAAAGAGGGCGTTATTTAGAGTCTAAGAGAAGTAAATTAGCCACTGCCATTACAGATCAAATAAACAGCATTAAGGTGAATGGATATACTTTTCAGATGAAATAATTCTTTTTTTTTTCTTTTCATTTCTTTCCGTTCTCAAAAAGGGTCTGCTCTTTAGGTAAAGAATTTGCTCCTTTGGGAGCAAATTCTTTCCGTAAAGAGTGGACCCCATTTGTATTATCGACGGTCTCTAGAGAAGCAATTGTGCCCCTTTGTAAAGCTGATACAAAACTCAAAACTCAATATAGAATTATTTTTGGAAAAGAGGCAGGGGGGTATTTGTTAGAGCAGGGGCGTTTATTAGGATTAATACGATATGTACATAATGTTATGTGCATCTGAACGGCATTCCCTTGATAAGACAAAAGTTATAAAAGATAAGACATACTGATAAAACATGAGCCGCGACACGAGAAAACCAACAATGTGGTTGTGCGCCCAGCGCAGACTCAGATCAGGCTGGGCATCCGCCCAGTCTGATCAGAGTCTTCGCTGGCCGCATGGAGGTAGCTTAGCTACCCTGTAAGCGCTTAGCGTAGAGTCTGACCAGACTGGGCGAATGCCCAGGCTGTTCTGAGTCTGTGCAGGGCGCACAACCACAATGCTGGTTTTCTCGTGTCGCGGCTCAGTCATTATACCAAATACACTAACATATTTTACAAAAAAAAGTTTTGTCGACAGAAATGATCACAGTAAAGATTTTACTAATATGCCTGTTTATGGCAATCCTAAGAAAATGTTCAGCGGAAACTGTGGCTACAGCAGCTGCCATGGATAGGCTGGCAATAGTCGAGACTGTTCTAGAGACTATTGTGAAACAAAATCAAGTATTGGGAGACAGAATACAAAAACTGGAATCTGAGCTGCAAAAACTGCAAACCGAAAACTCAGACTTGAAAACGACAGTTGAGAAGTTGAGGGAAGTGCAAATTTCAGAAGAGTTTACCAAAACGGACAATAAAGAAAAATTTGGCAATGGGGAAACTGTTGCCGATAGTGAACTGGGTAAGGAAAAACATTCGTCCAAGTCACGTATCGAAAAACACGTGCGTGAACCAATGATACGAAAAAGTTTGGTTGGTAAAGATCCGGTCCTACAGAAGAAAATGCTTCCAGCGGGTAAGAAAATTAATCTTAGGATAAGTAATAAAACATAAACGTCGGACTGCCACAATTAAGATGAAAGAGTTAAAAGTATTCCGCTGGAGGCGGAAATCATTTTAAAGGTAAATGGGGTTCCAGCCTTTCATTATCATCCTTCCATCGTCCTGATATGATTGAAGTGCTGTTGGAAAGGGCGTAAAATCGCAAGTCATCCATCAATCTAGTATTCTCGTACATAAAAACAGTTTTCACTTTCAAGTTCAATTTTGGGTGCATTGAGAATCTTTTCTACGTTTCTCGGTAAGATGTGTTTTCTTTGAAATACTTTCTTGGCGTGTTTGGTTTGTCGTGTCTGCATCATTCCCCGCCACTAACATTAACGTTCCCATCTACGAATGGGAACGTTAATGTTAGTGGCGGGGAATTATGTTTTCTCGCTGGCTTTCCGTGTGTGTCAGACCGTACGTCATACATACATCTGTCCGTACGTCAATGAGCACCTCGTTTCCATTCGATAACTTAAGTATTTATCGACGGATTTTCTTCAAACTTGATATGTGCATTCGTCTTGGAAGTATTTCGGTTGGGATTTTGGGCTAATTTCGGTATCTTCTGACAGATTTATTGCCCTTGCCAATGTCATAAAACCGGTTTTTTATTTGTAGTTTCAATACACTTTGAAATATCTTTATGAAATTTCACAGAAATGTTTAAAGTAACATAAACTTTCGGTTACAATCAGGAGTTTGTCCGACAGTGTAATTTGCCCCTGCCCCCACGCTTAATACATGTATAAAATCATGAAAAAATAACTATATAAAATCAGAGTTGAAAGGGTTTTTCCTGAAAGTTGACCAACTTATCAAGGCTGTATAAGCTTCCTCAAAACTTTGTCCCCATGAATTAAAACTCTATATGAGCCGCGACACGAGAAAACCAACAAATTGGTCGTGCGCCCCGCGCAGACTCAGATCAGCCTGGACATCCACCAAGACTGATCAGACTCTTTGCTACGCGCTTAAAGGATAGCTAAGGGTCTAAGCTACCTCCATGCGGACAGCGAAGACTCTGATCAGACTGGGCGGATGCCCAGGCTGATCTGAGTCTGCGCTGGGCGCACGACCACTTTGTTGGTTTTGTCGCGTCGCGGCTCATATAAAATCAGAATTTAAAGGGATTGTTATGAAAAATACAAGAAATGGTCCAAAGCAATGAAGGCTCACAGTGATGGTAAGAGTTTTATTCCAAGCAAATTACCTGCCCCTGCCCTGGAGCTGAAAAAATATATAAACTCAGGAAAAAAAATCCATAGATGGTTAAAGAAAGGAAATTGGTTTGCAGTGGCAGGGTAACTCAGGCCCGGATCCAGACCACCACGTACTGGTGGGGCTCGGGTTAACTGGTGGGGCTGAGAGTTGCCGATATGTGTGCGTGTGTGAGGGGAGGGGGCTTGAAAATATTTTACTAATGAATCAGTTGGTGATCAATTGGGTGAGAATTTTTGAGAATGTCTTTTTTGCCTTGAAATATATGTTGTGATCTCATTAGAATCGCCTCGATGAGGCGATTCTAATGAGATTTCACAACATATATTTGAATCTAAACGCATGAATAAATTATCTCAAACTGTCATCAGATACTCCTAATTATCTGGAGGCCTACATATTATACATAACACAGAGGCCAAACGGCGGGGCTGCAGCCCCAAAGCCCACCCGCTGGATCCGGGGCTGGGGTTACTAAACAGTCGTTTATGATTCATTTATCGCATATTGGCGCTTCTTTGGGATCATAGTCTCAGTCATTAAATGTGCAAAAATGAATTTTTCAGGGCACACTTCAGGAACAATAGTGGCTTTCACAGCTTATTTATCACATGATGTTACGGGCCTTGGCGTTGGGCAGGCTATATTGTTTGACAACATTTCAACCAATGTGGGTCGAGGCTACCATAGTACTCATGGAAACTTTGTCGCACCTGTCAATGGTGTTAATGTCTTCAGCTTGACGGCGGCTGCTGCGACAGGAACGGCAGAATATCTAAATGTCGTCAAAGATGGTTCTGATGTTGGTGCCATTTATGTTGACTCACAGCATGGCTTAACGACGAGCAGTGCAGCAGAGCTCTAGATAAGAGGGAGTATTTAGTGATAATTAGGGATAATTTTTGTTAATACTGTATAAAAACATATGTTGTGACCCCTCATCTGAACCGTCTCAACGAGACGGTTCAGATGAGGGGTCACAACATATGGTTTCAATGAGAAATAAAAATAATTATCCCTCAATTATCATCAAATACCCCTCTTATCTAGAGCTCTGAGTGCAGTTCTAACTCTCCAACTTACAAAAGGAAACGAAGTCTGGGTCAAAACGGCATCAGTGTTGTATCATGGGCGTGGAAAATTACATGCCCTCTATACCTCTTTTAGTGGCTGGCTGTTGGCTTAGATGGACGTATTTTTTGTTAGTTGTTTACACTCTTTATTTCCTGACGTTTCGGCCTGTACCGGCCTTCTTCAAAGGAAAATGCAAGAAGAAACTACACTCTTTATTTCCTGACGTTTCGGCCAGTACCGGCCTTCTTCAAAGGAAAATGCAAGAAGAAATTACACTCTTTATTTCCTGGCGTTTCGGCCTGTACCGGCCTTCTTCAAAGGAAAATGCAAGAAGAAATTACACTCTTTATTTCCTGACATTTCGGCCTGTACCGACCTTCTTCAAAGGAAAATGCAAGAAGAAATTTCACTCTTTATTTCCTGACGTTTCGGCCTGTACCGGCCTTCTTCAAAGGAAAATGCAAGAAGAAATTACACTCTTTATTTCCTGACGTTTCGGCCAGTACCGGCCTTCTTCAAAGGAAAATGCAAGAAGAAATTACACTCTTTATTTCCTGACGTTTCGGCCTGTACCGGCCTTCTTCAAAGGAAAATGCAAGTAGAAATTACACTCTTTATTTCCTGACGTTTCGGCCTGTACCGACCTTCTTCAAAGGAAAATGCAAGAAGAAATTTCACTCTTTATTTCCTGACGTTTCGGCCTGTACCGGCCTTCTTCAAAGTAAAATGCAAGAAGAAATTACACTCTTTATTTCCTGACGTTTCGGCCTGTACCGGCCTTCTTCAAAGGAAAATGCAAGAAGAAATTTCTTCTTGCATTTTCCTTTGAAGAAGGCGGGTCCTACTAAAGACAGAAAAGAACTTTTGCCACCGAAAAGGACCGAAAAGAACTTTCGGGCACCGAAAAGGACTTTCTAAATGCCATTTTATGCTCTAAAAACGTTTGAAAAAATATATAGGGGTTAAAATATTTTATTTATAAAAACAATTTTCTAGAATATCAAGTGAAAAACGCCCTTTTCGGAGCCCGAAATTCGGCATTTGCGATGTCCTTTTCGGCACATGGCAAGAAGTGGAGTCCTTTTCGGTGCTATAATATTTTGGGTGAATTTTTAGAATGAAGATTCTACAATTCATAAAATTATTATTCAAGCGCTGATTAATATCATGATGATATTAAAAATTCTAAAACATATGTTTTATATGGCATTTAATGGCAAATAAAAGTCCTTTTCGGTGCCCGAAAGCTCTTTTCGGTCCTTTTCGGTGGGGTAAGTCCTTTTCTGTCTTTAGTAGGACCGAAGAAGGCCGGTACAGGCCGAAACGTCAGGAAATAAAATTTTCTTCTTGCATTTTCCTTTGAAGAAAGCCGGTACAGGCCGAAACGTCAGGAAATAAAGAGTGTAAAGAACTAACAAGCAATTATTGATTCTTCCTAAGAAGAAACCAGAGATTTGATAGGTATTTTTTGTTTTTGTTTTTTCGTGTAAACTAAAAATAAAAGAATTTTGATAGTATATGGATGAAGTAAACAGGAGCAAATAAAAGTTTTGAATAAAAGTACATTAATTATGCAAAGTTTGTTCTAATTATGCGAAGTTTGTTCTAAATATAAAGCATGTAGACCACATGCGAAATTACGTAAAAATAAACAGGAGATTTAGCAGCTAAGTTTTACTTCCTGGTAATTAAGAGGTGCATGAAAACGAAGCATCATAGGCCTGTTTTTCCCTTTTTGTGCAAGGAAACTTATTTATGCAAACCTTTCTTTTATTTAAATAGAAATTCATAAGGTTATGCACAAGATAAAAAATAAGAATGAGCAATCAGAAAATCTTGTATTTCTCACCCATTCTGAGAAAAAAAAAGAAAACAATCAGGAATTCCGTTTGCATCAAAGTCCAAACAGACTTTATTCTCAGGTCAAACATTGGGGCATACGGAGTCATTATCCAGAGCTATGATGTTCATACATCAAATAGTCTTCAAAATATAAGGCAAAATCACTGGATCAATGAAATATAGAAAACTGTGACCTACTTTCAGTTGGGTTAAACATCTGGTCATACTGAATAACTATCCCAAGCTATCATGTTCATACATATTAGGCAAAATCAATGGCCCGGCATGCATCACTGCATTCAGTAGATCTTCCCCAGATTAACTAGGGAACAAGTTTGAAGACTTTTTTCTTTTCGTTACTTAGAACCTGAGCTAAGTGCAACAGGTGAATTTTTTTTCTCTGTTCAATGGTTCATGAAATATAGGTCATGCCCAATATGCATTGCTGCTGTCAGTAGATCGTTCCCATTTGTGTCTATGGAGTATGTTTGAAGACTCTAGCCCTTGTGGTTACTTAGAAACTGAGCTAAACACAACAGGTAAGTGTTTTTTTCTATGTTCAATCAACCATGAAATATAAGTCATGGTCCATTATGCATCACTGCTTTCAACAGATCTTCCCCAGATGCACATATGGAGCAAGTTTGAAGACTCTATCCCTTTTTTGTTACCTAGAAACTGAGGTAAACTCAACAGGTAAATATTTTTTTTCTATCATCAATAATCCGTACAATATAGGTCATGCCTTAATATGCATCACTGCTTTCAGTAGATCTTCCCCAGATATATCTATGGAGGATGTTTGAAGACTCTGTCCCTTTTGGTTACTTAGACACTGAGCTAAACGCAATAGGTGATTTTTTTCTATCTTCAATGATCCCTGAAATTTAGGTCATGGCCCAATATGCATCCCTGCTTTCAGTAGGTCTTCCCCTCTATTGAACAAGTTTGAAAGACACTATACCTTTTGGTTACTTAGAAATGAAGCTATACGCAACAGGTGAATATTTTGCTATTATGCCAACATGTACACACATCAAGCAATTGCATGAGCTCTACTTTGCTTTGCCAAGTCCCACTATAAATGATTGCTTTTTCAGCTGATGATAACATGTCTGTAAACAAACTACAGGTCCATTGACAGAACTTTTTAGACCATCCAGTCTTCATTTATTTATTTCCTTTTTTTGTATGATTCAGCTGGAATTCAAATCCATGACTTCCTGCACCCTCCACAATCTCACCTATTAGGGAACCGGCAACTAGCAATTGATGGGTATCTTTTTTTCAAATCAGGGAACCATAAGGCAGTGAAAGAAGCAGTATGGGCTCTCCCTTTCATCAGCTGTGCCCAAGATACAGTGGGCCTCTAACCTCCATCGCCCCTACAGCCACTAGGCTATGGGAAACCTTTACCAATTTTTACCCTTTGAGAAGGAAGGCAAATACAGTTAACTCTTGATATCTCAAACACTGATATCTCAAAGTAGCCTCTCACATTAGAGACATTTTCTATTTTTATTTACATTTCAACTCCTGTTATTTCAAACTACTGATACCTCAAAGTAAATTTTCTGCAACCAGAAAATTTACTTTGAGATATCAGTAGTTTTGAATAAACTTCCACCTTGAGATACCAAGAACTGACTGTAGATGTCAGTAATCTCCCCTTGAGCAGCATTCACACACCTTGTAGTTATAAATGTGATGGCAGTTGATGAAAAACAAACACACTTTGAAACAGGAAATCTTTATTTCCACTGTTCTTGTATGACATAATTGATCAACCAGAAACAGCCACTCTGAGCTTACAAACAAATGAAACTTTTCTAATCTAGAAGATCCAATCAACACCAGTCATGTTACCATTTACACCAGTCTATTTTAATCCATTGCACTCTGGGTATTTTTTGTCGTCTGCTGAATTGTTGTCTGCATCAAAACTCAAGAATATTTTGACAATATTGGTCTAACTAACTCTTGTAGAAATGATGTCTAGGCAGCAAACAGTTTGGATCTCAGGTCAGGCCCCACGTTTGTGGGGCCTGATCTGGATCCAAACTGTTTGCCCAGATACCCCTGAAGGGGTATCCCGAATGGAATGGGTTAAGATTTACACATTCCACACCAGTCTGATGATGATCAGACTTGCAGAGAATATAAGCTGCAATGGGACAAAACCAACAAAGTGGCATGTGTGCCATGCGAAGACCCAGATCAACATGGGCAGCCACACAGTCTGATCAGTCTTTGCTGTGTGCTTAAAGGATAGCTATGGGTTGAAACTAGCTCAACGCGGACAGCAAAGACTCTGATCAGACTGGGCGGATGCCCAGGCTGATCTTAGTCTTTGCTTGTCTCACATTGCACTCTGTTGTTTACATCATGTGGCGGCTCATATCTAACTGTGGTTAAATGGACTAGTGTGAATTTTATCATGATACTGGAAGAATAGATCTTTTCACATCTAAAGTTATAGGGTGTTGCTGCTCTGCACGAGATAAAATACCAGACAGCAATGTTGTGCTGCAAGTAATAAGCAAATAGAAAGGTCACCATTAGAAAATTAGGCTCACCAGAGCTTTTTCCATTTTATTAAGACCTGTAAGAGGTTTCAATATGGTAAAATGATGGCCAGAATTTGCACAGCTGAGCTCTCTAGTCAATGAAACAGAGTTCCAGATAATTTGTTGTTGTTTTTTAAATATAATCCAGATACATGTGTAATATGTTTTTAAGACAATTCAGAGGCACACATAATTTGTCTTATTTCTCAAAAAATGCTCATTAACGTTAAGTGTGTTCACAAATGTTGAAAATAAGAGATCATAATATGAGCCACGACACAATGCCAACAAAGTGGCAGGTCAGTCTGGGCATCTTCCCATTCTGATCAGTCTTTACTGTCCGCATGGAGCTAGGTTAGACCTTAGCTACCCTTTAAAAGCACAGCAAAGACTCTGGTCAAACTGTGCAAATGCTCAGGCTGAACTGAGTCTTTGCTGGGTGCATATGCAACTTTGTTGGTTTTGTCGTGTCACTGCTAATTATTTCAGTCTCAGTGGAGTCTTGGCTCTTGGGGTAATAATATTATATCCAAAATAGCCAGTATAGACAGAGCCCTAGATAAGAGGGAGTATTTGGTGATAATTAGGGATAATTTTTGTTAATTCTGGATAAAATAACATATGTTGTGACCCCTCATCTGAACCGTCTCGACGAGACGGTTCAGATGAGGGGTCACAACATATAGTTTCAATGAGAAATAAAGAAAATTATTCCTTAATCATCATCAAATACCCATCTTATCTAGGGCTCTGTACAGAGTTTCCAGTATCTTCGGTGGATAGGTACACTTTCAGGGAAACCATTTCCAATTTTGCTTCCCTTCTCATTGGGGATTAACTCTTAAAGCAGTAATCCTGCCCAAATTTCATATCCTCAAAATCTGTGTAGAATGTTTTTATGAAAGTAAAGCCATTATAACTCTGATTTACATTCACTTCAAGACTCATTTACAAACGGGAATGAGAATGTTGGTTTTACTGTTAGTCTGTTTTATTTATAGTGACCCGAAAAAAAAACATGAACAGTGTCTATGTTACTCAACTCGGTTTACACACTAATTGAGCATGTCTAAAAGTGTTTAAGCTTTCTAAAAGACTAAGAAGGTAAGTTTACGGTCATTTTAGATAATAAATGGAATGGGTCATTTGAGCAGTACTGCTTTAATAATTGCTCAGATGCTCAGGGAGGCGAACAGGAAGTTACTTCCCTTTAATATAACAGCACAAAAGAAACATGGATGTGTATCCAGTAATACTATTTATCATATGACATCGCATCTGAGAGTGTAATAAAGCCATGCATTAAACACGATAATCCACTAGTGGATTAAATATGCAAATTACGTCAAAACGTTATACGTTGACGTCCATGAAAATGTCACGTTTTCTTGTGGCAAAATCATGACGTTTTAGTGCAAAATTTGCTAATAAAATGCGATTTTAGTGTCATATGATAAATACAATCTTGCATTCGTGCTCCTGTATTACTGAATTTATTAAACTTGTTGGGGAAAACCAATAAGATGCTCGGCAATGCCTCGCATCTTATCTTTTTCCCCAACTCGTTGAATAAATTCAATAATACATGAGCACTCATGTAAGATCATCTATTTATTTCATGAATTGTTTTTAGGACTCTTTCGGGGAAAACCCTAAAACTCTAAAGAGGGGACACCTAAAATAATAACCATAATTATCTTAAAAATGGAACAGTTTCATTTCACAGCGCAGTAAGGCATCCAAAGACGCAGAGGAATTGGCAAACAGTGTAAGACATGATCAGACTGAGGAGCAGTCTGAACTGGGTCTGCACTGTTTGCTTCCACCTATCTGTCCCTATACTTAGACTTAGTAAAGGAGCAGTCTGATCTGGGTCTGCACTGTTTGCTCCGACCTATCTGTCCCAATACTTAGAACTGGTACAGTAATTTTGACACTTTTTTTTTACAGCATTTGAGTAGTTCTTTCTCTGTTAATCAAGATCATAAATAAGCCATGTCCACTTTAAGTAACTATGCCACTATGACAACGAAAGGTTAGAAACTTGACCTATAGAATTTTACACAATTTCATTTATCCCCATGCCTTCTCGGCACATTATGATTATTATTATGCTGACTTTATGATGACTTGTAGTGAAATGTTTTATAAACTTAATATCAAATCAATGCATTTTGTCAATGATTAAGGTGTCACATCTGTAATATTTCTGAAGAAAAAGTTTATCATAAACTGTGTAGTTAAAAGCTGGCGCCCAGTTGTTCGTAGCATTGTTAGCTTAACAAAGACATTACTAAAGAATTTGTTTAGTCTTCAAGTATATTTAAAATCAAGTGTGTGATATTTTTTGCTGAAAAAAGTGAGGAGCTTTTGAAATGCAAAAGCCCCTCACATTTTTTCCATAAAACAAATGGCAGTATATCTGCATATGTTTGAAAATTTATCGACTCATAAACTGATGACGTAATTAATTTTGAATAACTGGGCCCAGGGCTCTAGTATGTCTGCACAGACTGCCAAGTCTTGAGGCCTGAACTCAGTGAGTGAAACTTTTGATACATGCTGACGTGGACGTTAACCCAGTTTAACACACAGCACTTTGCTTCCCATAGCCATTCCATACATATGATATCAATGGCTTCCTTGTTAACTGTTTGTTACTTTAATCACCTTTATTATCACCTTACCACCATCATTCAACCATAAGCTGAATTTTATTCCTAATTTATGTCAATCCAATCTGTCTACACTCTACCCACATCAAACAAAACCAAAAGCCTTAGTTTTGATTGCTAGCAACAGTTTAGTTTTCAGTATATTTTTTGACGAGTACAGGGGGATGTAAAGTCTGGAGATACATGTGTTAGCCGACGGCAGGTGGAACTCGTCGGCTGGTCTGATTGTAATGCTGGGCATGGGCTGAAAACCTTCCTCACTGGCAGGAAGAGCGGGGCTTGATGTCCAGAAGTACACCTGAAACAGAAAGCAGACAAAGAATTGACATATTGTTTTTGACTTGATTCTTCTGAAGAAAATAGTGCATGCCTTATGGGTGCCCTTCCCCAAATTCAAGTGCGTGCAAAACATCTTGAGAGTATCCTAAGTGCTAACTGTGAAACTGATGACAACAAAAGTGGTGAAAGCTTGTTTATGTCAACATGCATTTAGGGTATTATACAAAAACTCCTTTGTTTTACAAACTGATAAAATTTGATCAACAATATTGCAATGACCTCACAATACATGTAATTTGATCTCACATATAACATGTATCGATCATACTGCACATATGCAGGTTCTTAACAGGTTTTTGTATGACAAAGCTAATTTGACCTAAGGCACTCAACTCTTTTGGCGTCATTGTCGCCCAGATGCGACTGCTAGGCAGAAGGCCATAGTCGCTTTAATGCAATCAGCACAGTCTGGTTAAAAAATTCCATTTAACATTACCAAGGGAAATAATTCAAAGTCTATACGACCAGATTATGCAGATTATGGCAAATAATATTTTTTTCGCAAGAAAAACAAGATTTGGCTGTTTTGATGAAATTTAGATACTTTCAAGAGTTTTTATTAACCAGAAACACCCAGCTTGTAAAACAAATTTAGAGCTGGAAAGAGCATTTCTATAAAAACTTGGTGCTGAAAGAGTTAAATTTGACAGAGAAGCTTGAGTTTTGCTGATATGCAAATAAGTGAAACATTATTATACATGTATCTGTCTCCTATTTTAGTGTTGTTGTTTTTTTTTTTTGTTTTTTTTTGGAAAGTATGAAGGTGGACAACTCTATCAAATAGAAAATTCAAATCAACTAATACAAAATTTTCTCAAATGACCTTGTTTGCAGGAAAGACTTCTCTACAAGCAGGATCATTTGGACACTGATTCAAGTTTTGATGTTCGCAGGTCTTACAGAACGTTTTCTCAATACATGGTTCACAAATATGTCCCTCAAGGACTAGAAGAGTATGAAACACTCACCAGGTCCTGTCTCTCATGGTTACTCATTTTCTCCACCACCGACCAGAACCAACGCTTGAACCGCTGAACTTTCTCATTGTTCTCCCCTGAAATGTCAATGTCAAGCATGCTGAATAAGACAAGGGTTTACCATTACCACTTTATATATACTGGTATGACCAGTGTTCCATATAAGAAGAGTTAACAGGGATAATGTAGGGAAAATTTTCCATATTTTTCCACACAAACATATTGTTACGCCTTCTTAGAACCTTCTCACCGAGACGGTTCTTATGAGTGGTCACAACATATCAGCCGGGACAAGAAAAAACCAACAAAGTGGTTGTGCACCCAGCACAGACTCAGATCAGCCTGGGCATTTGCCCAATCTGATCAGAGTTTTCGCTGTCCGCATGGAGGTAGCTTAGATCCTTAGCTACCCTTTCAGCTGTTAGTGAAGAGTCTGATCGGACTAGGTGGATGCCCAGGCCGATCTGAGTCTGTGCTGGGCACATAATGACTTTGTTGGTTTTCTTGTGTCGCGGCTCATATGTTTTTGTTGAAAAATAAGGAAAATTACCTCTTAACAGTTACTGTCCTCAAAACCCCACCTTATCTGGAGCAATGAGTTCACCTTTACTTTATGTCCAGTATAATAATTCTAAGAAATACAAATGAAAAACCCTTCTTCAAGAATACATTTAACTGTGAAATATTTCTTTTTCTCCGAAATACTGGTTTCTTGTATTTATGTTTTATTCTGACAACTCATTGACAGCAAAGGCAGAAAATTTATTTTCTAACCTCATTCTAAGGCTATTCTAGTATATTCTATAAGATATGCATATTTAATACCTAGAGAACAGCTAACAAATCTACGGTTCATGGAGTGCATAAATATCTGCATACACACATCCAAACCATGCATGAGGGGTATTCTAGACCCAGTTGTTCAAAACTAACGAAACATTGAATTTTCATATGCATTTTTAGTCGAAAACATGTGAGGAGCTCTTACAAAGCAAAAGCTCCTCACATTTGTTTCATCAAAAGAATTACTCCTCTTGATTTTATGAGTACTATAAGACTCAAATCCTTGACTAACAACCTTATTAAGCTAACAAGCCTCTGAATGACTGGGCACAGGAGCCAAAAAAAAAAGAACGTCTCACGGGTAAATTATTTTGATAACCTTACCACTTTCATCATTAAAGGAAGTATAACCAATCAGGGTCTGCACATTTATTGTTCCTACACCATTAAGTAGTAGTCTAAAGTCTTCTGCTGTCAATCCTTCTAAAGAATTTGACGGGATCACGTCAAACACTCCAGTTCTGATTTTCTGTAATTAAAAAAAAAGTTTTTTGAGTCTCATTCTGCCTCAAGATTCCAATGTATAGATGGATAGATGACCTGGGGTTTTACAGCTCTTTCAACAGTATTTCAGTCATATCAAGCCTATGGAATCCAATGGAAAAGTGAAAATGAAAATGGATGACTGATATTTTACATCCTTTTCAACAATACTGCAATTTTGCATCCTTTTCAATAACATTTGGTCATAACGAGCTGCTAGAACGGTGGCAATAAGTGCAATGATACCCTGTTTGTAGTTGAAAAGAATTCCGCCTCCAGTGGATTATGAACGCAGGCCCCTGGCTGAGCATGCAAGTGGTAACCCACTGACCTACCAGTGCTCCAAACATTCAAATGTAAAACTACCTGACCAAAACAGGTCATGATATTATTCATGCCATCCCATTTTAAGATCAATCCTTTATATAATCCAGGCCTTCTGATACCCTAATGTCATCAGCTTATTTCAATTGTTAACCCTTAAGCTGCCTGCAAATTCAACTATTTTTATTTCTAGCATATTTTATACCTTGTACCAAATAAATTTTACCAGGACTCCCAAATGATAAGCACAACGACACCTAGATGATAATGAGCCACAACACAAAAAACCAACGAAGTAGCATGTGTGCCCAGCAAAGACTCAAATCAGCCTGGGCATCCGCTCAGTCTAATCAGATACTTCCTTGTGCGTTTAAAGGGTAGCTAAGGGACTAAGCTACCTCCATGCTGACAGCGAAGACTCCGATCAGGCTGGGCAGATGCCAAGGCTGATCTGAGTCTTCACTGGGCGCACATGCCACTTTGTTGGTTTTGTTGTGTCGGGGCTCATATCTCTTGGACTTCCTGTACAATTAAACCGACCTTAAGTGCTTTCTCTGCCACCTTCACCATTCTGCAGTCGGCATATCGTCGGACATAATCATGAACATTTTGTGCTGTGACTTCAATGTCAGTGCCGCCAGGAATCAACTCAACTTGTTCTCCACCCTGTTAAAATATACCCGTAGTTAGTAGTCACTCACTAGCATCTACTGCACTGTACCGGTATAGTTCCAACAGCCTATTACCAGTGCAGTTCAAAACAAATAACTGGCTGACAGCATATGCAGAGAGGAGTTTATACATCAATAATCTTTGATGCTGACATTGTATTCATACGCAACTTTCTCTTCTAACTACCATTTTCTTTTTCCCTCCAATCCGTAACACTAAAACTTCTAACAGAAATTCAGACTGAAGCCCAAAATTTCTCATGGGACTTAAGAAAGCGCATGTGTAACATTATGACATAACATCAGCATCCTATCAAGCATCAGTTGGTAATGGCTTCAAAATTTGCGGCACCCTCTACAGTATTTTTGTCTGAAACACTTCTGGAGTGTTCCCAGCTTTTCAGGCATACAGTTGTTTAAATATTGTTTAAACCATACTTGTAGCACTTTGGGTATTATTAAGTATTTGAGTGATCCAGTCAATAAAATCCCCCAAAACAGAAAGTTCATCCTATGAATGGCAGACCTGGCTCCGAAGTTATAAAACTTTTTTCATGCTCAACTCAGCTGAGCATGAAATTTTACCTGCTAACAAATAGCAAATTACTGATAAGTGCAGTTGTTTTCATGCTCAGTTTAGGTGACTATGTAATTTTCTCTGCTTATGAATATGAAAATGCCAACATTAGTTGGCATTTTCATATTTATCAGCAGAGAAAATTTCATGCTCAGCTGAGTTGAGGACAAAAAAAGTTTTATAACCCCGGGGGAAAAGAGAACCTTTTCACCTTATCCTAGCCCTTTTGCACAATGAGACTCAAATATTCCTTATACATACCTCCTCAGGACAAGCCTCAACACAAAAGTTCATATCAAGGGCTGTGAACATCAAAGAAGCATCCTTGGTCTCAGAGTCAACCACTAGCTGACGCAGACTCTCGTACATCACTGGGTCAAAGAATGCCAAGTCGTGCCAGCTTATCTTACGACCCAGAATATATTTTAGCACATGACGATTTAAAAATAAAGGACACATCTCGTTTTGGAGTAGACACAGCCCAATTAGTCTGAAAAATGAAATCACATGAAACTGAGACAATGCTCCAGATAAGCTATGCTTAAAGATTCCTTCACATGAGCAAAGTTTCTTTGTCATAGAAACTTCAGCAAAGAAAGTTTGCCAAACATTTTGCATTCACACATAGCAAATTATTTGTCAAAGAAAAATCTAACGAAGAATCGTTGTCAAATAAACTTTGGCAATGAAATATTTGCAGCAGTGTTCACACGAACAAAGATTTATCAAAAAATGTAACCTGGGCATATTTACTTTACCTGTGTGAATGGCAAACTACGCCACATTTTCTTTGTTAAATATACTAGGTTCAAAATAAACCGATCTGATATCTCCATAGCTAATTTCTTTGTTACATACTCTATGACAAATTTTTTGTTCACTGGCACAAAGTTTGTTTGTCAAATAAACTTAATCATATAAATTGACAATGAAAATGTGGGATATATTTTCATTCACCTGAGCATATTTTTTCTATGCCAAACCTACTTTGTCACAAAAACTGCCCATGTGAATGAAGCTTAACAAACAGGTTGTGATAAACAAGCCTATGAGCAAAACAGGTCTAATATACCCCGGCAAATGCCACTCCTTTAAGTACTCAAAATTTGATAGATGGATGGATGACTTGCAATTTAAAGTCCTATTAACACTGCGATTTTACATCCTTTTAACAGTATTTCAGTCACATCAGGACAATGGGAGGGTAATAATGAAAGGCTGTTTGCAATGGAACCCGACTTACGGTTATACAGATTTCCGCCTCCAGTGGGTCTGGAATCAGGGACTGCTACAAACAACTTTAATGCTGATTTTACTGTGACTTCTGACCTTTAAGTCAGCAGCATTGGAATGACAGCTAATCTAAATCAACCTTGATGTGAACATAGCTTATAATGATCCACATTTTTCTGTTATAAGATGGAGGTTTTTCCTTTCCAGAACAATACAAAAATCTAGATCTGTATTGTGAAATGGATCAAAATTTTTGAGACAGTTTTGGAAGGGAAAAACCCATCTTAAAGCAGAATTTCATAAGACTGATTTAGATATTTAGGGTCATTCTAGAAAGAAGAAAATCCCTGTTTTATGGCAAAAAAACTTAAAGCTTACCTGCCCACATTTCTAAATGCATTTAGTCTCTCCTGTGACCCTTTCCCTGGCCTCGGAGAATAATAACCCCGCTTTCCCGGCTGCCAGAACAACGGCAGTTTGTCGTCCAAGTCGTCGTCATCTTCAACGTCGCTACGACGATCCGATGACGAGCCAACCTTCTTCTTTTTGTCATCTCTACTGGTGGAGGAGAGGTTAAAAATATCTAGGTCTAGTAAAGCTTCTGCGTTCAATTCCCTGTAATTACAAGTAAAACATTTCAAAATCAAGAACTGACATAAGTCTTGCATCTGAATAGGTTGCTGCATTCTTCACACCTTGCTAATTACTTGTGCTACAGTTTCATTTTTTAGCCTCATAATTTTAAGCATTAAGATGAATGAAGAAGTGTCTCAGGGGAGCCATCTCTTCCCATTTCAATTTTGCATCTCTTCTTAATTTGGTGAGTGAAAAAACTCGGGTTTAACGTCCCACCAACAACGAGGTTATATGGAGATGGGACCTCGGTTTAAAGTCTCATCCGAAAGACCGGAGAAGTGGGGGATCGATCTTGGGACCCCTGGATTGGTGGTCTGGAGTGTTATCTTAATTGGGTTCAACTCTTAAAGAAGAGAATTTGCTCCCAAAGAAGCAAATTCTTTTCTTTTACAGTAGAACCCTTTTGGAAGGGCTATGTCTGCTAGGGAAGAAAACAGGAAGTCACAAAATTTGTTGACTGATTGACTGATTTGATGCTTAATGTCCACAGTAAACAGCTATGGTCATGTCAGGACAGTCAGTTAACCTAACCACACTATTCCTGGGCAGGCTTAGACCTCCTAAGCAGTTAACCAGTAATAAGTGCACATACTTTCACCAGTAACCGGCCCTTGCCCTTCTTGAATCAGCGGAAGGAGAAACGGAAGTATGTGGCCAGACCTGGTATCGAACCCAGGACCTCTGACTTATGAGTCAGGTGCCCAAAGATTGCGCTACACAGCCCGGTCACAAAAGTTGTTCCCCTTTGTGAAAAGGTTCCCCTTTATGAAACTGGCATAAAAACATGAAAGCATGCCCATACTCCTCAATCGTCAAAATAGTAAAACATAAGCAAATACAGCTGTCAATATTTCCCAGATGATGCATTTTTTCATAGCAAATAATGGACAAATAAGAATAAAATAGTTTTATCACCATTATTTTTCTCATCTTTTCAACTTGGTATAAAATCCAGTCGACCTACCTATTATGCTGCATGCATATATCAACAGCCTCATCCACTCGCTGTCGGAGAGTATCCTCTGAAGTTAACATCACTAACAGCTGGGCGGGGGACAACTCCAGCAACATTCCTGTGATCTTGGGTGCTAGGGACTGAAAACAGAAATTATTGATACCTTCAGTCAACAAGACAATCCAATGAATGTATATCTCTCACTGAATTCATTCAATGAATTTATATCCCCCACTCGATTCAAGGTCAATCTACTTCATTAGAACTTGACACAAGATGAAGGGTTACAATTTCAGCGGAAGCAACTTTGCAGTTTTTCATTTTTGCCTCCCCTTAAAGCAGATTCTTTCCTGTAAGAGTATACCAATTTATGTAAAGGTTTTGCTGCCCATGGAAGCAAACAGGAAGCCATGAAAGTTGTTCCCTTTGTAAACACGGCACAAAATCATGTAGGTATACCCATACACCTAAGTTTGGCTGTAACATAATTATAAAAGTAGTTTCAATGTGATGTACATGCAGATTATTTATCTATTTAACTTTGTCAAGTGGGTAAATTAGGGGCAATAACTTGGCATATCTCAGGCAAGGTTCGAAATTAACAGTAGCAAGTAGCAAATTTGCCACCTAAAAAGCTCATTTGCCACCTGAAGAAAAAGTGGGTAGCAAAAAGTTGCTGCCGAGGAATTCTTTAGTAAAAGTTAATTTCTTGGAAGTACTAGCCAATTTTCATTAAAATACTGCTTCTATGCATAAGACAAAACATAATTCCATAAGGTCAAAGGCATTATCAATGCCTTTGACCTTATGGAATTTTGTTTGGTCATAAATCTGAGGATTGTGTAGTGGCAAGAAGACTGTTTTTTGCTACCAGGTACGTGATTTTTGCTACTAGCTTTTATACCAGGTAGCAATTACTTGCTACCTGCGAAAAAAGTTAATTTCTAACACTGTGAGAAAATCCCATTTTTTGAAAGTTGCAACTGCACCACTATAACATGGAAAGCAATTTAGTTTATGTTTCATCAAATCAAATTTGGTCCATCACAGGCCTAATTACAGCCAATAGACTAATTGAATGAGTTCAAATCAATTAAAGGTGTAACTCTGGCATGACTGAGGCAATTCCAACAAGGCTCAACCCTATTGAAAATGGTAGAGTTGCTTCCCCTAAAACCATATACATTCACCTTAAAAGAAGAATAAGCAATCTGGAAATGGATTGACTGATTGATTGATTGATTGATTGGTTGGTTGATTTGTTGCTTTACGTCCATGGTAAACAGCTATGGTCATGTCAGGACGGTCAGTTAACCTAACCACACTATTCCTGGGCAGGCTAAGACCTCCTAAGCGGTTAACCTGTACTACTTGCACATACTTTGGTCAGTAACTGACAAACTGCCCTTCTTGAGTAAGCGGAAGGAGAAACGAAAGTATGTGGCCAGACCCGGTATCAAACCCAGGACCTCTGACTTATGAGTCAGGTGCCCTACCGAATGCGTCTGGAAATGGAACTTTACAGAGTTTAGTATAAAACTACTTACTGGCTGTAAATTCCTAACTCTAGGGTATAATCTTTCACCTAACTGTCGTCTATACTGTGATAATGTCTCGCTACTAGAATCTGACGGCAGTTCAGGGTTCGACAGAGCACTAGGACTAGTATCAGATGGCATGTAAAATGGTGGAGCATCGTATGATAGTGTGCGCCGAGAGTCCCGCTCCCGACTACTACGTCTCTGGGCAGATGATGTTCTCTGCCTTTCTCGTTCTCGTTCCCGCTCTCTCTCTCTTGTTCGTAGTCTCTGAATCAGATCTGCATAGACAAATGTCATTCATGCTATTAAGTACAAAGCTTGTGTCTGAATTAATCATAATAGCTACTTTAATGGCTAAGTTATTTACATTATTTAAGACTCTCACTGCCCTAAGAACTGAGGAGCAGTGGTAGTGTAGTGGTTAAAGTGTAGTCTACCAATCCAGGGATCACAGATTCGACCCCCTCATCCGGTCTTTCTGAAGAGACTTTAAAAGTTCCCATATCCATATAACCTATGTGTTGGTATAATGTTAAACCGGAGTTCACCCCCTCACTCACCCTAAGAACTGTTAATCTCAAATATCCAGACAAGTTTGCTTATTTCTCCATTAAACATTTATTGTGCTCCTCATTAGAACTGTTTCAAGAAGGCATTTTTAAAAGTGGCTCTGTGACAAATTATTAATGAGTGCTAGCAAAACATTTTTCTTGAGCAATTAATAGAAATTATATCACCCTTACCAGAAAACCCAAAATTTAGCACAAAATATTTTGTATTGTGTGAGGTCTACAATAACAGTATTGCAAAAGTAGCTTTTATCCGGCTATCTGATTGCTTGATGAAAAAATACACGTGAATCATAATTTGACAAAACCAACAAAGTGACATGTGCACCAAGCAAAAACTCAGATCAGCCTGGGCAACTGCCCAGTCTGATCAGAGTCTCGATCGTCACTGCTGGCATGGAGGTAGCATAGACTCTTAGCTACCCTTTAAGTGTGCGGCAAAGACTCTATCAGACTGGGTGGATGCCCAGGTTGATCTGAATCTTTACTTGGTGCACATGCCACTTTGTTGGTTTTATCGTGACACTGCTAACATGTAGAATATTCTCATTAACAATCATGTAGTTTGTTTTCAACAAACTGGCCCAAGGCATTAACCACTTGGCCATGATAATCAGGCCCTGGCCATCTGTAAAGAAAAATAAAAACTTACTATACTGTAACTTGCCTGCACTGCCACCCACCATAACACCGTCTAGAGATGGTAATTTCTCTTGGGACAATACAGCCTGCAAACATTATTCCTCTTTTGTTAATTTTACTGTTTTACAACAGACTTCAAACTCTGCGCAAAAGCTGATATTCACAGTTCACATTTATATGAACTTTTGCAGAAGTTTGAATTTATCATTCTCTGAGATGTGTTGCTTGTTTCTAAAGTACATATACCATATACTCGTTGAGACGGTTCAGATGAGGGGTCACAAGATATGGTTATATACAAAATTTACAAAAATTATCCCTAATTATCACCAAATACTCCCTTTATCTAGAGCTCTGTAAACTATAACCATTTCAAAAAGATGAACTTCTTTTATGACATTACGTTTGCTTCCGTGGAGGAATAGGGGTCTACCCTTAAAGGGCAGAATATGCTTCTAAAGGAGTTAATTCTTTTCTTTACGAGTTGACCCCCAAATAAGAAGGGAGGCAAAAACATATGGCAAAGTTGCTTCCCCTCAAGTGTACCTATTCATAATAGTTTTTGAAAACAATAACCACAAATATTTTCTGTAACAAAAACAGGAAAACTTTACATCAACTTTTGATTTGTAGAAATTTATGGATATTTCTAGCATTCAACAAGACCAGTCAGCGGGACAGGATAGCTCGCCTGACAGCGCCTTGCCCATCACCTAAAAAACTTTAGCGTAAAACTTTAACATTTTGCTAACGCCGATGCTGATGCCGACGCTGGGGGTAGTGCAATAGCTCTTCCTGTACATTCGTACAGGCAAGCTAAAAAGTCCTTCATGGGCTCTTCTGTAAATGTGACCTTTACCCTGGTTTAATTTAAAAAAAAAAATGAAGTTAAACCTCGCACTTACATTAGCTATTGCAGTATAGAAACTTCTAGCAACTCCACTGCCCTCTCCCGGCTCATCAGTGAATGTGACCTTGACCCTGTGAACAGCCAGGGGTGGACTACTTGTATTATTGCGTCTGTTGAAGTGGGTGTTGAGCTGCTTGAATGCCTGACATATCAACTGATTCCTCTCTCGTACAACCTGAAAAATTTGGAAGACAGCATTTTATGTCTGGTCGTTATTTTTTATACTGACAGACACAATTGCAATTGCATATCGAAGATTGCGGCTGGTGCAGAGGTCCAGATAAGAAGGGGTAACAAGGATAATTCAGAGAAATTTTTTCTTATTTCTCAATGAAAATATAAGTTGTTGCCCCTCATTAGAACCTTCTCGGTGAGACAGTTCTAATGAGTGGTCACAACATAGGTTTTTATGGGAAAATAAGGAAAATTATCTCTTAACTATCCCTGTTACCCCTTTTATCACCCCTCTTACCTGCAGCACTCCAACTGTGAGTAGTGGTGGTGGGTGGATGGTCAGGTGCAAAACAGAAAATAGGGATAACTGGGATAGATGCAATTTTATGTCCTTTTTAACAGTATTTCAGTCATATCAAGACACTGGGACGGTCATAACGAAAGGCTGTGTGCAATGGAACCCCATTTTTGGTTGGAAAGATTTCAACCTCCAGCAAACCTCCTCTCAAACCCATGACCACTATATCAGCAGGCCAGCATTTTACCGAGCTATCAAGGCTCCTAGGTAACTAAGAAAGACATCCTAGATGAACCTTACATACCAGTGTCTGCACTGTTTTACAAATCCAAGAAAGATTATGTTTCCTCATTAAAACTGCAACAACGTACTTTATTCTCCCTCCCCATCATTCCAACCCCTCCCATCTCCCCAGCCCCCAACCTGATCTGTCATTAAGCAATTCACATTTTCATTACACTGCTATAGGCAACAAGACTCTGTACTTACTTCTAGAGTTAAGTCCCTTTGCTGAGAATTCCTTATCTTCTCCATTTCCCTTCGGAATTTACTCTCCTTAACAGGGAAACCACCGAGCTCACTGATAACGGAACCAGGTTCAGCTCCCACGTCATCACAGAACACTCGCCCAAACAAGTCCAGAGACAGACGCCATCGTCCAAGTAAAGCATCATGGGAAATCATCTGACTTCTGTTGTTACTTTGCCTGCAAAAGATGGTCTCAAGATTATGTCTCTATGACTCAAGCGCAGCTCCAGATCAGAAAGTGGTAACAGGAATAGTTTGGGGATAACAGGGATAAAACATACATTGTGAACCCTCATTAGAACAATCTCACTGAGATGGTTCTAATGAGGGGTCACAACATATGTTTTCACCGAGAAATAAGAAAAATTATCTCTAATTATCCCTGTAAGTCCTTCTTATCTGGAGCTCTGGGACTCAAGATTTCATCTCTGTTGAGAACGAAACTGTTTCATGAAATGAAAAAGTTTGCCATTTAAAAATTCAACTGTGACTTCCACAATAAATGTACTGTAAATCTTTTTATGCAGATATTAATTTTCTTGTTTTGCCAAAGTCTTGAAAATAAGTAGTTCAGGAAATTGAGCAGGTTTACAAAATAAAACAGGAAACCAGTAATTTCTGTGATTATTCAAAAACTGGAACAAATTGGCCCCGAGGTTATAAAACTTTTTTCATGCTCAACTCAGATGAGCATGAAATTTTACCCGCTAATAAATAGCAAATTGTTGATAAAGTACAGTTGTTTTCTTGCTCAGTTTAGCTGAGTATCAAATTTTCTATGCTTATGAATATGAAAATGCCAACATTAGTTCATCAGCACAGAAAATTTCATGCTCAGCTGAGTTGAGCATGAAAAAAGTTTTATAACCTCGGGGCCTGATTATCTACTGAACAAAAATAGCAACTCTGTATCTTTCATACTACAGTAGCTGGGAAAGAGTGAGGTATGAAAATGATTTTCATACAGGAACATATGACCATTTGCTAAAATCATAGGGTGCACGCCACTCCTTACAACAATATTCCACAATGCAAAAGTTGAATAAATATTTACCTGTTTGACCCTGACGGTCCCTGTGATGTCTCTATGACAACTGTATTAGCTACATTTTCATTGGCTCCCACTAGATCCATGTCAACGATAGCTGTGTTGGCATCTGGCTGACCAAGACTTGCTGATGACCTTGACCTCTCAAATGAGGCATCAACAGCTGAAGTTGACGGCTGTTCTGATGATTCCACACTAGAGGTTGTGATCACTGGTAAGTAAGGTGGTGGGGCTGTGGTAACACTGGTCCTCGATGATGGAATTTCCGAGTCGGCTGAAATGGCTTCCATTTCAGCCGGCTCAGAAATTCCTTCATCAGAAGAAGAGACTGGTGGAAAATACTGGGCTGTAGATGATAAAACACCAATTCTTGATGCTGACGCCTGCTCTGATGTATCCACGGCAACAGCAGCAGACGACACTGGAGAAACGTACGGTGGTGGAGCTGATGAGGAAGATGTCAAGGTCGAGTGGGGCTGATTTCCTGGTACTGAAGAGGTTTTTGTCAGATCAAGTGAGCCAAGTGTATCAACGCTAGCCGTGGCTTCACTTGACCCACTAGTGCTGAGATCAAGTGACCTAGTTTCATTTCTAGTATTTTCTAACAAAGAATTGTCTGAATCTGGCAGAGACTGACTCAAACCAGTTGACTGACTATAACCAGCTGTGTCTGATGAACCCATACTTGGTCCAACAGATAAAACATCCAATGTTCCTGTACTACTGCTCTGAACAGAATTTGACCTTGACCCAGGTCTGAGTGAACTCTCCCCTGTAATACTGTATTCTGTAGCTTCACTTCCAGAAGATGGCTGAGACTGCAGGTTTGACCTTCTAGGGGTCATATCCATGGCAACCAGGGATGAGTCACTGCTGGTGCCTGGCTCAGGAGTAAAATCCATAGGAACTGTTCCTGTTTCAGTGCTCTGAGGTTGCAACTGACCAGATAATTCACTTGACCTTGAAGGTACTGGGTAGGTAGACGACGAAGTATCAAGAGTTGAAACAGCAGAACTACTTTCACTCAAGGCTAGGTCAGAAGTCAGAACAGACCTACGTGGACTTGTTGTTAGGTCAAGACTTCCTGGTGTCTGAGAAGGCATCTGCAACCCAGAACCTACAAAAGAAAAATTTTAACCCTTAAAGCCCCAAAATCAGACAATAAAAATTTATGTCTGCATTTCAAATAAATGTTTCGGTAAAGCTGAATCATGCTGAGAATTCAAAGACTATAAGGCAAACAGTGTAAATCCAAATAAGGCTGCTCCTGATAAGCTGTCTCACCTGGATCTATGCTGTTTGCAAAGCTCAAAACAGCAAAATGGCGTTCATAAACATGCAATAATTGTTAAGAATTTATGGATGACTGACAGTTTTATGGACCTTTCCGCAGTATTTCAGTCATATTGCAAAATGTGTATGGCCTTTGTGGAGCCAAAGAACAATTCATGAGACTCAAACTTGGCGAATACTGCAGTAATCACAAGATTGAAAAAATAATCTGTTTTTTTTTTTTCTAGTATTGTAAGGATAAGGCACATGGGTAATTGGATCAGAAACGCTCTCTTATTAAACAAGGTAGCCCTTCTAAAAGGGAGCCTTCTCTTAAAGAAAAGAATTCGCTCCTGAGGGAGTATGAGTTGACCTTAAAGTATTTTCCTTTCCACTTGAATGCACCAGGTTTACACAAAGTTTTAAAGAAACTGTTCGATGTTGTTTTGTTTTTTTTAAATGAATAGAGAATTTACCAGGGAAGCAAGTGGAAGGCCAGAAAAAATTCCTCCTCTTTGTACAGCCAAGTGTCAAAAGTCTTTCCCCAAGATGGCTGCCACTGTGGCAAATTTCATCATGGGCTTGAAAACAAAGCTTCCTAACTTCCTCAATTTCAAAGGTACCCAGATAAATTTTCAGAGGAACAATCTTACATGAACAGCAGACTCATAAATGTACTTAAACACATATCAAGGGAAGTAATTCTTTTGTTTATGTCGTCTGCATCAATGGCAGGTAGGAAGAGGAGAGAGTTGACCCTAGAGCAAAAGGAAGCTATTCTGCACTTGTCTTCTGACAAATTGAGTTCCCACAAGATATCAGAATTGTTAAACATAAACCGTTCAACAGTTTCAAAGTTTCTTAAGAGAGTTGGTGATCGTGGCAACATAGAAAATAAACCTCGAAGTGGTAGGCCTAAAGTGACAAGCACCAGAGCAGACAGGAAACTGTTGAGGATAGTTAAGGTTAATCGCAGGAAGACTCTGTCAGACCTAACCCAAACTTTTAATGCTGAAACCCCTGTAAAAATATCCAAGTCTACTGTGATCAGGCGCTTGAGATTCTTTGGTTACAAGAGAAGGGTTGTAAGGAAAAAGATTGTCATCTCTGCTGCTAACAGAATTGCAAGGAGGGCCTGGTGTAGATAAAAAATTCACTGGACTATACAAGGCAACTGGAAAAAAGTAATATTCACAGATGAAACACAGGTTATTTTGGGAAGAAATGACAACATTCACATTTGGCGGACCGATGAGGAAAAGTGGCTACCACGATGTCTTGGGGAGCACTCTGACCCAACCCCACATTGTAAAGCAAGTGTTATGTTCTGGGGGTGCATAACTTATGATGGAGTGGGAACCCTGGTACCTGTAGTGGGCAATATTAACTCAGAGAAATATATTGATATTCTGGATACCAATTTATGCCCAGTAGTAGCCAAGTGTTTTCCAAACCAGCCATGGATATTCCAGGATGACAATGCTACCCCCCATAGATCTCGACTGACAATGGCATGGAAACGAGACAACAATATCCCAACAATGATATGGCCAGCCCAGAGCCCAGACATAAACATAATTGAAAATGTGTGGAAAATGATCAAAGTGAAGCTAAGGAGAAGGGTACAGGACATTAAATCCAGAGAGGACCTCATAAGGGCTGTACTGGATATCTGGCATGGCTTCAGTCCAGTGTGTATAAGATCCCTATACAACAGCATTCCACAACGAATACGGCATGTTCTGAGGGTAAATGGATCAATAACCAAGTATTAAAAGTTTCAAGTAGGTGGTTCATTTACTTTTTCAAATATTCAGTGTTAAACTTTTGCTCATGCAGATAGTTTAAGAAATTGGCGGCCATTTTGGGGAAAGACTTTTGACACTCGGCTGTAGAACAAAATGGAGACTTCTCTAAATGAAAAGAATTTGCTCCTTTCTTTCCTTTGAGAATTGACCCTAATGAAAAGGAAGGCATAAACAAAAATGGCAGAGCTAATTCCCCTATGAGTAATGAGTCGGGGTGGCATCTCTATAAGGGCATGTATTAATTCTTATAAAAGATCTGTAGTTATAAGATGAATTACCTGAAGGAACTTCCGACTGACTAGATTCAAAAGGTCTTGAAAGACTACTGGTTGCTGACTGGCTGTTTGATACTATTGGAGAATCTGATTGGCTGACAGCAAGACCACTAGATGGCGTTGATGAGAACATAGGTCCCTGAACCATTGTCACAACTGATGGTGTTACTGACCAAGCCACAGAAGATGGCTGGACAATGATTGAGGTTATTGATGAGGATGATGTATTTGCCGAGTCCGTGACGATGTGAGAAGAGCTGGGTTCAAGTCTCAAGCTGCTTGCTGTAACTTGCACTGGTGAGGCAGTAATAAAATTGGAAGCAGTTGTAGCAGGATTCATTGACAATGTGTTTGCAGATGACTGGTTTGCGGATGATAGATTAGCGGAAATTGCTGTGCTAGAGTGAACTATGACACTTGGCTGATGAACTTCAGCTTTTACTAGAGATGTAGGAGGAACAGTAATTGATATAATATTTGGTTGAATGTATCTTGGTGGTAAAAATCCAACAGGAGTGTCGTATGGTCCAACAGGGTACTGGCTGGTACCTGTAACTGATGGAGATTCATACACCACTGAGGAACCAGTGGTTGTTGAAGCAACAGACAAATTTTGACTTAACCCAGCAGGTTGTAGGGAGCCAGGACGTACTATGACACTGGCTGCAGAACTGGTACTTGGGGTTTCTATGCTAAGAGATGTTGGCGTGACTTCAGGCGGTATCACTGGTGTGGGCCCAAGAGGAGATTCTGGCATTCTCACAGACAAGGACAAGTGTACCGGTAGTTTGTCTAAAGCATTTTCCATTCCTGCGGTACTTTTGACATCGTGAACAGCTGGAGGAGCAACCGTCTGCTTCGCAACACCAAACAAATCCTCCCTACGAGCATTAGGCTGCAGAAGATGTGGCTGGTCAGCCAATGGAATTGCTTCTACAAGTGGTGTGTGGAATGGATCAGGAGGCGGACATCCCAAACAAATGGTTGATTCTGACCGCTGAAAGAATGGATGCTTCCGTCCAACTTTCCCGCCTAATTCACTGTCACCGTCAATACTCTCGGTATCCATGGACATGGCGTTGTTTCCTTCCTCATCATGGTCATCATTTTCATTTTCTTCATGATCCTGCCAAGAGATTACTGATATTCCGTCGCGAAGAACATCAGTATCAGTATCGGTTCCACTCCTCATGTAGTAAATAAGAGCATCAAAGACATAGGCAACATGTCGGAGAGACGCTATATCTATCACTGGTAGGCAGTCAGTGTGCTCATTGCTGTGGGCTCTCATTAGTGAAAGGGCGTAATTCAGGAAATCTCGTCTGGCATTGCTAGTATCAGACCCACCTGGAAAATATCATACAAACCTATTACAGAAAATACTAGGATATCATAACCAAATACAGACCACCTGTCTTATGCAAGCACCTAAGGGATAATCAAAATCTGCTTGCTTAAGACAGGTGCTTGCTTAATGCAGGTACATTCAATGTATTTGCCTGTTTTGGGAACTGAATACATGCTAGTTTAATACAGGTTGCTTGCTTAATATTGGTGGCCACTAATAAGACAGTAATTATTAGATCATTTCGACATGAAGATTTTACTATCATGCAGTATGACAAAAATACTGTTTGCGAAATAAAAGGTGCATGCTATTAAAATTCTAATATTTCGAACCCTCAATTAATTACCATAATTGTCCTAAAAATGGAACACTTTGGTTTTACAATGCAATAATGCGTCCAAACTATGCAGCTGGAATGGCCAATTGTGTAAACCCTGATCAGACTGCTCCTTTGGAGTAATATAATCTGGGTCACACTTTTTCAGATTTATCAACATCACCACTTAGAATTTTGACAGTATCCTAATACAACTGAACTTCACTGAACAGTCTGATTTGATTAACAACACTATTTTTCATTTTGATTTAACAGTGTAGAAATTTACATATGGTTTACCCTTACCAACTGTGCCAAATCTAGCTCTTCTTCTGGTCTCCACGACCTGTAATATCCTCGGCTCCTCTCGTGTCAATCTCTCCCTTGCAGGACGAGTGTTGCTAATGTGCAGAGGGTGACTAGGACTTGTAGTGTCAGTGGTATTGCTAAGAGCTGAACCAAATCGAAGCTGGGCTTCAGTAGAGTCCATGATTGTTATCAACCAATCCCAGGTTGGCTTCAGATTGTATTCCAAGTATAACTGAAATAACAGGTTATACAACATTGTAAAATACTTCATATCAACATCAAATCTGACCATCTTTTTTTTTTACACTAATCTTCTAGCATATTCAACTTTGGTGCTTTCATCCGTTAGGTATCTAGCTACATGTATATACTGAAAAAAGACTACTTTCTAGACATTTGACTTTTACCCAAATACAGTCTAAAGCAAGTTACTGCCAATTGTTTAACTCTATGCTATGTGTCATAGAGAAATAAAGGGTCATTAATTGCACAGCTCAAGATAAAGTATCTATAAAGATGTTCTTTCTTGTTTATCCAGGAAAAACATGTTGTAATCCTTCATTAGGGCAGCACTAATGCGGGGGGTCACTTCTCTACTGAGAAATGACAGAACTTCTCTTTGAATTTTTGCCATATAAGCCGTGACACAACAAAACCAACAAAGTAACACGTGGGCAGTCTGATCAGAGTCTTTACTGTACACTGAAAGGGTAGCAAAGAGTCTAAGCTACCTCCATGTCCACAGCGCAGCGCAGACTCAGATCAGACTAAGTGGCTGTTAGGCTGATATGAGTCTTCTCTGAGCACACTTGCCACTTTGTTGGTTTTGTTGTGCCTCTTATACATCCTCTTGCTCTGTGGTAATGTTTTCAAATTGCCAGAATTTTTCCTCAACTTTTCAAGTCTTTTCCAAATTTTCCTGACCAAACCACAAAATTCCTTGGCTTTTCTGTGACCAGGAAAATAAATCATTTTCCAGATGTTTTCCCTGACTCTGGCAACCCTGATGATAAAAGGTATAAAAAGCTCTACCTGCAAGTCTGAAGCTTCCTGATCAGATATGTCCAGTGTCCGTGGTAAGGTAGGAGCCAGGGCATGGTAGTCCTGCAACATCGTCAACAAGTCCGCAATCTGTCGTACCACAATACCAAACGCTCGTCCAAGCTGACTCACTGTGGTTGCCATGTTGACAGGTGTTTCCTGATTGACAGTCGTTGCCGTGGTGACTGTAGTTGAGCGACGGAGGTTGGATGGGTCAATGTATATAAGACTTCCACCACCACCTATATGACAAATAAATACCAAAATTAATGTATACATAGTAAAACCTGCCTTACGGAGTCACTGTGTTAAGGAGTCACCTGTCTTTAACAGCCAACTTTTGAGGTGTTTTGCACCATAGTACAATGCAAATGAACCTATATTAAGGGGTCAACAGTTTTGAGCAGCCAGTTTTTGTGTTCCCCCTTTGCTGATCCTTAAAGACAGATCTGACTGTAAACTCTAAATACTGGGGCATCTTTTTTGAGGATGATGCATCTCCAAGAGAAATCACTCTGATATTACAATATTTATCTCACTTCTAACAGGGGGCACTTCTAAAAGAAAAGAAATTGCTCTCTCTTTTAAGAGTGGCCCCCATAGGAAAAGTTATTCATTCACACTGATCTGCAAGGATTTATCCTCCTTCTGTCTGGGGGCATTCTTAAAGAAAAGAATTTGCTCCTAGGGAGCAAATTCTTTCCTTTAAGAGTGGCCCCTACAGGAAAAGTTATTCACTCAGATCTGAAAATACTTTTCTCCCTTTTGACAAGGGGCATTTCTTAAAAATATAATTTGCTCTGAGAGAGCAGCTTGTTTCCTTCAAGAGTGGCCCCTGTAAGAAAAATTTTTCATATCCAAGGAAAGCAAATACTATTCTGTAAAAGTTGTCAACTTTATATAAAGTGGCAGTCATACTATGGAGTTGAGTCAATACACCTTAATCAGTTACCATACTTAAAGGTAATGTCAAGGTTTTCCATAGCCTAGTGGCTGTAGGGGAATAAGAATTAAGAGGCCCACCATATCTTGGTTACAGCATGTGAAACGCAGAGCTCATCTCTCATCTTTTGCTGCCACTAACCCTCCCTGATTCAAAACAGGTACCCATTTACTGTTGGGTTGACTGGTTTGAACCATGACCTTCCGGTGACCTTCTGCACCATAACCAAGTCACTCTAAACATGCACTCAAACATGGAGCATTTCTACTTCCAGTGAGAATTAAACTTGGGACCGCTATGTCAGCAGGATATCCCTAAACCCACTGATCTTCCTGGGCTCCTCTGATATGAAACTTTGTAACTGCAGTATGCAATGTCATACCTGTGGATGTAGTGTTTCCAGTTGCTGATGTGACTGTTGGACGTGAAGTGGCTGCTGGCTCTCTCTGGCGTATTGCCCACTGCATTGTCTCAGGAGCTTGTAGAGTCCTCTGTCCATGGGTACCTGTGGAAAAAGAAATATAATATAGCCCGATTAAAATGCAGTCTATTTGAAAAATGTTAAAATAGTCTGACTCAATCCTATTCCTTGACTTCCAACTTTTTAGGGGTTGGGGCTTTGGCTTGATATACATATATTTAAAAGGTCATGTAGATCAGACAAACAGCATCAAAATTTCATGATACTGAATACATAATATATATATAACATGTTTCGACAAAAATCAAACACTTCACAACTTTTTTTTGTCAGACAGTAACTAGTAGTTAGCACAGACAGTTAGACCTGGCAGATTTCAAGAAGTGAACTGCAACATGCCTTAAACTGTCCTTGTATTTTTGTTTGTAGGGACAAGAGTCTGTCATTTTGCAATTTTGGACAATTTGTTATACTTCTTACAGATCTGTCGCTGAAGCATACTTTTCACGATTTAATTGTCTTTTTTGATGAATGTGGTAACTGAACTTTAACCATCAATGCCTGGAAACACATAAAAGGGAAATTGGTAATGCCTGCAGAGCCAAATAAAGGACATTAGCAAACAATGTAGACCAAGATCCGATGCAGCAAAGCAAGAATTCCACAGAATCAGATGTATGTCCTGTCTGTGGATTGTTATATAACACAGCTAATCCAGAAAACCCAATGTGAAAATTACACCACCGCTGCCGAAACCAGATAAGTAATATCTATGTGTTGCTCCTGCTAGCTGCAGATGAAAAAGAAATTAAAATAAACCTGTCACACCCCTTAAACTGGAAATGGAGCCGTCTGAATAGCAAAGTGGAAGATTCAACTCATCATAAATGGGATAAATATTGCATACCATCATTTGTACAGTAATAAAATGTACCTGAAGTGCTGCGTCTCTCAAGCTGCTCATCAAGAACATTAAGATCCTCGGCCTCCTGATCATCACTATCTGGCCCGTCACTTTCGTAATCATCCTCTTGATTGGAGGAGTCGCCGGAATCTGAGAAATGGGCTAGACTTCCAAGACCTAAAGTGAAAATGTTCCAATGAAGTTAAATGGATCCACTTTCAAGGAAAGCAACTGCCATTTTCATTTCTGCCTCTCAACTCTTATAGGAAAAACTTCGCTTCCCAGACCCAATTTTGCAATGCTTTGTGGTCCAGGACAGTGAACAGTCATTAAAGTTATTTCCCTTTATAAAATGATGGCATACCAATGAATCTTAATGTAACTCATTTGATACATACAAAAGTCTGACTTTATGCTCTTTCTTTAACTATCTTCTTTAATCATCTATTCCTTGACAAGCAAGTTACTTGTATGTGCCTTATTTTTTAGGTCATTTATTCATATGTTTGGTTATCTGGTTTTGTATTTTTCAGACAGTCTTTGCTCAAATCTACAATTCCAACATTGGAAAAATGCAGTACAGCATCTTGCTTGCATTTGACCCTGCTGTTGCCATACTAACAGCACCCCTTTGTACACTCACCACGTCTTGCTACTATTGATACTTTCACTATCATATAATATCCTAATATCTTACCAGCATCTGATCCAGCTGTTGCCATAGTAACAGCACTCCTCTGTACACTCACATTGTCTTGGTTGCTATGGATACTAGTCTCACTATCACTCTCCGACTCAGCTAACAGATCTAGGTCCATGTCACTTTCTGCAACTAAGATTCGAAAAACAATTTCCTTAACCCTTTCAAGACTGGAAACCCATTTTGGGGACATACGCAAACAGTGCAGAACCCATTCAAATGCCACAGAATGTGGTGTCTAATCACTGTCTACTGTACAGAGCTCCAGATAAGAGGGGGTATTGAGGATAATTCAAAGATAACTTTTCTTATTTCTCAACGAAAACATATATTGTGACCCCTCATTAGAACCCTTTCAACAAAACGGTTCTAATGATGGGTCACAAAATATGTTTTTATGGAAAAATATGGATAATTATCCATAAATTATGCCTATTACCCCCTCTTATCTGGAGCACTGTCTACACTGTTTGTTTATAGGAATTTCTATGCAAAATACTGTAAACAAGTTAATGCTCACTGGAAACCCCTAAAAACTAGAAATGGAGTCATCTAAACGATAAGGATGGACAAGTCCACTGCTCAAAATAAGGGTTAAATACAAATGCTGCAACAGCTCTTCCATATTTTTACAACACTTAAAAAGCAACTAAGCAATGCTGCTTTAAGTCATAAAAGGATAAAGAAGTGTTGCCAAAGAAAACTTGAAAGAATTTATTGTATTTCCAGATCTTGTAAACAACAAGAGAACGAGCTGATTCAGTCTAAATATGTACCTTTATAGTAATATGCTTCAGAAATTAAAATGTGTGCTTACTGCAGCATGAGCACTAATTAGGTCGTACACAGTGCTTCCTTGAATATTTACTTATGAAAATAAGCATTCACAAAATCATTGCTGTTTACTGTAATAATTCAGCAATACTGAGAGAACGCTCCACTTTGTAGCTTTGGATATGCTAGAAAAATGAATTTTTGTTTCATACAGCCATCAACTATTGTAATTCTGGTTTATTCCAATTTTGACCGGGAATACAAGCTTTCAAAATGAATGCAAAATTTGGCTTTAGAATATTCATAAAGGGAGATAAATCCGCATTAATCCAATGATGATTGAAGCATGATTTTCAGTTTGCTGCAATTTCGTAACTGCTGATCAGATTTCAATGACATAGAAATCAGAGGTTATTCATTGTTCATGCTTTGTATTCTCTTTTTATCGGCTACATTTCTTTCTTTTCAACTTCATTTTGCAAAGATTCAATGGATGATGATGGATGGATGACTTGTGATTTTACTTCCTTTTCAACAATATTTCAGCTATATCGGGACGCTAGGAGGATGATAATGAAAGGCTGTGTGCAATGGAACCCCGTTTACAGTAGGAAAGATTCTCGCCTCAAGCGGGATTCGAACCCGGTCCGCTAGATCAGTAGGCCAGCACTTAACCCACTGAGCTACCGGGGCAAAGATTCAAACTTTTTGCACAAAAACCAGAAGTGAAGGTAACGGACATTTGAATGATTATTCAAATTTGCTTGGAACTGGTACATTAAGACATACTCTCATGACCTGGGTAGGTATACAATCAATTGGTCGGCTTTTAATTCGGGCATCTCCAAATTTTGAACTGTACCCTTTTTTTTTTTAAATAATATCCAATTTTCTAACATCGATATTATAACACTTTTTCAAAGATCTTTGCCATTTTTCATTGTTTTTACAGTGTGTGGTATGCATTCAGATGCATAAACATTTAAATTCGACAAAATGTGAATTCGTTAAAATTTTATGCGAAAAAGTAACCACATTTCCATTTTCTCGAAATTTCTATGCATGGTTGTGCACGAGTGCTCCAACGTTTCCAATACTGCAAACTCTGGGTAAAATAACATGATACACAATGGTGCGTTTTTCAAGTCCCTCAGTATATAAAACGGGCGCTTTTTCACTCCAGCATGACCCATATATCTAATGAATATAAGACTTGCTATTTTACGTCCTTTTCAACCATACTTCAGTCACATCAGGATCATGGCAGGGTTAAAATATAAGACTGTTTGCAACGCTTAATGCAATGCAACCCCAATGCTTAACCCACTGAGCTACTGGGGCTCCTCCATACCTCCATATATCTTAACCAGTCTTGTGTAATTCTACTGTAAGACAGATTTTTCTCCTCCAAAACATCCCAAAAATCTAGCCGGGCCGCGTAGCGCAATCAGTAGGGCACCAGACTCATAAGTCAGAGGTCCTGGGTTCGAAACCCGGTCTGGCAACATACTTTCGTTTCTCCTTCCACTGATTCAAGAAGGGCAGTTGTCAGTTACTGGCAGAAGTATGTGCACTTAGTACTGGTTAACCGCTTAGGAGGTCTAAGCCTGCCCAGGAATAGTGTGGTTAGGTTAACTGACCGTCGCAACATGACTATAGCTGTTTACCGTGGACGTTAAACATCAAATCAATCAATCAATCAATCCCAAAAATCTGAATCCATCTAATGAAATGGATCTAGATTTTTGGGGTTGTTTTGAAGGGGAAGTCTTTTGTTGTTTCAATTCTTGTAACGATGGTCTCCAAAAGGCTCAGCAGAACAAATCCATAGCTGCACCTCCTGGCACCAAGTCTGTCCAAAGGGAAAACACTCTTCTTATAACCAAATGGTATTTCTAAATACTATACAATACTGCATTAGACTGTTACTGTAAAACACTTAAATTTGGCGGCTACTGAATTTTGGCGATATTCGCGGTTAAGGCAAAGAGCGCTAAAATATAAGTCCGCCAATATTTGATTTTTGTTTTGATACACTTACTTACATGTACGCACACCTTAAAAGAGGCTGAGATAAAAAGGAGAACCTAATGAATATTTTAGATATTTTCTATACCATTCCATAAAACTATACATTGTGGCATCCCATTAGAATCGCCTCACCGAGGCGATTCTAATAGATGCCACAATGTGTAGTTTAATAGAAAAGTAATAAAACTGCTACAAATTAATATCAAATTTTCTTTACTATCTTGAGTCATGGTATTCACGAATGCCAAAATTAAAATCCGCCAATAGGTCATTCTCATTAAAACGCGAAATTTTGACACCGCAGATATTAAGTGTTTTACAGTAACATAATGAAATGCTTTACCATCATCTTGTTCTTGTGGCGCTTGTTCATGGTCAGACCTCTCTGACTGCCTATCTTCATGGTCGGACTGTTGCTCTGATCTCTGAAACTCTAACAGACCTCCTCCTACAACCTCAATCTGGAAACAAAAAAGTAAATATTTCAGGAATAAATGCCATGCTAGCAGTATCATATACATTAAACGCCATTAGAAATGCAAGTTTTACAAATTTATTATTTCACAATTTTCTGAAACCGGAGAGAAGAAGTGGCATGAAATGTGTTCAAATGTATCAGAGAACCTTGGGTTGCATACCTGTCACAGAATAACATATTTTTTTCAGTCTAGTTAAAATTCTGGTCTTTTTGGCAACAATGTATAGCTGTGAAATTGCAGAATTAATGATGTTGATGTTAAATATATAAACTCCCACCCAATATTTAGAATTTTTATGACATGAGGAAGTGGGGCAATGATAATAAAATATATTTCTGACTATATCATACCTCTTCCATGTCAACTGGAAGCATTTCTTCATCATCTCTGTCACCTTGAGCTTCCGAGTCTGGCTCAATTATCTCCACCCTTGAGCTGTGTGGTAAATAGGGGGAGGACTGTGACACCTGGTCTGGGGACTGGGTTCTTGGGGGCAGGGGATCTACACTGAACACCTCTTCACTTCCCTGAAAATGAGTATTTGGAATTGCAGACATAATACAGTCAAACTTCACTGGCTCGAACTCGGAAGGCTCGAACGCCATGCTTCTGTCGAACTGACTCTCTAGTCCAAAACTCCCATTCATTTTAACTTAACCTGCGACCTTTGGCTCGAACTACAATGGCTCGAACGCTCGAACCCGAAACCCGGTCCCTTGGGTACAGTTTCTATGTAAAAACCCACTGATGGCTCGCACTAATTACCTTGTAAATAATTTCCATTTCAATAACGGCCACTCAGACGTTTGATCATTGTCATAAGATGCTTTGGTATTGACAAAGCGTTTGCCGAAACCACAGGTATACTTGATTGGCGCGAGCTCAATTAAAGCCGCCCTTTGATCAGCTGGTCAATCAGTTGACCATTTATTTATAGCTTGGTCTTATCTATTTAAACGCGTATTATCACCCTGGGCAAATGAGGCGGCATACGAAAATTAAAGATGGTAAAATATTTTTATTCAATTAAAATTTCACACCGAAAATTGAGTAAAACGTGGCAAAAAATTACGTCTTTGCCTTTAAATACGTAACAAAATTAGGGTCCATCATTCACTCCTGCAGTCATGTCAGAGTACGTCAGCTTCCGAGCAATCTGGTGAAAGACCCGGCAACGGGGGATACCCAGATCGGAGATTTCTGCTGGCACCGACTGGCTTAAATTATGACCGATCAATAAACAGGAAGTCACCCTTGCTATGATAGAAAAGCATAATACATACGGCTGTACCTTATGAGTTGGTCTTCAATGGCTCGAACTACCGATGGCTTGAACTTTTTTGGGTGGTCCCGGCGAGTTCGAGCCATCGAAGTTCGACTGTATATACTTGTCAGGAAAAAAGAAATGCCATATCTAATTTTAAAATTTCTAAGACTAATCTCTGATAATGGAAAAAACAAAATTAAGTGCCTGTTGCACTAAACATCTTAAGACTAAGAGTTTTGTAAGTTCAAAGCATAAAGTTATGCTAAAATTTGTCTGTGGCCTTGACCTTTCAGCCATAGGCATGGTGTGTGTGTGTGTGTGTGCAGTGGGGGGGGGGGGGGGGGGGGGGTAATACCTGAAGACTGAAGAAACATTTGGACCTATATCCATCATCATACTAAATATGAACCAAAACAATCATATAATTTGACAAGGGCTTCGCAAGCGGCGCATAATACGCCTGTTTCAATGTCCTAAAGGAGTTACAGAATGAACAAGATAAGCAGGAGAAGACTGGTTATCAATCCCACAATACAACAAGTTATCATCAAAATGCATACAAAAATCCCTACTCTAACTTACAGATGCATAGAAATCTTTTGCGAAAAAAATGCATTATTCAAAGTAAAGAGAGAAAGAAAATCAGACAAATACAGGGAATAAAAAGAGGAGAAGTCTGGTTCTCAATCCCACAATACAGTAAGTCATCATTAACCTGCATACCAAATATGACTTAATCTAGCTTGCATGGCTCTGGAGAAATCTTTGATGAAAAAGTTCATTATTCAAAGTATGGAAAGAAAGAATATTGGACAAATACAGGGAAGAATAAGCAGAAAAAGGCTGGTTCTCAATCCAAGGATACAGTAAGTCATCATTAACCTGCATACCAAATATGACTTAATCTAGCTTGCATGGCTGTGGAGAAATCTTTGATGAAAAAGTTCATTATTCAAGTATGGAAAGAAAGAATATTGGACAAATACAGGGAAGAATAAGCAGAAAAAGGCTGGTTCTCAATCCAACGATACAACATATCATCATCAACCTGCCTACCAAATATGGCTACTCTAGCTTGCATGGTTGTGGAGAAATCTTTGACGAAAAATTTCTTTATTCAAAGTATGGAAAGAAAGAAAATCGGACAAATACAGGGAAGAATAAGCAGGAGAAGGCTGGTTCTCAATCCCACAATACAACATGTCGTCATCAACCTGTATGCCAAATATGACCAGTCTAGCTTGTATGGTTATGAAGAAATCTTTGATGAAAAATTTGATTAAATGGGGACGGAAGGACAGACGGAAGGACGGACAGATGGACGGACGGACAGATGTAAACCAGTATACTTTATCAAAGTGGGGGTATAATGACTGCAACACCATCAATATATTTAACACATGAAATACTGTAAGTATTCCAAAAATCAGCGTCCAAGGTAAGTTGAACAAGGGAGATAACCTAAATACACTAGATATGCCATTTTTAGTTCTACTTTTTTCCCTTGACAATATATTGTACAAGAAAACACAAAAATAGCCTATAAGAACTAATGAAAGGGATTAACGCTAAAACGAAGAAAGCGAGAGCAGCCATTTTTGTACGCGACACATCGTTAGGACTTCATACACATTGCTATGAAGTTTTATAAAGATATCCCAAACGGTTATCTAGTTATGGCGCGTACAAGACTTACAGGGAAAAAATTAATCGAAGGGGCATAACTTCAAAAGTAAGAAAGGGGGAGCAACCATTCTTGTACGCGACACATTCCCCCACCCTAATACATATGCCTACCAAATTTCACGAAGATATCCCAAATGGTTACTGAGTTATGGCGTGTACAAGAATGTTTACGGACGGACGGACAGCGCCACGACATAATACGTCAGTTTTTAAAACGGGCGTATAAAAATATGAGCTCTAACAAACTGAAACATGAAATTTCAAAGTCTGTGACCTTGACCATAAGATCATGGGCAGGGCATTGCTCAATAAAACTTTTGACCTGTATCTGTTATCATCCAAAATGTAAAACATATCCATCATCTGATTCGGAAATATGAGCTTGTTAAGATCTTTAATGTAAAATTTCCAAGTCTGTGACCTTGACCTTAAGATCATAGGCATGGGCTGGAAGAAACTTTGGACCTATATCTTTCATCATACCAATATGAACCAAATCAATTATATGGTTTGCAAAATATGAGCTCTTAAAAAACTTTAACATACATAATAACACCGACTCAACACCGATGCTAGGATTAGTGCAATAGCAAAAGTCCAGACATGCTAAAAATTTTCCCGAAATTATTCTTGTTTTCCCTTCTTATCTAGAGAACTGATGGAGTTAAATTATCCTGAAAATAATCATCACATACTCCTTTTGTTTAGAGTTCTGTCTCACCTGAACAGCATCAACATTAGCTGATACCAGTGGAAACGTAGCTGTGGGTCTGGCGGCCCCGAGCCTAACTGGAGCAATCAACGAGTTAGCCACCTCACAGAGTTCCTCCACAGCAATGTTGATCAGTGCTTGGAAAGCTCTCTTACACTTCACTAAGGGCTGGCAGGATGGGATACCAGTGCTGCAATACAAACAAATGTTATATAGATGGAGATACTGATAATACTTAAAAGATTTTTTTTTTCTATGTCTCCCTTTGGAAATCTTCTTTGCTGCCCTTCCTTAAAACTCCCCTGAGTAATTGAGTTTTTTTTATTTTGTTGTTGTTGCTTTTTTCTTTTCTTTCTTTGCGATTGTTTGTGTTTATTGCTTTTTGCTTCAAGTTCTACAGCCCTTCAAGAATATTTCATTCATATCAAGCCGAAGTTCATCAAAGGTGGGCAAAAATAACCTGAAAATTGCCTGACCAATAACAGAACTTGGCTTTCTCGCCGCCTGAGCAAGGCTAAACCACAATGGTAACTGTCCTAATTTATCAGGAGTTCAGGCCTTCCTAATAATAAACCTTACCTTTTCTTTTTCCCAGAATTTGGAGTCATCTCAATATTCAGCACGACAAATATTCTTGCCACTGATCGTATAAACCTTCTAGCTACCAGCTTGGCCTCAGATTTACGTCCCTCAACATTTTCATTCTTCATTTCCCTTATAAGGGTGGTCAGGAGAGTATCTAGCATCTGCAATTAGACAAAGTTTAAAAAATTTTGGACAGAATTTTTTATGGTTTTATGATGACTGGAACTCTGATCTCAAGGCTGCCACTCAGCCTGCTGACTTTTCCCTGATTTTTCCCAAATATTTCCTGACTTTTCCGATATTTTCCCTGATATTCTTCCAATTTATCATACCTTTTGTGGCTCCAAAAGTTGATTATATTCTTTAATTAACAATGCTTGGATTAGTCTTAAAGAAAAAACTTTGTCCCCACGGGTAAGATATAATTATGTGAGTTTAAACATGAAGAATGGGAGTTCACAACTTAAACAACTAGCTGAGACACCCATCAGCCTGCACACCATGCAGTCTGATCAGAGCCTTTGCTGTGTGTATACAACATGTATGGACCCTGACAAATCTATAGGCACAAAACAAAGGCTCTAGCTATACTACTCGAATTCATCGGCCTGGTTGAAGTGTTTCCAGTATGCAAATACAGTAAGCAACCTCTTTATGGGCCAATAAACTGTATTTATTTGGTTATAAGATGGGAGTTTATCCTTCCAAAATTACTGCAAGTATGTAATTGATTGATTGATTTGTTGCTTTACGTCCACGGTAAACAGCTATGGTCATGTCGGGACGGTCAGTTTACCTAACCACACTATTCTTGGGCAGGCTTAGACCTCCTAAGCAGTTAACCAGTACTAAGTGCACATATTTTCGCCAGTAGCTGACAACTGCCCTTCTTGAATCAGCAGAAGGAGAAAGGAAAGTATGTGGCCAGACTGGGTATCAAACCCAGGACCTCTGACTTATAAGTCAGGTGCCCTACCGACTACGCTAAGCCGCCCGGCTTGCAAGTATGTAAATCATCTTTACAAACTGATTCAGCTTTACAAATGTGTTTTTCTCTTCCAAAACAATCTCAAAGATCTAGATCTGCCTAACAAGTGGGATTTACTTTGAGGCTGTTTTAGACGGATCTAGATCTTTGAGATAGTTTTGGAAGAGAAAATCCTGTCTTAATACCAAAGAAAATAATGTCTGACATACCTCTACACTACATTTCACGAGCAGACAATGAGTGAACTTGTCCAGTCTTGCCGTCCCACTCTGACTTTCCAGGTATAACTGTTCCTCGAAGATCACATCAGGGCTACTGTTTCGCCGAGGTCGCCTGCCACTAAGCAGCATGGCCTTGACGGCTGTCCAATCGTTCAATATTCTCTCGAGAGCTCGCCGACTAAATCTTGGAGGTTCAAGGTCATGTTCAGGCATTTCAACATCTATAGATAAAATAATGTAAAAGACTGTGAATCATTTATTTTGGCTTGTTGCTTATTTCAAGATTTTTTTTTTTTTGGTTTTTATAATTATCGACAAGTACTTAAATTTGCAACTCTTTTTTGGTTTGTATTTTTTAAATATTTGCAGGATACTTGAATTCAAGATCAGTCTTTCGTTTTTATCAGTATCGGAGTCTATACTCCACAAATCCAACTATGACAAGTCCACACATCTGAGCCGCGACATGACAAAACCAACGATGTGGAATGTGCCCCTAGCGAAGACTCAGATCAGCCTAGGCATCTGCCCAGTCTGATCAGAGTCTTCACTGTCAGCATGAAGGTAGCTTAGACCCTTAGCTACCCTTTAAGCGCACTGCAAAGACTCTGATCAGACTGGGCAGATGCCCTGGCTGATATGAGCCCTCGCTGGGCCCACATGCCACTTTGTTTTTTTTTTTGTGTCACGGTTAATATATAGCACAGTCCGAATATGCTGTGATCACAGAAAGGAAAGCGAACAGTGTTACTATTATTGTATCAAAGTTTGCGGGAAGTTCGTGATTTTGCATTTTTACAAATATACAGTGGCACTACAGTTAGAAAATTTGCAATGTTTTCCAGTAGATCTTTTATGAAGACATCATTTTAAAGAGTATTTTAGCTGGCATATTTACTGAGAGCATTTGTACAACTACAGTTTATACTGACAATACTGTAATACACTTTATATGAGCTGCGACACAGCAAAACCGACTAAGTGACATGTGCGTCCAGCGAAGACTCGGATCAGCCTGGGCATCTGCCATGTCTGATCAGTCTTTGCTTTGCACTTAAAAGGTAGCTAAGGGACTAAGCTAGCTCCATGCCGACAGCAAAGATTCTGATCAGACTAGGTGAATGCCCAGGCTGATCTGAGTCTTCACTGGACGAACATGCCACTTTGTTGGTTTTGTTGTGTCGCAGCATATATCTATAAAATAATCAAATTTTGGCCATTCTATGAAAATGGCATATAAGCACAATTAAATTTAAGCACTTTCATAACTTTAGATCTGTGTTAAACTATGAAAAAGTATTTAAAACTAATATTATAGTAAACCATAAAATACAAGTGTTTTACAGTATAAACGAAATCTGGTCTATATGAGAGTATTAAAGCCATATATGCAAATAGCATTATAATGTATAGTGATATAGCAGAACTTTACTGTACCTGGATCTGAAGCAGGGTTCTTCCTGGGAGCAGCCGATGTGACCCTGTTTCTATTGCCTGGTGGGGGTCTATACTGTCTCTGCTCCACCAACTGTCGCCCCACTGTTTGGACCAAGAACAATAGGATATTCTCTCCTCTGAAAAAAGGTATAAATCAGCAATCAGAATATAGCTGCAGCCTGTATTTTATAATGACTACAGCAACTTTTCTAATTTCTACTTATTCAAGTCTATCTCCCCAAATTGTTTGCTGTCCAATGAAAGCCTGGATGGTTTTTAAAACAGCAAATACATTTTTTTAACTGAATTTTATATTCCAACAGATTACACATGCCATAATGACTCTAAATGCTTCAAAAAACTTATTATAAAACATCATTTGTAGACCAATGACATCATCCATAATTCTATCATGACATTAACGTTTTCTCCACTGAACGCAAAGGAAGTGGCATAGTGTGAAAATTTGTGATAATTCAAGTTGCTAATGTCGAGACATGCCAATTAATGACGTCGACTGTAAACATTTGCTTCTGACAACGTCCAACTCAAAAAGAGCCTTTCAAAAAACGTTGTAATATACAGTAGAACTTCAATGGCTCAAACCCTGATGGCTCGTCAACCCTGCCTGGCTAGAACTCATTCCTGGATCCCTAGAGGTCAGTTTGTACAGGAAGCAACCCTGGATGGCTAGAACTACCATTGGCTAGAACTAATTTTTATGGTCCCAAGCCTGTTCCAGCCATTGAAGTTCTACTGTACTTGCATTTTCATTCTGTATAATGTTAGATTCAAAATAATTTTTCTTTACTTGTGAATTATTGCTGATCAACACATGAGTTGTCAGGAAGATACAAATATTAATTCAGTTAAGCTTCGCCGTTGTGAACAACTATTTCGTAATCAGCCCTCCAACAACGAGTTGATCATAGATAATTCACGGGTAAAGAATCATTATTTCTTAAATGACACATCACCACGGAGTAAAACAAGCTAGTTCAAACTTAATGATAACAAGCAAATTCGAGGAATTTATGTCCCCCGCCTTGGAAACTAGGTCTCCACTGTATATACACTTAGTGTTTGAGCTGGAAAAGCGGCTAAATTAAAAATGTGAAAAAAGTAATAAAAAAAAATAATGTGAGGATTATATCCAAACCACATGCATATCTTCAGACCATGATTAAAACACCTGTGAAGTTTCAAAGGAATCGGCATAAAACTGTAGGTGGAGTTGCACACACAAGGTACCCACTATCTATTCACTTTGATAGTAAAAATGTATGAAAAATGGCTAAGTTCAATTTGCGAAAAAAGTGATAAAAAATAATGTGAAGATTATATCCCAACCACATGCATATCTTCAGACCATGACCAAAACACCTGTGAAGTTTCAAAGGCATCGGCATAAAACTGTAGGAGGAGTTGCTCACACAAGGTACCCACTATCTAGTCACTTTGATAGTAAAAACGCCTATAAAATGATTAAGTTCAACTTGTGGAAAAAGTGACAAAAAATAATGTGAGGATTATATCCAAACCACATGCATATCTTCAGACCGTGACCAAAACACCTGTGAAGTTTCAAAGGCATCCGCATAAAACTGTAGGAGGAGTTGCGCACACAAGGTACCCACTATCTAGTCACTGTGATAGTAAAAACGCCTATAAAATGATTAAGTTCAACTTGTGGAAAAAGAGACAAAAAATATTGTGAGGACTATATCCAAACCACATGCATATCTTCAGACCGTGACCAAAACACCTGTGAAGTTTCAAAGGCATCCGCATAAAACTGTAGGAGGAGTTGCGCACACAAGGTACCCACTATCTAGTCACTTTGATAGTAAAAACGCCTATAAAATGACTAAGTTCAACTTGTGGAAAAAGTGACAAAAAATAATCTCAGGATTATATCCAAACCACATGCATATCTTCAGACCATGACAAAAATAGCTGTAAAGTTTCGAAAGAATAGGCATAAAACTGTAGGAGGAGTTGCGCACACAAGGTACCCACTATCTAGTCACTTTGATAGTAAAAACGCCTATAAAATGACTAAGTTCAACTTGTGGAAAAAGTGACAAAATATAATCTCAGGATTATATCCAAACCACATGCATATCTTCTTACCATGACAAAAATAGCTGTAAAGTTTCGAAAGAATAGGCATAAAACTGTAGGAGGAGTTGCGCACACAAGGTACCTACTACTTTAGGGGGACGGAAGGACGGAAATAAGGATGGATGGACGGAAGGACGGACGGACGGAAGGACGGACAGACGGAAGGACGGAATGCCGAAAACTATGTCCCTCCGCTTTTCTTCGAAAAGGCGGGGGACAATTACTGTAACTGGTAAATGGATATCCCAATATTTATGCTGTCTTGAGTGTACAAATGACTTACCTGCCATTATTCAAGGTAACAAGATCTGTCTCAGCCAGAAGCTTGTTCAGGAGGTCTAGACGAACTCCCTGCTGACCAGCTATCAATGCTTTACACTTGCATTTCTCCCAGCAGTCACAGTAGGCAGTAGGAGATGTCCTCTTCAGCCTGAATCCAACCATAAAGAAGTTAGTAAAGAATGATGATTTAATTTAGTCTAGCGTTTAAATTCTGGTAGAATGTTTTAATTATCCAGGGCTTTAACTAAAACCACTTCACTAAACTATGATGAAATCATATTGACTGGCCCACCAAAGTTGTGATACAAAATAGAACCTGGTTAGTGGAAAGCCTGCAAGTTAACACTGAAATGTTCCCTGTCCGAGGACTTTATTCTATACATTATTGGAAACAGAAAGATGATGTCAAACTAGAAACTCAAAAGTGATCACGTACTACCAAAAGCAGTGAATTTAACTTAGCAGCCTTTACCCCAATTTTCTTATTTTTACTGTAAAATAGGGAAAGGGGGTGGGAGAGGAGTTCTTTTAACCCTATTGCACTCAGAACGGCCAAAACTCTGTGGAGTTTTGGCCGTTCTGAGTGCAATAGGGTTAAAAGAACTTGTTACTGTTGCTACTTACTTGCAATCATGTCCCTTGTGACAGACCCGGGCACATTCTGTACAGCAGCATAGGGTCCCCAACAATCCACAAGTCTTACACTCAAATATATCCTGAAAGAATAAACAGTTACCATCCATTCACTTGAGTAGAATCAGTAGATTAAGTATTAAAATGCCAAAAATGAAAACGAATTTGCAAATAGCACAGATCCAGATGAGAGGACTCATAAGCCGCCGCCTCAGTCTGCCCGCTAGTATTGCAATTCTCAGTATGAGACAAATTTTTCGTAATTTTGATATGTTAATTTTGTCATGTGCTTTTTTTGAACTTTAATTACAATTATACAAAACAGTGAAACAGTTTAAGATAAATGGGTAACCGCCACGTTTTACCACCATTTTTACCAAGTAAAGCAAGCCACAGACTGTTATTTGTCACCTGACAGTACATTGTGAGAAAACGAGAGTTAAACCAGAAAGCTTGATGCAAAGTTTACACCTCCAACACCACTGATGATGACAGTAAGTAATACCTATATCTGCTACTCGCAGGCGAGACAACAATATTTGTGACTTCATATTTTCTTCCTGGAATGTCCTCATTTTTGAAAATAGAAGCCAAAGCAGCCCAGTGGGATCAGAGACCGACTTGAAAAGCTGGTTGTGCAGGTTCAAATCCCAGTGGAAGCAAATTTCTTTTGAACCATTATCACAGTTCCATTGCACACAGCAAAATCACCTTTCCATTGGCTTGATATATCTTAATGTTGCAATGGCAGTAAAAACCGCAAGTTATCCATCCATCGAAATTTAACAACCAGTGAGGAGTCCAAACTTCCGGCTGATGGCATACAGTGGCATTACCATAATGAGCGTAAGTATTGGGACACCTAAAATAATCAACTTTCCATTTGTTCCAAAATTTAAAATTTAGGTACATTACGGATCTATCTTCTTGGCACCTCTGTCCAGATATCTGAAGTTTGTTTGATTTTTTTTTATTTTACTTTTTTTGTGATAGCTTACAACAGGGTTTAAAAATGGATAGATGGCTTATGCTTTTACGGCCCTTTCAATAGTATTTCAATCAATCTATGGAATCCTGTTTCAGTTGGAAAGAACTCTGCCTTTCACAAGACACAAAACTCAAGCTTAAGAGACCAGCACTTAACCCGCCAAACTACCACCTTTAGTGGGGAAAGATAATTACCATTTTCAATTCAAAGCCGAGCTCATAAAGAAGTTTGGAGTACATACCTGATTTATATGATCAGCTCCTGTCCATGTGAAGCTACAAGTGTCATTACAACACAAGACATGCAGCGGCGAGTTATCGAGACTTGATCCTGGGGGATAGAGCATGCTCATCATGATGGCGCGGTCCACTTCCTGCGTGTCTTTCACGGTGGAAACCTTCTTGATACAGTCAATCAGAACCATGGCTGCAGGGTAGGCCCTGCCTCTCACTGCCTGCATGAACGGTGTGCAGCCCTCAGCATTTCTATGAAAGGGAAGAAGACAAAGCAATGAATGCATGTAGAAATTATACTTGACATGTATCGACATATAATCACTGAATGTTTATCAAAGTATTCTGGAAGATGGCTGACGTCCTAGATTTAACTTGCTTTCACTAAATTTTTCATCCAAATACGGACAGTCATGGAGTATGGTTATACCATGTTTTCCCACCATTTTTACAAGGGAAAACAACTTTTGTGACTTCCTGTTTGCTTCCCTAGACAATGCAGACTTTCCCAATGGGGTCTACTCTTAAAGGAAAGAATTTGCTCCTATAGGAGCAAATTCTTTGCTATAGGAGCAAATTCTTTGCTTTATGAGCTGACCCCTATTAAGAAGGGAGGCAAAAATGTACATGGCAGAGATGCATCCCTTGAAAGTGTATGCATACATATATACCAGTTAACTGTGTTTCCCCTTGACCAATCCAATTGCGCCAAGTCAGCATTAAAAATTTGAGTTGGAATTTTTCCAATATGCTATATTCTTGAAAACAAATTATATTATCTCAATATTTGGATAACTACTGTATGTTCCAACTCACCTTGAAGAAAGAAGATCTCTCAAGTGAGGTTTCAGTACAGCAGAATCACACACAAGTTTTAGGATCTGAAGAGCACTGTTTGGTCTTTCTTTCTCGTCCATCTTTACCGGCGGGATAGACAGGGTGCTGAATTCTAAGAGAGGTATAGCCTGTCCACTTGAGGACTGACGACTCAAACTGGGCCTGTCTGTTTCTGCTGCTGCTGCTGAAAAATTTCACCAAGGAAATTTATGAGCAAGAAATCCACCAAGTGGCTGTGTCATGCCTGAAAGTGCCTTGACTCAAAATTAAGTCAAGATTATAAAATTTCTCGGCATGCTTACAAGCCATCTTTAGAAAGAAATATACACCAATACTGACAGTAAAATAGATTTATGCAAGTCAACAACCATTCTGTGGAATACTCTCTGTAGTCACAAAGTGGCCCCTATACTACTTGCAGAGCTGAAACAGGGAGCTCAACACACATACACTGCCCCAATGATATTGACATCAGAAAAGCCACACCTATATCTTACTTTCAGTTAGTCAAAGGGCGGAGAAAAATAGAAATAATGCTTTGGTTTACATAAATTTACTTAATTTTGCTTGAAGGTGAGACATAATAAGAGAAAACAGTTTAGCTAAGCATGAGTAAAATGAAACTCAAGGTATTTAAACTTCAAATTTATGGCCTAGAATTTGTGAAAAAGTACACAGTGCTAAAACACCAAGGATTCAATGTGAATGCAACTTTTGCAACTTCAGCTACTAACTTTGATATGACCTTGTTTTTTACCTTGTGCTCAATAGGTGTCATAATCTAATTCTACTGAGAATAAAATCAAATAATTGTGAGATTTTGCAGTTTGCAAGACAAAAACGTTTGTTACCCTGCCGTGTGATGGACTCGTAACTTGGTGGGTCAGGAGGCCACGACAATGTTGGGATAGAAATGCCAGAGTCATCTCGATCTGGGTCACGAACATCAAGGCCGCTCACTGCCCTGGCTGCCGATGTTGCTCGTCTCATCATCTCTCTCAGGTTTACTCTGAAAAACATATATATTCTGGTTGAAAATACTGAGGAAAAATGTACACTGAGTCTTGTAGAAAATCAGCATAGTTTGTTCAGACCTAGCTACATCCTCAACAACTACTGTAAAATATGTATAATATTTATGTATTTCAGCCCTCAAATAACAAGTTACAACAGAGATGCTTCCATCTTCAAGCAATATGTCAACATTCTTGTAGAGTATAGTAGCTTTTACAATTTTCAACCTACAGCTGCTTTTATCATAGTGCAGAGTATATAATTTCTATCATTTGTAACATTGGGCTCATTTTGAGTCAGCTTGAAAATAGAGTACCGCTAAAGCTGGAGCAAGGGGCTGTGGGTAGTGTCGCAACATTAGGTTACTGAACATGAACACTCAATTAAACCGAGTCTGCTATTATCGTTTCTCTGATGTGTTCTTTCTTCCTTAAGAATTTATTTAATAACATTGAACACTTACATGTACAGCATCAAAACTGAAAACAGCTGAAACTGCAAACAGCGTGGATCTAGATGAAGTGGCTTATGATGAACCGTCTCATCTAGATCTACACTGATTGCCCTTTATTCTCTGAAATTCCAATATGATAGTATGGACAGTTTGGATAGTTTTGAAATTTTGCAGACATATTTTTTGGTGCCTGCTTTATGGGTGTTTTTTTTTTTTGCACTTTAAGGTTTAAAGTATACATACCCTCTGCTGGAAGTGTCTGACGGTGAACTGATGCTCCGTGATTGTATCGCAGTGAGGGCATCCACGGCACTACTAACAGCATTAATTGCCTCTAATGTGGAAGTAAAATTAGGCCCTGTCCCCGGGGCATTGGTCTCAGTCTTCTCATTGTCTTTGTTAGATGTCGGAACACACATGGCAACAATGGTATGAATTATATTCCGGTTCCCATCACAATGTTCCTGCAGTAAATCTTGTACTGCCTTCTGATTGGCTGCTGAAAATATAAATTTCAATGCCTGTGCATGTTTTGTTAATTGGCAAGTATGTACATGCTTTTCAATAAAGTGGTAAAACATATGTTGTAAATTTTTTGTGTGTATTTACATCTGGGTATAATTCTATTACTTAAATGCAACATAGCAAAGTATCTGCTGCAGAAATTCATCAGTAGGCATAAATGAATAAAGTATTACCAACCATAATCAAAAAAAAAGTATCTCTACTGTGAGTTACTAAACCCTTAGTGCTCCTGTGTACTTGGTGCTCCTGTGTATATCATAAGAAAATTTGCTATTTTGCAATTCTGATTAGAGTTTTTGAATATATAGATCAGCTTTACATAGGAGACTTATAGATTTATGAATACTTGGGAGTATGATTGCAAACTGAAAAATATCCAGAACGATTATTTGTTACCATTTTTATTCGGTCGTAAGAATTATTTCCCTTAAAAAACAATCCCAAAAGTCTAGATCCATTTTATAAGATGGATCTAGATATTTCGGTCTGTTTTTGAAGAGAAAACCCCTCCTAAAGCTGAATAACAGAAGACTGACTTATAAATCTAAGATAACTCTGGAATGGGAAGTCCCCATCTTATAACCAGATAAATATAGTACTAATTAATATGACTAAGATTTCAAGCCACCACACTCACCACCATCTTGTTCAAATGATGCCAAAACTGATTTCACTTTTTCCACATCACATCTCAGTAGGTGCGGTATAAGGGACTGATGCTCCACAGCAAGAACTATAACCATTGCCTTGTTCTTCATGGACGTTAGAACATTGTTCAGGTACTGACATCTCATACCCAGACACTTCACTGGGGGTAGGTCCAACCACATGGGGTCCCGGATACCCTCTGTGCAGTCTTTAGCTATCGGGTAAATTGCACCATTGCCGTCTCGTAGCTGAACTAAGGATTCCTGAAAATACAACAGAATAGCCATCAATTGGCATAATCTGAGGGACTCAACAAGTGAGCCGCGACGCAAGAAAACAAAGTGGTTGTGCGCCCAGCGCAGATTCAGATCAGCCTGGGCACCCACAAAGTCTGATCCGACTCATTGTTAGCAGCTTAAAGGGTAGCTGAGGGTCTCAGCTACCTCCATGCGGACAGCGAAGACTCTAATCAGACTGGGCAGATGCCCAGACTGATCTAAGTTTGCGCTGGGTGCACTACCACTTTGTTGGTTTTGTCGTGGTACGGCTCTCGTTATTTCAGTGCTCCAAAAAAATAGCCATCAGAGGAGATGGCAAATCCCCCGACCGAAGACCCCCATGGGCCTTGGTAAAAAGGGTGCACTTCAAAACACATATTAGTAATATATTGTCTTTTTTTATGCTTCTGTTTGACATGAACTGTTAACAGATGCATGATTATCTAACACTCAGACTAAAACAGTATGCTTGACTGCTAAAAAGAGGTAATATCTCAAACAGCCACCATATACACAAATGTATAGCTTACGATACATTCAACTTTCAAAATGTGTGAATAGTTTCCAAAATACAAGCCCTACAAACCTAATTTTGAGCTCTCTAGTAAGTGAATTTGGACAAAGAATCCAAATCTGGAGTTTTTTTGTTGTTGGGGGGGGGGGGGGGCACGGGAATGTGGAGGGCTCAGAGAGAGTTAGGAACACTGATAAGATAACACAGCATGATCATCAATGTTCTAAAAGGTACATGGTTATTCAAATTCTGGAGCTGGCCAGGGTTATACAGACAGCAGCTCAAACTGCCAAAGGGAAATAACTCAAAAGTAAGTAAGCAAGAGTTATCATTCATGTATGAGACAAATTGTCATGACCTGTTCTACATATCTGTGAAGTATCATGAAAATATTTCAAAAGGTATTCAAGCTATGAAGCGGACACCTAAAAATCATCAAAGGGAAATAACTCCAAAAGTAAGAAAGCAAGAGTTGTCATTCTTGTTCGCGACACATCGTCGTGACCTGTTCTACATATCTGTGAAGTATCATGAAAATATTCCAAAAGGTATTCAAGTTTTAGAGCGGACACAAAATCACACCTAAAATCATCAAGGGGAAATAACTCAAAAAGTAAGATAGCAGGAGTTGTCATTCTTGTTCGCAACACATCGTCATGACCTGTTTTACATATCTGTGAAGTATCATGAAAATATTCCAAAAGGTATTCAAGTTATAGAGCGGACACGAAATCATACCTAAAATGATCAAAGGGAAATAACTAAAAGAAATAAGCAAGCAGGAGTTGTCATTCTTGCACGGGAATGTGGAGGGCTCAGAGAGAGTTAGGAACACTGATAAGATAACACAGCATGATCATCAATGTTCTAAAAGGTACATGGTTATTCAAATTCTGGAGCTGGCCAGGGTTATACAGACAGCAGCTCAAACTGCCAAAGGGAAATAACTCAAAAGTAAGTAAGCAAGAGTTATCATTCATGTATGAGACAAATTGTCATGACCTGTTCTACATATCTGTGAAGTATCATGAAAATATTTCAAAAGGTATTCAAGCTATGAAGCGGACACCTAAAAATCATCAAAGGGAAATAACTCCAAAAGTAAGAAAGCAAGAGTTGTCATTCTTGTTCGCGACACATCGTCGTGACCTGTTCTACATATCTGTGAAGTATCATGAAAATATTCCAAAAGGTATTCAAGTTTTAGAGCGGACACAAAATCACACCTAAAATCATCAAGGGGAAATAACTCAAAAAGTAAGATAGCAGGAGTTGTCATTCTTGTTCGCAACACATCGTCATGACCTGTTTTACATATCTGTGAAGTATCATGAAAATATTCCAAAAGGTATTCAAGTTATAGAGCGGACACGAAATCATACCTAAAATGATCAAAGGGAAATAACTAAAAGAAATAAGCAAGCAGGAGTTGTCATTCTTGTTCGCGACACACCGTCATGACCTGTTCTACATAACTGTGAAGTATCATGAGAATATTCCAAAGGGTATTCAAGTTATAGAACGGACACGAATCTGCCAAAAAATCACACCTAAAACTATCAAGGGGAAATAACTCAAAAAGTAAGAAAGCAAGAGTTGCCATTCTTGTTCGCAACACATCGTCATGACCTGTTCTACATGTCTGTGAAGTATCATGAAAATATTCCAAAGGGTATTCAAGTTACAGAGCGGACACGAATCTGCCAAAAATCACCAAAGGGGAGATAATTCAAAAAGTACAATAGCAAAAGTTACCTTTCTTGTACGCGACACATCGTCATGACCTGTTCTACATAACTGTGAAGTGTGATGAAAATATTCCAAAGGGTATTCAAGATATCGAGCGGACAAGAAAATGTTTACGGACGGACGCCAGGCTCATCGCTATATCCCCCGAACCTTTCGGTCGGGGGATAAAAAGTGGAGTTTTGAGGGTAACTCTTAGATAAATTTTCTCATTTCTTAACCAGAGCATATGATATGATTCCTCATCTGAACCATCTTGATGAGACGGTTCAAATTAGAGGTCAAAGCATATGTTTTAATAGAAGAATATGGAAAATTATCTGTAAATTATCCCTGTTACCCCTTCTCATATTGAGCACAGTAAACAATTCATAAGTAGGGTTTGAACTAAGGCCTGATCAGCAGGACCAGTCGAAATCAGACCAAGTTGCTTCTGCCAGCTCGTCTCAAGGTCTTCAATACTTCCTTTTCTAATCACACTGAAATATCAGTTGGTTTTAAGGACCAGCTACATGTAAACTCAACTGGTCCAGCACAAAATCCACTAGTCCCGGATCAACGGATTAGTGCTTATCTTAAACCCTGCATAAAAGACATTTGCAAGTTCCTTCGAAAGTTGCGGAAGTTGTCCAGTCATGTTGACTGAGGGGTTAATGCTCTGGAGAGTCAAGTCTGACCCAGGCTGTGGTTCTTCCAAAGCCTCTGAATTATTTCATTCTCCTCCACCATCCCAAACCAACCCCACCCAACCAACCCCAACCTCACCTTCTCTGCCCCCAGCTATCCAAAATAACTGACATACTGTTGAAAGAGACGTAAAACTCCAAATCATCCATCCATACATCAGTAGGTGTTAACACCCAAGCCGAAAAACAAACAGCTTGATCCCTATATGTATATCCAAAAGATAGAAAAGTCAGGACTTACATCACCAGTGTTATGTAGACTGATATCACTCCTGTGACTACCCATGAAAGCCTGGGCATCTGTAGGAAACTGTGAGTCATGTTCAACTTTCCCTGTACTAAGGTTATACACCATATAGCTCAGTTTTACACCAGCCCGCGCTATCACATGGATACCTGAAATTTAGAAGTTTCTAGTGTTTTAAACGAAGTACAGTTGACTCTTAAAATCTCAAAGTCAAAGTTTATCTCAAACTACTGATATCTCAATGTAAATTTTCTGATTCCAGAAAATTTACTTTTTCTGATTCCAGAAAATTTACTTTGATATACCAGTAGTTTGAGATATCCAGAGTTGAAATGTAAAGGAAAAAAAAAGAATTATATTCTTTGATATAGGTGATTACTTTGAGATATCAGTGTTTGAGATAACAAGAGTCAACTGTATACTAAACTAATCAAAATATAAGGCAAAGATCATGCTGCTTCTCTAACTTCTATATAAACCATTTGCTGCGGATCTCATAAGATCCAACACTTTGCATTATAAAATAATAACTGAACTCCAATCTTTTGAGTTCTCTAAATGACTTTATATAAAAGCATTTTTACTGTCAAATCCTGGTAGTTATGATCTTATACTCCAATGTATGTATGTAATTAATACTTTATAAAATATTGCTAAAACATAAGCTTGTAGATATCTGCACTGATCTCTTCGTTTTCTGTACTGTGCTTAATATCAGGTGATATTTGCATTTTATGTATGATGATACCCAAGTGATATCCCTACAAAAGTTTCTTTTAGCTTTCACAAGGTTGACTGTTGCAGTTGTACAGTTACCCTACTCTGTCTAAAAGAGTTTCCCTCTTATGGAGGGAGGCAAAACAAGACCTGTCAGCGGGACAGGATAGCTCGCCTGACAGCACCTTGCCCATCACCAAAAAAACTTTAAAGTAAAACTGTAAGATTTTGCTAACGCCGACACCGACGCCGGGGGTAGTGCAATAGCTCTTCCTGGTAATTTGTACAGGCCAGCTTAAAAATTAGGACAGTTACCTCTCATGAAGATATATCAAATCACCTTAACAATTATCTCACCTTCACAATCAACTGCCACAGCCAAAATCTGACCATTTTCAACAATTGTCACTTTCTTCGGAACTTTCTGGAAGCAGTCAGGCAGACGAGGTGCACTCAGACTCTTCACAACCTGTAGCTCGTCCTTCCGCAGCAGACGACAATCTTGCAGAAGAGCAGACGGATCCTCTTTTGTGCCGCTGTGATCAGAACCCGGGTCTTTTGTCTGAAATTTCACAGCGGCATACGCACCATCCACCTGAAATGACCAATATCAATATGTAAACAAACATTTTATATTGCAATCATATGAAACTCTTGTGAGATCCACCATAATACCTGGCCCAGAGGTTATAAAACTTGAGTACATTCTCAAACTCAAAATAAAGCACACTGATTGGCTGATTCCGAGCATGTGCTCGGAAGCAGCCAATCAGTGTGCTTTATTTTGAGTTTGAGATTATTCTCAAGTTTATAACCTCAAACCCTGACTGTCCCTCAAGATGGCAGCTACCAAAAGACAATTGAAAAATGGCGGTTAAAACGTCAAAGGTAGATTATGTGGCATGGTAGCTGCGTTAGCAGAGTGCTCGCACAGTAGGTGAGAGGCCCTCTGTTCAAGTCACAGTTGGACCATGATGTTTTCCTCCCCTGTGATATTTGATAGCTAGTGGATGTGACATTTGATAGCTAGTAGCTTTTACATTTGGATGTAAAACGAAATTTCCGACCATAAAAGTCAGGCCGGGTAGCGCAATCGGTAGGGCACCTGACTCGTAAGTCAGAGGTCCTGGGTTCCAATCCCGGTCTGGCCACATACTTTCGTTTCTCCTTCCGCTGATTCAAGAAGGGTAGTTGTCAGTTACTGGCGAAAGTATGTGCACTTAGTACTGGTTAACCGCTTAGGAGGTCTAAGCCTGCCCAGGAATAGTGTGGTTAGGTTAACTGACCGTCCCGACATGACCATAGTTGTTTACCGTGGACGTTAAGCATCAAATCAACCAACCAACCGACCATTAAACCGACGATTTACCTCCCTAAATGACAATTTTGAGTATGACACAATTTCATAACCATAATATATGTTCCTATGTCTCACTTCGCTAGTCGCATGCCAGACAAAAACCTTTATTTTACCTCTGCCCATCAAACTTACTTTGAGTACTTTACCAACAGGAACTGTTTTGATATCTTCAACAAAGATGACATTCTTCAGTGGCCAGCTTTCTTCGTCTTTTGGGACTTTCTCAAATTCTTTACTTGGAGTTGGTGCCTTCTTACGCTCTGAAGAATATAAAATAATTGAATGTTATGTAAATTTATGACAGCCTTAGGGGTTGTAAGATATGAACAGAAAGAAAATTTCAGAATTTATGGCACATAAAAAATATTCTTTGTCCATTTACAAGAGATCTTAATGGGCTAACGAAATACAACTTCACATACATACGCTATATACTCAAAACTATGACACCTAAAAGTTCACATTTTAGATTTTGTATGTAACATTAGCATCATTCAAATGAGGGATAACAACATATATTTTCATTAATTATCTCAAAACTATTCTCAAAGCCCCACCTTATCTCCAGTTCAGTCATGGCGTATGTTTTCATAGACAAATCTGGGTTCCAGATTATAAAACTTGAGATTAACCTCAAACTCAAAATAAAGCAGCCAATCAGTGTGCTTTATTCTGAGTTTGAGAATGTACTCAAGTTTTATAACCTCGGGGCCTGATGAAGGAAAAGACATTACTGTATTATGCAGCCATAAAACTGGGTTTCCCATCTCTAGAATGACCCAGATAGCTAAATCAGTCCTATGAAATTCTGCTACAAGCTGTGCTTTTCCCTTCCAAGACAATCCCATAAATCTAGATCCTTCTTGTAAAATGAATCTAGATTTTTGGGATTGTTTTGGCGGGGAAAACTTCATCTTATAACTGAAAAAATACGGTATTTCAGAGATTTTCCGAGATTAACTTACTTCTACTGGAGAGAGCAGGGCCACTGTGGTCACTACAAGTTGACGAGGCTGGTGACGGAGGAGGTGGCATGTCGGGCTTAGAATCTGTTGAGGAGTCTCTCTCAGGCTTTGCCTCAGGTCTGTAATAGAGAGGTAAATTTATCATTCATATATGTGAGGAACAAATAGAAAAGATGGTGCCTCTCTAAAATTTGGAAACATATCAAAACAAGACAGTAAAACAAAAGCTGTTAATGCTTCTTTTTTTGCTGATTAATTAAACAAAGACTGTCAATATACACTTGTGCTTGCCCTTCAATCTTATAAATCCTTTCATAAAGATGCTGACACCAACATGAGGCTGACAACAATAGCGCTTTCATGTACATTTGTACAGTCATGCCTCAAATGAACAACTTAATGGTGGGGTTTATTAGCTGGTCTTTATAAAAATAATACCCTAGTTTATATTCCTTTTTAATACATTCTATGATGTCATTCATTTCTTTAAGCCAGTCAACAACATGTTGAGCTTTGAGCAATATTCTCACTCAGAAATGGGCAATTCGTCTGGTACAGTGACAGGTGATCCATCATTCTAATGCACTTACAAATATAACGCGACGTCTGATTGGATAACGTCGAAAATTTGCGACAGTATATTCTGCGATATACTGTCGCAAACCCGACGTTATTAAGTAACGTCGCTTCTCATTGGCTGACGTTTGGTTTTATGTTGCTGACAGCGCTTGAAATGATTGCAAACTAGTACATTACTAAAGGTTAAAATGTGGAAAAGTACATTAGAATGGGGATAACTGTATTGAAAATTTTCATTTGGGTAGGTAAATCATCGGTTTTATGGCCACAAATTGCGTTTTACGGCTCCGCTGGCGCGTCGCGGTAAAACGAAATTTCCGACCATAAAACCGATGATTTACCTCCCCAAATGAAACTTTTCAATACTATAGGATTTCACTATAGGCAAAAACAGAAAAGATATAATGGCTTTGATCATAATTGGAGTGTTTGTTTTTGACAGCTTCAAAAGTAACTGACAGTGGTGCAAGAAGAAATGTTGCATTGTATGATGGCAGGTTAGTGCACAGTGTGTAACTTACACATGAGGTGGTTTAATCTTGAATCGGCAGGTATCATTCAGGGACCAGGCTGACTCTAACAGCTGCCCAACCTTAGGTACCCCATCTACCAAGGTGAATGCCAGAGCTCCAGAGTGGAACATCGGAGAACTTCTCAGGCAGACCTGGATAATACAAGAATAACAAGTGATAAAAAGTCTGTAGACGTAATTGTTATTTTCCTGCTGATAAACTGGTAAAAATTTACTAGAAATGTTTTACAAATTTAGAAAATTAGCTATACAAATTTATCATGCATCTGCTGCAAAATTCACTAGAGAACTGGGGTATGATAACATGTTGTGATATCATGTCACTTTAGAACTGCTCTTGCGCGAATGTTATCAGGCCATGCCTTAAGAAGCCATCGCTGAAGACGATTGGCTACATTTTGACATTGGCCATGATAACAACATTCTATTGATTAAATGACGTCACCAACTTATGTTACAACGCATTCGCGACGGCAACAAGACTGGACAAAATTGTGTTTGCTTTTCATTTGTTTGACTTTTTTACACCATAAAATCTTCTAACGATGCATGATAAATAGAAAACCATGAGTGTCTTTTGATATCAAGTGTTATCAGGCTCAACCAGAAACACGTCGGACTGGCTTGGCAAGCCTTGCCATTCTTGGTCTCGCCTGATAAAATTGATATCAAAAGACATGAACATGGCATTCTCTAATGTATTGACAACAGATTACAGGCATCATTTTTCAATGGAACTATGATAATTGAGCCGAGACACGAGAAAACCAACAATGCCCAGCGCAGACTCAGATCAACCTGGGCATCTGTCAATTCTGATCAGAGTCTTCGCCAAGCGCTTAAAGGGTAACAAAGGGCCTAAGCTACCTTCATGCGGACAGTGAAGACTCTGATCAGGCTGGGCAGATGCCCAGCCTGATCTGAGTCTGCGCTGGGCGCACAACCACTCTGTTGTGTTTCTCGTGTCATGGCTCATATTTCTTTCAGCAATGAAGTTGACTTTCAAGCCAAATCTGATGGATGCTGCAATTCTAGGTATCACTGCCATATCTGTGAGGGTTTGAATCCCACCAGCCATATTATGAATATTGATAGATTCTTAATTTTGGCACTTTTTGTCTTCTTCACCAAAAGAACCATATTATGGTGTTCAAAATTCATGTATTGTATACTGTTTCATTTTTCCATACAATACATGTATGTAGTTTCTCTGTCTGACTCATGTCACCCTTGAACTTCCTCTCTTTTTGTTGTGAGGCATATGGTAATGGCATATGGAATACATCTACTATAAATACTGAAAAACATCAAGTTTATGAGCTGTAGTTTCTCAATAAATACAAAGTTTCCAAAGCACAATATCTAGCCTTTTCATAAAGCTCAGGAACAACTGCATAAACAGCAATAATGGTCTACCCTCGCAATACAAACAACCCAGCTTGTATTATTTCCCACACAACACTGCTCCAGATAAGGTGGCATTTTTAGGATAATTCTGTTAAAAATAGTTTTCTAATTTCTCAACAAAAACATATGTTGTGACCTTCATTAGAACCGTCTCAGTGAGACGGTTCTAATGAGGGGTCACATCATATGCTTTTAAGTGGAAATATAGAAAATTATCTGCGAATTATCCCTTTCACTCCTTCTTATCTTGAGCAATGCCACTGGTATGCCACAAATACATACCAGTGAACCTGTTACTACATCACTCTGTGCTGGTGTTTTACTCTTCTTTTTCTTGGACCGACTTCTCTCAAGTAATTTCTTCCTTTGAGCAAATGGCATAGCACCCCTGAAAAATTGGATCATACCTATAGACATGGTGCAAAAACTCTTAACAGTTTTTTCGTAAATTTATTTTTAACCAATACTAGGTGTAAGCATAGGCTCCTTCCTTCTATTTACCACCAGTATAATGCCCCACTCTCAAGCCTAGCACACGTGAACAGTGAAAAATTATGTATCCTCGCTATCTTGTCTGCCTGGAACTCTGGGAGGGTCTAGGCACAATGTTTAAGCTTCGGGGTAACTATTGCCAGCCTGTCATCAATCCACGTTTCCAACCTGTCAGATGGTCAAATCGCAGGGGTTTCACTAAAATTTATGAAATGCGGCAGTCAAGGTGAAGTAGGTGGGGGATTTTCTAGGTTTTCTGTATTACCCCAATACAAATACATCAAAAGTAGCAGGGGGAGAATGCCTCATTCTCACAAAGCAGAAGGGGAAAATCCCCGCCTCCAACCTCTTAATGAAACTCTTGCAATGACAACAAAATGGCGACCAGTATGGACTATGAACACACTGCTTCTTCCTCAAGCAGTCTGGTCTGAGTCTAGACTGTTGGCTATGAAGCTTCTGTTCCAATATTTGACCGTCATCATTTCGAAAAGCTGAGAACTAGGTAAGATGATAACTGCGATAATTTTTCTTTTTTCTCCATAATAACCTATGCTGTAGCCCCTCATTAAAGCAGGTGAGACGGTTCGAATGAGGGGTCATAACATTGCTTTTCTGAAAAATTCAGAAATTATCTTATAATTACATGCAAATATGTAGGATGGGCCTGGATGGCTTGCAATTTTATGTCCTTTCTAGCAATACTTCAGTCCTGTCAGGATGATGGGAGGATGATAATGAAAGGCTGTATGCAATGGAACCCTCTTTACATTTAAATAGATGTCAGATTCAGGCCAGCACATAACAATCTAAGCTACTGAAGTTGCATCTGCAAAGTTCTGACCATTAATTAGTATGGCAAGGCTGGCTAAAACAGGCCCTGAAACTGCCAAACTGTTGCTGTAATAAATTTGTGTTTACAAAATTTCTATTAAATTATCTAGAACTCTGAAAGAGTCTTTACTTACCACCAGTATAATGCCCCACTCTCAAGCCTAGCACATGTGAACAGTGAACAAGTATGTAAACTTGCTATCTTGTCCGCCTGAAACTCTGGGAAGGTCTGTGCACAATGTTCGAGCTTCTGGGCAACTATTGCAAGCGCGTCATCAATCCATGTTGCCACCTTGTCAGACTCGGTGAAGACTGAGGCACGTACACTACACGCAGATATACCCAGTATCTTCTCTTGCTGAAGACCGAGGGCGATTGTCTTTGGGTGGTGAATATTTGGGTTCTGGAAATTGCAAAAGTACAACTCAAATACACAGTCTGTCTAAGATAATTATTCCAGCAATATTTTGTTTAAATTTCAGCAAAAATATCTTTTGCTGTAAAAATTTTTTGCTGTACCTCAGGCCGGGCTGGGTAGCGCAATCGGTAGGGCACCTGACTCATAAGTCAGAGGTCCTGGGTTCAAATCCCGGTCTGACCACATACTTTCGTTTCTCCTTCCGCTGATTCAAGAAGGGCAGTTGTCAGTTACTGGCGAAAGTATGTGCACTTAGTACTGGTTAACCGCTTAGGAGGTCTAAGCCTGCCCAGGAATAGTGTGGTTAGGTTTACTGACCGTCCCGACATGACCTTAGTTGTTTACCGTGGACGTTAAGCATCAAATCAACCAACCAACCAACCAACCAAAGCTGTACCTCAAGTTTGTGAACTGTCACGATAAACATTTATTCATCTGAATCTGTCTGGCTTTGCCTTAATTTTGGCACTATTGTTGCCAAAATGAATACTGCCTAAACCGAAGTCCATCTATATTGTTTCAAATTAATCTATCAGGTTATTTTCAGTATTTGACTGTGTAGGAGCTCCATCTTTCACATGCTGTGACCAAGATATGTTAGGGCTCTAACACCAACTGCTCCTACAGCTACTTAGCTACAGGAAACCTTTATCTTACCTTTCCTTAGTATATACAAAGTGATCAGAAAATTTATTATCTATGGTCAGTACCTCAGGGTGTTTGTATGGTTCAAAATCATTCCACTTCCAACTGTATAGCTGTCCGTTGGTTCCTATGGCAACCAGCTCAGAGTGCATGGCAGCAATGCTGGAGAACTTCGGCATTGTTCCATCCTGTAAAACAGTTAAAATGTTTGTTTTGGGGTTTTTTGTGTATTTTTTTCTCCAAATTGTTTCCAAGTCAACATCAAATAGGCTAAATAAAGTTTCACACGTAAGTGCCAAAACTACAAAATGTTGAATTTGCTTAACAGCATAGATCCAGATGAGGTGGCTCTCAATGAGCCACCTATTCTGGATTTTCACTGCTTGCTCTCTAGTCTATGAACTCTCAATATTATCAGGCTTGGATAAAACTTTTAGAAATTTTACCGACGTAAATTTTGTTGTCTGTTTTTTTGGCTTTACAGGCTAAATGAAATATGAATAAAAAGGATGCTAGACGCATCTGCCAACAGCAAAGACTCACACCTGCCTACACATGTGTGGTCTGAGTAGAGACTTTGCTGGTTTTGGCTCCACAGGGATCTACAGGCACGTAATCAAGGGTCTAAATTCATAGATTTCAGAAATTGCTGTTGGGTCTGCTACAGCCTGAGCATCTTATTTGTCCACAACATCCATTTGTATCTTGTGAAAAGTCAAGATGGGAAACAGCAAAGACTAATCAGAATGGGCCACCTGATAGGAACTGTTGGTGTTTTGATATACATGTACTATAACGCATCATTTTTGTGTTTTATCAGTGCTGCAGATATGAAGGGTAACAAGGGTAATTTCCCATATTGCCTTACCATTTCTGCCCAATAATGTAGGTTTTCCCCAAAGAGCAGAGGGCTTGCTGAAGGGTTCTGATTCTTTTTAATACTATCGGTGGTAAATCCTTCTACTTTGTCCCGTTCCAGTGACTTCAAAGCTTCATCACGTAGAGTTGTGTCTAGACGCCGCCTGTCTCGTATTCTAAATATAGATTCCCGCTCCCTATCTCTGTCAAGGTCTCCGACCCTTTCTGAACGCTCTCCTACAGATAACAAACAGGAGTGAATTTTATTTTTCGAGGATTTTATTGATGTGTAAACACCAGCAAATCACTCACAAACTAAATAAAGCTCATCCTGCTAAGTTTGTGAATGGTTCATCCGCATCTACACATCTATAAAATCCACAAATAGAAAACTCATTTCCTACCATTTCAACCAGATCATTTTTATTTCAAAACTGTCAGCTATACTCATTATCTTAGAAATTGCCACAAAGAAAATAGTTCCTAGTAGTTCCAGGGATCTGATTTGGAGGCAGAGGGGTGGGGAGGTTATCGAAGTATAACACCACTTTCTTTCTCTCTTAACCAATCAAATATTGCTAAAATAGCATTAGAAAGCTGGAATTATAAATGGTACAAAATCTGGCCCTATATTGGAAATAGAATTGTACAAAACATTAGAGCACAAACACATTTTAGTTTTTTACACAAGCCGATATGCCACTCTCAAAAATTGCTGGGACGTTTATGCACAAACCAAAGCAGCTTAATAAGAAATGTACCACATGTACAGATATTACCTAATCTTGACCTTGTCCCAGAGCCTCTACTCCGTATTGAAGAATACCCAAACATATCTTCACTAAACATGGCATCAGAGTCAATAATCACACTGGGATGATCAGGGTGTATGCCGCTGTCTAGCAGAGAGATGAGATCATCGGGAACGTACGAGTCTTGACTGTCGTCGTCATCGCCTTCGCCTTCATCGTCACGACTCAGAAGATTATTAACAGCTAGGTTGACATCCAAGTTCTGCATAAAAAGATTATCACTGTATTTATTTGGGTATAAAATAGGTTTGTCTCCTCTCTAGAATGACCCCAAATTTTAAAAACAGTCTTATGAGATTTAGGTTCAAGATGGGTTTTCCCTGCCAAAACAATTCCAAAAATCTAGACTGTCTTATAAGACAGATCTAGATTTTTGGGACTGTTTCGAAGACAGGTCTAGATTTTTGGGATTTTTTTGAGTTCGGTCTTGTAAGAAAGATCTAGATTTTAGGGATAGTTTGGGTAGTGAAAAACCATTTTATAGCAGAATTAATACAATAGATTTACATCTTTGAGGCCATCTTTGAGGGGAATACTACCCATCGCCTTAAAGCTAAATTAATATGATATCATTGTTTTGTTTTAATCTGCTGTACAGCCTATAAAGCTGTGTTAAATCTCACTAGCTGTCAGTGGAACTCAGTTTTTAAAGTCATAATTAACAATGCACAAAATATTTCACCTGGGAAATTTTCATTCAAGGAAACTTCCATTAGTATTTAACTCTTTCGGCGCCAAATTTTTCAGACGACAAATTTTCGTCTGCTCAAATCATCAGACGACTGATTTGTAATTGGAAATTTTAACAATCTAAAGACATTTTTCATAAAATCAGGCTTTTTAAAATCATATTTGAATGGCAAACAGTGTAGATCCTGATCAGACGGCTCTTTTAAGAGCCGGCTGATCTGGATATACGCTGTTTGCAAAGTTGCATTTTTGCGACTTTGGCACCGAAAGAGTTAAGCTCAAATCACATTATCTTTTAATACAGAATATCACTAATTTTTGTTTTTAAAGCTTGCCATGCCAGTATATATAAAGGACACATTTTTGTCAAGCTCTAACCAGCCTCCTACACATGCAGACTGATTAGAATATGACATTATTGTTTGGAAGAGAAAAACTTGTCTTACAACCAAAGAAATATGAGCTGCGACACAAGACAAGAATTCCGCGGAATGCTATGTCGAACCTGCTGTGTGCCTTCACATGAAGAACTCAATGAATGTACCAGGTGGTTCTGGAGAAAAAAGTTGATTTTATTGGTTTTGCTATTTTTAGTAACGGTGACCATCTTGGATTCTCGACCCGCCCGAATTTTATCATTCTGAAGCCCTGCAGTCTGATCATGCTGCATGTTAACTTTGAGAACCATGGATGCAGTTGTTTCAGAGAATAAGTCATTTGAATGGACTAAAATGCTAGGATCAACGTAAATTATTCTAGGGTCGACGTAAGGTCATTGTGACCTAATTCCACTACAGATGTTTTTCATTTTGATAATTCTGAATACCAGATGCAACTTATGCTTCATACAAAATTTCAGCCAAATATACAAAGTGGTTCTGGAGAAAAACTTGATTTTATTGGTTTTGCTATTTTTAGTAACGGCGACCATCTTGGATTCTCTACGCGCCTGAATTTTACCATTCTGAAGCCCTGCAATCTGATCACGCCGCATATGAAATTTGAGAACCATAGATGCAGCGGTTTCAGAGAAAAAGTCATTTCAATGGACTTAAATGCTAGGGTCGACGTAAATTATTCTAGGGTCGAAGTAAGGTCACTGTGACCTAATTCTGCTACAGATTTTTTCTGTTTTGATAATTCTGAATTCCAAGGTCTGACTTATGCCTCATACAAAATTTCAGCCAAATATACCAAGTAGTTCTGGAGAAAAAGTTGATTTTAATGGTTTTGCTATTTTTAGTAACGGCAGCCATCTTGGATTCTCGATAAGCCTGAATTTTATCATTCTGAAGCCCTGCTGTCTGATCATGCAGCATGCATTGTTTGCAGAGAATAAGTCATTCGAATGGATTAAAATGCTAGGGTCGACGTAAATTGTGAACGGACAGACGGACTGATGGACAGAAAACCGGACGCCTATATCGCACTTTGCTAAAGCAGGTGCGACAAAAACCAAAAAAGTGACATGTGCACCCAGTGAAGACCTAGATCGGCCTGTGCAGCCCCCTGTCTGATCAGAGTCTTTGCTGTGCCCTTAAAAGGTAGCTTAGGGATTAAGCTAGCTTCATGTGGACAGTGAAGATTCTGATCAGACTGGGTGGATGCCCAGGCTGATCTGAGTCTTCACTGGGTGCAGATGCCACTTTGTTGGTTTTCTCGTGTCCCTGCTCAATTATGGTTGAAATGTGATTCCATAATGATACTGTACAAGTCTGTAAATGTTTTGAAAACTGAACTTTGGCTAACTTTTGTTGTTAATTAATTAAGGTGCTATTAAATGTAGGTTTTTACAGTATACATACGGTTCTTTGCAACTCTCTTATTATGAGGTTTCTTGACTTTCCCTGTAACACGACTTGACACTGACTGATTAGCTCCTCGGGAACTACTGATGCTGGCACCAAGGGCCTTGTTCCCACTATGACACCTGACCTTCGACCTCTGTTCACATGGACTGCCCTCTGCATAGTCCTATAAGCCTGTGAATTGTTGTTTCTTGTGCTGGTGGTGGATGCTGTCGCACTGACACTTGTACCCCACCGACTGGAAAACAAGAGTTAAATTACTTCCATTGCCAGGAGCCTATGACAAACTGAGATTAAAACAAGAATCTTAGACTAAGTGCATACAGTTCTAATTCAAACTTCACACTTCCATGAACAGATCAGATTCTTTTCCTTACATTTGTTATCGTAAAAATTACTAAGTATGGCGAGGCAAAATTTTTCCATAAAATGATATTCTAATACACTTACAAATATAATACGACATCTAATTGGATAATGTCGAAAATTTGCAACAGTATCTTCTGTAATATACAGTTTAAAATCTGACATCATTTAGAAATTTAACTTCTCATTGACCGAAGTATAGTTTTAGGTTTTCAATGCAACACAATAGACTTTGAAAAGGGAAAATGTATAAAAGTGCAAATGAATGGGGACAACTGTATTGAAAATTGTCATTTGGTGAGGTAAATATTCTGTTTTAAGGCTGCAATTTGCCTATTATGACTCCCCTGTTGGTGTCACTGTAAAATGAAATTTGCACACAAAAAAGGGCAAAATTTTTACTTCCCCAAATGACAATTTTGAGTACAGTATTCTCTTAAATATGGAAAGCTCGGTTCATCTGGACCAAGAGTGATACAAAGCAATTTTCAATTCATACAAAAGAAGAATATTATATGCAAAACAGACACGTATTTTTCTAGCTAAGCTTTCAAAATAGTCTTACGCTGTAGGCTGATCAGTTCCTGTTCCCAGAACATCGGACACTAACACCAGAGGGCTCTCCACAACATGAGTGCCTCCACGAGATGTTGATGGTCTTTCGCTCCTTTCTGTTTTACTTGCCTTAGTACTAAAACAGAGAAATCAGGCCCAGAGGTTATAAAACTTGAGTACATTCTCAAACTCAAAATAAAGCACACTGATGTGCTTTATTTTGAGTTTGAGATTATTCTCAAGTTTTATATCCTCGAACCCAGAAATATCATTTACTGGAGACTAGAGAAATCTTTCGTGTAACAGAAATTTTCTTTCAGAGTGTAACAGTTTAGGGCTAACCATAAAAGTGGTCAAACCCTAAAGGTGTTAAAAAAAGCAGACGACAAAACTTACATCTGCAAAATTTTCAAAAATGTTTTGCCAAAGCTATATCAAACAGTATATTCAAAGATTAGAGGGAAAACAGTGTATATCCAGATGAGGGATTTTCTTAAAAGGGAAAAACCCCATCTTACAGCATGATATTGTTAAGACCCATTTAGAAATCTGGGGTCAGTCTAAAGAGGGAAATTAAAATCTAAAAGAGTTCCTTCAAGAGCAGAGAACACATTCGAATGAAGGAACATGGGTAAATCCTGTTATCTAACCAAATGAATATACATGTAATACCTTTTTACAGTGGTTGCGGTATCATTTTTGTTGAGATCTAGGCGGTCTGTGAGGAGATTAAACTGGACACGGCACACTCTCCCATCCTACAGAGCAAATACAAACAAGTAGGTATTAATTATAGTGAAAGAATACACTTCCAAAGGCAAAGCAACTTTACCATTCTTTGGCATTCGGTTTCAAAGGGGGTCAACTCTTACAGGAAAAGAATTTGCTCCTTTAGGATTAAATTCATCCCTGTAAGAGCAGACCCTGAGATTGTAGGGCTCTGTCATCCTCTGAAGAACAGGAAGTGACAAAAGTTGTTCCACTTTGTAGGGCAAAATGGTGATACAACATGGAGGTGTAAGCATACACACTAAAAATGATCTTATCTCTATAGATCTACCAAAGTAGAACTTTGCTGTCTGGTTGACATAAAACATTTTCCAGTGTTACTACCATAATAGTATCATCTTACCCATAATGAGTCTAAGTATTTGGACAACAAGACCTGTCCACATACAGGGCAGCTCGCCGGACAGCGCCTTGCCCATTGCATAAAAAACTCTGGGGTAAAACTTGAAAGTGTGACGCCCACCCCCACGCCAATGTCAGGCTGACAACAATAGCTCCCTGTTCTTTCCTACAGGTGAGCTAACAAGACCGGTCAGTGGGACAGGATAGCTCGCCGGACAGCGCCTTGCCCATCACCTAAAAGACTTTAACGTAAAACTTTAACATTTTGCTAATGCCGACGCCGCAGCCAACGCCAAGGGTTATGCAATAGCTCTTCCTGAACATTCGTACAGGCGAGCTAAGAATGCACAAGCAAACAGTGTTGACCCAGATTAGACTGTTTCAGAATGAGCAGTCAGACCAGGCTCTGTGCTGTTTGCCATTCCACCTACAGATTTTCTGCAACAGTAAACACATTGTCAGAGCTCTAGATAAGAGGGGTATTTGATGATAATTAAGGATAATTTTTCTTATCTCTCATTCAAACCATATGTTGTGACCCCTCATCTGAACCGTCTCAACGAGACGGTTCAGATGAGGGGTCACGACATATGTTTTTATTCAGAAATAACAAAAATTATCCCTAATTATCACTAAATAACCCTTCTTATCTGGAGCACTGAGTGTTAAACCTTCAAGATTCCCAAATCTACAGTAAGTTACACACTAAAACAAAATCAATCTCCCTATTATAAAATATGTCACTTGTTTTTGTCTATATGGCTCCAAAGATCTTCCCCGCTTCTCCGGTCCTTCGGATGCGACGTATACAGAGGTCCTGTCTCCTATGTGTTGGTGGTACATTAAACCCGAATTCATTCACTTATGACAAGTACATTAAAAATTTTCACTTTTCCTACGTGAAATGGGACGAGTAGGACAAGTCGGGCATGGTATTTCCACAGCCCTGGTTGTAACTTGTAATATCTTAATCTTGAAAAAAACTTCTCCCTGAAAGTTGCAAAATTTCTCCCTTGGAGCTCCAGATAAGAAGGGGTATTGAGGATAATTCAAAAATAATTTTTCTTATTTCTCAATGAAAACGTATGTTGTGACCCCTCATTAGAACCGTCTCGACGAGACGGTTCTAATGATGGGTCACAAAATATGTTTTTCTGGAGAAATATGGATAATTATCCCTAAATTATCTTTGTTACCCCTTCTTATCTGGAGCACTGTCCAGGCTGAGTCTGACTTAACGTGTACGTACAGTCAAGTATCAACTTACCTCCAGCAAGAAAGCAACATGATTTGGGCCGACAACACACTGTGTTACTGTCAAGTTCCTCAGGGAAGTGAGGGCAGCAGGAGCTATGAAACCATGACGGCTGATCTTTTCGGCAACTTCTCGCAACCTAAAGCAGAAAAAACAAACCTGAGCATGGCACAACCAGTACTTACGCCTCCAGTACTTATCCTAAAGCATTCTTAACAAGTGCTGCTGACCCAGACCAGACAGCTCCAGACCTGCTGAGCATCTAATCTGTGACTACCTCTAAATGTACGAAGGCATTTGCACGATATTACCGCTATACCGGTAAAACGTGATTCAAAATTCCCACAATACGGATCACGATACGTTTTTACCATACCAATACTCTCGGTAAATTTCAGCAATTTCTGGATTTTCTCATGAAAAATGTTTTATATGCTTTTAATTTCATTTTGTCAGTACTTTTCCCCAAATCTTCTTTTGTTATAAAACGGATCTAGGTAACGGTATCAATAAAAGCCGATAGCCTTTAAAAACAGGTTTTGATTGTTTACTTTTGCTAGAGAATCTTTTCCTCTTTTGTCTTTTATCTCTGTAATCCCCCCCCCCCCCCCCCCCCCCCCCCCCACACACACATAAATAGACGTAAACAAAAATTACTGTGATTGTAGGTAATAATGTCCAGTTTAATCCTTTTTGTTAATATCTAATTGATCCTATCACTCTATCAGTATGATCATTTTGACACATATTCCCATTAGTAACTTAAATGTACTTTTTCACTTACGGGAAGTTTCATTATTTTGTATTTTGTTGACATACAGTGCCGATCCTGATCACACTGCTCCAAGGAGCTGTCTGATCTGGGTCTACAACATTTGCTCAGCAATAACTCTCCGATTATTTAGTGTATCTCCTTTTCCTGTCATCGATAAAATAATAGACTAAGACTTTAGACACGTGTCTACTCCTTTGATCTTTGATGACAACAACAGGTGTTGAAAATCTGTATGCTTTTTTCCATTCTTGGGGTAAAACTGGGTCAGGGCAGAAATACAAAGAAGCAGGGATTTTCCTAGGCCAAACTTGGGGCCGAATATCAGCCCCTATTTTTTCCCATTTTGAGTTGAAATTTCCCAAAATAGAGTTAATCTTTCCCATTTCTTATTTAGCTCTATTTTTAGTTGAAAATTTCATGAAAATCGGACCAAAAAGAGCAAAAATACAGATGTTTATATTCCCAATTGATAGCAATTACTCGTGAATAGTTCTAATAAAGGCAATCTCAAAACAGTTTAATTACTTTAACATGTTAAAGCTTTCTTTGTTATGATTTTACATGTACATGTAACTGAATTTAAAACAGAGATCTTGTTTTTATCATCCAGTCAAAATTTTCCCAATTCGATGATTCGTATGTTGTTTTTCCCAAACTCAAAGGCCCCTGGCCCCAAGTTCAGAAAGGTAGGAAAATCCCTGAAGAAGTCATGCACTAGCTGTGTGGTTGCTAGGGTCATGTCAGGGACATAGCTGCTTCAAGAAGTAAAATGAGATTGCAGACTTGTAACACAGTTGCGTTTTAATAAAGTACATGAGCTGTCTGTTATTTTTGGTGTTAAAATAAACAGGAAAAGAATGGTATGTTCATTTTTATAACAATCACTTAATGAAAGACAGAAACAAACACCACAGTAACAGCATGTAACACAGAAGAACAAACTTAAAAGAATATTTGCGATATATATTGAGATACATATCCCGATACAGACCTGTGTATCATGATATATCGCGATACGGTTTTCAGTGGCGATGCCCAACCCTAATTAACAAACATTTTAAAAGTCCATATACAAGGGGGTAAATCAATACGTGAAGAGACAACCTAGTCTTGCGTTTCCGGGCGTATTTGGTAAAAGTCTTGCCACGGTGTACTTTCGTTTTTGATGAGACATTATGTCAACACGAGTGTTTTGGTGAAATAAGTACCAATTATAAGCATGGCGGGACATTTATAGAAAAAGTGAACTGGTCACGCTTTGGAGGATTCTTTAAAGTTAATATTCGTTAAAAAAGTTTCACGTGAGATGCAGTAGTTAACGTGCCAATTCGGTTCTAGTTTGTCAAGGTAGTGTACATTTTTTGAGGCTGGCTGGTTGAAGGTAGGAATTTTCTTTCTTTTGAATCAATCTGAACATTTTCGTCTCTTTTTCTGACAAAATTAGCTTCCTCTGTGATTGTTTATATGATTCACTCCAAGAACGTGTTGCAGGATGCGTTTCCATGCACAAAAAAAACGGTGTACGCACATGATTTCCTAGTATAGGCCGGTATATGTCAATTGTTAATAAGTGCACATACTAGTATTGCACCAATGATCACTTTTCATTACAAATGAGTACTTTTTAAAATATATACTTGCTCGAAACTTTTGAAACTGGAAGTCTGCAGGTTAGAATGTTCTTTCTTCTGAATCAATGTGACCGACTTATACGCTCTTGTTATGATTAAATAATGTACTGTAAGAATGCGTTGCGCCTTGCATTATATTGCCAAAAAAAATAACGGTGTAGGCCTACCCCACTTATTTCCAGTAGATGGTAGACAAGGGCGTAGCTACCTATACGGCAAATACGCAAGTGCGTATTGAAATTTTGTCAAAATTGACAAAATTTCAAAACGCACCTGCATATTTGCATGCTGAATATTTATAAATTAGACAAGATTTCAATACCAATTACTAAAGTGGCTGAAATACTAGCTTTCCCTTCAAGAAGCAGAGAATAAAACATGGTTGTGCGTATTATGAAATTGCCCCTAGTTACGCCCCTGGTAGATGCACGTTGGCATTTCATTAGATGCTACGAAGAACACATAAAATGAGTATTTAACATATAATAGCTAATCAGAAAAGAAAACAACTAATATTTTCGGACCTGAGGTGACTTCCCACCGACTGCGTAATTCCACTGTCTCAATTGTGGTGAATAAAGTATGCCTTTGCCAAATTTTACAATGTCTTTGATTTTGCTGTGAGGCTATGTTGTCTAGATTTCTGGCAATGTGGCCAGCAGTGCGGACCCCAATCAGACTGTTCCGGAAGAAAAGTCTATCCTGGGTCTACACCGTTTGCTTAGATAAAAGTGTCCCAACACAACAATTGTTCTCTCAGTGGACACCCTGGCCAGACTGATCCGGGTCTACACCGTTTGACCAGTCATGTCGATGGTAGAGTTGTCCGAAAACTCCTGCCGGATGCCGTATAGACATGACGTGACCTACCACTTTACAAACTAAATCTTTAGAAAATTACTATCATACAAACGTTTTGCTTACTGTAAGAAACTACACCAGATCGTATATTGTACTGTTATGTAACCATGTAGTTTATATTAATACAATATTGTTTAAACCAAATCATCAATCTTATCTACGCACAGATGAAATTGTCAGTTCTTTTGTAAGGAGTGACAGCAGTGTAGTGGATGACGCGCTGGACTACCAATCCAGGAGTCGTAAGATTGATTCCCCGCTTCTCCGGTCCTTTCGGATGAGACTTCAAACCGATGTCGGGGGTGGTCGGGTGGTGCGAAGGTGCTGTGTGTAACTTCCAGTGCCGGGACGTCTTACTTATTTGAATAGTAGTAGGGCAATAGCTTACTGTGCTTGCAGAAGGTGCGGGTGGAGGTTGTGTGGGCATTTTTTCTCTCGTCTATCATTTCTCTCTTCTATCTCCCTCTCTTTTGGAGACGGTCCGATATAGACTGAAATACTGTCTCAAAAGGCCGTTAAACCCAAAACAACCAACCAACCAATCAAACCGATGTCCTGTCTCCGTATGACCTAGTTGTTGGTGGGACGTTCAGCCCAATTCACCTACTCAGTTCTTATGTATTCGATTCTACTGCAGGTGCAATAATTAGCCCCACTCTCAAAATCCAAAACTTTGTGAATAATATCACACTTTCCGTGAATAATCCATTACAGAAGCCACAATATCCGGGGTTTTTTTTTCGAAAATATCACAATAATAATTTTTATTATTGTAATTTTTATCGGTATAATTTTGTTTGTGTCTCTCCCAGTTTACATGTACATTTCACCAAACTAAAACCTATATAAATAATGAGGGATAAATAAGCAGGTAAGTACTGCACGTGTACTACGTTATCAGACCATACGAGCATATCATAAACCTGTATTCTCCATATCACTAGTGACAAAATAGTGGCAAGAAATGTGTTTGTAAATTACTGTGCCCCAAGCCTTGCGCATGGCCCTAAAAGGATACGTTACTAAAGGGAAAGGTTTGTTCAAAACGCCAGAATTCTCAAGGAGCCGTTACTCTGTCAAACCGGCTCATGTACCCACCTCTACTAAGGGATCACCTGAATTCTGAAAACACATTTTCAGGGTCCCACTAGCCAAAATACAGTGCAACTGAACCTGTATAAAGGGGCTACGTGTCTTCAGCAGCCACAATTTGTCCTTCCCTTGGGTGACCCTTTAAGACAGGTTTGGCTATACTATAGTGTTGCATGTATACGACTTTGTAAGAAAAAAAAGTTCCGATGCCAACCGACAAGTCCACTTTTCACTAAGGTTGATTGCCCATTCTGTCACCACAGTATAAATAAGTTCTGAATAGTAAGATCCTTCGGAAGCAAGGAATACATCACAGAACAGAAAATAGCAGACTCGGTTTAATTGAGTCTGTCCATGACTAGTAATGACTTGTGCGACACCAGCCACGCCCCCTAGCACAAGGATAAGCGGAACTCTATTTTTAAGATATCTCAAATGAACTCAATGATCCCAAAGGACCAGAAAATATAATCTGCACTATCATGATGTACGGGGAGACGTTTTACGGCCGCCACACGGCCTATTTTGCTACCACTGGCTGCTTACTGATACACTACCGTATGACTATTTTAGAAATACTGACATAAACCATCTCAGCAGCACTTGCCTTATAAAAAATAAACTTAGCATATTCTATACCAAGATACAGTGAAAGCTATAAGAAAAGTTTACCATTCTTTTTAAAAGGTGGATGATTACACTTTCAAGGGAAGCAACTCTGCTTTTAATAACTGCATCCTCTTTCAATGAGATCAACTATTAAAGGAAAGGCTTTGCTCATTGAGGAGCGTAAATGACCTCAGGTCTAGAGGAATCTTTGATGTAAATAAAGCTTCAGCACATAAAGGTATGCAAGAAAAAGGATCTACCATGAGTGTGAGGTACGGATGGACAGATCTGTCCCTTGGGTCACTGTTTGGCATCACTCGGCAAGCCTCGTGATGCTAAACAATGACCCTTATGATAGATTTTCTATCCGTACCTCACACTCATGATAGATTCTTAAATTATCGTATGACGTCGCTGTTATTCAGTGGATAACGTCGTGTAATAAAAATCATATGACCACACGTGTAATAACACTTTGGCGCGTAACGTCGCGTCTTTGACAACGTTCATGTCAACAATGCGTTTTCCTATTGAAATAATGTTCAGTTTGAAGGCGTTAAAACCTCAATTTAAAGGGTCATATGATAAACAGAATCTTACACTCGTGGGCATTTATGTGAAATTTATGAAACTTGCCAAGGCTCGTTTCATAATGAAATGACCACTCATGTAAGATCCTCTTTTTATCCCTGTCAAAATACATATTACACATTTTCATTAAACTCTTATTATGCGTACAAAGTTTGATAAGAATCCATTGAAAACTGTAGGAGGAGTTGATCACACAAATTCCATACCCTTCGTATAGTACAAAAAACTGTCCAAAATGACAAGCTCCAAAGACTTTAATTGTGTCAAAACTAATTTTCCTTTAAAACACACATGTTCATTTTCATTATTTCTGCAACATATGTACAAAGTTTGAAAAGCATACCATAAGAAAATGAGAAGAGCCGCTTATAGAAACGGTGTAACTTTGTGTGAGGTATATGCGAATTGACAGACAGACGGACGGATAGGAACAAATATTAAGGCCCTTGAATACACTCACGGGGGCATAAAAAGGAAAAATGGGACAACGCCATTCGCACGTGAGTCAAAAGATACCTCGTATGAACTCTCATTTTTGGCACGTGGAATAATGGCTTATTATCCACTTTCAGGTAAAGCCACCAGATATAGAAATGAAGGGTAGTTGCAGAGTCTTATCCGCTTCATTACAATGGCCGATCGTTTGTGACAATGGTGGTCAGAAAAAAACATTTGGTTCTGCTTCGGGTTTACTCTCGTACGGACATTTTTTCGTTAAAATTCTCGACTCAACGTATTTCTAATATAGAATGTATACTCTGACACATACATTTTTGAATCCGCCGTATACATGGGTTAAAAACATGAAGAACTCTGACTATGTCAAAGAAAATGTCACAGCATAAACTGTAAAATTTATCGTACATTAAGCAAAACGGTCAATAAAATGCGTAGTTGTTCTCTTCCCTAAAACGATGAAAAATAATTTGATTACGACCAGAAAGAATATTAAACCGAAGCTTAAATTAACATGAAAAATATAAACCAAACTTCGCATCTTCTTTGATTCCTTTCTAAATTTGTTCCAAAGTCACATGTACTTGAAATCAACAGACAGAACGGCATTTGTGACCGAATTAACTCGCATGATTTACACGGAAGTGCCGTTTCTATTGCATATATCTCGAAACAAATTATTACCAAATAGCGTGCGCTCATTGACAACACCATTGCAAATGTGGTTTTTGAAAAAAAATGAGATTTGTACTCCGTGAGTCGCAAAACTGTGGCAATACTTGCAGAAAATTAACGTAATTTTGCAAGACTAGGGTGTCCCTTCACGTATTGATTTACCCCCGTGATATACCATATATGGTAACTGTCAAGAGTATGATATTTTCAGTGCAGAATGATTTGATCAGGCTGTGCAAATTTATGAGAAAATCGATACTGAATCATTGTCATTATATACATGACATGTACAGAGAGAGACTAGAGAGAAATCCAGAGCTCTAGATAAGAGGGGTATTTGATGATAATTGAGGGATAATTTTCTTTAATTCTCATTGAAACCATATGTTGTGACCCCTCATCTGAACCGTCTCGACGAGACGGTTCAGATGAGGGGTCACAACATATGTTTTTATCCAGAATTAACAAAAATTATTGCTTATTATCACCAAATACTCCCTCTTATCTAGGGCTCTGGAAGTAATCTCCTTCCAAGATCAAACTTCACCCTGTTTTAAGCTGAAGAAGTTTAGATAATATATATAGACAAGGATAAACAATGTGCAGAAACTGCTCCTTAAAATCAGAAAAACTTCTCCTTCATTCAAGTCTCTAGATGAATCAGAGTCATTTTGCTCCTATTCCCTTTCGGTCAGGTTGTTTCAGCCTCGGTCGTTTCGACCAAATTTCAAGGGTGGGTCGTTTCAGCCTAATTGGGGTGGGTTGTTTCAGCCCAATTTCAAAGGTGGGTCATTTCGACCCCATTTTATGGGTGAGTCATTTCAGCCTGGTGTATTTATTACGGCAAACAGGTAAGACCATAGGTTGATTTCACCCTGATACCTGTTTGTTTTGCTTTTTCTTCAACTTTTTACCAAAAAAAAAAAAAAAATCATGCCTCTAAAATAATCACCCTTCGCAAACAAAGGTGTGTATATATTCTGAAAATAGGAAATTGTAAAAGAACACATGCAATTTTAGTTGGCAACCAATATAAAGATGATCAGCCATCAAAGGAAAATCAGGTTTCAGAAGGAAAACAAACAGATTACAAGGCGGACAGATGGGTAGGATGAGGTTGGGAAGGGTAGGGTGGGATGGAGTTGGGTAGGATGGGTGGATGGATAGGCACGCATGCTGGCAGACAGGGTATGCATTCAGACAAAACCAAGTATGCATGCATGCAGATAGATAGATAGACAGATTAGATTAGATTAGATTAGATTAGATTAGATTAGATTAGATTAGATTAGATTAGATTAGATTAGATTAGATTAGATTAGATTAGATTAGATTAGATTAGATTAGATTAGATTAGATTAGATTAGATTAGATTAGATTAGATTAGATTAGATTAGATTAGATTAGATTAGATTAGATTAGATTAGATTAGATTAGATTAGATTAGATTAGATTAGATTAGATTAGATTAGATTAGATTGATAGATAGAAAACATTTATGATTAGAATAAATCAATAAATATCATCAGACTATAAACGTACAGTCAGACAACAGTGTCACAACACATTTTATTTGCTATAAACTGTATAAAAAATTGGGCTGAAATGACCCACACCTGAAATCGGGCCGAAACGACCTGACCAAAAGGGATCAAGTCCAAAACGACACGGGAGTCGAACGGGAATAGAACCGAAATGACCTGTTACCCTCTAGATTCATCCATGGACATAGCCACAAATTCATATTGGTGTGGTGTAAATAGTTTAGACTATCCCAGGCATTGGACGGAAAATTTGTAAATTTTTAAATATCATCAAATTTCAATCTATCTTCTAGTCTACCTCTATGTAAAATTTCAAGCCAATAGGTTGTGAAATAAGAATGTTACATTCATCCCACTGCACTGCCTTAAAATAGTAGCATTGATGACTGGCATACTATCAGGTTGACAATATCCGATTGATTAAGCCTAGGGATACCATCAAGGAGACACTGGATGTCAAAACGTATGATGAAGAATGGTTCTGCAGTGTCGAGGAAGAGGTACAATGCAAAAGGCAGGAAGAGGAAGTAATCATTAAAGAGAGAGACTACCTTCAGAGCTGTGGGCATGAAAACAGCGATATTAGGCCTGAAGAAGTAGAAGCAGCAATTTTACAGTCTTCCAGCAGTAGTGCACCAAGCCCAGAGGAACAAATTTTCACAGTCTGTCTTAAAAAGGGAGGGGATGCCATTATTAAGGGGCTACATTACATAATACAAAAAGCTGGGCACAAGGAGTTCTTCCAGAAGCATTTAAGGTTGATCCTAAAGTGATGTTGCCAAAACCAGGAAAAACAAACTACAACACCGTAAGATCATATAGACCCATAACGCTAGAAAGTGTAATTGGGAAAGTCATGGAAAGGTTGATTTGTAACAGATTGATTTGGAAGTTGGAGGTAGAGCAGGGAATAGCAAAAACTCAATTTGCCTATCGAAAGCAGAAATCATGTGTTCAAACTTTATTGAGGATAATCAATTCTGTCTCTGAGGCAAGAAATAGGAAAGAGAATTCAGTTTTGACAGTGATGGATTTCGAATCCTGTTATGAGAGGATCTGGCGTGCAGGATTACTCAAGAAAGCTTTGGGTTATGGGATAAGTGGTAGGCTGTGGTTATACATCAAAAATTTTCTTACGGATAGAAAATACTACATAAAAGTGAATGATTTCACATCACCATTTCACCCGTCTGCAGTGGGAATACCTCAAGGTTCTGTAGTAAGCCCGATCTTGTGTAATCTATATACCAGTGATGCCATGGTAGGAGTGAGGGGGATGCATGCAGAATATGCGGATGACAATTGTGTATGGGATAGTAGTAAGTCAATGGAAGAGAATTGTGTTAAAATGAATGTTGATCTACAGGTGATTGAAAAATGGTGCTTGAGGTGGAATATGCTTATAGCCCCAGAAAAGACTGAGGTAATAGTATTCACACCTGGTAGTGTGTCAGTAAATGAAAATGAGGTCAAGGTAAAATTTGGTGGAGAAAAGCTCACGGTTGCTAAGTCAAAGAAGGTCTTAGGGGTTACTATAGATGATAAGTTGAGCTTCAGTGATCACATTGCTCAAAAAACAAAATCAGCATTTAATGCATTGAGAGGAATAGATAGGTTTGTACAAGGACAAAGGGGATGCAGTCAGTCTACTTACATGAAGCTCTACAAAGCGTTAGTGCTTCCAACAATGGAGTATGGAGCAGCTGTAATTGTAGGGGCTAGTTCAGAGAGTTGTAAGGAATTTGGTAAAGTTCACAGGTCAGCCATGATAAAAGCTTCAGGCTGCTTAAACAGCACCTCGACAGAAGCTCTAGAAATTCTGACTAACACTGAGCCAATAGACCTTCAGTTAAAATTAAGGCAAGCACAAGAAGTGGTGAGGATCGCTTCAAAACATACAGATGACCCCCTTCGAGAAGATTTTGATGCCTGGATAGAAAGCAGTGCAGTTGTAGGAAGGACACCGACAGTCTTCCAGCTATTAATGTCAAGGTTTAAAGAAATGAGAGGAACAGTGGAGTTTGACAGAATAGAGAAGGAATTCAAATACAGTAAGGAATACATGGGATTGATCAAAGAAAGAGGTAAGATTGAGTTAGAAGAATTCAGTAATACAAAAGAAGAGCAGGAAGAGAATATCGCGGAGTTTCTCAGACAGTGTACAAAGAAGGATGTCCTCCTTTTCACTGATGGCTCAGCTCTAGGCAACCCAGGACCAACAGGAGCCGGAGCAGTGGCTTACATAGACGGATACAACAGTGCACCAGTACTATTAAAGAAGGGAGTGAGTCCTCTAAGCAACAATTACACTGGGGAACTTGTTGGGATACAGATAGGACTGGAAATGCTGGGGGATATGGAGAGCATAAGAAACAGGACAGTTCATATACTAACAGACTGCCAACCAGCAATAAAAACAGCATTTGGAGGACAGATACCTAGAAACAAAATTGACATACTGCTAGACATTAAAAGTAGTATTTCAAAGATCAATGAAAAAGGTAATGGAATCAAGGTACATTGGGTGCCAGGACATAAGGAAATCGAAGGTAATGAGATAGCGGATAGGCAGGCAAAAGAAGCAGCAAGGGAAATGAGTTCACCAGAGATTCGAATACTACCTATTTTAGACAAGAAAGAAGCAGTCAGTGAATTAAAGAAGCAAATGGCAGTAAAATGGCAGAGGAAGTTCACATGCTCGGAACACAGTAGCCACATCCAGGAGATATTTACAGAAGTAGGGAAAAGAAACTGTCATGGGGAAAAGGACAGAGGTACCTTTTCAGCGATAAATCAGCTGTTGAGTGGCCATACCTTGTTGAACAGTCATAGGGCTAAAATTAACAGGACTGTTTCTGAGCTATGCGACACCTGCCAGATCAAAGAGGATACAGATCACTATCTATATCATTGTGATAAATACAAGACAGAAAGAACTAAACTGGAGAAAGCAGTAGAAGATATACTACACAGGGAGGACATACATGAAATACAAGACATCAACTTAAGAGTAATGATAGGAGCAGAGGAGAAACTTAGCAGGGAAGGGCAAAATGAGATAATTGGAGCACTGATGGAATTCATCAGGTGCTCACAGAGATTCAGTCACTAAAATTATATCCTACGCATGCGCACAAGAGATACACGAGTTTAGTACCAGTGGAATAGTACAAGAGAATTTAAAGCACACAGAGATTATAGGCAGCGAGATAATGCCTTTCAACCAGATAAACAACAACAACAACAACATCTTAAGATAGTGATTAGTAGTTTACTGTGTCTTTAGGCCTAGGCTTAATATCTCCCATAGGCGTACCAGGAATCATCATTCCCTGGCATTTCAAACCCCATTGGCTGGGACTGACATTTATAAGTCCAGTTTCGTCCCCCAGACTATTAGAGATAGGAATTCCTTGGAAGATTCCATTATTTCTGCTGCTGAGTGTGCAGAGGATTCAGTTACTAAGTTTACTTCTCTTGTAAGGGCTAGGGACTAGCTTCCCTGATTCACAAGTCCTGGTGAATGACTGTCCTTGGACGTATCACCAGTAAACAATTCTGATTCTGATTCCCGTCTAATTTAGTGTTCTAGAAATATGGAAATTTAAAAATATGTAATTACCTATCATTCAGTTGTTCATCCGTGCCAGGAATTGGATGGACTACAAAATGTAAAGATGTCATCTTAAATAGTCTAGAATAAGCTGTTTAAATGCAGATTAACTTGGTTAAAAAACTCAAAAATGGAACGATGTAAAAATTAATATTCAGGTCGGTGCCATCTTGTATTTCCAAAGAACGTATGTAAAACGTTGCTTGATTGGGTAACTCGAAAGTCACGTGCTCTAATGCAACATGTGTTTTCCCTTCCTACGAAAGCACATTTATGTCATATCGTATGCGGTACGTAAATTCACCGGATCGGACCAGATCGGGCATAATCACCGGATCGGACCCGAATTTGCCATTTGTAGCTGTTTTATCATACTTTCTTTGGCTGTTAATGCTTATATTTTGCATAAGATAGTGTATCCAACATGTATATTACAGTAACATTTGAACTTAATGAACTTACTATTGCTGTCATGTTAGCTTATTTGACATTTCAGTGAGGCAGGTACGTAAACATGCATATATGCAATACGATGTGATTTTAATGGCTATGAAAATAAAAATTGTCAGATGAAATAATGTGATTTTTTCTTCTATTTTTATTCAATACATAGATCACTGGGTGGTTGCTTAGTCCCGGTAGGCGGTGATTTTTTTCTGACAATGGTCAACGATTTTTTCTGACAATTTATGTCTCATAAGCGTGACGGAGCAATAAGGTAAGTAAACAAACTTATTTTCAATACTTTCTTGGGATCTTTCCCGATCAGACTGTTTACTTGAGCATTCTATAGGCGTTTGTCGTTTGTCATATTTTCTTTGTGAAATAGCCTCGGCAAACAAATGACAAAAATTACTGCAAATGTCAAGGATTTTTTCCTACAACGGCTTTAGTGTCCCGGATCGTTTTCCTACAGTGCCCCGGATTTTTTCCTACCGCTTATACTGCATTTCAGAGTCTTTAACTAGCAGCATAGCAACAGCAGTTAGATTTTTCAGTGTGGGAACTAATTTTACTTCACCGAATGAACATCAAAAGCATTTCCGTCATGTATGCCTTATCATGGTGATGAAATCGAAAATATGGACCCTTTAGAAGCAAAGAATACGTACATCAGAAGTCTTTGTTTACCTGGGTCCTCTTTTCAAGTGCATACTCAATAAGCACAGTCTGCTTTTTTCATTCTTTCTGACCATTTTTTTGCTTCCAAAACTCTAACATTTCAAATCTTATTTAACTTCACAGGATGCTGGAGGTGTTGTTCGGCGGCAGTTAAGTCTCCCCGTACTCTATTATAGTGCAGATTATATAATTTCTAGCCCTTTCGAATCAATGATTTCATTCCAAGTCATTCTGAAAATAGAGTAGCCCAGCTGCTGCTAGGAGGCATGGCTGAATTTACACATTTTATTGACACTTCACTGAAACTGGTGTTAGGTACCGTGTAACGGCCCTTAATCGTCCCTAGGTATTCATTCATAGTGTAGATTGTATAAGTTCTGGTCCTTTGGAATCCCTTATTTCATTTCGACTCATTTTAATAATACATGTACAGTAGCCGCTGCTAAGGGCATGGCCGGAGTTGCACATTTCATGACAGGTCATGAGCAGCTGCAGTTAAACCGAGTATGCTATTTTCGTTTCTTTGGTGTTTTCCTTGCTTTCAAAGGATCTAACTTTTCAGTCAAACTTTTTCTGTTAAACTTTTGCTATGCTGTATACAAAACTGTAAAGCCTTCAAGAGAAGTACTGTCTGGATGGATGACTTCAGATTTTGCGTCCTTTTGAACAGTATTTCAATCATATTAGGACGTTGGGAGGACGATAATGAAAGGCTGTGTGCAATGGAACCCCGTTTACATTTGAAAAGATTCTCGCATTAAGCGGGGATCGAACTCGAGACCGCTAGATCAGCAAGCCAGCGTTTAACCTACAGAACTACCGGGGCTTCAGCACCGGCTGGACATGTGCACTGCTGTCAGAATTATCAAGCCTCACATTAACTACGTTAAAGTGAGGAACAGGTAGCTTTTGTACACCAAGGATAGTACAAATTGATGCTTCGGAATCACACACACACACACACACACACACACACACACACAGAGAGAGAGAGAGAGCCACGCGCACACAATTTTGAAAAAAAATATATATATCTTCTACGCCGCCTAAGCGAGAATAACACCCTGGCCGCAGCGGAACTCTAGTCTTCAACCTTCTCGGTACTACTGAGTAAAAAGATAGGCAATGATCAGGACTGCTCTGCCAACTGAGCTTTCCTGGCATTGGACGACCATGTGGCCACGTCGTTCAGTTGGTAGAGTTAGTACAGCAGTCTCGCCTGCATTGGGAAGGCCACTGAATATTGTTTTAATCTCAGCTCTTTACTACATGATATTCCATTGTTAATTTGTACATAGGGAGCAATAGAATGGTCTGTACATAATGAAAAGGCTGGTCTTTTAATGACCAACAGGTATTTCGTCTTTTATTTATGCACCACAATTAGAGTTTGAGATATGCTTAAATCTTGCTATTCAATCTATGCGCAATACAGTATCATACTGACTACTCATTTTTTGTAGTTTGCGTTGTCAGAAAAAAATCAGACGCTTAAAATCTATTGTAGGAGCAAATCCGGGACTTGTAGGAAAAATCCGGGACTTATGAAATATTAAAATCTGCCGACAGACCCATTTATAAAGTGTAAAGTGTCAAAAAGTGATATAATATGTTTCCCAACACCGATTTATGGTTTAAAATAGCTTTTCCCTATGGTAAACTTCGAAGACATTGACAAAGCGGACAGTTCATCAAGATGTACCCTAAATGAAAATTTGCGGGTTTAATTTATCTGTTGACAACGTTAAACACTTGTATTGTATCTAATCTGCCTTAGATCTACCAGGAATACGCTTAAGATTTGTAATCTAATGGTTTTATCGACAAAATTGGCCATTTTATCGCATCAGTTTTGTGTTATGACGTCACGGAGAAAAAATCATTGACAATTTGGAAAATAAAATCCGGGACCATTGTCAGAAAAAAATCGTTGACAATTGTCAGAAAAAAATCACCGCCTACCGGGACTAAGCAACCACCTGGTGTAGATAGTGGGTACAGGTTATTGAAGCATTCAGAGCAGAAATAAACCTTTTGGATACACCACTTTAGCAAGTCATTGATGCGACGAGGACTCCTTCAAACCCGCATATTAAAGTATGGTATCTGTTGGATACACTGTATTATGAAAAATATAAACATTAATAATCAAAATTGCTATAAATGGCAAAATTCGGGTCTGATCCGGTCAGGTCCGGTGATTATGCTCGATCCGGTCCGATCCGGTGAAGAAGCGGCTGTAGTGTATTGGATAACACTCCGGACTACCAATCCAGGGGTCGCAAGATCGACCCGCCGCTTCTCCGGTCTTTCGGATGAGACTTTTAACCAAGGTCCCGTCTCCATATGACCTCGTTGTTGGTGGGACGTTAAACCCGAGTTCATTCACTCACTCACCGATCCGGTGAGTACACGTACCCCATCGTATGCTATTCTGTTCTGTTCTGTTCTTTGCAAATTCCTCCCTCAACATGGAGTAGTAGTAGTAGTAGTGGGCTGAACCATCACCAGTCAACTGAATAACTTATTAACAACATAGTCTCGATGGAGGCGGCACCACAGACTCAACTTACAGAATAAGATTTATTTTCATTTTTCCTTGGTACAATCTCTAGACGTTTATTCCTTGGTACAATCTCTAGACGGTTATATCTTGTAGCATGGAGCGCATAACACAGCCTTACTGTATGGAACTGGACCGAATTTATATCTTCTGCTTTCAAGTTTGGATAAATGTCCAAAAGACAGGTACAATCCACTATTATCACAAGTAAACTGGTATCTAGTGCCCTTATATCCAGTCTCTGACAAACTGCCTCCCATTCACGCGACAAGCCTGACATTAGTGGGTTTCTAACGTCTTGAAGTTTTTCACAATCCAAGAGGTAATGAACCAAAGTCATGTCCCCATTGTTACACAACAAGCAGATTGCTTTCACTGGGTTCCGGTTAAAGGTTGCCCTATTGCTTTGTAGGATGTAAGTTCCTGTTGCTATCTTAAGTTTCACAGGCAAGGGCGTAGCTACCTATACGGCAAATACGCAAGTGCGTATTGAAATTTTGTCAAAATTGACAAAATTTCAAAACGCACCTGCATATTTGCATGCTGAATATTTATAAATTAGACAAGATTTCAATACCAATTACCAAAGTGGCTGAAATACTAGCTTTCCCTTCAAGAAGTAGAGAATAAAACATGGTTGTGCGTATTATGAAATTGCCCCTAGCTACGCCCCTGGTGTAGCCTCCCTGTCGCTGCCCAGTGTGACTTGAAACAATCGATGGCACTTTCCAGGTTGAAAATTCTTTACATTCAAATATTTCAATAATGGATACAGTGTTGTTTCAAATAATAATCTTTCTATCCAGTAAGAATCATCACAAAGAAGGCAAACAATACAACAGCATTCCTCAGACGGAATCTCTCATCCTGCCCGCCTGATGTTAAAGTTACCTGCTACAAAGCACTTGTGCGGCCCCAGCTAGAGTACGCATCAAGCATCTGGGACCCTCACACACAGTCAAAATCAACAAGATCGAAGCTGTGCAGCGTCGAGCGGCAAGATTTGTAACGGGTGGTTACAGACGAACAAGCAGTGTTACAAGCATGCTTGAACATCTTGGCTGGGAAGACCTCCACACTCGCAGACAGTACGGTAAGATGATCTTGATGTACAGAATCATTAATCATCTTGTTGAGATACCAGCATCTCATATGCTCCAGCCTGTTGGTGCATCCCGAACAAGTCGACATAACCACAGATATCTCGTGCCATACTGCAATGTAGATGCCTACAAGTTTGCTTTCTTCCCATCAGGGATAAGGTTGTGGAACAGCCTGCCTACTGAAACAGTCAGTGCCCAGTCCCTAGAATCTTTCAAGAATTTGATCCTGGGTGGGCACCCGTAAACACTGATGTTTTTAACCAGCTTAAGCTGTAAAGGACTCCACACTCCTTGTCACATGCCTGTAAATAGTAACTGTGAGAAGATGCTCCAGAGGAGCCCAGCACATAACTGATAGAACTAGAACTAGAATCAACAGACTCGGTAAACTGTATTTTCCACTCATTTTTAGAAGGCTGGCTTTTCAAAAGATCGGTTGATGTAGGTAGCGAGTACTTAATCAAGAGTTCTTTCACCAGAATAACCGGCTGTTACTATAACATGACTTCACAGCTAATTGTCTATGAGCTAGTCTCTTCGCTATAGTGTTCTCATCCAAACGGCAGATATTTCCAAATAGTGAGAGGACCTTTTTGTGAGCCTCAGCAGACAGGACGCCAGAGAGTATATAGATTGCCGGAGTGGCGGTTCTAGTAAGTAGTGAGAGAATTTGTTTCAGCGTAGTTCTAAGGAAACGTTCTAGTAAGTAGTGAGATAATTTGTTTCAGCGTAGTTCTAAGGAAACGTTCTACTAACTCAAGATTAGACTTATTTGGAACAGAAACCTCTAATTCATATAACAGGACTGGGAAAATGTATAACTGGAACACATGTATGGCTGACTCGGGATCTAGACCACTCTCACCATGGAGTCCGACAGGCAACAAGCTGTTCAATGAGCGTCGAGCTTTCTGTATGTTGGTGTCAACATCGAGTGAATCTGACAGGACGCCAACTCTTGTCATTCCCATATGCGTTGTGTTCTTTACTTGTGGCATTTCAGCACCTCCAAGCGTCCGGGTAAAATCAGGATTGCTCCTCTTAGCTTTTGCCTTGGTGGGTTCCACAACAAGTACAACACTCTTCTGAGGTTGCAGAACATAGCGTTCTAAGATACTGTGTCCATATGCCATGTATAGGAGACGCTGTAGTTCTTCCTTACTATCACTCATCATTGTGACGTCATCGGCACAAGCAGGCGCTGCACACTGCACTCCACCGATAGATGCTCCAACCCCCGCACTGTCATCTCTGCACAACAGCTCATTTCCATACAATTTGAAAAGATCTGTACTGATAATTCCCCCTTGTCTGACATCCTGGTCTATCTTAAAACTTTTTGATATCAGACCATTCCATTTAACAGAATTAATTGCTTCTCTATGTAAGCTATTTATTCTCTATGTAAGCTATTTATCAGAGACCAACACTTCCCTTCAATTCCAATATTAAATAATTTTCTTAACAGACTATAGCGAGAAACTTCGCAAAACGCCGATTTAGCGTCCAAGAAGGCTATGTATGCAGTTTTGTTTAAATCCTTACACTCACGAAGATATTCCTCCACAATCAAGGCACAATTTCATAGCTGAAGATTGTTCAGTAAATCCTTTTTGTAAAGGTGACTGTATATTGTTTATCGCTGGTCTAATTCTAATAGAACGAGAGGGGTTATGCTGCAGGATCCATGACCGACGTCTATAAGATGTGTGACTCTTGAAAACATTTTCGAATTATATCTGCAACTGCAAAAGTATAGCAGTTGTGTTTGCCGGTACCTACTGGAAAAGCCCGTTGATCAATGTTAGTATAATACCCGAAGACGGAGAATATTGTAACCGTTTCTCCACCACATACGTCCGTCTGTCCGTACGTCCGAACGCTTTTGAATCCTGTATCGTGTCAGCGCATCTCCTACAGTTTCTCCCGATGAATTTAAAACTTTACAAGCTATGGTAGGCCTATGAATTTGCCGTTTTGGGGTTATCCCTAACAAATGCGTATTCTCTTTTGGTTCTCTCTCTGTCTCTGTCTCTCTCTCTGTCTCTCTCTCTGTCTCTCTCTCTCTCTCTGTCTTTCTCTCTCTCTCTTCTTAAATATTAAGCGGGCTAAGTATTTTTCACCATCTTTCAGTGGCACATATGTTGTCTTGGCAACTCAGTGCCGCAGTCTTAGAGTTTTGGTCTGACTGTTCTGAATTTTAGCACGCTTCTTTAATATGATTTGAGAATGTGCGTGTAGCTTTGCCATTGTGTTCTGATAGATAATATGTTTTATCTGTTTCTATTTAAACGGACTGCCAAGTGCAGATGGTACACAGCAGTACATAACTTGCAACATTTCTTAAAGCTTAAACCTTATTAGCTTATATGTTTCTTCAGTATAATCTAGTGATGGGCATTTCGTTTCATTTATTTTTAGCTTAAACAAGGGAAAGTATTTTTCAGCCTCTTGCTACAGGCACATGCATGAATTACTAGGGGGGCTTGGGATCATCTGTCCTGTCTTGTTAGCTTCCCTCAGCTGACAGCTCACAAGATGCGATATTGTACTGAATAGGACTACCATCGAATACAACTTCTCCTTAACTCTGTTCGGAGGAAGCCTACGAATAGAGTTACACAGTAGCTCTATTCGGACGAGTTGTTTATCTTCTGTTGTTTCCTCCTCCCCTCCCCCCTTCCCCCTCTGTGACTGGAATCATATGGCGATTCTTGGCTTTAAAGACACATTTTATTTCTTAGTGTTTTGAGTGGTACCACAAAATGATCGCTTCCAATAACCAGTACCTACCGCCATCGTTCATATCAAAGACTAATCTTATGTAGCTGATTATGAGGTGTTTATGGCTGTTGAGATATATCTTGGAGGTGGGCTTATAAGGGATACTGTTAAAGGATTTACAACAAAAAATTAAAAAATATAAATAAATATTAACATAACTTGTATACCCATTTATTTATTCATTTTATGCCCCCGTGACGATAGTCAGGGGGCATTAAGATTTGGTCCTGTCTGTCCGTCCATCTGTCCGTCCGTTCATCATACTTTAGGGTATAGAGTTTGTGTAATCAACTCCTCCCACAGTTTTCAATGGATCTTTTTCAGACTTTGTAAACATGTTGTGGACGTATTGAAAATGTGCATATGGGTTTTTGATGGAGCTAGAAATAATTTTGACTGAATTACGGCCTTTTGATCTTAGTCGTTTTAGGCAAATTGTTGCATTGTAGGGTATGGATTTTGTGTAACCAACTTCTCCTACAGTTTTCAATGAATCTTTTTCAAAGCTTGCATACATGTTGTGGACATATTGTAGATGTGCATGTGGGTTTTTGATGGAGCTGCAATTAATTTTGACAGAATTACGGCCTTTTGAACTTAGTCATTTAGGCAAATTTTGGCATTGTAGGGTATGGAGTTTGTGTAATCAACTCCTCCCACAGTTTTCAATGGATCTTTTCGAAACCTTGCAAATATGCTGCGGACATGTTGAAGATGTGCATGTGGGTTTTTATTTGAGCTAGAATTAATTTTGACAAAATTATAGCCTTTTAGACTTAGTCATTTTAGGCATATATTTGCATTGTATGGTAAGTACTTTGTGTAATCAACTCCACAATTTTTTTCAGACATTGTGTACCTTTGTGGATATACTGAAGATGTGCACGTTGGTTTTTGATTAAAAAAGTACTAATTTTGACAGAATTATGGCCTTTCAAACTTAGTGTTTTATTAGGCTTCATTTTATTAGGCTGCATTTTTGCACTAGAGGGTATGGAGTTTGTATGATGTTTTTGGTGGATTCTTTGTAGATGGTGTTAGTGCTTAAAAGGTGCTTTAGGGATGTACGCATCCTATGACAGGCGCTGCACGGGGGCATCATTAGTGTCTTACAGACACAATTTTCTAGTTCTGAAATAATTTAAATGAAAATACAAAATGTGTCTTAATTATTATGAACTTATAACACGATAATGACATCCATCAGTGTCGTCATGACGTCCATCTATGTGACTGGTAATATTGCTTTCTATTTCTATTCTATTTCTATTCTATCCCATAACCTTACTAGGTCGTTTGGCCACCACAGATGACTTCGCAACAATCCCTTTCCACCTTGTCCTGTTTACAGCTGCCTAGTTGAGCTGGCAAATTTCATCCCTGTCCACTCTTTAATATTATCTTCCCACCTCTTCTTCTGTCGACCTCTTCTTCTTTTTCCTTTCACTGTGCCCTGCAGAATCGTCTTTGCTAAATCAGAAGACTTTGAGACGTGACCAAACCGCCTTAGTTTCCGTTTCTTAATCAGCGTCAGGAGTTCATCATATTCTCTAATGGCTGCTTGGATCTTTCTGCGAACCTCCTTGCTGTACAGACGTCTATCATGACATCATTGGACGTCTATCAGTTCTTCATGGAGTCTATCGATATACATCTTGATATCCGTCAGTTTCTTCATGGACGTCCATCATGGCATCTGTGGACGTCATTCAGTTTGTATGTGGACGTCTAAAGACGTCTGGGAGATGGCAATATTCACAGAACACATTTTTCACACTTGTGTGATGAACATGGTCGTTTTCTTCACAGTTTGCCAGTGCTACAAACGCGTTCAGTTTTAAAGCGAATTTTAATAGAAACACATTTTTTACACATACGGCGTAGGAAGACTGAGAATGAATGATTTGATATATCCCTTTCCAACTACGAGTTTGAGACCGGAATGCGCTTAGCCTTCGGCTCTTGTGGACATATAGAACATTCACAAGGCTGGGGAACGATGTCATGTTCTTTAAGATAGTTGCGTGAGAAGTAGGTTGCTATTTCAGCAGACACACAAGGTTGAATCAACCTTGATTCGTTGAATCATATGCGCAGTGGGTTCGGCAAGTGAAATGTCCCGTAGTCTTATAATTAATATAAACGTATTCATACCAACTTTAGTGCGACAGACGCGCATTTCTGTATTTAACTTCTTCAGTGTCGCTAAACCCAAAAAAAACTGAAAGAAAACAGAGGATGGGTAGCTCTCGGCAGGCAACGAGCATCCCTCTCCAAGCCACACTGTCACATTCCGCGGGACACATTGGCCGCAGACATCAGGTAAGAGACGCCTACGTATTAACCCGCGAGCGGAGGCGTCCCCCATCGAGCCACCTCAACCCCTGTGTCCCGAGAAAGGCGACAGACTAGGCCATCAGGAAAGAAATGTCTGATGCAGCAAGAACCTGCATAAAGCCATAACAACTCAAAAGAAGCCAAACTCCGCTGAGATTCATGTCGCTATGACAAGTCAGTCTTAGATTTAGAACAATTTAGAAATTTAACCAGATATACATCAAATTGAATAAGAAATACTTTAAATCAGTATTTAAGTAGTGACCGCAATGCCCGAGAACAAGAACCAACACTGAAACACTAACTAACTGGGTTGATGATATCACGGGTGGTAATCAGTGGAACTAGCTCCAAAATGAGTCAATGGAATTTCGTTCCCTCGTCACATCCGGGAACCCGCGAGCTAGTGCTGTCGACAGAAAATCAGAAACAAAGGTAGGTCTTGAAGAATTTTATCAATTTTTATTTCTTTATTAGCGATCCCAGGAAACAACTGCCGATGCTATTGTGTGTAGATATGATTCAACTTTATTCCCCGTCGGAGTTCGCCGCAGAAATGTGCACGGCTTGAACTAACTTGTGGCAAATGTTTGAAACACCGAACTAAAAATCCACCAATTTCTGTCAATATGGAGATTTGGGTACACGATTTTTTCATTTTCCGTCCAAACTATAGCGTTCAGACCCTCTAAAGCACCATCCCTGGTAAATTCAAGCATGAAAAGTCACAAATAAGCAAAAAAGTGTGGGTGGAGATTACGTACCTGGACAATATTGACAAATTTTCTGCCTGAGCTAGAGCGCTCGACATGGAGCTAGTGTGTTCAACAAGGAGCTAGTGCGCTCATCCATATTTTTATCTCGTGATGAATCATACTGTATGCTTGAGTTTGAATCAACCCTTCTTTATAAGTAAGGTATCCGATATATCCGACATATATCCGATCTTCGTAACTCTTGATAATTTACAGTCATCTAATGGCTGTTTGGTGAATGATAATAAAAAATATTGCCCCGGGTACCCGAGGATGTATGCGAGGATGGCTTGATGCACTATTGCCTGAGGCCAAGGATAATGGTGTATCAGGCAACCCAAGGTGCCGAGGGGCAATAACTTTTAATATTACCCAACCTACTTTTATACCTTTTATTATCCAACCCACTATATACAGATAATGGTATATGCTTTGCCATGTCACTGGTTGGCCTCCACAACGCATTTCACTGAATTATTAACCATTTAACAGCTTAGACTATGCCATGCTTATGATGCCACTCATGTAAATGTAATGAGAAAACAGCGTGGTATGGTTTTGTCTATATGCCATGTCGTCAAGCGTCACGAGAATGACTTGGAAAATCACGAGCTTGCCGAATTCGAGCACCTGTCATGCAGTTGATTGCTAGTAGAATATGGTTGGTTACAGGTTCGGTTGAGTAATACGAAAGCTATTTCATTGCTGTTTGGCAGAATAGTCAATACTATGTTACTCAATACCATGGACAGGTCAATGCACTACTACCTGAGGCCTTGTGGCTTCGGGCAACAGTGAATGGAGCTGTTCACGGTACCTCGAGGCATAATTTTGACTATTTACACAACAGGACAATATCCATGTTACAGAAGAGTATTACCAAAATCGCCATAATCAGTCATGAATACTACACTCATCCGATGAATGACGATGGAATTATGTACATTAAGTCATCTCTTAGTGGTTTCAAAGGGGTACAGAGCAAAACCTAAAAAACGGTTAAAATCATCTATCAACAATAAATCAACAATTCTGCCTAATCTTAGGTGTGGCTGAGCGCACTAGCTCCTTGTTGAACGCACTAGCTCCATGTCGAGCGCTCTAGCTCAGGCAGAAATTTTGTCAATATTGTCCAGGTACGTAATCTCCACCCACACTTTTTTGCTTATTTGTGACTTTTCATGCTTGAATTTACCAGGGATGGTGCTTTAGAGGTCTGAACGCTATAGTTTGGACGGAAAATGAAAAAATCGTGTACCCAAATCTCCATATTGACAGAAATTGGTGGATTTTTAGTTCGGTGTTTCAAACATTTGCCACAAGTTAGTTCAAGCCCTGCATATTTCTGCGGCGAACTCCGACGGGGAATAAAGTTGAATCATATCTACACACAATAGCATCGGCAGTTGTTTCCTGGGATTGCTAATAAAGAAATAAAAATTGATAAAATTCTTCAAGACCTACCTTTGTTTACTGATTTTCTGTCGACAGCACTAGCTCGCGGGTTCCCGGATGTGACGAGGGAACGAAATTCCATTGACTCATTTTGGAGCTAGTTCCACTGATTACAACCCGTGGATATCCTCGGGGACAAATTGTCCACCAGCAGTGGTGTCGGCCTATGGTTGTAATATAAAAATATTATTATCATTATACCAAATTTAGTGCGACAGACGCGCGTTTCTGCATTTAACTTCTTCAGTGTCGCTAAACCCCAAAAGTTTAAAGAAAAGAGATGATGGGCAGCTCTCGGCAGGCAACGAGCATCCCTCTCCGAGCCACACTCACTGTCACATTCCGCGGGATACATTGGCCATAGACATCAGGTACGAGACGCCTACGTCTCTTACCTGATGATTAAGAGATGCTTTTGACCAGCCTAGCTCCTTGAAACTTACAGATAAGTAAGGCAGGCATTAAATCTCAGACGAACTGACAACTGTTCAGATCCAACCGATATTGTCGAAATCATGTGCCTCCACGACTGCCGATTAAGTCTATAATTAACCTCATGACAAGCCTAACATCTTCCTTTTTGACTTAATAATTATTTACTTGTAACTTCCTTTCCAAAAGGGAAGCTAATTCATACAATACTGCTTAAATAGTTTTAACTCTTCATTTATTTTTACGTGTCGTCATGGACGTCCATCAATGTCTATATACAGACGGCTATAATGGCATCCTGGATATTTAGCACTTCTTCATGGACGTCCGTCAATATACATATTGATATCAATAAGTTTCTTCATGGACGTCCATCATGGCATCTGTGGACCTCATTCAGTTTCTATATGGACGTCTACAGATGTCTAGAATCCCCTTCTTTTATTGCAGATATCATGGCCGCACAACAGGGACTACACTTCTAATTGATCATTTTGGGGTCATTGACCAGTTTCTTCATGGACGTCCATCAAAGTGTCTGTTGACATCTGTCAGTGTCGTCATGGACGTCCATCAATGTATATATTAATATTTATAAAGAGAAGCCTATCATGACATCATTGGATGTCTATCAGTATTTAATGGATGTCCATCAGTATACCTGTTGACGTCAATCAGTTTTTTCATCGACGTCCATCAGTAAAACAGTTGACATCCATTGTCTTCTTTAGGGACGTCCATCAATAACCTGTTGACATCAGCTAGGCTAGTTTCTTTATTGGCACAAATCATGACATCTGTGGACGTCCACCAGTTTTAATGTAGACGTCTATAATGACAGTCGTGGGCGTTCATATGTTTTTGATGGACATCCGTCATGTAATCTGTGGACGTCCATCATAGCATCCTTGGACGACCACAAGTTCCAATGCAAACGTCTATAACGACAGCCATTGACGTGCACCTGTTTTGATGGACGTCCGTCATGTATTCTGTGGACCTCCATCAAAGCATCCTTGGACGTTCACCAGTTTCAATGTAAACGTCTATAATAACAGCCGTGGACGTGCACCTGTTTTTGATGGACGTCCGTCATGTAATCTGTGGATGTCTATCAATTTCTATGTGAACTCCCATCATGACACCTGTAGAACGCCACCATTTCTTATAATCATGACTATACTCACAGATATCCATCTGCAGTAGCTTGAAGTTCCTCATTCCATCCATGGACGTCCAAACTTTTCTATAAAGACATCTATAAATCATTGGACATCGAACAATCTCTTCATGGACGTCCGTTCATATCTGTGTACATCCCTAAGGACGTAGGAATAATCAAAAGTACTTTCAGATTATTTAAGCGTTAGCAACTATCGTCAAGCAATCATTAAATGAGGGATGAGATGTCATTTTCTTCACACTCAAAAAAGTTTGGCGTAGAACTTTTAAAAATGTGATTTTACGATAAGCCTACGATGCAGCACAAATAAAAGTATACAGCAGTTCCGGTACTCTTAAACTATTTAGCAGACTTCAAAAAAAGATTATGCCAGTTCATAATCTCAATAACATGTATAATTGGAAAACTATCAAATACACACACAATGCATTATCGCAAGATTGCAGTTGGACGTATATTACACACGGAGTAACGCATCTCTATGGACGGCCGTCCATGGCTGCAGCTGAATACACATGAATAGAACAGAACAGAATATTTGTTCTAATAGAACAATGAATAACTGTTCTCAAAGGTAGAATCCCAAGTAAGGCTAGAGTGATACTATTTGGGATTTTGTCTGGAAGCCCTTGCATTTGCCGGAGACTGTCGAAACCTTTCAAGTTATCCAAAGTCTTTATTATTTAACAGTAAAACTTCTAGTCCGTAGACCATACGAGGAACGACAGATGTCTTCCAAATATGAGAATTTTGACTGGTTTTTAACCCATTTACACTATGGAAACCAGCACCCATCAACGAGTAGGCAATTAGTAGATATTATACAAAGGCAACTGATATATTCGCACTGATCTGTATTTAAATAGAAATATATCTTTTAAAAATACCGATATTTCTTTTTATGTATAACGACGAATGACGTCAATGTGACGTCACGATGTCGCACCAACGTTGATTTGACGACATTTTGACGTTAAAACGGGTTGGTATAAAGTGCAGCTTTTTATGCAGCCTCTTTAAAATATCGATGACGACATTTTGACGTTAAAACGGGTTGGTATAAAGTGCAGCTTTTTATGCAGCCTCTTTAAAATATCGGAAAAAACGCAGCCAATAAAGAAATGGTAGGGAATGCAGCCAACATAGACATAATAGGAAAAGGTTTAATAGGCCTTTTGTTGATTGTTGAATAAGTGTGAATTGACTTCAGACATAGATCTTGTTTGAAAAATTGCAAAAAAGAAAAAAATGAAACTGATTTATTTTGAATATTTTATTTTGAACACAGCTGATAAAGAAATAGAAAGCATTGTTACTAAAGTGTAACATAAAAAGGGTATTAATCATAATAGGACAGTGACTGTTTATATTACTATATTTATTTCAAATATGAAATAGCGTTTATGCATAAATTGAAAGGACTTTTATTTTTTTTTCAGAAATATCATCAATATTTTACATTTTGAATTTACTTATAAATGAAATTAAAAGTTTGACTAATGGACATAATTTGATCATAAAATAGTTTGCCAATAAAGGATATTAGTTTGTTGGAGAAACAATGTGAATAATGAAAAATAAATAAACTACCTCATTAGTTTTCTTTTTTTCTATTATCATTAAGCCTTCTTCCCAAAATCAAAATCTTCACTAAAGATAAAGCTGTGTGGCTATATTCCATATATATTACACTAGACCTGTAAACCATAATTATAAATTATGTTGATGGCAATGTATATTATACTTGGCATTACAAATGCAAGTTTTTACATTATTTGATAATTTCTTGTACTTGGAGGGAATAAGTGGCATATAATGTGTTCAAATATATCTAAGAACCTTGATTAGCATATTTGTCACACAATAACACACATTTTTGTTTAAGTTTTGTTAAAATTCTGTAATACTGTATAGCCATCAACTTTCAGAATAAATGGAGTTAAGTATATAGACAAAATGGGTTAACGAACCCGAAATATGACAAACAAAAGCAGTTTAGTTGGATGCATTTTATGAAAGAAATATCTATATTTCTAGAAATTATTTTGAGCAAGTGAGCAAGGGCTTACGTATGCTCCCAGTCAGTGTCATCGCTTAATGGCTGGACAGACAGATGAACAGACAATTTTTATCAAACTCCCTAGCAGAGCTAGTCAAAAGGTTCCGTTTATGGATTTCAGAAATATAAGAAATGATACTAACAGCATATAGAACTTTATTGCTAATTTCATGCACGAATTTCAGAGTCTGTAACCTTGACCTTTGGATGGCCGGATAGATGGTCATAGATGGTTTAATTTTGATGGATTCAGAAATTTTCATGGTATCAGATTAAAAGTAAAAAGTATGCAAAGACCAGGAACTGAAACAATCAAAATCCAAATCCAGCCCTCAAACCATAGTTGGAAACAACTAAGATTACAAATAATCAAGATACAGAGAACATATGGTCAACCGAGTGAGCAGCTTGTTCCCAAAAGGTGATCACTCAGCAACCCAAACCGAACCAAAAATAATAAGAACATACATAAGTAAAACATCACAGAAACTCTGACACCAAAAACAGGCAACAGAGAACCACAACAGAACTACCGCCTTGGAACGGTCAGTAATGAATTACTGGGGGGCTTAAATCGATTTTACAGGCCCAACCTCACCCTCAGTTTCTGAAGTGGTACAAAACATTTAGTCGGTTGTTCGGTTCGCATGATAACCCTCTAACTCGTCAATGAATCATCACGGTAAACACATAAATCAAATTTCAACACCATGAAGAAGCAAAGACGAGGACTCAACAGATACAACGGGCCGTCTGACAGGTGGAGATCCCTGGCCTGCCAAACAACCCCACTGGAAATCTGAAGCAAAAGAAGGTCACCAGTTGAGCCCCGGTGGACCAAGCAACAGACAAAAAGGCTCCGGTCCCAACCAACTAAAATATATAGCTTTAGGTCGGGGCCATCATAGAGTCAAGCTGTAATATTTTTAACAGTTTCTTACTAAACTAATTTGGTATTAGTGGAGCAAACTTGATGGGCTATGGTAACGTAAATAACTGGCCACCACAGAGTTATGCAAGGTTTGCCAAGGTGGCAAACGCTGAATTTGATAACTAGAGACCCAGACGACCATTTTGATATATAAAAACAAATGTTACACTCCGTAGACCACTATCTTCCTTTTTTAGGCCACTTATGCAATCAAATTTGCTCCACTATATGTTACCATATTTATTTAGTATATATATGGTAATATATTTCAACCTTTTAATCATGTTGAAGCAATAGCATTTTACATTATTACAGCAATAATACTAAGTCAAAACAGTTACTGACACCTTAAAACTATGATCTGAACGCGATTTGACTAGGTTATAAAAACAGAACAGTGGTCATGAAAACAATTGCTCAAACATAGTGGTAAACCGTGAAAACTTGACAAAATAATTGACCTAGGCAAAGAAAGAATGAGGGGAAATGACTTCAAATCCAGTCTCCTTGTACTTTGAGCTTCCGAAAGATTCTTAATGAACATTTAAAGCCAAATGCCTGTACCGTTCAGCCCACATATCTGGAAGTTCAAAAATAGCATGAAAATGAAGGCAAGATTTTTTCTATCAAGCTCACTGGCAAGAACAATGTTTTGACAAAACTAAACATCATACAAACAGTCAAACCTTGTATAAATAAAAATAAAGATTTTCAACAAATGCATATATTTATGATGATAATCACTAATAGAGAACATCTTGTGTGATTCATGTATGAACAGTAAACATGAGTTATTCCTTATTTTTGTTTGTTTATGTACTTCCTAATTGGTATTCCTATGTTTATATGAACAATGATTATTTTTGTGAAAGGTGCAGCAAGTGCTTACTATTTATTTGCATTGTGAAATCTTTTTGTACTATCTGGAAATACCAATTTGTATCCTTTGAATAGCTTAAAATATTGAATCTGTCCCTGTTTTTATGGTTATAAATAGTAATGTGTAATGGTAATTAATCACTTTTCCAAAAAAATGGTAATTTAATTAATACCCTCTCTCCAAAGTGTGTAATGGTAATGATAATGAAGAAATTGCAATGTAACGGTAATTTAATTAATTACTTTGCCACGTAATTGAACCCATCTCTGGTCTATATTGGATGCGTAGGCAGTGACAAAGGAAGACCACAGTGTAGAAGGGCTGATAGATGTTTGTATGTAAGATTAGTAAATATATTATACATCTAGGCAGATTGATTTGCACGTTCGATATAATCACTTTGGTAAACTCGAGCAATACCCTGGGGCCGTATTCATAAAACGACTTAAGTGGTTGCTATGCTGTTGCTAAGGCTAAATTTCTTTGAAGGAGATTCCCTACAACTATGAAATTTGGTCTGGAGGAACAGTCTTTGTACGACTGTTCCTCCAGACCAAATTTCATAGTTGTATGGAATCTCCTTCATAGATATTTAGCCTTAGCAACCGCATAGCAACAACTTAAGTGGTTTTATGAATACGGCCCCAGGTATTCCTCGGGCTATTCGAAGGTATGCACACGTATTATACATATCATCGAATAGCCCGAGGACTGCCTGAGTATTTCTCGGGTTTACCCTAGTAATTATGCATTATGCTTTATAAAGATCATCCCCCGAATCGCTAAAATCTGGAACAACCTTCCTCCTGACATACGTTCTAGCCCAGACCTCGGATCATTCCGAGCAGGGCTTCTGAAAACCTCATTTTGATCATCTTTAATCATACTTCATTATTCATCGGGATAGTGCCATAACGTCTAATTTCAAAACGTCTACTCTCAAAACGTCTACTCCCATTTGGTCTACTGTGCCAAAATGTCTACTCCCATTTGGTCTACTGTGCCAAAACTCTTATTCCCATTGGTCAACACTTAAAGTTACTATGTATTTTCATACTCTTAGTGTATGGGATAATTGCCAGTGGGGGTCAACATTTCATCAAAAAGTATACATGTTATAAGGAGTGAGATTTAGGACTTTGAATATAAATACAGATGCATCCAGCAGGCAGTTTTTGTGAACCTGCAATGTACATATCATATGATATGACATTTTTATCCAGTAGGAATGTTGAAAAATGAAATATGAGGTCACCCATATTTTGTTTCCAGTCTGAAGAAATTTTTATTTAGAACTTGTTGAAATTCTTGTTGACTTTGAGTTAGCAATACACAGTTCATATTCATTATTCATCTCTTTGTGGTTGTACTTCAAATAAACCATCTTGAGATATTCTTGGTTTGGATGTCAATATTATATGCTTCTGTAACAAAATATAGCCTGGAATAACCATTATTTAAAACTACAGGGTAGACCAAACCAGACTATACATTTTCGTCCAGTAGACCAAATGGGAGCAGACGTATTGGCACGGTAGACCAAATGGGAGTAGACGTTTTGAGAGTAGACGTTATGGGAGTAGACGTTTTGGGAGTAGACGTTATGGCCCTAATTCTATTCATCATATCATCCCTCATAATTATCATCAAATACCAAATCAATGTTTTTGCAGATTTCACAGCTGATACAATACTCACTAAATTCTAAATTGAACCTAAATCTAAATAAAACAACAATATCAATTATCATTATTATTATTATTATTCCGGCCATTCGCGCACGCACTCCATGTAATACTCTTTTAGAGGTGTTTGGAGTACCTGACAGATACAGTTTGATAGTGACTAGGGTCTTTTTTTAAACCTTGTCCAAAATGTTAACACAGGTTTTATGATTAAGGGTAGTGGTCAAGGTGCTATAAAACGCAAAATTTGCTGACCCAGGTATCTGCGGTTGTGTTTGAAGACACAGTGAAACTTCAGGAGGATATAGATTATTTACGTTGTTAGGCAAGGAGTTGGGGCATGAGATTTCAACCTGTTAAATGCAATATAATGCAAATTACAAGGAAACGGATCAAGATCAATGCTTCCTATACCTTAGAGGGAACGGTCCTCAGTAATGTAGAAACTATCAAGTATCTCGGCATAACCATTACCAATGATTTGAAATGGAACACACATGTCAGCAATATTTGCACAAAGGCTAATATGACCCTCGGCTTCCTCAGACGTCACTTGGCAGCATGTCCACAAGATGTTAAAGAGCCAGCATACAAGGGACTGGGGACTGGTGCGTCCAGTCCTGGAGTATGGCAGTTCAGTTTGGGACCCTCAAAGTATACTTCTTCAAGATGAACTCGATAAGGTGCAGAAAAGGGCAGCTAGATTTGTAACGGGAATTTACACATATGAAACTGGTAGTATGACTGGCATTCTGGCGAAACTTAAGTGGGAATCCCTGAAAAAGAGAAGGAAAGATAGTAGACTCATAATGCTTTACAAAGGTCTGAGGGGTGCAGCCAGTATACCCATAAATGACCTTGTTCCCCCAAGTAGGCGTACCAGGAATCATCATTCCCTGACATTTCAAACCCCATTGGCTGGGACTGACATTTACAAGTCCATTTTCTTCCCCCAGACTATTAGAGATTGGAATTCCCTGGAAGTTCTGCTGCTGAGGGTGCAGAGGATTCAGTTACTAAGTTTACTTCTCTTATAAGGGCTAGGGACTAGCTTCCCTGATTCAACTTGCAACTTGGAATGGCCTTACAACCGAAGCTGTCTCTTCGGAGACAGTTGATGGGTTTAAGGCCAAAATTTAATATCCTAGGGTAGAGCAGGGGTTAGGCATGGAATGCCAGCCCCTGAGGACTTCTTGTAAATAGTTTTAATCTGCTGGTGGCTTTGTCACAATTTCATTTTTTTTTTTTTTTTTTTTTTTTTGTGACAACTTATGCGCCGCACCAGAAACCTGTTATCATGGTCAAAGTTGACCGAGACAGTATAGATAGAAAGAAAGGAAGGTCCTGGTGAATGATTGTCCTTGGACGTATCACCAGTGAACAAGTACAAACGGCACTTGGCTAAGCACGGCTGTCGAGAGAATAGTCATTTTATTTTTTTCAAAATGGCAGCCCTTGGACAACTTTCCTTTTCTGCAAAGATTTTTCGGAGTTTACGAGCCAGCAGAAAACTAGTTAATTGGTTGGAGAAGAATGCTAGACAATATGCACAAGTATCCGTATGTATTAGTCTTTTGTTGCTTCTGTTTCAACGTTTTAAGCGCGGTAGCTAGTGGTTTGTAAACTAATTAGGGTGAACTTTATTTCGTGGTAGACTGTGTTTCGTACAAGAGAAGACGCATCTTGCTGACCGCTTTAAGATGTCCATATCCGTACTTTAAATAGGCATAGTATCAAATAGCGATATCTGTCAATAAACAGATGAAAAATATAGATATCCATAAATTATATCAAATCGAGTAAAGCTGTAAACTACATATCCAAACAAGTATAAGCTTTCACAAAAAGCCTCACCGTTAGCAACAAATTTTACTGAGGCCTATAATAATATGTAAAGCATTCCACTCATTTTCTGGATTGTCTGGACCTTTGTAATTGTATGAGTATTAGTCAGGAAGTCCTCAATCAGCTGGCAGGTGTGGTCATCAAACAGAATTGATCTCTTGATACTGAGACAGTCATTTTCTAATCATTACCTCAGGTGTGGTGGGTGGCTAAATTTAGAATTTAGCTCAAAGGGATAACACATTTTTGGGATGGGCCATGAAAACTATTTACTAGAAGCAGATCAGAGACATGTCTCTGGACCGATAATCTAAATAAGGGCCTTAAACTCCTCAGCGGTTTTGGCAGAAACTGCCGATGAGGAGAGACTATTCCACATAAGAATAGTTCTGGGGAAGACTGATTTTTTCAGGGCATCACTATATGCAAGGTGTCTAGTATATTGTGAACCATGGAATGCCCTAGTTCTTCTTGAATTTGGTGCTAGGGTCAGAAATCTTTCTTGAGGGACACTATACTGGAGTGAATCGTATAAAAGAATGTTAAGGAGGACTGCTTCCGGCTGGCCTCCAGGGATGGCCACTGTCTCAAGCTATCCCAGACACTACTTCACCTGCAGGTCCACCTGGTAGCTGTTTCAACCTGCTGAATCTGTGTTTTGTGATAAGGATGCCAGATATGTGCTGCATGCTCCAGTTGAAGGTGAACCAATGTTTTGTATGCAGCTTCCTTGGTTTGCCAAGGTGCCAGTGCCAAATTGCACAGCAGAAAATTCATTGTCTTAGTTGCCTTACTTGATTATCCTGAAATATGTTGACCCCAATCCAAAATGACTGTAATTGTTATTCCAAGATATTTGGCAAACTGAACCTGCTCCAGTCTTTGCTGGTGTAGAGAGTAATTAAAGTGTATTTGCTTGCTAGGAGGTGCCAAGTCTGCCTCATAGAATGGCATTTGGCAACATTAAATTTCATCTGCCAATTGGTCTGCCATTGTGTGAGGTTGTTCAGGTCATCTTGCGAGATCTGGCAATCCATGGGGGAGAAGATATTCCTATACTAAACACAATCATCAGCAAAAACACGAACAGATGACCTGATGTTATCTGGAAGGTCGTTAATGAAAATAAGGAAAAGGACCGGTCCTAAGACCGATCCCTGAGGGACACCAGATAGAACCGGGACTGGATCTGAGGCTCAGCCATCAAAACCACTTTTTGAGAGTGCTCAGAGAGCCATGACCTCTGTTTAGGCACACAGTGTTAAATCAAACGTTGAATCAAGGTTGATCCAAGGTAATGACGTTGGATCAACGTTGATTCAGTGTTGATTCAATGCTGTGTGCCTGCTAGGCTGTGTTTAGAAATGTCACAGCACTTAGTGACATTACAAGACCATGTCCGTATCCATCCTTGTGGATCTTATCAGTTGTTGCCGAACTGCCAAGAAATCCGCATGAAGGGTCAAAGGTCAAATGCGAACACTAGATACCTCACAGCCATAGCTGCGAGGAATGAGGGGTTCATTATGAGCAACCTCATCTGGATCTGTTCCAATTGAAAATTCAGTAACTTATATTTATTTTTGGTACTTTGAGCATTAAAATGCCACAGTGTTAGTCACATGTTTGTGGATTATAATTTCAGATAGCTGGTTTGCCATCATTTGTAAAAGTTGTGGAAGTTGGGCCAAGAGATGGACTTCAAAATGAAAAAGTGAGATAACCACAATCACCATAATTATCATACTTTTTTGGCAATAAAAACTATGTATGTGTAATATATAACTGAAGAAGCAAATAAATATGCTCAACCAGACTTTACCATTTGGAAAAAAAATATAGTAAAACTAACCTGGGAAACTGAATACAGTAAATAATATAAAGGTCTGCAGATAAAATGGGATTTTGATGAACATATTGAAATTATAGTCAAATTTTAAGAGTAACTACACTTCAGGAACTGACTGAATCAGATCCCAAACCATATCCCCAACATCAACTCTCAATATCTCGAAATCAAACTTCAGCCCAAACTACCGATATCTCAAAGTAAATTTTCTGGTACCAGAAAATTTACATTGAGATATCAGTAGTTTGAGATAAAAGGAGTTGAAATGTAAATGGAAATAGGAAATACATTTATATTTTTTGATATAAGAAGATACTTTGAGATATCAGTGTTCGAGATATCAAGAGTACTTTATCACCTGTAAAAAATTATAATCGGATGATTAGAACTCCTCATGGAGGCAGTTTTAAAGGTAGGTTCCTGTACTTTGGAATGCATCATAATTTTGATGATTTTTTATCCAAGTTGGAAAGCACTTATAAAGAGGAAATGAATAAGTTTCACTAAAAAGTGTAAATCAAAAAATCGTAGAAAAGTTGTTTTGCAAGGGATTTCCTAACTGCTTCGCACACCAGTTAGCGCTATTTTTAGTCACCGTCAAAAATAGATAACATAGCTGACGTCATTCTGCATTGCATTTTGGGATAGTTTTAACTCATCTGCCATGCCAGGACCTCTGGAAGAGCTCACGGCAAGAGAAAATTAACCGTTGGCAAATGACACCAGAAACTGCAGACTTGTAGACATATATACATATTTATTTTTAGAACTGGAATTCCAACAAAAGAAAATAAACCAAAGGGGAAACGACTATTTTCTACAACATCTGACGATTTTCTCAGTAGCAACAGTTTCAGAAAAATAAGAGAATTCAATACTACCCAGAAAAAGACAAAATTATTTTTTGAACATTATTGTTATCACTAGGCCAGGAACCTACCTTTAATAAGACACAACAGCAAAACTTTGTGGTATGGATAAACACAAAAATTCTTCAGCTTTCAAAGCTACAGATTGGTTATTGGGGGGCGGGGAGGGGGGAGGTTTTAAGATAATTGTGAAAGCTACAGTTTAGTGGGGTTTTAGCGCGGCTTTTCCAGAAATATTCTGAGAAATTTTTCTTATATTTCTCAACCAAAATGTATGTCAAGGCACCTCATCAGAGCCGTCTCAGCAAGATGGTTCAAATGAGGGGTCACAGCATCGATTTTTATGGAGGGATATAAAAATTGTCTGTTAGCCCCTTCTTATATGGAGCTCTGAGCATTATCATTAACACCTCACCCACCCAGGTATTTTAGAGCTCTGAAAATGTCTTGTGAACTTTGTTTGTTTCTCAGGAGCTGGTTCCAGTGCACACAAAGATAGAGTTAGTCAACAGACTGTCTGTTACAGGGTTACCACTGATAGAAGTTACTAGCTTTGTCTCTCCAAAATGGGTACCACAGGTAAAGGGAGTTTACATAAACAGTTTTCACATGAATTTCTTTATACAGAGCTCTAGATAAGAGGGAGTATTTGGTGATAATTAGGGATAATTTTTGTTAATTCTGCATAAAAACATACGTTGTGACCCCTCATCTGAACCGTCTCGACGAGACGGTTCAGATGAGGGGTCACAACATATGGTTTTGATGAGAAATAAGAAAAATTATCCTTAATTATCATCAAATACTCCCTCTTATCTAGAGCTCTGTATATATTGCAGACCAGGGCCCAGTTGTTCAAAGCATCGTTAGCCTAACAAGCTTGTTAAGAGGTCAACTTGTTAAGTGTTTTATGACATTATAACCAAATACACTGATATTTTTTCGACAAAAAATATTGGCGTATTTGAGGTATTAACGTTTGGAATTTTAAACAAAACGTTAACTAACGATGTCATTAGTTTAGAAACAACCGGGCCCAGAATTATGGTCAAGGAAGATCACTGTGACGTTAGAGCATTTTTCTTTCTGCCTACTCACAAGGGGCCTGTTTTAAAAGAAAATAGTGCTTATTCTAAAAATGAGCAGAGCAGCATCCCATCAGAAAAGAAGCAAACATTTCTTTCCCAGAGTGATGTCCTTTGGATATAAGGTATACATCTAATGGCAATAATGTATGTGAGAGTCACACTGAACCATATCAAATTTCACTTGAAAACATAAAATTTCGCAGCTTGCTCTCCATAGTTTATATCATGCAGGTATATATGTTAAGTTACCAACTTATTATTCGGCTATAAGATGGGGGTTTCTCCTCCCAAAATTACCTCAGGTATTTTAATTAGTCTTGTATAATTCAGCTCTTAAATTGATTTTTCTCTTCAAAAACAGTCCCAAAAACTTAGATCCATCTTTTAAGATGGAAGAAAAAACCTGTTTCATAAGTGAATAAATGAGCCGTGACACGAGAAAACCAACAAAGTGGTTGTGCGTCCAGCGAAGACTCAGATCAGCCTGAGCATCTGCCCTGTAAACTCTTTGCTAAGTGCTTAAAGGGTAGCTTAGGGTCTAAGCTACCTCCATGCGGACAGCAAAGTCTCTGATCAGACTGGGCGGATGCCCAGGCTGATCTGAGTCTGCATTGGGCGCACAACCACTGTTGGTTTTCTCGTGTTGTGGCTCAAATATGATACATTTTTCTGTATATTTTAGATGGCAGATCATATGGAAGTATTGAAAGGTATTTCAAGACAGTCAGGAGTAACATATTCTGCCCTCACTCCTAATTTGAAAGGTTTCCAGGCAGCGGTAAGTTGTGCTCTTGTGAAAAAAAAGAGAGAGAGAGGAAAAGAAAATACTGTACCGTAAATCAGTTAACCCTCAAGGTGGTGATTTGTGGTTAATTCAAAAATCTGAGTAAAAACATAAAAAGTTAACATATCTCCCTGAGAGTCAGCAGGCATCTTATTTTCGTTGTTCACTACAGTTTGGAATACAAGAAGGGGCATGCTGTTTAAAAAAGTGTTTTATTAGAAAAGATCGAAGGGTAATTTTCTGCACAGAAATCTAAAAAAACAACATCATTATTGAAAATATGCGTTGTACTCCAAACATGCATAGATATATCATTAAGACAAGCTTAAGAGCTGTTCTAAGTTTGGTGACCTTGACCTTATTTTCAAGGCCATGGGAGGGCTGAAATATGTGAAAAAATTTCACTAAAATTGATGTATCTATGGAGTGTTTGGTTTCTTTTGTAGATATGCCTTTGGGACACACCCAAGAGTTGACTATGATTAGGTGACCTTGACTCAATTGTCAAGGTCAATAGCCAACTTACTAGTGTTAAATTTAAATGAGATATTTTTTGAACATATGGATGGCTATACACCAGACTTGCATGTATATCATTGCTATATCAACAGATAATTATAAACAAGTTGGTGGGAACACACTCATGGGGGATGAGAAGGGTTGGGAGTGGGCTGGTGAGGAACGTTTGTTTTTCTTTCTGATAAACATTGCTAGTTAACCTTACTTCTTGTGTTTCAGCTAGAAGCAGGTGTGAATGAAGTGGCTATCTTTGGAGCAGCATCAGAAACATTTAGCAAGTAAGTACTGTGCTAATTATGGGAGCTTAGTATTTAACAGCCCTAGCTTTATGGTGGATAGGTACCCTTTACTCTTTTCTGCCATTTTTAGCTCGCCTGTACGAAAGTACAGAGAGGTATTGTTGTCACTTGGGTGTTGGCGTTGGCGTCAAAGTTCTTTTATGTGACGGGCAAGGCACTACAGGCGAGCTATCCTGTATGGGGACAGGTCTTGTTTCCAAATGAAACAAATCTTATGCCTTTCCATGTGGTTCCCTGGATGAGGAAGCCCATGGGATCTATTCTTAATGAATTTGCTCTTAGAAGAGCAAATTCGTACCTGTAAGAGTTGACCTTGACTGAAAAAGGTGGCAAAAATGAAAAAAGGCTGAGTTAATTCTCCTGAAAGTACATCCATTCACATCGCTGCAACAGTAATCAGGTTTATGGTAATCCATTGCAGGAATGGTTTTGCTGCTTCAATACATGAGCCGTGACACGGCAAAACCAACAAAGTGGCATGTGCACCCAGCGAAGAATCAGATCAGCCTGGGCATCCGCCCAGGCTGATCAAAGTTTTCGCTGTCCGCAAGGAGATAGCTTAGACCCTTAGCTACCCTTTAAGTGCACAGCAACGACTCTGATCAAACTGGGCAGATGCCCAGGCTGATCTGAGTCATCGCTAGGCGGACATGCCAATTTGTTTGTTTTGTCGTTGTGGCTCATATACAATACATGCTGTACAGTACAGATACACTAATAATTTAATCCTAATAAACGCCCTGTTATAAATGCTCCCTCTCTTTTTTTAGCTCACCTGAGCCATGGGCTCAGGGTGAGCTATTGTGATCATCCAGTGTCCGTCGTGCGTCGTCCGTCGTCCGTCGTGCGTCGTCAACAATTTGCTTTAAATGACATCTTCTCTGAAACCGCTAAGCCTAGGGCTTTGATATTTGGTATGGAGCATTGTCTAGTGGACCTCTACCAAGTTTGTTCAAATAGTGGCCGCAGGGTCCAAAATGGCCCTGGGGCAGGGGGTCTTGGGTTCGAAACTAAAATATACTTAAAAATCTTCTTCTCCAGAACTGCTTGGCTCAGATGCTTGAAATTTGGTATGTAGCATTGCCTAGTGGTTCTCTACCAAGTTTGTTCAAATGGTGGTCCCAGGGTCCAAAATGGCCCCAGGGCAGGGGGTCTTGGGTTCGAAACTAAAATAAAACTTGAAAATCTTCTTCTCCAGAACTGCATGGCTTAGATGCTTGAAATTTAGTAGGTAGCATTGCCTAGTGGTCCTCTACCAAGTTTGTTCAAATGGTGGCCCCAGGGTCCAAAATGGCCCTGGGGCAGGGGGTCTTGGGTTTGAAACTAAAAGATACTTAAAAATCTTCTTCTCCAGAACTGCTTGGCTCAGAGGCTTGAAATTTGGCATGAAGCATTGTCTAGTGGTCCTCTACCAAGTTTGTTCAAATGGTGGCCCCAGAGTCCAAAATGGCCCTGGGGCAGGGGGTCTTGGGTTCGAAACTTAAAGGTAGGTTCCTGTACTTTGGAATGCATCATAATTTTGATGATCTTTCATCCAAGTTGTTGGAAAGCACTAATAAAAGGGAATGAATAAGTTTCATTAAAAAGTGTAAATCAAAAAAATATTAGAAAAGTTGTTTTGCAAGGGATTTCCTAACTCTGCTTCGCACACCAGTTAGCGCTATTTTTAGTTCGCCCCAAAAATAGATAACGCAGCTGAGGTCATGCTGCATTGCATTTTGGGATAGTTTTAACCCATCCACCATGCCAGGACCTCTAGGAGAGCTCACGATAAGGGAAAATTGACCTTTGGAGAATGGCATCAGAAATCGCACACTAATAGACATAATAAACATAGTTATTTTAGAACTGGAATTCCAATGAAAGAAAATAAACCAAAAGGGAAAACGACTATTTTCTTCAACATCTGACGCGTTTCTCAATAGCAACAAATTCAGAAAAATAATAGAATTCAATACTGCTCAGAAAAAGACGAAATTATTTTGTGGGCATAATTGTTATCGCTAGTACAGGAACCTACCTTTAAAAATACTTAAAAATCTTCTTCTCCAGAACTGCTTGGCTCAGATGCTTGAAATTTGGTATGGAACATTGCCTAGTGGTCCTCTTCCAAGTTTGTTTAAATGGTGGCTCCAGGGTCCAAATTGGCCCTGGGGCAGGGGGTCTTGGGTTTCGGAACTAAAAAATACTTAAAAATCATCTTCTTCAGAACCACAAGGCTCAGCTGCTTGAAATTTGGTATGTAGCATTGTCTAGTGGTCCTCTACCAAATTTGTTCAAATGGTGGCCCCAGGGTCCAAAATGGCCCTGGGGCAGGTGTTCTTTGGTTCGAAACTAAAAAATACTTAAAAATCATTTTCACCAGAACTGCTTGCCTCAGATGCTTGAAATTAGGTATGTTACATTGCCTAGTGGCCCTCTACCAAGTTTGTTCAAATGGTGGCCGCAGGGTCCAAAATGGCCCCGGGGCAGGGAGTCCCAGGTTTGAACCGTAGAAATGCATAGAAAAAAATAAAAAAATCATCTACTTCAGAACCGCAAGGCTTAGATGCTTGAAATTTGGTATGTAGCTTTGCCTAGTAGTCTTTTACCAAGTTTGTTCAAATGATGACCCCAGGGTCTAAAATGGCCCCACCCTAGGGGGTCCTGGGTTTGAACCATAGAAAAATATTCAAAAAATCTTCTTCTTCAGAACCACTTGGCTCAGATGCTTGAAATTTAGTATGTAGCATTGCCTAGTGGTCCTTTACCAAAATTATTCAAATGATGGCCATAGGGTCCAAAATGGCCCGGCCTCAGGGGGTCCAGGGTTTGAACCATAGCAATACATAGAAAAACATTCAAAAATCTTCTTCAAAATCATTTGGAAGTGGTTGCAAACTATCAGGTTTGTTAAATGATGACCCTTGTTTGACTGTTAACCTTTTTGGTCAGGTGAGCGATTCAGGGCCTCTTGGCCCTCTTGTTCCAAAAAGCCAAACTGACTAAATTGCAAAATTACAGACATAAAATCCTCAGATATTGTGTATATCTAAGTTTCCCTCATCTGTCATCATGCTGCAAGGTTTGTTTCAGGAAGCTGCCAGCTATTTTTGTGATGTCAACATTAGCAGTTACTATTTGTACATGATAAAACTGTCTAAAACTATTTAATGAAGTACTTTAGCCAATGGCTTATTTGTTACCCATCAGGCTCTAATGAATGCACCCCATTCATGAAATGCATCACCTCAGAGTGTTTAATAGGATTAATATGGTATTTTGAAAAACTGATCTGTTTATTATTGCAGGAAAAACATTAATTGTTCTATAGCAGAAAGTCTGGAGAGGTTTGAAGCTGTCATGGAGGCCGCTAAGAGCACAAATATACCAGTTAGAGGGTATGGTACCTGTGGTATTTACAGTCCTCCAGATAAGAAGGGGTAACAGGGATAATTTAGGGATAATTATTAATATTTCTCCATAAAAACATATTTGTGACCCATCATTTACCATCTCCTTGAGACGGTTCTAATGAGGGGTCACAGCATATGTTTTTGTTGAGAAATAAGAAAAATTATCATTTAGTTATCCTCAATACTCCCTCTTATCTGGAACTCTGAAAAATTAAGTTCATTGCTTATATTTACATTCTTTTCTGTCTACAATTTGACCACAACTTTGCGTTTGGGGCTACATTTGAAGCAGAAAGAACATTTATATGCAGTTTTTCTTCTACAAGCAGAACAGCATCAACAACGTAACAACGATTTCATAATGTTGCATACGTCCAGTCAGATTGGAGAACCATAGTTTATTTTTACATAACCTAACTTCATGTAACGCCGTGTGAACCGTGTAGTTATTGAAGTATAAACTGCATTACATTCTTATGGTTTACCATAGGGATTTTCAATAAATGCATGGATAAAGTAAATATTGAAATATAAATAAACTACATTACATTCTAATGGTTTACCATAGTGATTTTCAATAAATGCATGGATAATGTAAATATTTGGCTATAAAACAGTGTTCTCCATCTCTAGAATGACCCAAATATCTACATTAGTCTTAACCCTTAAAGCGCCAAAAATTAAATTATTGAATTGGCAAACTGTGTAGCTCCAGATGAGGTGGCTCATAATGAGCCACCTTATCTGAATCTACACTGTTTGCCCTCTAGTGTTCGAATTTTCAATATGATATCGCTTGGACGAATCATTTTTTGAAATTCTGCAGACGTAAATTTTGTCGTCTGCTTCTTGGGGCATTAAGAGTTAGGAAATTGGGCAATGAGATGGGTATCTCCAGTCTAAAACAGTCCCAAAACTCTAGATCTGTCTTATAAGATGGATTTAGATTTTTTGAATTGTTTTGTCTTATAAGATGGAAGTAGATTTTTGAAAATTGTTTTGAAAGGGAAAAACCTCTGTTTTATAGCCTAAGAAATTTGGTATTTTTTTCTACAGTCATCTTTGATGAGCAATACCGAAGATTATACAACTGAAAATTTGCTCTTCCTTTAAACTTTTATCTGATTTTCGAAGGGGCGAAAGTCAAATGAAAAAAACTGTTTCCAGAATTGTGAATATTTGATTGTAGGAAAAGGGGAATTTCGTTGAACATCTAAAGGCCCATATCTTACGTTGTTGTTTCTGCAGTTATACTTGTTTCATGAGGCCACAGCTCTTGGAAAGGAAAGCATATGATGCACATTACCTCATTGTGTGTTGTGTTTTGCCTGCACATTTGAGCTGCTACACGACAAAACCAACAATGTGGCATGTGAGCCCAGCAAAGACTCGGATCAGCCTGGGCATCTCCCCAGTCTGATCAGAGTCTTTGCTGTCTGCATGGAACTAGTTTTGACCTTTAGCTCCTTTTTCGAGGCTCAGCAAAGACTCTCATCAGAGTTTTCGCTGGGTGCACATATGACTTTGTTGGTTTCGTGGTATTGAGGTACATTTACAGTTTTGCCTGTATGATAAGATGGGGGTCACTGCAGACATTCAGTGACACTGCATTCACTGACCACCACCCTGATGCCAGCTTTCCTAGCTCTCAGGACTCACTTTGTGAAAATTTCCTGGATTGGAAAAAAAAAATATCAGACATGTGCTGGCTGTGGGAGTTGAACCTGCAACATCCTGTGTGAAAGGCAAACACCCTATCCACTAGGCTAGGTACCCCAACTCTATATCCTATGCAATTATAATTTAATTTCTTCTGCAGGTATGTATCATGTGTGTTGGGATGTCCCTATGAAGGTGATGTTTCTCCAGAGAAAGTTGGAGAGGTAACGTTCTTAAGAATGCACCTTTCTTCCCGATGAAATAAACCCCAACTCTTATGGTAAAATTTCTAAAAATTGGAACACATACAAGCAGTCTGATCTGGGTCTGCTCTTTTTGCTCAGACTATCTGTCTCAATACTTGGAATTTTTACAGTATTTTGCATTGTTAGATTCCAGTCAGGTGCAGGTCGAACAAAATTCCTGTTGGTATAATATTCAGTGTTGGAAAGAACCCATGCATTAGTAGGGGCATTGTGTTGTTTATTATTATGTGACCAAGATGTAACAAGCAATTTCATTGGCTGTTTTGACGTCACGTGCCGGTCAGTATTTTGTGATATTCACCGGCCTGTCAGTGAATATTACTTTTACGCTGACGTCATTGTATTTTCATGACGAAACGTCTGATTTACGTTAATGTTAATGGCGTAATGTCGCGAGATAATAACATGTAGTACCATCATAAATATCTAAGAAAACTGAATTTAGAATTATCATATAATAAAACAGTTGTTGACCTTTGTTGAGGTGAATATGCAGTTTTATTGACCTGCAAACATAACATATTGACCTCCGCTTCGCGTCGGTCAATATGATGTTTGCAGGTCAATAAAACTACATATTCACCTCAACAAAGGTCAATAATTGTATAATGTACCATGAAAATTCTAAATATTTGGACAGGTAGGTCCGAGAAAACAGTGCAGATCCAGGGTGCACTGTCTTTGCTGTTCCATATGAGTAACTCTTGAAAATCCAATTGTTCAGCTTTAGGGACAGTTTACGGTGATTATTTTAGGTGTCACAATTTTTAGAATTTATTGGGTGTTAAATTTTCCCTAGAAATATAGAGTAGATGAAAGAGCAGTGTACAAACGGTCAATATGTGAAGTGAAATTGATCATGGATTCCATCAGTCACACCCTGGCCTACTTCGCTTGGGGCTAATTCCGCGGCTATAACCGAGCTACTGATGTTCGGTTGGGGCTATAGCTTGGACCATACCTCTGAGAATGGCCGCGGCTATAGCCAAAAAATACCCGGCTGAGAAATTTTGACCAATCAGCGAATATGTATCAAACCTAGTCGGAAGATCCCGAAAATGGTCGCTAACATTTGATTGGAAGATGCTTTACATGGGAACTGACTAATTATTGGAACAGCGGCTATAGCCGCGGATTTAGCCCCAATCGAAGTAGGCCCCTGTCATAGCTTTTGTTGTCCACTGACTCAAATAGTGCATTGGTTTTATAACAGTTAGGTTTGGACGTGATTATGAATTTTGAAAATAAAGCAAGTAAGGAAAATACTTACTTTCAGGTAGCACCTGTCACAGTTTATATTTCATAATTTGCAACATGTATTTAATCGTGAAAAGTGCTGTGATCTCCAATGTTGAACATGATACCTGTGTGCATATGTATGATTTTATAACCTGAATAAATCTTGTCTTATCTTTTGGGCAAATAAGAACCTGTCATATTTTTCCTAAAATTTATACTTTTAGTCAATAAAAGCTTTTTGCTTGTGTCTACTCACTAGAACTGCTTTTTAGATGTGATGTATTTCTGTGGCAAAAGAAAAAGAAAATGTCCTTGGATTTGCATAATTTATAAACATGTAAATACCTTATTCATTTGCCTGTTAGAAAGAGGTTTACCCTTAATTAATTACCACAAATATGTAAATCAGTCTTGTGATTCAGCTACAAGATGTTTTTGTTTTCCAAAACAATCCCAAAACTCTAGATCTGTCTTGTAAGACAGATCTAGATTTTTAGATTGATTTGAAAGGGAAATATCCTGTCTTATGGCCAAGTACAAAAAAGAAAAACTGCACTTGTATATCTCATGTCATTTGTCCTTTTACGATTTTGGCTTTTGTTAATATCCTCTGCATTATATTCCAGGTGGCCAAAGCATTATATGATATGGGCTGTTATGAAATTTCACTCGGTGATACCATAGGCATAGGCACACCAGGCGGAATGAGACAATTGATAGCTACAGTTTCAAAAGTAGTTCCGGTTGAGAAACTTGCTGTACATTGTCATGATACTTATGGACAGGCTTTAGCTAATATATTTTCAGCATTGCAGGTATGGCCTATTTTCCTCACATGTCATATATATATATTAAATAAGTGTTCTCTGAAATTTAGTACATGAACTGAACAAAAAAAATATATGAGCTGCAACACTAGAAAACCAGCATAGACTCAGATCGGCCTGGGCATCCGTCAAGTCCGCACAGACTCTTTGCTTATATGGTAGCTAAGGGTCTAAGCTACCTCAATGTGGATGACCAAGACTGATCAGACTGGGTGGATGCCCAGGCTGATCAGAGTCGTCGCTGGGTGCACAACCACTTTGTATGTTTTCTTGTTTTGCGGCTCAAATTGCTTGTGAATGAAATGAAAACATAGCCAGTATAAAGCAAAACAAATAAAAAAACTTTGAAAGTCAGTTGCCAATAAATTACCTGTACACCGAGACGGTTCTAATGAGAGGTCACGACATATGTTTTCATTCAGAAATAAAGAAAATTATTCCAGAATTATTCTTAAACCCCATACATTATTAGGTGCTGTGATATAGGTATAGCATACATTGAGTTCTTTGACCTATACAGGCCTAGAGCAAGTTCTTTCACATATGTTTGCATGTGGATAGGATAACTATAGGCCTAGCCTATATCCATTCCTTTGACACAAAATTTTGTATGTTGAATGGACAAACCTAAGTCTTAACATTTGCATTTAAGTTTATTTCTCTCAAACTATACTACTAGAGCCATCAAACTTTTGACGTTAACCAATCAGACGTCGCATTATATTTGTAAGTGCTTTAGATTTTTTTATACGAGTGTTATGAAAAAAGGGACGTGTTATGTTGTGGCGCTGTCAGTCCGTCTGTGTCTGTCCGTCCATCCATAGACATTCTTGTACGCACCATAACTCAGTAACCGTTTGGGATATCTTCATGAAATTTTGTATGCATATGTATTAGGCAGGGGCAACGTGTCACGTACAAGAATGGTTGCTCCCTCTTCCTTAGTTTCCAAGTTATGCCCCTTTGTTAATTTTTTTCCCTGCAAGTCTTGTGTGCGCCGTAACTAGATAACCGTTTGGGATATCTTCATGAAACTTCACAGCAATGTGTATGAAGTCCCAACGATATGTCTCGTACAAAATGGTTGCTTTCCCTTTCTTTATTTTAGAGTTACATCCCTTTCTGTAGTTCCTTTAGGCTATTTTTGTGTATACTTAACTGTGCATACCTTAACTTGGTAACAGTTGGAATATCATGATGAAACTTTATAGCAATGTGCATGATCACAAGACGATGTGTCACATATAAGAATGGTTACTCTGTCCTTCTTAATTTTGGAGTAACTTCCTTTTGAATAGTAGTTTTAGGCATTTCTCATTCACTCCCTTTCTCCTTAACCTTTTGAAATATTAGAATGAAACTTTGTAGGAATGTGTATAATAATGGGGCAATTTATCCTGAGCAAGAACCACAACTCTGGTTTACTGAATTATCTGCCCTTGCCTAAATTTCCTGTTTACTCGAACTCCTTAACCCTTTATAATATTTTAACATATGTATAATTGTCAAGGGCATGCAGTAGAACCAATAATGGTTTATCTAGTATATTTAGTTTATCTCCCTTGTTTGACTTTGGCAATACTGAACTTCTGAGCCACTTTACATTAGAAGCTGATAATTGGTATACTAATAATATTTGATGTGTTAAATATTTAAATAATGTTGCAGTCATTAATTATAGAGTGGTTGTCCCTGTTTGTTTGCCTGTCTGTCCCTTTGTGAACAATCTTGTTCATTCTGTAACTCCTTTATGACATTTAAACGGGCCTATTATGCGCCCCTTTGCTTTTTCTCTGTTGTAGAAGCATAAGGCAACAGAGCTTTTCAGGGAATTCTTGTGTTTATGATATGGCTCAAGTGATAATTCTTGTTTTAGATGGGTGTTTCAGTGGTGGACAGCTCTATAGCAGGTCTTGGTGGTTGTCCATATGCCACAGGTGCTAGTGGTAATGTCTCAACAGAGGATGTTGTCTACATGTTGGATGGTCTCAATATAAAAACGGTGAGGACTGTATTTCTTTGATCATAAGGGGTTTTCCCCTGCCAAAACAATCCCAAGGATCTAGGTGGAGTCTCATGACAGTTTTATTGAATCTATAGACAGATTTTGCTTGATGCAGGTGGCCTTTAAAAAAGGTAAAGGTAAAGGTTTGCCATAGCCTAATAGCCGTAGGGGGTTAGAGACCAACTGTATCTTGGGCACAGCTGATGAGAGGCGGAGTCCATCTATCTCCTTTCGCTGCCTTATCCTTCCCTATTTCGAACAAGGGCTTCGCAAGCGGCGCTTAATACGCCCGTTTTAATGTCATAAAGGAGTATTGAACGAACAAGATTGTTTACAAAAGGATGGACAGGCAGACAAACAGGGGCAACCACTTTATAACTAATGACGGCAACATTATTCAAATATTTAACACATCAAATACTATGAGTATACCAAAAATCAGCTTCAAAGTTATGGCTGTATTCTAAGACCTCACTCACCTGTGAGTGACTCAACTTTGTAGCCAGGGGGAGGATTATCCCATTGAAATTTGAGCAATATTCAGGATTAACTCAATGAGTGTAGCTGGAGTGATGTTCTAGAATACAGGCGTTAGTGTGGCTCAAAAGTTGAGTAATGCCATAGTTGAACAAGGGAGATAATTCATAAACTAAATATACTAGATTCTTTGCTCTACTACATTCCCCTGACAAAATCACATGTCACAGAGGAAACAGGAAATTTATGCAAGGGCAGATAATTCAGTAAGCCAGAGTTGTGGTTCTTGCTCGGGATACATTGCCCCATTATTAGCTCACCTGAGCCGAAGGCTCACAGGTGAGCTTATAGTATAGGCAGGCATCCGCCGTCCGTCGTCCGTCGTCCGTCGTCCGTCGTCCGTCTGTCAATGTTTTCAAACGACATCTCCTCTGAAACTACAAGGCCCATTGTTACCAAATTTCATATACAGCATCTATAGGCAGGGGGAACCAATAATACTGTTTTTTATCCAAATCGCTTTGGAACTTTGGTTGCTATGGCAACTTAAAGTTTCCATTGACTTGTATGGGAAAAATTGAAAATTTGCATTTATTGCTATTTCTCTGCAGATAATTTGATAAATCTTTTACAGAAATGTTCCTTGAGTAGCTCTCTATCAGCCACATGAAATTTATGTTAATTGCACAATTTGGCTGGTTGCCATGGCAACCGAATGGTTAAAAATAGAAAAAATATTAAAACATCATCTCCTCAGAAACTATGCAACCAATAAAGCTTAAACTTCACAGAAAGGATTTCGGTACTACCCTCTATAAAAATACTGTTTTTCTTGGCAATTGCCCCAGTAGTTTGGTTGCTATGGCAACTTAAAGTTGCCATTGACTTATAATGGGAAAATGGAAAATTTGCATTTATTGCTACGTCACTGCAGATATTTTGACAAAACTTTCATAGAAATGTTCCTTGAGTAGTCCCCAACCAGCCATATAAAATTTATGCAAATTGAGCTATTTGGCTGATTGCCATTGCAACCGAATGGTTAAAAATAGAAAAAATATTCAAAAATCATCTCCTCAGAAACTATGCAACCAATAAAGCTCAAACTTCACAGAAAGGATCTTGGTACTACCCTCTATAAAAATACTGTTTTTCTTGGCAATTGGCACTGCAGTTTGGTTGCTATGGCAACTTAAAGTTGCCATTGACTTATAATGGGAAAATGGAAAATTTGCATTTATTGCTATGTCACTGCAGATATTTTGACAAAACTTTTATAGAAATGTTCCTTGAGTAGTCCCCAACCAGCCATATCAAATTTATGCAAATTGAGCTATTTGGCTGATTGCCATTGCAACCGAATAGTTAAAAATAGAAAAAATTTAAAATATCATTTTTGCAGAAACTATGTGGCCGGTAAAGCTCAAACTTTACAGAAACAATCTTAGTACTAGCCTCTATAGGATTGCTGTTTTTCATGGCAATAACTTCAGCAGTTAGGTTGCTATGGCAACTTAAAGTTTCCATTGACCTATAATGGGAAAAATGGAAATCTGCAATTTTTGCTATCTCACTGCATTTATTTGGATTTTTTTCCTACAGAAATGTTTCTTGAGTAGTCCTCTGTGATTCATATTCATATTAATTGTGTCCAAATCACCGAATTTGATTAAATGCCAGCAACAAAAGGAAATTTTTTTTGAAAAAAATCAAAAATCTTTTCCTCAAAAACTGTATTGGGGGATGAAGCTGATTCTTTGCATACATGTTCATGACATTAGCCACTACATAAATATTGTTTTCTATTATTGTTGCCCACGTGGTTTCATTGCTATGGTATTTTAAAGTTTCCCTAGCCTAACAACCCAGTCAAAGTTGAAATTAGGCCACATTGTAATGTACAATTTACTTTAGAGTTACCTACCCTTGAGTGCTGAGGATGAATGGACTCAGGTGAGCTACAGGACCAATGGTCCTCTGGTTATACATATTCCTACAAAGTTCCATTCTAATATTTCAAAAGGTTAAGGAGATATGGAGTGACTGAGAAATGCCTAAAATTACTTATCAAAGGGAAGTAACTCCAAAATGAAGAAAGGGGGAGCAACCATTCTTGTATGCCACGCATCGTCTTGTGATCATGCACATTGCTATAAAGTTTCATCATGATATTCCAAACGGTTACAAAGTTAAGGTATGCACAAGATATGTATACACAAAAATAACCATAATCAACTAATGAAAGGTATGTAACTCTAAAATGAAGAAAGGGAGAGCAGCCATTTTTGTATGCGACACATCGTTGAGACTTCATACACATTGCTATGAAGTTTCATGAAGATATCCCAAACGGTTATCTAGTTATGGCACGCACAAGACTGGCAGGGAAAAAATTAATCAAAGGGGCATAACTTGGAAACTAAGGAAGGGGGAGCAACCACTTCTGTACGCGACACGTTCCCCCAACCTAATACATATTCCTACCAAATATCATGAATATATCCCAAACGGTTAATGAGTTATGGAGCGCACAAGAATGTTTACGGACGGACGGACGGACGGACAGACGGACGGATGGACGGACAGCGCCATGACATAATACGTCCGTTTTTTCAAAACGGGCGTATAAAAAGGTACCTATTTACTGCTGGGTTGACAGAAAGAGTTTTCCAGTTGTCGGGTGGCGACGGTGAGCCGCGAACTCATGATCTTCCGATGACTTTCTTCACGATAACTGAGCCACTCTATCCACTCGACTACGGCACCTTTCTCATTACTGCATGATTGGTGGCAAAAAGCTACATTTACTTTACTGCAAGAATTATACAATTATAGTAAAACTTCAGTGGCTCTAACCCTGGTGGCTCATTAACCTTGCTTGACTAGAACTCATTCCTGAATCCCTAGAGGTCAATTTATGTAGAAACTCTGGATGGCTAGAACTACCTTTAGCTAGGACTAATTTTCATGGTCCTAAGCCTGTTAAAGCCAAAGAAGTTCTGCTGTACAACATGTATGTTTATGCTCAAAGTATAGAATGAAATAGAAATAATTCAGTTAATTGTCTGGCCTGCGAAGCATAAGCGAGACATATGTATTACTTTTCCAGTGTCGGCAGCGGCATTGGCAGCGTAAACTTTTGTGGAGTTTTTGAGTTTAGGTCAGTTTCACAAAGCGCTGACATGAGAGACACCGCATTCCGCGGAATTCTTGTTCATGTCACTTGTTTCTTTTCAGGGAGTCAATATACAAAAATTACTAGAAGCTGGACAATTTATATCGAAAGTTTTAGGACGACAGACTCATTCCAAAGTTGCACAAGCTACTAAGTCATCATTGTAAAACAAACTTGTGAGGAGTGGTTGCCATAGAAACTTGTGTCTAATATACAGCAGGCTGTGTATACAAGAAGATTCTGGGCCATGGCCTACACAGATCTCAAGATAAGCCAAAGTTTTTTAGAGGAAAAATCATGCTTTTTGATTTCAGTTCAAAAACATAATTATGTAGTGGGTGTCTTGTAGGAATTGCCTCATTTAGGCATCTGGTGTGACCTCCAAGTGAAGCAGTTTATATAAAATCTCACTACTTAATGTTTATCAAGAAATGAAAAATAATATATTGAATTTCTCATCTCCAAACTTTTGGCATATCTGTGAGATTTGTTACTATAGTAACGGTGTATAAACTTCCATGTTGTTGTGAGGTATATGTAGTTGCTAGCTGCTCACATGCCAAAGTAGGGCTCGAAAATTCATAAAATTTTCTCTCATCATGCAAGACCAAATATATGACAATTTCATTAATTTCCACTTAAAGAAGTACAACACGTCACCTGTCCGCCAGCAAGAGCCACTCACTGTGGTAAGTAGACAAGTGGAATTTTCCAGGCCTGAAAAGTATTGTCGGTATTTGTTATTACCATCACATCATATGTCTGACTCATAGTAGATGCCAAGAGAAAGTTTGATACAAAAATACTTGAGTTTGTTGCCGTCACTATGTAGGAGGGGTTGTAATTGGTTTTTAGAACGGATCCAGAGCTTCAGATAGGGTGGAAGTTTTACGATGATTCAGAAATTATCTTCATTTCTCAACTGAAATGTATCTTGTGACACCTTATTAGAACTGTCTCGGTGAGACAGTTCTAATGAGGGGTCTCAAGATAATGTTTATATAGAAATTACCTTTTCTTACCGCTTCTTATTTGGGGCACTGTGAGCAATTCTAAAGAGAGTCTACATATTCTACACATTTTGTGCCAAAGATTTCCTCCTGAACTTTTTCTAGAAGGGGCTGTTGTTTGTCTGTAAATGCTCAAAACCAGTTTTCTTTGTGAATTTACTTGGTATTTAGGGGAGAGTCGGGTAACTTCGGACAGGGGGTAAATCCAGATTGTGACATTGTTTCCTTTATATGTCAGTTGTTTTGAACTACAACAAAAATGAGTGGGCAAACAGTGAAAATCCTGATGAGATGGCTCATTATGAGCCGTCTCATCTGGATTTTCACTGTTTGCAATGGTATGTCTGAATTTACCCACTGTCCGAATTTACCAGCTCAATTTAGTATTTAGGGGAGAGTCGGGTAACTTCGGACAGGGGGTAAATTCAGACAGTGACATTGTTTCCTCTATATGTCAGTTGTTTTGAGCTAAAACAAAAATGAGTGGGCAAACAGTGAAAATCCTGATGAGACGGCTCATTATGAGCCGTCTCATCTGGAATTTCACTGTTTGCAATGGTATGTCTGAATTTACCCACTGTCGGAATTTACCAGACTTTACCCTAGTTAGCACTAGTGCAATAGTGCATTATATTCTGGACCTTAAGGTGTAATGAAAGACCTCTAAGGGAGATCATTCTGATATCGTATTTGCTGCCCTTCTTATATGAGTTTATTCTTAAAGGAAAGAATTTGCTCTCAGGGAGCAAATTCTTTCCTTTAATAGTAGCCTGTGGTTGATAAGGAATTCATCCACCACAGAAGCAAATACCAACCCATAATGGTTGTCTCCTATGCAGAGATAAGGGTCTTGATGGGGTATCCCAAAAGTTAGTAGTCAATAAAATTTCAGGGCCTGGATGTTCAAAGCATTGTAAGCTGTTGTTCAAGGATTTATTTCAGTCTTCTAGTACCCATTAAACCATGTATTTTTGCAGAAAAAATGTGAGGCACTTTTGCACTGCAAAAGCTTGTCACATTTTTTTCGGCAAAAAGTGGCAGTGTTTACATGTTGAGTACATTTGAAATTCAATGGCAGTGTTTTTGGATGCAGTACATTTGAAATTTTAACATCTCATTAACTGTCGATGTTTTTAGTTTTAAATAGCTGGGCCCAGGTCAATAAACAGTAATCATTTAAAAGTTGCCTGAAAATTAGTAATCAGTTTGTTTTTTGTATTTTTCTTTTTTTCCTGCAGAATAATCAGTAGTCAAGAAATTTAAAGCAAAAAAAAAATCCACAAGTCAAAGATTAAGACCATTTATCACTGCTCAATCAGCTCATACCCTAAGAATGGTGCTCCAACTAGGATGATGTAGCCATGCAAAAGGGTACTCTTTCATGGATGGCAACTTTACCAGTTTTGATTTTGCCTCCCTTTTCAATGGGGGTCAACTCTTCAAGGAAAGAATTTGCTCCTAGAGGAGACCTCCTTCTGGAATGGCATCATCCTCCAGAGAAGCAAACAGAAGTCCAGAAAATTGTTCATGTGTAAAAATGGCGGAAAAATATGGAGGTACACTCTATACTCTACACCTCAATGCATTTGTGTAAAATATACTCAGATTGTGTGTGTGTTGGGGGTGGGGGTGGGGGGGGGGGGAGGGAGGGAGATAACAGAAGGCAGGTATATCCAGTAGAAAAGGTCTATCGTGAGAATAAACTGCAGTGTATATGTATAATATATGAAAGATAATCATTTTGGATGAACAGGGGTAGTTAAAATAGTACTTTAATGCTACTTTTACAAGACGAGCCTTGCACCTGCTGGTTGTATAGTTCAGGTGGTGCAGTGTATTTAACAGGTTAACAGATGAAGGGCTAAAAATTAAAATCATTGAACTTGCTCATAATGAGCTACCATATTGGATCTGTACTGTAAACTTGTCCTCAAGGCTTTGAAATCTCGGTGTGTTTTTTTTTTATGTAGCTTCAACAAAACAGTTTTAAAAATTCTGCAGATGTAAATTCTGTTGTCTGATTTTTGCGGGGTTTGAGAGTAATTTATTCTGGAACGTGAGCCGCAACATGAGAAAACCAAAAAAGTGGTTGTGTGCCCAGTCTGATCAGAGTCTTCCCCGTCCACATGGAGGTAGCTTAGACCCTTAGCTACCCTTCAAGAGCTTAGTGAAGAGTCTGAGCAGACTGGGCGAATGCCCAGACTGATCTGAGTCTGTGCTGGCCTACATGCCACATTGTTGGTTTTCTCTTGACGTGGCTCATGTATGTTGTGCAAACCTCAGTATAAATGCTATTGATGATCATGCTGTATAAATGCTGTACTTCTCATAGATGAAAAATACAGTTTGAATGCAATAAGATATGTATAGTCTTAAAAATATAAACCAGAATTTTATTGTCCAACTTCTGTATTGTCATGTTGTCTGGAGAACTGTATGCCAGCTAGTCTTTCGTCCCAGTCTAAGCGTCAAGGTTCATGTGTTTATAGTATTATCTATCTATTTTATACCTTGGTAGTATGTTTGTGTATATGCATACCAGCTGTATGATGGCTGCACCAGTTTTCAGGGTATTCATATTACTCTCAGCATAGAAACCATATGAGCCGGGACATGAGAAAACTAACAAAGTGGTTTGGCCCCCAGCGCAGACTCAGATCAGCCTGGGCATAGTCTGATCAGTCATCATTGTCCACATTGAGGTAGCTTAGACACTTAGGGTCTGAATGGACATGGCAGATGAGCAGGCTGACCCGAGTCTGCGCTGGGCGCTCAACCACTTTGTTGGCTTTCTTGTGTCGGGGCGCATATTAGAACTGAAAGTAAAACATACATAAAAAACATATATCAAGACTTTCATTTCATCTTTGCGTGTCAACATGGTTACAGACTTGATCCGGTCCAAAGACCTACCGGGCTGAATTTGCTCCAATTTTCAGGGTATGTAAATGAAACTGCCTAAAAATATCAACTGAAGACTCATAATAACAATTAGTTTTGACAGACATTCATTTCTTCTGGTTGAAGAAATGATCTTTTAATTGTCATATGACAGTACATAACTGCATGAATCTTCTTCTCATTTTGGTCGGTACTTTCAATTAACTTGGTAGTGTTTTACATTTTGCCACTTCCACAGTCACCAAGGATGACATCATAGATAACATCAGTACTGACATGCTCTTGTCAGAGCTCTAGATAAGAGGAAGTATTTAGTGATAATTAGGGATAATTTTTGTTAATTCTGCATAAAACCATATGTTACGACCCCTCATCTGAACTGTCTCGACGAGACGGTTCAGATGAGGGGTCACAACATATGGTTTCAATGAGAAATAAAAAAAATTATCCCTCAATTATCATCAGATACCCCTCTTATCTAGAGCTCTGTGTTGTATGTCAATTAGTGGATAGTGAAACAAACTAATACTCCTTTCTGTTTGCAAAATGTAAACATGATACCTCTGACAAGGACAGTGATATATTTATTAGAATACCCCAAATTCAGGAGCACCCAGATAACAGGTACATTGACCATACTTAGTCCTAGCGGAGCACTTAATAAGATGTGGTTTTGAACATAATCATTGGATATTATTTCTTATCTCTTCATACAAACACAACATGGCACGTTGAACTGCTGCAGCTAGGCAGCGGTAATGAGAGTCCATCGAAAGGGAACAGAAAAATTACAAGAATTGTCTTTAAAACCATCACATTTGGTGCTCCGGAATTAGGCTGTTTTATTATTTTTATTTGCAGTCATACTCACTGAAGTTGTTATTGAGATTAAGTTTGCCAAAATGTGATATTGTTTTAGCAATAAATAATTGCTTTTTGTAAATCTAGTTCTTGATTTATATGTTACACAATAGCTGCTATACAACCTCAAAGAGATTACTATTAACTACATGTACTGTATTAGTTCAGATACAAGACAGAGGGTTTACCCCAAATCTGTTAATATTTTTGTGTAATTCTGCTGTGAAATGTGTTCTTCTCTCACAAAACAATCTCAGAGATCTAGAGCCGACTTGCAAGACAGATCTAGATTTTTCAAAGGAAAGAACTTCATCTTACAACTGAGTAAATAGGTTGCATCATTGTTTGAATGCAAGAGCATTGTATAGGCTTCGAGGAACATTCAGGTAACAAGCCTATCCCTAGACTGCATGGATGTTAATGCCAGTTTGAATCATGGATGTTCCCAACTCTGTATGTAAAGTACGGTGGACTCTTGTTATCTTACACACTGATATTTTAATCCTCTTATATCAAAGTATATTGCCAGACATTTCCTATTTTTCATTATATTTCAACCTCTGTTATCTCAAACTACTGTTATCTCAAAGTAAATTTTCTGAGACAAGAAAATTCACGTTGTGATATCAGTAGTTAAAGACCTGGATTTTTGTCAGTAGTAAGTTATGTAATCCTTATCTAATCTAATAAACAATCTCCTGTGGCTAAGCTGTCTTCTCCAGACTAGTGTCCCAGCAGTCTCTTACGGAGGCCCGAAATGGGGGAAATCAATAACAGAGATACCTTGTTTTAATTACTGGCATTAATATTCATCAAAGTTTGATGTAGAAAATCATTTTAGATACATATATTCTGGTAATGTTTACAAAATTTTAAGTTCACATCTATCCCTTTTCACAATCAAAATTTATTATGAGAGAAGACAAAATAAAATAATATACTCTGCATGAGGAAACAAAATATTGATAATGATAAATCCATAGTTGTCAAATTGCAGTCTAAAACCAACAAAACTACAGTGTCAGTTCTTGTAAAAACAAATGAACTTTAAGCAATTCACTGTTTTCAAAGGCGTGAAAAACATGTTTAATGTCACCAAACTGCTTGAAACATTGGTTTCACAATCTTATCAAATTGAAGTCTTTTGGGTCTCTGATGTGATCCTTGAAACAAAATTTCATCTTCAAATCTTGCATTTTTTTTCTTCTTGAGATTATTATAATGGCTAATGTATTAAATTACAGAGCATTTGACTCACTTCACATACACACAAAAAAATAAATAAATAAATTAATAAATTAAAAAAAAAGAAATTATAAAAATAAGTAAATAAAAATTAAGAACATAAAATTAAAAATAACATATTGAAATATATAAAAAAAGTTAAATTATTTAGTGATGATACAAGACAATATTTGTAAAATATATTCTCTCATTTTTTTTCTTTCTTCCTTAAGTTCTTTTTTTTTTTGTTCAGTGTTTTTACCTTTCCTCTTTTTTTCTTTCTTTTTTTTTTTTTTTTTTTTGATTTTATATTTGAGTTTTCTTTGACTGCTTATCAGCAAATTATATTTTACAAATTACAGAATATATTGTTCTGATCTCATACATTTTGACTGATGCAAGAATTTATCCCACTGGAGCCCCACAGGCAGGCAGCGGTTTCAGCACTGCATTGTTTTATGACCCTAATAAATGAGGTAATTAGGAGGTGCCTTTGATTTTCTTATCACTTGTTTATTGGAAGGGATTAGATTGGGGGGGTCAAAATGATAGAACAAAATCCAGCCCTTTTAAATGAATTTGGACTTTTAAGATATCAAGAGTTGACTGTATTGTAGTCTCAGCTTTCCATCTTTGGCAGTCACACTTCTTTAAAGGTATATGGGTACACCTCTTTGTGTTTTCTGCCATTCTTACAAATGGAAACAATTTTGGTGACTTCCTATTTGCTTTCTTTGAAGACAAAGCCCTCCAAAATTGGGTCATCTCATAAAGGAAAGAACCTGCTCCCTTGGGAGCAAATTCTTTTCTTTAAGTGATGACCCCCATTGAGAAGGAAACAGAATGAAAATGGCAGAGTTGCTTCCCCTGAAAGTGTATACATTCATGCAAAAACTATCTAGTGATGGGAAAAAAATGGAAAGCTAATGTATATTAACTGGTCATGAAACTTTAATACATCAAAGAAATGTACAGAACTGATATAAATAACTTTAATACTCGTTTTCAATACAAATCATGTTTGAAATTTACTATCATTTGATATTTCTTTAAACATTGTTTTCCTGTAGACCAGTGACCTGCATGATTTATATGAGATAATGAAATGTTAGTTTCATTTGAGAAATAAAACCTGTCCGAAAACATGACATGTCACATTTTGATAATCAGTATTTGTCAACTTAAATTACATATGCTACAAAATTAATTTGAAATAAACTAGGGATGAAAATCATAGAAGTAGTATCCCAAAAGATTACAAATACGTGTAAATGCATAGTTCTCATTGTCAGAGTACAATGACATGGAACAATGAAGACCTGGACTATGCGTGTCAGCTGTCTGACGAGAGATTCACTGCAAGCCTTCAGAATATCTCTATCTTCTATAAGCTGTACAGTGAACATCTTTATCAGACTCAGCAAGTATGCTTGCAGTCTAAGCCTTTGCTGTTTGTTCATGCCATCATCTGAGTTTTACTGAGTTCCTCAGAAATTTAAGGAGGATTTTTTTTTTTTTTAACAATAAAGTTTCATATGATGAGTTCTAAAAATGCGTTACATTTCATAATTATATACTCTTTATTCAGGGCTATGTTAAATCTTTAATGCACTCCTGATGATCCAATTGTTACTTGTACAGTCAACTCCCGATATCTCGAACATTGATATCTCAAAATATCTTCTTATATCAATGAATATATTTCCTATTCTTATTCATACTTCAACTCCTGTTATCTCAAACTACTGATATCTCAAAGTAAATTTTCTGGTACCAGAAAATTTACTTTGAGATATCAGTAGTCTGGGCTGAAATTTGACTTCGAGATATCGAGAGTTGACTATATCCTTCTAGAGTTGAATCTTTTAGAATACAGGAACCAGTCTTACAATAACTATCACAGAACAAGTCCAGCAGTACAGCCACAATGTCACATTTATTTCTTGGGTGCGATGATTCCTTCCAGTTGTGTCTGAAATAAGGGAAACAGATATTCACATAAAATGTGAATTCAAGAACAGATACTAGAAACAGCACCAAATGAACTTTATTAAAAGAGCTTTTGGGACATCATAACCAATAAATGTAAATTCCTATAAAATCCTATAAATAAAAACAACCTGATACAGTGGACCCTCTTTTTTAACAACAACAACTATCCAAACATTTTGACATTACAACGCATCAATCCACTACTGCAACAAGTCGTCGTTGGAGCAGGTTCAGAAACGTTCCCTTATCTCAAAATATTAAAAAGACAGACAATCAAAGTCGTTTCTTCATAGACGTCGGCTCAGTTGATCCTAGTCACAAAATTTATCTTAACGGTACCTGTCAGCTACATTATCAACGACTTCCGCGGCGGTCACATTGTTAGCGCGAGGTTGACAGAGCACAGCAAGACTCTGACGTCACAAATCTAGTTACCGCGACTTTAGCTGAGCGGTTTTAATACCGTTATAATTGGATAAAAAAAATCAGTTTTTCGGCGGAATATTTTATCTGACAGTTGACCGTAACAGATTACCATCACCTTTAGAAGGACGTTGGTTGCAGTAGATACTTGACTTGTAGTAAACTGAATTTGCTGTTATAAAGAATGCATATTTTGAACAATAAAGCCATTCCTTTCATATCAAAATGACATTATAAAGAATGCAGAATGAAGGTTAAATACCCTCTCTCTGATAAACAGACCCCCATTCCCATACCTCTTACACTTTCTGTGGTTAAAAATGCCAAATTTCACCAAGATTGGCTCTAGATAATATCAAAACTATTTTATACCCAGACTTATCCCAACTGAAATTTGTAAGGTCTGTGATTTGCAACGCACAGAGACGTTTATTAGAAGAACTATGATATGCCAGGGCTTCAGATAAAGTGGGATTTTGAGGATTGATTATTGATTTGTTGCTTTACATCCACGGTAAACAGCTATGGTCATGTCGGTATGGTCAGTTTACCTAACCACACTATTCCTGGGCAGGCTTAGACTCCTAAGCGGTTAACCAGTATTAAGTGCACATATACTCGCCAGTAACTGACAACTGCCCTTTTTGAATCAGCGGAAGGAGAAACGAAAGTATGTGGCCAGACCGGGTATCGAACCCAGGACCTCTAAGTCAGGTGCCCTACCGACTGTGCTATGTGGCCAGACGGGATTTCGAGGATAATCCAGAAATAATTTTTCTTATTTTTAAATGAACACACATGTTGTGACTCCTCATTAGAAGTGTCTTGACAAGACAGTTCTAATGAGGGGTCACAACATACCAGCAGATACATTTCAATATGGAAAACTATCCCTAATTTATACCCTTTACCCCTCCTTAGCTGGCACACTGATAAGCATACCTTGAGTTGTTGATTTGTTCTCTTAAGGAACTGTATTTCTTCATTATGTTTTTTCTCCTCAACCTGTCTCTGCTCCTGAGCTCTCTTCTCGATCTGTTCACACTTGGCCTTTAACTCATTCACCTGTCTCTCAAGGTCACGTTTCTCATCTTCAAGGTCAGCGATCTGAAATGTATTGCACCAAGTTTCAGCAAAACATTACAATTAATAGTTCCCTGTTTGCATCCAGTTGTATTTGGCTAGATGTTTTCTTGCAGCTTTTGGCTTGTGCTGTTCGATTTCCTGGTAAGAGGAGGTTTAAACACCAGCAAAGCTGGTTACAGACTGTTGTAGTATTTGCAAAATACGCTTTGTGATGTCCAAATGAAAATATCTGATTTATCTTCTTAATTTCATTGAAATACTTTTCTTCAGACAATCATCAACTAAGATAGATAAATGATCAACATCAATATGTGTTTTCTCACATTTCATATGAAGTGGTCAGAAGAATAACAGAAAAACTAGCTGAACCATAGATATTAAGGGAATAACAGAAGTTAGAACACTTAAAATGGAACTAAAACTTATTTTCTTGTCTAACTCTAACCATTAAAAGACAAGACTATCTAGAACCATCCCATCTATTTTAAAATTTCCAAATACCAACTAGCTCAAAACCTGTGACCATATCTTCAATGGTTAAACTGATTTTAATCAGTACTCTATCTCTAGATGTACTTTAACCCTTTAAGCACCAAAAAGCAGACAAAAAAATTATGTCTGCATAATTTCAAAAAATGTTTTGTCCAAACTATATCATAAATTGAACTTCAAAGACTAGAGAGAATACGGTGGAGATCCAGATCTGGGGCCGTATTCATAAAATGACTTAAGTGGTTGCTCTGCTGTTGCTAAGGCTAAATTTCTTTGAAGGAGATTCCTTACAACTATGAAATTTGCTCTGGAGGAACAGTCTTACAAAGACTGTTCCTCTAGACCAAATTTCATAGTTGTAGGGAATCTCCTTTATAGATATTTAGCCTTAGCAACCACATAGCAACGACTTAAGTGGCTTTATGAATATGGCCCCAGGCTGTTTGCCAATTACACTAGTTTTATTTTTGGTGCTGTAATTGCTAAGATCTAATTCTATCTATGGCATTGTACTGACAGTTTCATATTGAAATCTGAAGTAAAAGCTATGAATGTCCAGCTTGAAAGTTGAGTTAAATATTTAAGAGAATGGGATGGCTGTAAGAATAGTTCTTGCCCTGATTACAACAAAACACTTAATACTGAATACTAGAGGTACAACATCGGTGCTGAACTACAAACTAATTCTGATGTAAGATGAACTTTCCCCTTCAAAACAAACTCAAAAATCTAGATCTGCCTTATAAGATAGACCTAGATTTTTAGGGTTGTTTTGGAAGAGAAAGTCCCATTTTATAGCTGAATTACACAAGACCGACATACATTTTCGGGGTAATTTTGGAAGGTAAAAAAATAAATCTTATGGCCGAATAAATTAGGAACATCATCATCAAGCTTGTCACCAGCCCTTAATGAAGATTGAGGGAGAAGAAATACTATATAACACTATTTCTTTTCTTTCACAATGGGAAGAAAAGCAAGAGAAGACAATAGATCAAATTATCATATGACGTCACTTTTATTCAGTGGACAACGTCATGTCAAAAATCGTATGACCACACCTGTAATAACACTTTGGCACGTACCCATAACGTTGTCAACAATGTCAGTGTCAACAATGCGTTTTCTTATTGAAATAATACTCATTTTTAAGGCGATAAAATCCCATTTAAAGGGTCATATGACAAACAGAATTTTACACTCGTGGTCATTTCATGTGAAATTTATGAAACGAGCCTTTGGCGAGTTTCATAAATTTCATATGAAATGACCACTCATGTAAGATCCTCTATTTAGAAACTGTTGCAATGTTTTTACTTCATCAATACTTAACCCTTAAAGCACCAGAAATGAAGAAAAGTTAAGGATGCAAACAGTGTAGATCCAGATGAGGCAGCTCATGATGAGCTGCCTCATCTGGATCTACACTGTTTGCCCTCTCGTCTTTGCATTTGCTATACTATATAGCTTGCACAAAACATTTTTTCAAATTTTGCAGACGTAAATTTTGTCGTCCGCTTTTTGGGTGCTCTAAGGGATAAAGTTTACTGTAGCTGACATGAAGATGCTGTGAATTATTCATGAAAATGTAAAGAATCATTTTATTTTGCAATAAAAAGGAATGGTATCATGAATAATAAATCAGAACTTTAAAGCTCGTTCTTTTATGCTTACAGGATAAAATCAGAACCAAATTGAGCCCAAATAACACAACTGTCTTGCTACATCAACATTTTCCAAGTAAAAACAATTACCGTAGTGTGTATATATTGGGACACCTAAAATAATAAATTTTCTATTTGGGACAAATGGAAAATTAATTATTTTAGGTGTCCCAATACTTAAGTACATTAGGGTATACATTTAATTTCTTATTTCTCAATAAAGTATGCCCACACGGAATCTTGTTAGAACTGTCTCATAGAGGCTACCGGTACAAATTCTACCAAATTTCACACCAACTGTTGTCATTTGTATATATATCCAAAATTTCCAGTGAAATGAAGAAAATTGTGATACAGAGTTTACACAATAATAAATTACTGACTGGGCACAATAATTTTAAATCACAAAAATTATTTCAATGCTGGTCTTTATAACAAGAAATAATGGTGAATTTAATGTTGACAAAATCACACATGAGTTTATACAACATCACCACATAATACTGCGGTTTAAATTCTGTGGGACTGCCAAAAAGCACAGTTTGACCATATTTAATAGCTAGTTACCTTTAAATCAATGACCTTCTGTTAATATTTACAACAAACACAAGAATTTAAAATTTCTACACAAAGTTACAGAGGCTTTTCCACTTATATACACTTCTCACACACCCAAATGTTTGAAGTTAAGTTAAATATTGTGGAATAATGCAAAGTATCTTTGTTTACTAATAATGCATTGAGCTTAGCATACCTAGGCAACCTGATTAACCCATTCCATTCAAGATACCCCTTTAGGGGTATCTGGACAAACAGTTTGGATCCAGATCAAGCCCCACAAACGTGGGGTCTGATCTGAGTTCCAAACTGTTTGCTGCCTAGATATCATTTCTACAAGAGTTAGTTAGACCAATATTGTCAAAATATTCTTGATGCACACAACAAAAAACACCCAGAATGCAATGGGTTAAACACTTTGTTTCAGCAAATACTCTATGTTTTTTTCAATGTAAATGCAACAAAGAAATGCTTTTCAGACCGCTACAAGAATAAGATTATCAAGAATCAATTATTTTCAATGTATATAAAGATAGCTCTCAACATTACTTAGTGCACTTGGGCAAGAACTACTAACTACTGTACAGTGCTCCAGATAAGAAGGGACAACGGGAATAATTTTGAGATAACTTTTCTTATTTCTCAACAAAAACGTATGTTGTGACCCCTCATTAGAGCTTTTTCTTATTTCTCAACAAAAACATACGTTTTGACCCCTCATTACAGCCATTTTACTGAGCTGGTTCTAATGAGGGGTCTCAACTTACGTTTTGATGGAGAAATATTACAAGTTATCCCTAAATTATCCCTGTTACCCCTTCTTATCTGGAGCGCTATACTACACAATTCTTCATATTATGACAAAGTGGTCTGAAATTAGCTATCATTGTAAATTTCTTTTACCAGTATTTAAAGGAAGAAAAGCATGTGCAGTGCTTTCATGCTTTTAAACTCAAACAGTTTTTAACAATTGAAAGTATAAGCTCTTTCCTGCATATTATTGTACAATATTTCTTTGCTTATAACACAGAAGCTTTCCCCTACAATTCCAAAAATCTACATCTGTCTTGTAAAATGCAGCTAGATTATTGGGACCATTTTGGACAACTCCATCTAAAAGAAGAATTTCATAAGACTGATTTATGGTAGACATCTGTCTTGTAAAATGCAGCTAGATTATTGGGACCATTTTGGACAACTCCATCTAAAAGAAGAATTTCATAAGACTGATTTATGGTAGACATCTGTCTTGTAAAATGCAGCTAGATTATTGGGACCATTTTGGACAACTCCATCTAAAAGAAGAATTTCATAAGACTGATTTATGGTAGATTTTTGGGGTCACTCTAGAGAGGGAAAAACCCAGTTTTATAGCCAAATAAATATTGTAGTTCAATAAGTTCATAATGCGTGACACAGTGGCTCACACCATATTTTGAGGAATGACAAAAGATTTTACCCTTTTTTCCATATCAGCTTTTCCCTGTTCTGCCTGAAGAGCCTTCCTCATGCCAAATGCTACACTGCTCTCGTAAAGTGTTTGGTAAGCAGCTATTGTCATTCTGATCTCATCACGTACCCGCAGTAATAACAGACCTCTCTCAGAGCAGTTGATTGTGACTTGTCGGATCAACTCATCTGTTTAATGTAGTTGTATCAGTTATTAGCAGCTTCCAAGCTTACCATAGATAAAAATTTCTAAATTTGGAAAGCTTAAATAATTACCTGTAACTGTCTAGAAAATTGTATAGAATGGATTTACAATGCAGTAATGTGTCTTAAAAGATGCAGATGGAATGGAAAATGGTAGATCCTGATCATACTGCTCCTCAAGGAGCAGGAGCAGTCTTTTTTCTGGGACTGCACTGTTTCCTCAGACCTATCTGACCCTAAACTAAGGATCTGTAAGGTATGCAAAAGCCAAGTAAACAAGTGTATATCAGTTGCCTATTAATGAAAAGAATGCAGTATACATGGCTGAGCAAATATTATTCTGATCAGGAGAACCATAATAATCCATTTTTCCTTGTGCAATTCTACAGCACTAAGAGCAAGAGGTTTTCACTTTACTTTTCCACTTTAAATTTGACTAGTCCTGAACATGGGACAACCTTGTGAATAGAACAATTACTTGCATTATTTCAAAAGTGACATCTGCATGCTGCGGGTGAAACATAATGCTGCCTGTGAACTTTACTGGGAAATGTCATTTTGATACCTGCTCTGTTTTGGTGAATTAGCTCATGCTTATATGCCCTTTATTTTGTTTGCTCTGAGTCAGACTGGCTGTGTTACTGAATCATAAAGTTGCAAGGCAGTGGATTTTCTGAAAGTGGGAACTCTGGGGGCCCTCAAATTTCAGTCAACTGCTATTTGGGTCTCTGCCTATGTAAGGGAGCAGCACCAGGAAGAACTTACCAAAACACTGTGAGTAGAGTTCCCTGCGGACAGGGCAGATGCCTGTTTCTCTGGCCTGTCTCTGTTGTAATCTTCTGTCAAGCTCCTCCTGTAGATTGACAACATCCAACCTTGTGGCAGGGGTACTGGATACCTGTTGCACCCACAGCTGACCACTCTCTGTCCACTCTCTATCGAAATAACAGAATTCCAAATACTGTAATGTGCATATATATTGGGACACCTAAAAATAATGAATTCTCCATTTGGGACAAATGGAAAATTTATTATTTTATGTGTTCCGATACTTAAGGGACGAGTCATTTATTATCAGGTGGGGGGGTCGGGTACATTTTCATTCGAGTCCCCAAAATTTTTCCGACCCCCCCAGTCTCACCAGAATTTTTTTTCCGACCCCCCCTGATAGGTGACAAAAATGTTAATGACCCCCCCCCCCCACCATCCCAACAACCCAGCCACCCCTCACCCACATACTGTATTACCCTTTTTTAAGTCAGACGGACCTTAATCCAAACTGTATGAAACACAAAGAACATTTTCTTACTTTGACAGGTTGATAAATCCTGCAGGTTAATGGTCTTTAAATTTTGTCAGCATATTTTGATATTTTGCACTTTTCTTCCTGCATATGGCGATCCAGAAATCTGTTGTTGACTTTTCAATAAAACTGTTAATAACAGTTATCGAGGGGGGTCTGGGGGCACAGCCCCCAGAAGCCACAATAGCTTTGCTCATGACAAGGCAACTGGAGAGCTGATATCACAAATGCATGCATTAAATTTAATCCAGAATAAAAATCATCTGCCCGACATGATTTTATAGACAATTGCACACTGTCTTACTAGCAATTTATGAAAAATATCTTTTTTGGATATGGAGTGCCAAACTTTTGTGTGTCATTTCTATAAATGTCTTTAAGCTTGAGTTTAAGTTTACAAGAATATAAGTAATGGGGGGTCTGGGGGGCTTTGCCCCCCCAGAAGCTGAGAGATTTTTAAAAAAAAGAAGACTAATGGAAGAATTCTGACCCCCCCCCAATATGCCGAATAAAATATATGACCCCCCCTGCTCCATGGCTTTTTTATTTCCGACCCCCCCAGTACATCACCAAAAAAAAATCCGACCCCCCCTAAATGTACCCGGCCCCCCCACCTGGCAATAAATGACTCGTCCCTAAGCACATTAGGGTAAACAAACAATTTCAACTAAAAACTATTTGGGGCAAATGGAAAATTTATTATTTTATGATTCCCAATACTTAAGCACATTAGGGTAAACAAACAATTTCAACTAAGAACTAAAACAAGATTTTCTTGGAAAAGTTATTAAACAGTGGACTTTATTAGATGTCAAGATGAAATTTTAAATTTCTGGAGAAATGAGGAAGTTTGATTCATATATTCATCAAAATTTCAGCTATCTGGAATTTTGGATCTTTTCTAGAAGCAGAATGCAGGAACTTTGGTTTGACTCAATTTATGATTGTCAGACTCAATTTTAAGACTGTTTGCAGACAGAGAAAGAATTTAATATATTATATATATTGGTACTGCCTTTTAAATGGATTTTTTTCAAGACATAACATACCTTGGTGGGAGAATAGAGTTTAAAATTTCATCTGTTTGTTGTGCATTTTTAGCATCCATGGGAGCAAGTTTCTGTTTGGCTGGAGGATTTGGTACAGGGGCAGTGCCCTGTGGTGGTGCAGGGCTCACCTTCAGAGCTCTGGCCTGAAAGCATAAGAAATATATACCATATAAATTCTGTTAAATCCTCCGGGGGCATTTTATGAAAGGGGGGCATTATTCCCAGTCTAAAAGAGTAGTAAATCAGCCACTGCCAAAATAGATGTAATAAACAGTATCAAGGTTAATGGTTATACTTTCAGACAAAGTAATTCTTTAAATAAAAGTGTTTGCTCTAAGAACTGACTGACGAAAAACGCATCAATCAAATTATCTTTAATAATTTAAGAGATATTAAGAGTTGAAAATGTAATTTTCCTACGCATGTGTTATGCTTTTTTAATTTATTTTTTTCCTAAACAAATAATGTGACAAGCAATCTTTGGTCTGTACGACACTGAATGAACGAGTGTTGGATAGAGCGAAGAACAAAAAAGATCGTCTTGCAAGTTGTGACCCTTGCATATGACACGCATATGACGTCATGTTGGTGCAGACTGGTTTTCATTGTGTTCCAAGCGCTTTCATTGGTTGTTAGCAAAACAACAAGGAATGGCCGGTCGTCAACAAAATGTACAGACATCGAGGTTTTTAGCAATGCTTTTGCAATAACATTCCATTAAATATCATCAAAAACAGGTTTATTACAAACTATAACATTTCTCCGTTATTTGCATAGTTGCTTTTCCCCTGTTAATGTCTGATAAAGCTTGATTGAGTAGTGTAAAAGCTTGAAGGTCTATGGACACCAATGTGCTTCAAACTGTCAGCGACAACTCAAGGTTGGCTCTACTGGGTCATATATGGGCTCAATTTGTAGATTACTCTCTTGTTGAGGCACTCCAGCAAGTGGTTTTTAGTGGAACTTTTTTCTTTAAAGATGCTTAAATATCAAAATTTTAGGTTTAACATACCCAAAACCATTTCTCGTAGCTAAATACTGACTTGCAGCATATTGCATGACCTCTTTTGTCTATTTTTATCATTTTTTGTTTTGAGGTGGGTTTTCCAATAGTAAAAATATTCCTTCTGGTTTCCAGCCTTTGATGAGGTTCATTTTAATTTTAATAAAGCTGGGAACCACCCATTGTGACATCACAACAGAAATGATGTCATCACTAATCACCTGATCTGTTTTGGAATATGACCATTTCAGCAAAGGGTTGTTTGCAGTGTCAGCTACACTTATGCATCTTTTTGTTTTCCAAAAAGATATTACTTATGAAAATAACTGCTATAAGATATAAGCATAATATCTTCTGAAATGATTTCATGTTAATTTTATATGAAATGGTAATTTTCAAGAATGTGCTTGAAACATGCCACCCCTACAGCAATATGGATTATCTTGAGGTGGCCATTATGAAACTGAAAAAAATACATTGCAAGAGATTACTTTCCAAGCTTGAGAGCATGCCAATGAATTTCAAAAACTCTACTGGACAAATCTGACTACGAGAAATGGTAGTAAACTGAACCATGTAAGTGGAATTTGCTGTTTCTTTATCCTCGATGTATAAACTTCGAAAAACCACTTGCTGGAGTGCCTCAACAAGAGAGTAGATGTGCAGCTTTACTTTGATACCAAATTTGCCTCATTTTGCCTGCTTTAAAGGCTTTGAATCTACATGAGTCCACTATATTAAAGTTTTGCCCAGCACCGAAGCTGCTGCCCTTCCCACTGTACGGACAGTCCACACTCGCAAGGAAGAACGTCATGGGTGAAGGATCATGTCTCAACTGTTTATTTTGTTACAGTTAGGCAATCATTCTACAATATTGTTGCTTCATTCCTCGGTTAGATGCGTTTGTGTGCTTCCCACCAGACAGAATAAAGTCAACAATACACATGCAATCTATCACCATCCCTCCCCATCTAAACTTCTATTTCTTATCTGTCCGAAGCTACCATGTGTCAAGTGTCCAATCTGTTCCTCAAACCCTCACTCAAGGTCAGTTCTATGAAGGTTTCTAACACACAACAACATGATGTTCAAATACTCGTCATAGATAAATCAGAATATTTTACTAGTGATTATGGCCAAGGACAATCATTCACCAAGATAGATAGATAGATAGATAGATAGACAGGAAGAAAGATCGATAGATCAAAAACAGAACGAAGTCTCTCAGTCTCAGGCTCTTTGCTTTTTTATTCTTCTTTCATTTCGAAGGATTTTGTATTAACAAAAACACTTACCCTTGGTGTCTTCTTGTCTGTATTTCTACTAACAAGTACTGGATTGTCATATTTGACCAGTGAAACGTTTGGGGGAATCATTTTTGCTGAATTTTGACAGAAAAACACCGAGTTCAGTTGCACAGGGTTGATTTACTTCGCTTCCATAGAAACGTACCTCTGCGCGTGCGTTAAGTATTTCCGGTCTGGGTAAAAGCCCTAGCCGACTTTCGCCGTCATAGGACAACCTAAGTACTGTAAACCAGCGACTATTGGAAAAATTACATTAACAGAGGTGAAGCTATGGTACATAAGATAATGTTAAAAAAGGTGTGATCAGGAAATGATAGAATCTAATCACTAATTTGCTAATAACATAATAAAAATCTTTTTCATTTATTTTGTAGTAGTAGGTCAATATATATGATCTAGGGATTTTGAGTGAATAACTGACCAGTCTAAGTGTCTAAGAATATTTGACATAGTCAAATTCCAGGACTAGATCAGCACACAAGTACAAATATCAGCAGTATTCTACATCTACAGATTGTTTCAAGTACAGCTTTTTGCGAGGATCCCACTTTGGAACAGACTACCAGCAGCCACACCTGAGGCTTCCTCCTTGGTATCCTTCAAGAGGGAGCTGTCTGACCTAACCTTCTAATGGGGAGTCATCTACCAGCCATGAACTTACACCCAAATGAGGAGTGTGGAGCTGTGTCATCGGGTCTAGCGCCCAGGTACCCCCCAGGGAAGGCGGATTGGTCTCACTCTGATGGGCGAAAAGTGGCTGGGATCAACTTTTCTTATGCTTCTTTCTTATTTTCTGTTTTGCATTCTTACGCAATCTTACGCGGTCTTATCTAATGCTTCTATCTTTACTATTTTCTCTTTCCGTCACATTCTTGCGCACCACTAAACAATTATCAAGTGTGACAGCCTAGTGTAACGATGTATAGAGTAGAGACCTTTTAGTCTAGTGGCTGTGTGTTCGGTTGATAATCTTTTGATCATGGTCGACGAATTTTACAGATTTTTCTAGTACTTCTACAGTGGTGTCTGATTCAAGGATGATTACCGCTGGAGTACAAGGGCGAAGCTATCACACGGGTCAGTCAGGGTTTAGACCCCAAGGTCCCAGTATGTCTTAAGTCACATGCCCAGGAGCCATTGAAGGATCTACATGACTGGTGTTAAACTCTCTCTCTGCAGCCCAGTCCCCACTCTAAAATACAAGAAATAAGAAATATTTAAGAAAATTATCATACGATTTAAACGCATTGGCTATAACATAGATGTAATGCGACAGTCTGCATGCTTAGTGGTTAACCCAATCACGGTTGACAACTTTGCTGTCCTCTTTAATTGCACGCCGGTGGGTCGAGGTTCAGACTCTATGATAGCCCCTACATAAAGCTATATATTAGTTGGTTGGGGCCGGATTTTTCTCTGTTTCTTGGCCCACCGGGGTTCAACTGGTGGTCTTCTTTTGCTCCAGTACTCCAGTGGTGTTGCTGACGCCCCAGGGATCTTCGGGTGTCTCAACACGTTTTGGCTGTCGAGTCCTCATCCTTGCTTCATCACGGTCTTTTCTTGATCTTAATTGTGGACCGTGATGACTCTCTGATGAGTTAGGGGACCTCCATACGAACCGAACTACCAACTAATTGTGTGCACCGCAGCGGAGGGTGAGGGTGAAGGTTTGGGCCCAGTAAAACCGGTTTAAACCCCCCAGTAATTATTACTGACCGTCCCAAGGCGGTACTTTTGTTGCAGTTGCATTTGTTTTATGTTCGGTGCTGTTTAATTTATTGTGTTCTCAGTTTAATCCTTCTATCATAAAAATAGAAAATAGGTAAAAATAATTGTTAAATGTTTTTCATATAATTTGCTTAGTCCGTTGTAACCCGTCTGTTGGTCTAAATTATTTAGTTCAATAAAGATAGCTGAGTTGCCATCTATTTGGGAAAGAGCTGCTGACTCGGCTTATCACTTGTAATTTATTGTTTGTTGGGATGTCTTAGTCAATCTTTCCCTTTGATGTTGGGGATAGGGTTTGGGATCTGATTCAGTCTGTTCCTGAAGTGTAGTTACTCTTTAAATAAACATTTCAGCTGAGGGCAATGATGAACCCACACAAGGCTGCAGGTCCAGACCATTTCAGACCCATGTTTTACAGCAACTACACAAGGAACTCTTCCAAGTCCTGCAGCTGATTATTTTTTAAAAACCCTTGGACACTGGAAAACAGCCCGATATTTGGAAGGACGCAAATGTGTTCCCCGTTTTTAAGAAAGGGATCAGAGCACGTCAAACCAAGAGTATGGCTCTTTACTAAATTACAGATGATACTGCAATGTACTGTGCTGTAGTTCATCATCTGATAGCCAGATCTTCCAAGAGGACAATGACAAAAGATGCGGGATATGAATTTCAATCGCTCCGATTATCAGGTCCTCTGTCACTCGCCTTAAACACCCCCACCCCTCCCATTGAAACTAAGTACTTTCTATACGATATTGAGCTGGATGGTGTTTCGTCACGAAAATATCTAGGGGTCACCATTTCAGAAGACCTCACATGGAATTCCCATACTGATAACATAACCGAGAGCGCTAACCAGACTTTTGGATTTCTGAAAAGAAATGTTCGGGTCCATAATAAGGACATGAAATCAGTAGCTTACAAAACACTGGTTAGGCCCCAGTTGGAGTTCGCTTCAACAGTGCCGGTATGTCCCCAAACACTACCACTGATTTACATAAGTGGAAGCGGTCCAAAGAAGGGCTGCCAGGTGGATGACAAGAGGTTTTAATGACACATCCAGCGACACAGCTATGCTGAAGGAGCTCATTTTGCGTCCCCTAAGCCAACGACGTAAAGACAGTCGTCTTGTAATGATTTACAAGGTCACATATGACCTTATTGCTATTCCTGCATCTGAGTACAGTAAAACCTGTCTTAGTGGTCACCTATATTAAGCAAGCATGTATTCATTTCCCGAAAGGGCAAATAAATTGAAATGACCTGTATAAAGCAAGCACCTGTCTTACGCAAGCACATTATGATTATCTCTTAGGTGGTTGCTTAAGACAGGTTGGACTGTTCCTCGTTCGTAAAACTAGACAATCAAGACATATCCATCTACTTTCATATAGGCAAATTCCCACATTTAAAGTCTACAACAGGCTCACATTTTCCCTAGGTCTATCATCCATTGGGATGCCCTATCAGTCCACATACCGGTTCTTATTGATTCTTTTTGACAAAGGCCAGGAGGCGAAAGAATTGAAATCAAGAGTGATTAGATTAATTTAGCTGTAGAAATTGTATTATTAATAGTAAACCCATTAGATAAGATTTGCAGTAAATACAGATTCATCTGGAGCTTGTTTTGTCTGTTGCTTAGTCATTCGGGGTTCAACTGCTGCGATACTTCAGTGGTGTTGGTTGACACCCCAGGGATTTCCAGGTGTCGCAATACGTTCTATCTGTCGAGTCCTCATTTTTGAGTCATCAAAGGTCTTATCTGTGCTTTGTGTCCTGTGACGATTCATTGATGGGTTAGAAAACCTTTATGCGGACCGAATAGCTAACCAAATGATTCGACCCACTGCAGAAGCAGAGCTGACAGTTTGGATCCAGTAAAACATTTTTAAGTCGTTCCTCAGTGCTACATGTTGTTATGTCAGCTTGTCTATGGTCTTTAGCAATATGGTTTCTTTTTTACTGTAACTTACGGTAACCTTCTTTTAACCAGTCAAACAACGTCTGCTTAAAATTCAGAAATTACAGTATGCTTTTTTCTGGTTTAGCCACCAGATATTGTCAGGGTCACTGACGAGGCTTGATTAGCCGAAACTACGTAGTCTGGCCCATGTTCCTACTTCTGTATGTATTCTCTGCTCTTGAAGGAACCTTTTAAGATTTTAATTTTACCTCACTGCAGCTGGTGTTGTGCCTTGTGGCGGCCGTAAAACGTCTCCCCGTACATCATCCATAGTGCAGATTATATTTTATTTACATCCTTTGAGATCAGAGGATAGATTTTGAGAAATCTAAAATTTGAGATCGATTTAGACTGTTATTCTAGATCATCGTCTTTTATGTTATTTGGATCCTTTTGAAACTAATCAGGCATCATTTCTTGGCATTTCAATCCCCATTGGCTGGAACAGACATTTACAAGTGCAGTTTCTTTCCCAGGACTATTAGAGATTGGAACTCCCTGACAGAGTTCCTAATTTCTGCTGATTAATGTGCAGAGTATTCAGTAACTGAGTTCAATTCTCTTGTAAGGGCAAGGGACTAGATTCCCTGATCACAGGTCCTGATGAGTTATTGTATTTGGACGTATCACCATAAAAGAAAATGATTCTGATTCTGACTACACCATACAAACTGTTGTACCTTTGAAAATACGTCACGGTTTGCCAGGGGTACAACACAAAATCAATTTATAGTCAGACGGTTACAACATATATAGCCACAAGTTACCAGTTTTTAAGCCTTTAGACAGGGGTTTCTCGAGGGGTTCTGAGGAGGAACTCTGAGACAACTAATCTATTGCCGGAATTAAAAATTAGTAATTAAGGCCAGAGTGCAGTTGTTGTTATAGCAAGTGAGGTTATCAAGAGCTAGAGTTACTTACCTTATGATTCCCTCTTTTGCTTCTCAATTTGTTGGAGCGCGAATTTTCTGGACTTCTTCATTAAATGAATCCCAGCAGTGTTTTCTTCGTTATATTGTGTTACCTTATACTGGCGTGGTGGCAGCGGTGGGATACGAACCCACGCCTCCGAAGAGACTATTGATATAATTTTCAGCTGGAAAAGTGTGACTTTCATATAATTTGATGCTAAAAAAGACACTTAATCATATAATGGCCAGATACAGATAGAAAAAAGTTAAACCTGTACCTGCTGTCCATCCCAATATTAACACTTATAGGAAGTCCCCCTCTCACCCCCCCCCCCCCACACACACACACACACACCACCACCACCACCCTGTCAGTTACTGGTGGAAGTAAGTGCATTTAGTACTGGTTAAGCGCTTAGGAGGTCTTAGCCTGCCCAAGAATAGTGTGGTTAGGTTAAATGACCGTCCCGACATGACCATAGCTGTTTCCGCGGACGTTAAACAATAACACAACACAACCGTGCTTTTTTGGCGGTGAACAGTGATACCGGTTTCGGGAGACGGAAGACTTGTGTGTGTTTCTCGGTACGTTGTGGTCAATTATCTATCTCTAAATCCATTTCCGGTTTCTTGAGCGGTGACGAAAAATGTCACGCCAAATTGGATGGGAAGGTATATATTGTTTAAGTTAGCAGAAAATACGAAATCTAGTCGACGAAACGGGCATTGTTATAAATTTCGATAACTTCTTTTGACACTGAACATACACAATTCGGTGACTACTCTGACAGATCGTTTCTGTGTAATTCGTCCTTTGGTAGATTTATACTCGGAAAGTTCGACCTGTCAAGGAAATTAACAAAACGATACTCAGTAGAGGACAATATTTTTTCAAAAAGTTATTAACAGTAATAAAATAGCATCAACCGAAAAATTGATTGCTGTAGTGAATGTGTATATATACCACTACTAGCGCCTCGCTGTGGAAGCATGCTTTTATGGCGACGTGGTTAGAGTGGTGGACTGTTGTTGCTAGTTAAGCAACTTTTAGCTCGGCTAGTACCTGGATGGGTAACCCAGGTTAAGCTGCTTGGTGCGGTGATTGGGTATCCAGGTTTACTACATTGCTGATGACATTTTTTTCATTCGGAGACATGAATGGCATTGAGTCTGTAAATAGTAGGGATGCGCGATATTACCAGTATACCGGTAAATCGCGATTCAAAATTCCACCGATCGTATCACAATACGTTTTGGCCATACCGCTACGCTCAGTAAATTTCGGGTGTTTCCGGACATTCCCGTGAAATCGTTTTATATGCTTTGAATTAACAGTTTCCTTTTCATTTTGTTAGTATTTTGCCCCAAATATTCTTTTTTTTATAAAACGGATCTAGGTAGTAAAGTCAATTAAAGCCAATAGTCTTTAAAAACAGGTTTTGATTGTTTACTTTTGCCAGAGGCTCACTTCCTCTTTTGTCTTTTATCTCCATAATCATCACCCACAAAGAATATGTAAACAAAAATTACCGTGATTGTAGATAATAGTGTCCAGTTTAATCCTTTTGTCAGTATCCAGTTGATCCTATCACTCCAACGGTAGGATCAGGCCAAAATTAAAATTATGTTGGTTTGCTGTTTACCGACCGACCCGAGGTTTTCCGTGCGACCCAAATATTTTTTTTCGATTTCCAAAAAAAAAAATTTTTTTCCCGACCCGTCCCGGTAAAGTCCGGATTTTAGTCACGACGTTTCCTATATCCCGGTATTATTTGTTCGTGTCGCTTATTTAACCGCGTGCGCGATCGGAATCAGCTTACCGCTTTAAATTTATTATTTCAACCAATGAGCGTTTCTTTAACAATGATTTGTGTTGTAAAATTAGCAACCCCAGTACCTGGCCAATATCAGCTGGAATTACTGTGAATTGCAAGGGTCACTGGTCTTAATCCTTATTTTTGCAGATTTGTCATTACCTAAGGTCTAAATGATGTATACCAATAAAAAGGCAATAAAATTATCTTTAAACTGATATAAGATATGTTCAGGTTGTTTATTTATATAATTGATTGATACAGGATTAAAATCATAACAATTGGTAATTTTCCACCCACGCGCATAACTGAGGTTCAGGTCACTCGCGCGTGGACAGGTGTCCTGTTCCAATGAAATTGCGGGATACTTAATATAATGAATATTCATGAAATTTGGTCACATGATAGATGAATGAATTTGGAATGCCCTGGAGCGCGAATTAATAAAATCGGAGCACATTAGCCAAAGATATGGAGACCCAAACTTGAAGCCCCGTGGAATGTAAAATACGCAAAAAATCAACATCACCTTTGAATGATGATATTCTACAGCTTCCGATCTTTAATTTGATGTATAAAACACCTTTCTCAGATGAGGTTAAGTTTGCCGCATCGCGTGTCAAAGTTTTCAAAATTTCCAAATTTAGCTTAACCTTTGATCCAGGTCAGCCGAGGTCAAATGGCCGCCATATTGTTGTTGTTGTTGTTGTTGTTGTCATAGATTCTGCCCGTCTCGGCACACCTCCTCACGGAGTAAGAATACTTCAAAGTTTTTAAAACACCAGGTTTAAAATGGTTTTCACATCCACCACTCTATTTACACGTTAGCCTATCTCTATTTACAGTCTAAAACTTTTATAAAACCATATTAGTAGGCGCAATGTGTGGGACGGATTGCCTCGATTAAAAAACAGTTCATTGTTTATTTTTCCTCCGGCGCCTTGGTACCAGAGACAGCAACTTGTACCTCTCGCAGTGTAAAATGTGACATAGACGTCTACAGTGGAATTCAATGCTTCGCCATTGTTCACCATCACTAGCATTCAGGCTGGTTGTTAATGCACTATGGTCTAATATTAGCTGCAGGAAGCTAACTGAACTGTTAGTAGGTGAGTACACACCAGCACACAGAGATAATATAGTGTCTATAAGAGGGTTTCTAAGACTAGCCAAAGCAGGACAGTTAAGCAGGAAATGTTCGACAGTCTCATTCTCTCGGTGACACAAAAGACACACTGGATTAAGTTGATTTTGATTGAACGTTGCCCGGTTCGTTTGTAGTATATAGGTACCAGTCACTAACTTTAGTTTTGTACTAATACGTGGAACTTCCCTGATGTTACCCAATGTTCTAAGCAGTGGATGTCTCTTGCCACATGAAAATTCACTGACGTTAAGGAACTTAAGACTTGTATAGAGTGCAGCACTTTCTTTAATGTGTTTTTCCCAATGTCTGTTTACATGCTCATTCACGACTTTTTTCCAATGGAATTTAGATGGTGGAGTGTCCAACAGATCATATGGGTCTGGCAATTCGTACTTTAAGAAGATTTCCTTCACAGCAATGAACCAACTGTGACTGTCGCTCGACTTCACGCTAAGCTGCCTAACTGCTAGTTGATGCTCAATTGATGATTTGGGTAATCGAGATATGTTCCCAAAAAACGTTAATACACGCTTATGTATAATCCCCTCAACTGGTAACGTGCCACTAAGCACATACACTGCAGGATCAGCTGTATTAACTGGTAATGACAATATTAGCTTTAGGAATTTTTTGTTGAATTTTTCAAGCATATCCATATATTTCCGTCTTGGTAACACCACTTCCATGCCGTACACCAGCACCGGTATTACATATGTCTGCATAAGATGGATAGCTGATTCTGGGTCAAGTCCATTTTCTCCATGCAAGCCAGAGGACATTAAGCTATAAAGGGTTCTCCTAGCTTTTTGAATGTTCTCCTTAGTTGCAGACTGCTCTGTATCTACGGATCGCATTATCCCCATGTGCATAGTCTCGGAGACATTTGGCATCGGTTCCCCTTTCAATGTCCATTGGTATGCATCTTCTACCTTTTTCCTCCTCCTGGGGGCTGGTACACTAAGCACAACACTCTTTACTGGTTGAAGAAGGTAGTGCTCCATGGTGCTGTAGTCCACTGCTATACCTAGAAGCGTTTGCAAGGCACTGCGATTCCCACTCACCAGGGTTGTATCATCAGCACATGTAGGAGCTACACAATTTATACCTCCTATGTTGACACCAAGCATGGTTGACTCAAGTCGATCGAGCAGCTTGTTGTTGTAGACCTTGTACATATCAGTGCTTAATATTCCGCCCTGCCTCACTCCTTGGTGGATTGAAAAACTGTCTGAAAGTTGGCCTCCCCATTTTACTACTGTTTCAGCTTTGCTGTGTAGACTATCTATAAGATTCCAACACTGTCCATCTATTCCCATATGGTAGAGCTTGCGAAGGAGACTTGTATGACTAACCACATCAAATGCTGATTTAGCATCTAGAAATTGAAAAAGCCGATAGAGTTGTAAACAAATTTTCCGGTGGCAGTTTCTTGATAAACACAGCAAAAAATGAATGAAAAATGTTTTGTAACGAATTAAATTATTAGAATCTTCATTTTCACATCGTTTTTAATTTCTTAACACTCGTCTAAACGAAGATAACAACGGCCGAACAAAATAGCAAGATTCGCGCACGACCGATTCGGCCCACTGTCAGGTTCCATTAATAATGATGAAACACACCTGAAATAACTGTCTCGCATTGATTTAAAACGTATGTTGTCATATTCCATATGTCTTTCAATGTTGAAACAACAGTCTAGCAGTGTTGATACAACAGTCTAACAATATTTTTTTCTGCCAGAGGTTTTTTTCCCCAGTTTAAAAAATGGGCTTGTGTTTTTGCAGTTTCATCTTTGTTTTTCAGTTTTTAGCTCACCAGAGCCGAAGGCTCCGGGGGAGCTTATAGGATAGGCAGTGTCTGTCGTCGTCGTCGTCGTCGTCCGTCGTCGTATGTCGTCGTCCGTCAACACTTTTAAACAACATCTCCTCTGAAACCACTGGGCCGATTGGGCCCAAATTTCATCTGTAGCATCCTTGGGCTGGGGGATTGAAAGTTTGTGTTTTTTATGAAAATCTTCCCTTCAGTTTGGTTGCTATGGCAACTTAGAGTTCCCATAGACTTATAATGGGAAAAATTGAAAAATGACGTTTTCTGCCAGGCCATTGCAGATATGTTGACAAAACTTTTATAGAAATGTTCCTTGAGAAGTCTTCTATCAGCTGTATGCTTTTTGGCCCAGTGCCCCTTTTATTGGTTGCCATGGAAACCAAAATGAAAGAAAAAATGGAAAAAAATACTTAAAAATTATCTCCTCTGTAACCACGGGGCCAATAAGGCCCAGATTTCATCTGTAGTATCAGTAGGCTGGGGGATTGAAAGGTTGTGTTTTTTTATGAAATTCTGCCCTTTAGTTTGGTTGCTATGGCAACTTAAAGTTCCCATAGACTTATAATGGGGAAAATTGAATAATGGCATTTACTGCCTAGCCATTGCAGATATGTTGACAAAACTTTTATAGAAATGTTCCTTAAGAAGTCTTCTATTAGCTATATTGTTTTTGGACCCACTGCTCCTTTTACTGGTTGTCATGGAAACCAAAATGCAAAAATAATGGAAAAAATACTTACAAAATTATCTCCTCAGAAGCCACTGGGAGGAGCGGCTGTAGCGTAGTAGATAACACTCTGGACTACCAATTCAGGGATCGCAAGTTCGATCCCCCGCTTCTCCGGTCTTTCGGATGAGACTTTAAACCAAAGTCCCGTCTCCATATGACCTCGTTGTTGGTGGGACGTTAAACCCGAGTTCACTCACTCACCCCAGAAGCCACTGGGCCAATAAGGCCCAGATTTCATCTTTAGTATCCTTAGGCTGGGGGGACAAAAGTTTGTGTTTTTGACGAAAATCGGCTCTTTCGTTTGGTTGCTATGGCAACTTAGAGTTGCATTGACTTACAATAGGGAAAATTGAATAATGGCATTTGCTGCTATCAAAATATGGAAAATAGTTATATATTTTGTTATCAACTCAACAGACTGTCAGACTGAGACTTTGTAGTTGTATATTTTGTAGTAGCCTGTACAAATGTGACAGTAATTTTGAAAGCAATTATGAGCGAGAGATCTGGTGAGCTTTGTGGCCCGTGGGCCTCTTGTTTTATTATGTTATTACATTCTGATTCTATAAGATTTCATCATTGCAAACCATACTAACACTAACTTTCTGTGCCTGCCATACATATACATGTATAATATACAAAAAAAAAAAAAAAAGCCTACCGACCGACCCACTTCTACTATTAGAAAAAAAAAATAAAAAGCCTACCGACCGACCCACCTCTAATTTTCTGGGTCGGTAAACAGCAAACCAACAATTTTTTAAGGTTGGCCTCATTTTGACACATATTCCCATTCATAACTTACGTAAATATTCGAACATCTTTTAGAACATTTTTTTGTGTGTGTATATCACATTTTCACTTACGGGAAGTTTCATTATTTTGTTGACATACTAGACTGCAGATCCTGATCACACTGCTCCAATGCGCTGTCTGATCTGGGTCTACAACATATGCTCAGCAATTACTGTCCGATTATTTAGTGTATTTCCTTTTCATGTCACCGATAAAATAGTTCACCTAGACATCAGACACGTGTCAATTCCTTTGATCTTTGATGACAACTGGTGTTGAAAATCTGCATGCTTTTTTCATTCTCGCCTTGGGGAAAAACTGCGACAGGGCAGAATAACAAATAAAGAAGTCATGCACCAGATGCATGGTCACCAGGGTCACGTCAGTAAGTAAGTCAATTAGTTAAATAAAATGAGATCGCAAACCAGTAACAGTTGCATTTTAATAAAGTACATGAGCTGGTTATAATTTGTTTTGGTGTTAAAATAAACAGGTAAAGAATGGGATGTTCATTTTCATTACAATCATTTAATAAAAGACAGAAGCAAACAACACAGTAAAAGCATGTAACATGGAAGTACATACTTAAAAAGAAGTCACGATATATCGTGATACATATCCCGATACGGACCAGTGTATCGTGATATATCGCGATACGGTTTTCAGTGGCGATACCCATCCCTAGTAAATAGCTATACATAGCTAAAGTTTTCACTGTTATGCAATGTACAACTGTAAATAAAATTTGTGTATTTTTATTTTTATAGATAAAATCTGTATATGAATAGAATCAGTTAAACTGAGCCGGTTATTCTGGGCGAGTTACAAACTGAGCCAGTTATTCTGGGCCAGTTATTCTAGTTTTTCTAAGAACCAGATATTTGTGATGAATGGGTATATAAGTTCCACCACTAGCGCCTCGCAGTAGAAGCATGCTTTTATGGCGATGTGGTAAGAGTGGTGGACTATTATTGCTAGTTAAGCAACGTTTCACTCGGTTAGTACTTGGATGGGTGACCCAATAGGCTTGGGCCCTTCAAGTCACATCAATGGTGTCAGAAGTGTTAGAGTATTGCCCTGCCTTAGAGAGTGAAAGGGGAGCTATGTAGTATGTAGTGTGGCTGAGTATGTGTCACAATGACTTCTTTCTTCCTCTTCTTTCTTCCATTTACGCCTTAACCCCGGAAGGGGACACAGACGGTGTACTTTCGTACACTCCAGTGTTGCAAGAAGAAAGCCTACGTATAGTCATGTAGCTATTGAAGGGATCTTTAACCTGCACAGGGGATGACTCTACCTGCACAGGGGGCCTCCAGTTAACGTCCCGATCCGAAGGACCGCACACTTGTTAGCATCATCCCTGCAAATGATTATAGAAAATGGGTTCGGACATTGGAAGATTTCGCCTCAGGTGAGGACCGAACCCTTGACCTCTGGCTCTAGAATCAAGTGCACTAACCACTGAGCCACCAGGCTTCTCAAGTTGACTGAGTTGTCGTGCTCCAGGGTCTTTCAAGAAAAAGGAGAGAGTAGTGTAGTGAATGGGTATAAATACCACTACTAGGTTCTCGCTAGACAGTAGCATGCTTTTATGGCGATATGGTTAGAGTGGTGGACTGTTATTGCTACTTAAGCAACATTTCGCTCTATTAGTACTTGGATGGGTGACCCAATAGGCTTGGGCCTATCAAGTCACGTCATATTATTATCCCCTGCCAAAGGTGGAGGAATATAGTTTTCTCCATGTCTGTCTGTCCGTCCTTCCACCCGTCCGTCGACGGTAGCAATAAACTAAGTAATCACTGGGCGAAATTACATGAAACTTAAAATAGATATCACTCATAATTCTCAAATTCATCAGGCGGCCAGTGATTTCGCTTCCCCAGGACTATTCCTATGTGGATTAATCTCCCCTCTTCAGCGGTATCAGCCAAAACTGCTGAGGAGTTTAAGGCCCTTATTTAGACTATTGGTACGGAGGCATGTTGTTGTTGTTCTTGTAAATAGTTTAAATGGCCCACCCCGAAAGTTTGATATCCCTTTGAGCTAAATTCTAAATTTAGCCACCCACCACACCTGAGATAATGATCAGAAAATGATCATGTCAGTATTGAAAGATAGAAAGTGATGCTGAGGCATGTGTTTAAGAACAGCTTGAGCTTATGCCTCTCTTGCACCAGCGTTATTGCCCTTGATTTGATTTACAATTCAGTCATTACTAAGTAGCCAGTAAACAATATTTTATGAAACAAAATCAGCCATAAACAAATCAGGGCCACTTCGGCAGGGGCTTTAATTCACAGAATTTGCTTGTTTACTGGTTATACGTTCAAGGATAATCATTCACCAAGGCTGATGATCAGGGAAGCTAGTCCTTAGCTCATATAAGAGAAGTTAGTAAGTGGAGCCTCTGTACACTCAGCAGATTCTCACTTAAGTTTCTCCAGAATGCTAGTCATACTCCCAGTTTCATAGGGGTTCATAGAACAAACAAAAATCACAGAAATACGGAAAAGCACCTGAATATCAAAAAGCAGTTAAAAATCAGTTCTTGCATGATAATGATTATTTATTTTGATTGAAAAGCGTATTGATCTCTGTTTTTTAGGATGTTTTTCAGCTTGGGAGTCTTACCATAATAGCATTGAAACAGAAAATAGCAATAATGCTGCTCAGCATTTTTTCCAGTGCTTTTTGATTACAATGTGGCATATATGCAGTGAATACGCTAGAAAGCGACGTGAGCGAAGTTGTTGCTGAAAGAACGCTGACATAGCTTTTTTCCTTCAGGAAAGTGACAACAATGTCGCCCTAATTTTTCTGCAAAATACAGTGTTTATTTTCTCGATACACAGCAACTCCTCAGTACTATAAACATTCTAAACATTGAAACTCTTATAGTGACTATAATCAGAGCTCTAGATAAGAGGGAGTATTTGGTGATAATTAGGGATAATTTTTGTTAATTCTGCATAAAATCATATTTTGTGACCCCTCATCGAGCCGGTTCAGATGAGGGGTCACAACATATGGTTTCGATGAGAGATAAGAAAAATTATCCTTAATTATCATCAAATACTCCCTCTTATCTAGAGCTCTGCTATAATTGTCATAAAAATGGAACAAGTAAGTTTTACAGTGCAGTACTGTGTCCAGAAGATGCAAATGGAATGGTAAACAGTGTATACCTTTGTCTGAATCGGCACTGTTTTCTCAGACTTGCTTATCACTTCTCCCAATACACTCAACTCTCGATTTCTCGAACACTGATATCTCAAAGTACTCTCTTATATTGAAGAAGATAGTTTGGACACATTTCCTATGTTTCTTTGCATTTCAACCTTGGATAGCTCAAACTACTGGTAAATGTATCTCAAAGTAAATTTTCTGGGACCAGAAAATTTACTTTGAGATTTCAGTAGTTTGAGATGAACTTTGACTTTGAGATACCAAGAGTTGACTCTACTTACAATTTTTATGGTATCTTAGCTCCTGTTTATGTTGACAGATGCCAGGGACTATCTGCGTAAGATGAGAGAAGAACAGATACGCGATGGAGAAACAGCTGTCAGGATATGGGAAGAGGTCCTCAGAGAAAATGCTTACAAGCTTGGAGATGAGTGTAAGTCATTCTGTGTTTTTCTTAACCCTTCTAGACTAGAAACCCATTTGGGAGACATATGCAAACAGTGCAGATCCAGTTCAGACGCAGAAAGATGCAGCGTCTAACCAGGATCAACACTGTTTGCTTACAGGAATTTCTATGTAAAATACAATAAAAGTGAAAACATTAACCAGAAACCCCTAAAACTAGAAATGGATTCATCCAAATAATGAGGAACAAGTCCACTAGTCAACAAACGGTTGATGAGGACACCTTCTCTTTAAGATGAATGGTAACAGGAGCACATGAAAGTCTTGTATCAATTGTGATATGGTAATCTTGGAACATCCAGGACACAATAAAGATGGTCAGATCAAACTTCAATAGCAATCATATGTTTATTATTTGTTTCTGATCAGCCCTAATAGAAATATTCAGCAGGTAAAAATGCGGGAAAACCATGCCATACATGTTTTTGTAGACATTATGTCTAGTTCTTAACTGTAGTTGCTCTATGCATGTATATAAATGTGAATGGATAAACATGATTTAGGGGCTGCAACCCTGTCATTTCACACTCCTGAAATGGTGAAATGGTGGGTAAAATCTGAAAAAAAAAGAAAGGAATTAGAAAACAGGCAGTATGGTACTCAGATTTATAGTGTAATATGTATTCAGAAGTGCTCGCTATTCGGCTAATATTTTGTATTATTTGCAGTATGGACTGTACAAGAACAGATTGCTGTTGCAGCACTGGATTGTGGGAAATTTGAAACTACAAATGTAAGTACAGCTTATTTGAGACATGTGACAATTAGATCTTCATATCTTCTTGTATCAAAAATAGGGCTTCTACGTTTACACGGATAAACGGTAACGGTTCGTGTATATGTGCTAAACATTTACAAAGTTCACACATCGTTTAACCGAACCTGAACACTCGGTAAACCACCATTAAGTTATAATAGCTTATTTAGTCGCCAAGAGTCAATATTAATGTACTTGGCGGCGTTCTCGGAAACGTAGATATTTGAATATTTTCTAACTTCTGTGTACCTTACGCAAAGCATGACATGTACACGTTTTGCCTTAAATTGTTACGTCATAATCGGCAGCTAATTTTATAAGGTACAGATCAAAGGCACGGTTATGTCTGCCGACAACACGTGTTGTGCGATAAAAAAATTAGGACTACTTGGTACCTGTGTTTCATAGGCTAAGCTTCGAAGGAGAGATAATTGCAGCTGACAGGAATTATCAAATAACCGGATAATTATGTCCGATGTTTTATAAATCTAATCCATGTAATTATCAAATACGGTGGAAATAATTGCTGTCATCGGAAATTGGTCAATAGTAAATACGTTTTCTTTTTTAATACTGTCGGTTACTGTAAACTTTGAGTTGACCCCCGAAAATGACAGCACATTATTGGATGTCACTGTGGTAATATAATTATAATAATTATAAAGTATTGGGGGCATCTCATACATGTCCGATACTAATAATAACATTTTGACGGTAATGGTCGTTTAAACGGAATCATTTCGTTTTCTGGCGCTCGTCTAAACGTTTACAATATTTTGTAAACGTAGAAGCCCTAATCAAAAATGAGTGTGTCAGTAGAATTAATAAAATTTAGCCATTAAAGGTCCATAGATACCGGTATTCTTTCAAGGGAGATTATAAGTATCTGTTATGGGTGAAACACAGACTCTCATCTGGTAGTATTTTAGCCACAACATGACAAAACCAACAAAGTGGCATGTGCGCCACACGAAGACTCATATCAGCCTGGGCAGCTGTCTAGTCTGATCAAAGTATTCGCTATGCGCTTAAAGGGTAGTTGGGCGGATGCCGAGGCTGTTCTGAGTCTTAGCTGGGCGCACATGCCACTTAGTTGGTTGGTTTTGCCGTGTTGTGGCTTATTTGTCTTCCTTTTCAAATCAGCATCTTTTCTTTTAGAGCAGCACCCATTGTTAGACAAAGGATTGCAAAATGCAGAAGCATGGGAGTTAGCTCAGTTTGACTGTATTTTATTTGAATGAAAGAAATGATTTACCGTATTTACCCTAATTATTCGGACCGATTAAAATAATTATTTTTTTTACTGTCCGAACATTTAATTTGGCAAAAATTATAATTTTTTTAAGTGTCCGAATATTTACGAACGCCGAATAATAACCAATTATCAAGGGTATGCACCGGCATATATACGGTATCTTTTTCGTATATAGTACCGATAGGTGTGAAAGTAAACAATTTGTTTAACTAATGTATTGTTTAATCAATTAGATTATATGAGAAAATAAACTTCATAATGGCTTCTGGTATTGTCTAGCTGGTAGGTGTTGAACCATGAAATGACCCCCAAAATTTGTACCCATCTTATAGAAGAGGCTTTGGACACCGTGGCTATTTTCCACAAAGTGGTCACTGTCCAATGCGTAACCTTAAGTCTATTCCCCATCCCAAGTACATACACAATACACCAGGTACCGATCACATGAAATAATACCTTATGCGAACAGTGATTGCATCTGGCAAACCCATTAAACTCTTCTTTTCAATTCCACATCCGCAAACTATGTGTAACAATATCATCCTTTTATTTTTATTTCCTCAAGTTAACATTCTCAGGTATTTTCCTGCAACCTAGATGTAAACAAATAAGGCACTTTTTCTCTTTACTTATCGGTAATTCTGTCTGGCTCATTACGTAATTTGAGATGTGGTATTGGACTAGAGTACACAAAAAGATCAAAGCGGTCAATGACCTTGAGGTGACACAATTCTGGTGTGTTAGACTGACCATGTGCTAGTAGTTTGGATACAGTATTTACGCTAATGATTTGGCCTGTGGAAAAATTTGTTTAGTATGGATCCTTTCATCTTCAAATTGCAAATTGGAATATGTCACGAATATACAGTGGACGCGACAGTATCGGATCATCGACAGTATCAGATCACTCTTAGGTTATCACCCATTTTTCTCACAAATGAAGCAAATATTTTTTACCATTATATTACAGTCATCAAGTTCGACCAATGGCAAAGTGCATGGTGAAAAATTCGATCGAAATCTGCGGCTGAGAAACAAATCAGAGTTGTTGAAAAGCTTGGCCCCTCTTCAGCGGCGCTTTCAATTTGCCTGTTGCTCGTTACCCCCAAGATAGATTTCGGTTATTTAAACTATTTTATCATTAGGCGATGGGAACCAATTTAGCTTTGTTTTGTGTCCTGGCATCCCTAAAATTGCAGGCAGTCATTATTTTTGTGACATCCCAGTATTTGATGAAACTTAAGACTTGAAAAGTGAGGCACCGATGTGCGACAGTAACGGATCATTATATAATTTGAACTGAAATACGGGCCTCAGCTGGAAACTGCATGTTGGATGTATGGTCTGATGCTGAAAACAAGTCATAAATCAGCTACCTGAGTGGCTGCTGTGTATTTTTTCAAAAGCCTTTGAAAATCAGTTTAAAACTAAGACAACATCCTTTTTGTAAAATATCCCTCATCCCAAGCCCCACATTCTAGCGTATGAAGGTTATGTGTAGCTCAACCAAGCTTCTGCTAAACATTCTGTTGAAACATTCAAGATCAGCTCGCATGATTGTGAACCCAATAATGACTGGCGTTCATCGGATGGATATCTGTAGACTGTGTAGACTCAGATTAATGCCGGAGAACTCGTTGAATGACCATGTAGTTTTAATACACTGATTGCACTGAAATATCGTTAAGGCGGAAAATCACCGTAAATTTGTTAATCCTGATTAGACACCACGGTCTTATCAGGGTCTACACTTTGCAAAGGCAGTTTATGATCTTTACCGTTTGAGTAGTTCCATGCTATGAGGCGCAGGGGATCACTGAGTTAAGAATTTTTGGCATGCTTGTAGTTTTGTATACATTCAACTTTTATTTAACAGACAAAACCGTTGCCGGTGAAGGACCACATGAAAAATATCGTTGAAAGGCCGTAAAAGTTTCCTCAGAGAGCTTAATAGGTCCAACTGTTTATGTAGCAAAATTATTGAAGCTAAGAAGGTTTTCAGAATGCGTCGGAGAAACTCTCCTATAAAACAATATCATATGATCCGATACTGTCGCACCTGATTCGGTACTGTCGCAGGACCCTCCCGTAAGTCTGCATAGATTATCTGCCCTTAAAGGAATAAATTTCGTAAATATTTTGACATGATTGGATAGAAGGGATATTTTGCAATTGTTTTGTGTCATAACATGCATACTTTTAGCATGCCTATACAACAAAACGGGAGTTTTATTGAACTTGATCCGATACTGTCGAGTCCACTGTATTTTCTCCAGTTGTGTACATCGGAGTTAGGATGTGGATAACTTATGGAAATATACATACGGTACATAATGTGGTATGTAATCCAAGATATTTATGGATATTACGGTAACTGCATAAATATACGTAGACATCGGCGACTGGTGATGACCTTTCGGGAATTGGCAAAAAGATAGGTCCGTCTTATAGGCGAGGCTAAGCTAAATACCCCCCCCCCCCCCCCCCCCCCCCCCCGTCTTATAAACGACATGCCTTATAGCCGAAGAATTGCGGTACCTCATCTAGCCGAAGGCAAAGGTAAACATAGCAAACAGACAAAACTGATAGCCTATACACTATACATGAAAATTTTATGAGAGAACAAGGGACGTTTTTTTGTGTCCGAACATTTACGGACAACAAAAATACCCTGGTCAGTACGTGTCCGGAAATATAGGGTACATAATATAGGTGGCGTTTTGGGAAAATATAGGGTGTCCGAAAATTTACGGTGTCCGAAAATTTAGGGTAAATACGGTAGTGGTAAATACGTTTGGTGTAGTGAATGAACAAGCTAAATATCTAAATCCAGAAACAGAGCTCTAGATAAGAGGGAGTATTTGGTGATAATTAGGGATAATTTTTGTAAAATCTGCATAAAAACATACATGTATGTTGTGACCCCTCGTCTGAACCGTCTCGACGAGACGGTTCAGATGAGGGGTTACAACATATGGTTTCGATGAGAAATAAAAAAAATTATCCTTACTTATCATCAAATACGCCCTCTTATTTAGAGCTCTGACATGTTATAAGTAGAACAGTCAACTCGACTCAACCAAAAGGAATTTTACGATAATGTTCGCAGCATGTACCTGCATGGAAAACATACAGAGTCAGAGCTCAGACGAGCCACGCCATAAGAAAACCAACAAAGTGGTTGTGCACCCAGCGTAGACTCAGATCAGCCTGGGTATCCGCCCAGTCTGATCAGAGTCTTTGCTGTCTGCATGGATGTAGCTTAGACCCTTAGCTACCCTTTTAGCGCCTAACAAAGAGTCTGATCAGACTGGGCGGATGCCAAGGCTGATCTGAGTGCGCTAGGCACATAACCACATTGTTGGTTTTCTCATGTTGCGGATCAGATAATGGTTGTTTCGATGACTTCTGAACATTTTCTACAAAAAAAAAAAAGTTCCCTCAAGTTAACTCTCTCACTGAGTTAGTTCAAATGAGAGTCACAGTGTGTTTTATCATTGACTATTCCTGAATATTGTGACCTGCTCTCAGCTCCATCCCACTCACGATTTTAAACTTTCCTTTCTTCTTTTTCAGGATTGCATAGAGTCATTACAGACAAAGTTTCCGGACTCACTCAGAGTTAGGCGATTGTATGGAATGTTTTATGAATCCCGAGGAAGGTAAGTTATACTGTCCTGGGCCAGGTTGTTTAAAGCATCCTTAGCTTAACGAAGTTGTTAGTCAGTGATTTGTTAAGTCTTCTAGTACAAATGACATATATTTTTGGCTGAAAAAATGTGAGGAACTTTTGCACTGCAAAAATTGGTAGCGTTTTTGCATATAAAATGTTTGAAATTTTAACGACTGTGTTAGTTTTAACAATTAGGCCCAGGGCTCCAGATATGAAAAATATTTAATAATAATTAGTTAATATATTTTTTTCCACCATTTTTAGCTCGCCTGCACAAAGGTACAGGAAGAACTATCGTTGGCATCTGCATCAGCGTCCACTGGATGTTTCGGAAAAAGTTTTTCATGTGTTGGTCAAGGCTCTGTTGGGCTAGCTATCCTGTATGCAGACAGGTCTTGTTTTGTGGCTTCCTGATTGTTTTTCTGGGACGACAAATCCCTCCCAAAATAGGGTTTACACTTAATGGAAAAGATTTACTCCCAGGGGAGACTCACATTAAGACATGAGGAGCAAATAAAAATGGTAGACTGTTTCTTCGATTGAAAATGTACATATTTGTGTAATAATGAGTTAATTATTATTAAGGGTTCTTTTATAATCTTAATACACCTTGTGACATCTGGTTAGAATTGCTTTACTGAAGCAATTTGGAAGACATGCAAATATAACTGTACAGAGCACTTTGAAAACATACCAGAGTATATTCACTGACTCTGCTCATATAGAGAAAGACAAAGTTAACTTTTAAAGCACCAGAATAGCAGACAATAAAATTTACCTCTGCAAAATTAAAAAAATTATGAAGTCCAAGCTATATCATTTTGAGAATTCAAAAGCTTCATGGTGGACAGTTTAGATCCAGTTGAGGTGGCTCAGTATGAGCCACCTCATCTGGATCTACGCTGTTTGCAAATAACTATTTTCATTTTTTGTGCTTCAAGTACTAAGAGTAGCCCTCATTCAGGAAACAAAGAGGAAGTCACAGAAGTTGTTTTCCATTGTGAAAATGGAACCTTGAAAGAGAGGTTTGATATTTTGAAAGAAATAAAACAATATGTGTTTCTACAGATGTGTGCGTGCAATATAGACATTGAGATTAGGTTTCCTATTTATATTTTACATATGCTAATTACCTTCTTTTCTGTTAATAACATTTTCAGATACAGTCAACTATCAATAACTCAGATTCTAAGTTAACCTCAAACTACTGATATCTCAAAGTAAAATTTCTGGTTCCAGAAAATTTACTTTGAGATATCAGTAGTTTGAGATGTCCTAAGTTGAAATGTAAAGGAAAATGGAAACTGTATCTAAATCAAGGTCAACTCTCGATATCTTGTACACGCATTATCTCAAAGTACCTTCTTGTATCAAAGAATAATCTTTATTATTATTAACATTCTAACTTCTGTTATCTCAAACTACTGATATCTCAAATTAAATTTTCTGGTACCAGAAAATTTACTTTGAGATATCAGTAGTTGGGAAGAAGTTCGACTTCGAGATATTGAGAGTTGACTGTATAATTGACATAAGAAGGTCCTTTGAGATATTAGTGTTTTAGATTAGGAGAGTCAGCTGTAGTCAACATTTTCTTCTAGATATGAAAAAGCCTTGTCAGTGTACAAGAGAATACAAGAAGAAGATCCAACAAATATGGTAAGATTTGGTGTCCCTCCATAGGGAGCATGTGTTGGTGTATACCATATGTATACAGGGCTCTAGTTAAGAGGGCGTATTTGATGATAATTAAGGATAATTTTTCTTATTTCTCATCGAAACCATATGTTGTGACCCCTCATCTGAACCGTCTCGTCGAGACGGTTCAGATGAGGGGTCACAACATATGTTTTTATGCAGAATTAACAAAAATTATCCCTAATTATCACCAAAAACGCCCTCTTATCATAGAGCTCTGGTATAGGATTGGAGTTTATTCTTCCAAAAATACCACAAATTCTTTAAAAACTCAGTCGTGTGAAATTCAGCTGTGATGGGTTTTGCCTTCAAAAAAAATCACAAAAATCTAGATCCGTCTTTTTAGGAGGGGAATAAATTGTCTTTTGCCAGAAGAAAAACAGTATATGAAAATTCTTACTTTAATATGAAGCTTGCAAGTACACTGATTTGACAAAATTGTGAAGCCCCTAATAAGCTAGAGTTTTGAGAGATAAAAATACTTTGCAGCAGACTTGACTGGAGGCTCTTATGGGCTTATAGTCCCATACGTAATCCACTGCAAAATGATGTTTTGCCTGCTCTAGAATAGCCCCAATTGATTGAATCAGTCTTATGTAAGACTGATTCAGTTATTTGGGGTCATTCTAGAGAGGAGAAAACCCTGTTTTATTGCTGAATAAAGAGGCTATTGTATGTTAGGATTTCTTACAGTTACAATATGAAAAATTCCCTGTGAAACTGGGTTAAGAATATTAACATATGTACTTTGCTGTAAATTTAACATTTCAAATAGGTCTGTTGATATTCTGCATTGGAAAAGTGAAAACGTTTTCAACTGTCAACAACTGTTATTTGAACTGAGGCTCGCAACAAGAGTCCTTAGCACATGCCAGACCAACAAGGGCATAAATCAATTTGTCCACTCTTAAAGTGTACTTATATTCTACATTTTGCATGTGTATGTTCATAAGGCCCACTCATAGTGGGAACATTAGCAGCTGCAGCCAGACTACAGGTATGCACAGGCTAGACTGGGTCTTTCTGCAGCAAAGTCATTAATAAAAGCAAACTTTTCCGCTTGTGTAGAACATTTCATTACAGGCCTGATAGTAATTTTACTCGTTTCTTTCTCATTTCCTAGTTTGCAAGAAAACGTGAAGTTGCCATATTAAAAGAACAGAATGATATTCCAAAAGCTATTGAAGCACTGAATGGCTATTTAGAATCGTAAGTATTGAAAATTGCTTGTCTTTGGAATGCGAAGTTGAGGTAAATCTTGTTTAATTATGTGAGTTCATCATTCAGTCCTTAAAGTCCTAAATGAAAGAAAATAGTTGAATTTGCAAACAGCATAGACACAAATGAGGCACCTCATCTGGATCTACACTGTTTGCCCTGTAGTCCTTGAATTTTTAATGAAATATAGCTTAGATGAAACTTTTTTCAAAACTTTTAGGTGTAAAGGACGGGTTACACTTTGGCCGTTTTTGTGCCCACGACAGATCCTGATAAAATTTATGTTTATAAAAGCTTGGTATTTGGCAGTTAATATAAGCACATTTTTAAGTTTGTGGTATCACAAATAATCATGTGACTTCCGGTTTATTGCATATGGGGTGCTGAACGGGGTACACTAACTACCTGCGGTTTTTCGATATAATCAGCAATTCCGCTGATATATCAGCCCTCCAAACTGACAGATATAATACTTTTGGTTCTTATCCACAGTCTAAAAGAGATATTTTCGCTGAAACCATCTAGTAAGGAGAAATCTTATTTTAATTTTTACGAAACCTATGAACAGTAGATTTTACAAGTTTTTATTAACACAATAATAAGGATGTAAAGCGTTTGCTTTTGTGAAAATAATGAAACAAATGAACAGGAAGTCGATTATAACCGACCACTATTGTTTAACAAATGTATTCTTGGCGAAACGCTTTTGCAAGCTTGTGTTCTTGCAAGTGCGTGAAAAGGTCATCAGCCTTTTTCTTTTCTTAAGCATTATTCACTATATTTATACATATATAATGAAAGCTTCATCATGTCAAATATTAATCACATATGAAATATTACCCATTTATGGATGCTACACAGGTACAGTTGTTTAAAATATTAGACAAAATCAGTGAACCAAGAAATAGTGGTCACAGGGACCTACATGTAGTACCAAATGAGACGCAACACTGAAGTGACTTAGTATTCCAAGTCCGATGAAGATTCAATTAAATATTAGTTCGAAATAAAACATGAATTCGATGGATAATGAAATACAAGTCACAATGACCTTCAAATAGTATGACGTCATTTGCAAAGTCTGACTGTACCATTGTCTTTAGTATGATGCATATATAATGTTGAATATATAAGGAAAGGAACAGTGAACTTTTGAATATATGTCACAGCAACCTACAAATATACTCAACCGAATTAAAAACTGCAACATTTTTAGCTCTATATATTTTATTTAGCAGATAAGTTTCATCGATCTCATATATTACAAACGAGTTGTACCAGATCAATGAACGCGTAAAACATTTCTTCCCTCAATGTTAAGCGAAACGTAAAGGCCAGCGCACGATATGTTGTTTGACAGCAGATGCCCCGTGCAAATTAATCGTTCACCAATTCTTACCTGATTTTCTTGTGGTAATAGCCCAACGATAACCCAACTGAAAAATTGTTTTGTCGATGTAAAATCATTTGCTGCAAAATGCCAAGACTCTCTGAAAACGAGCAGAATCAGGCGTTAGGAATGGTGCCTGCTAACGTGAGCATACGGCAGGTAGCCAGACACTTTCAATGCCATCCGTCGACAATTTCAAGACTCCTAAACAGAGTACAACAGACAGGGACACTAGGGACCGCCCGAGGCCCGTGGCTCCTAGAGTTACCACTCAGAGACAAGACAATTTCATCAGAGCGCAGCATCTAAGACACCGGTTTCTAAGCACCACATCCACCGCCAGACAAATCAGGGGTCGTCACAGGTACGTTGCTACATGTTTAAAATTCGAAACACTTTTTAATGATGTAAAGTTTTAAAACCGAAACGTAAAAGTATCTCGTAGCCTTGTGGCCATAGGGTCAGTAGCTTGTTAGCGGTTTACTGTATCTTTGGTGTAGCAGGTGAAACGAAGTGCTCAATTCTCTCCTTTCGCTATTTTAACCTTCTCCGAACCAAATTAAGTAGCCATTTACTGCTGGATGGACAGAGATTAAAAGTCTTGCGGTCTGCGGGATTCGAACCAACGACATTTTGCACTAAAGCCTAGCGATCTAACCACTCTCTATCAACCGTTTACTTGCTCCTTAAAGCTGGTTTCTCTTGTTTCAGGCGCCCTATTCACCCAGACACTGTACGTAATCGCCTGAAAGAGTGACAGATATACGCCCGCCTGAAAGAGTGACAGATATACGCCCGCTCGCCATATTAGGGACCCATCCTGACCCGTAGACACCGGATGCAATGCCTTCAGTGGGCCAGACGTCGTATACCCTGGACGAGAAACCAATGGGCAAATGTTCTCTTCTCGGACGAGTCGAGATTTAATTAAAGTATGGTTGATGGGAAGAAACGTGTGTGGCATCGCCGAGGTGAACGATATGCAGATCCGTGTGTGCTGGAGCATGACAGATGGGGTGGTGGCAGTGTTCTTGTGTGGGCTGGTATCTCTTCCAACTATCGCACCAGACTTGTCATCCTCCGCCAAGCTGTAAACGCCCAGAGATACAGGGACGAACTAGCCCCAGTTGCTTTGCCGTTCATACGACGTTACATTCCTAACAGTGTTTTTCAGCACGATAACGCCCGGCCACATACTGCTCGACTGACAACCAACTTCCTACAGGCAAACAATGTGAACGTCTTGAACTGGCCTTCCTTGTCTCCAGATCTGGCTCCGATAGAGCACCTGTGGGATGAGATGAGCTCGGTCGTCGTGTATACGCAAGGGACCCCCAGCCAGCTAATGTCCAACAGTTAGAGAGGGCTCTGCTCCAAGAATGGCAGTGCATACCACAAAACGTCATCAGATGGTTGATTCTTTCCATGCGTAGGCGTTGCAACGCATGCATTCAGTCACGCGGTGGCCACACGCGTTATTAGGACTTTTAAAAATAGGGTGGCTCTAAACAGTGCTCGCGCATGCGTCAACTCTTTCATTTTTGGTGGTACAAAACAAGGACAATAATCGTTAATCCCTAGCCACATTGAAAATTAATTTTTTTTTTCAGTGGGATATTAAAATTTTGTAAGAAATTTTGGATAAGATTAGTGTTGCGTTATTATTTTGGTTGAGTATAGTATGAGGATTATTTTGCCTCGTTTGACTGACCAACTATTTGTAATTATGTTGCGAATCCAAAAACCGTGTTTAGATATAACTGAAAATCCTGGTCCATGCATAAAGTTCAAGGACTCAGTGTGCATGGATGCTTTGTGCACAGTTCCTACATTTTAAGGATATGACCCAATCAAATATCAGCACTCCTACCCCGAAGATATCAAAAGAGGTAAGGAAAAGCTCTGAAAAAGTAACGTTTCATACAAAGTTAGTGGACCAAAGTTCAAGGTCACAGAATTTTACAGGCAGAGGGATACATCATCTGACCACTCCGCAACATTTTATAACATCAGAGGTTATATTACAGCATGATGATGGAGGACATTCAGTTTAACGCCTTACATACGCACATAACGCTATACCTATATGCATGCCCAGCGCTGCGCCCCCTCCCCGACCCCCCCCCCCCCCCCCCCCCCCCCCCCCACACACACACACACACTGAATCCTTGGTGGGGCTTTAGGAACATATACTACATAGATGAACAAACACTTTGAAAAAGATGTGTTGTGCCGAATAATGCCTTTATTTTCTATCAATTACAAAATATACTGATGCGATTTTGATTTAGATCCTTTAGTCTTGGTGTTGGATACATGAAAATTTACCCAAAAAGTTTATTTTTCGTTTACTCCTACCCTCGTAACCACTGTAATATAACCTGATTATGATGAATATGTATATGAGGAATAATTATGTATAAAAATCGTTGTGGTTAATGGGGTAGGATGAAGTGAAATTTGGATGTATAGTGGATGTTGTTAGTTGAAATTCCAATAGGCTCAATGTTAAATGTTGCAGACAGTACATGTATTCAACCGCAAAATTAACCTAAAAGGCATTAATATACGGGAAAATGAAATCGTACAGAATTAAATAGAAACATATGGCTAACATTTCTGCATGTTTTTGTGGTTATCTGCCTACCTTCGAAAATTGGCCTTTTCAGTGGGCACATTGCAATAGTAAAGTGTAACTCGTCCTTTTGTTGTCTACTTTTTTGGTGCTTTACGGGTTAAGCCAAGCCTCAAGAAAAGGTGACACTTGTTCCTAAGGCTGGTGATGTCTCTGACAAAACCATGATGTCTTATCCAATAAAACACCAAAAAAGCAGCCAGCAAAATTAACATCTGCAAAATTAAAAGAAATGTTTTGTCCACTCTTTACCAAGACAAAATTAGTTCCCAAACATGTTGAGGAAATTCAGATTAGAGGTCACAGCATTGGCTGAGGTAGCTCAGATGAGAGGTGGTAAAATAGCTGAGGGTGATCAGATTGGAGGTCACAATATGCATCTTGAACAAGGTGAACTAAGAAAAATATATCTAAACAATAATCCCTGCACCCACTACTCTGTCATTTGCTACAATCTTATTTCAGGTTTATGAGTGACTTCGATGCCTGGATGGAGTTAGCTGATCTATATCTACAGCTACAGGATTACGAGAAAGCGGCATTTTGTTTAGAGGAACTCATCATGTCTAATCCCCATAATCATTTATTTCACCAAAGATACGCAGAGGTATGTATAAATTTAATGAGATTTCTTAATTCAGGGATATGGGCAGGTTGTGGGTTACTGAACACTTCTCGTCCTCATATTCATTTGTTTTACCAAATTTGTGCAGAGGTTAGTCAGTACTGCAGATAAGAAGAGTTTGTAATGAGGGGTCACTTTCATTGAGAAATAAGAAAACTTATCGCAGAAAAAAATAAGAAAAATCTTGCTAGCCTGAGAATTCGTATTACTAGTCCATCAGAGTCTGCCAGTGACTTCACACAGAAAAGCAACAAGACATCATTAAAGGCAATGGAAACATGTAGTCAGGAGGCCATAGGGGGCAATGGGTGATAGATGCCCACCTTGTCTCAGGCACAGCATATGAAAGACAGAGTCCATCTTTCTCCTTTTGCTTTATTTATCCTTCCTTGATTCAAAAAAGGTACCCATTTACTGGTGGACTGACACAAGTTTTCAGTGGCTGGCTGGCCCAAGAGGGGTTTGAACCTTTGACCTTCTGCACCCTAGCTGAGTTCCTGTAACCACTCTACCAAGTGCCTCTCTTTGACATTGTTACCATTTTTATAATGCCAGAAAACATCTCTTGATGGGAATCACCTTGATAAATTCAAAGGTGAAAGAGGTTGTCTAGATAATGATAGACTTGTTTGAATATTAGTGATCCATTTCTTTTCCAGATAAAATACACAGAAGGTGGAGAGAAAAATCTTGAGTTAGCAAGGTCATATTTCTCTCAAGCGACAAAGTTAAATCCAAACAACATGAGAGCTCAGTATGGTCTCTTACTAGTAAGTACAGTCAACTCTCGATATCTTAGTGTCTTTGGTTTTTGTCATACCTATGTCATGAGTTTTCTTCAGCCCCAGGATTAACTCATCATCCTTAGCTTCCCCCAATTTCTGCCATTCTCTCAAAATGACAAATTCTGTTGATATCATAAAACCTGAAGTCATTTGTCCCTCCAAATATTTCTGTTAGTTGATTCTATCATTTGATATGTCAAAAATTTGCATACAAATGGCAGACAAATAGAATCTATCATTGGTCTCTGATGCGGACAGGGAAATCCCAACCTGAGGGCACACGGGCTGTGTCGGAAACTTCGCAAGCCTGTTTTCCGACACACCCGTTGTGCCCGAGGGTTGGGATTTCCCTGTCCGCATCGAAGACCAATGATTGATTGTTTTTCTTACCTATGATAATAATTATTTCAAATTGAAGGGGGAACTATTATTTCATGCGAACGTGTACAAGCGTAAGTAGTATTGTGACATAACGTCTGCGTTATTTCAAACATCAGTTGGTAACGTCTTCAAAATGGCGGCCCCCTCAACAGTGTTTATATGAAACAGTGACTATTTCAAAGTATTTTTTTTTTTTTTTTTTCGATTTTAAGACATAGAAACAGATAATGATGGACTTATTAAAAATGAAGGAAATTCATTGGTATAAATAATAATGCATAAATAATAATGCAAGGCGGGCTTATCCCATTTCATTGAGCGAGTAGTGATACACAGAATTCAAGCTCGTGTGAGCTGTCCCAGCCTATGGGCAAGACAGAATTTTCCAGCACCGCTAAAAATAGAACAAACTCTGTCTCACAGGTAAGAAAGTGCAAACCCGTATGAGGCCTTTCCTTGCTAGATCTGTCTGATATGGCTCCCCACTGTTTGACTAGGTCCCTTGATCCTAATATTTATGGTCATTATGACAACTGTGTTCATAAGCCTTGTCTTCTGTGTTGTAGACAGCCAGTAACTTAGCTACAGGATTTTCAAAGTCACAGAAAGACAGACAGACAAATGGGAAATATGTGGCATGGGCTGCTCAACAAATCACAGATAAATACCAGGTAGATACATTGTTATGGTGATAATTTATTGCATAAATATTTGCAGTTTGAGTGATATTTAATAATATCTTCTCTAGCCTGCAGTTAACAGAAAGTATTGTCTAGCAGTAGTATGGCATCTTATAGTATCCGGGTTTATCATATGACGTCTCATATGAGAGTGTATTAAAGCCATGCATTAAAATCGATAATCCACTAGTGGAATAAATATGCAAATTTCGTCGTAGTGTTATGCGTTGACGTCCTAAAAAAACGTCGCTTTTTCTAATGGGAAAATCATGACGTTTTAGTGCAAAATTTGGTAAGAAAATGCGCTTTTAGTGTCGTATGATAAATAGAATCTTACATTCGTGCTCCTGTATTATTGAATTTATCAAACTCGTTGGGGAAAAACGATAAGATGCTCGGCATAGCCTCGCATCTTATCTTTTTCCCCAACTTGTTTAATAAATTCAATAATACATGAGCACTCGTGTAAGATCCTCTATATACTTCCATGTTTTTCTGCCATTTATGTAAAGGAAACAACTATAAGACATATTTGCTTCCCTGGGCAATAAAGCCCCTCAGAAATGGGGTCTACTCTTAAAGGAAATAATTTGCTCCTAGAGCATTGATCATACAGAAGCAGAAAATATATAATCTGCATATAATGAAAGACAGAGCTCACCAGGAGACAACACAGTCAAGAAATGGAAATTTAAAATGATTGAGGAAGCAACTCAGTTTCATTTTTGCCTGTTTTCTCAGTTGGGGTCACCTCTAAAAGGAAAGAATTTTCCCCTCTAAGTCCTGTGAGTGTAAAGTGCCTGTTGGAAGGGCCCTGTTATCCAGAAGAGCAAAAAGGAAGTCAAGAAAATTGTTTGTTTTTGAAAAAAATGGGTGCTAGACATGAGGTATACAGAGCTCCAGTTAATAAGGGGGACCAGATATAATTCAGACAATTTCCCTTATTTCTCAATAAAATCATATGTTGTGACCCCTCATTAGAAGCATCTCACTGAGATGGCTCTAATAAGGGGTCACAACATACGTTTTTGTTGAGAAGAAAATCATATCTGAATTATCCTCAAAAATCCACCTTATCTGGAGCTCTGGGTATATTCACAAAGGTTAAAAATGATCTAAAGAAAAAATTAGATACAAATATACTTCTCATTGATTAATTTTTAAAATGCATTGAAGTGATTTCTGAAGTTTCTAATATACATTTTTTTCTTTTACAGACACAACTAAGTCAAGAACAAATTCAAGAAACCAAGGTTTTGGAACCAATAGAAAAGATTTTAGAGTCATTGTCCTCACCTAATTGACACTGTATTACATTAGTGTGAGAGAGACAGAGTTTGATATATGATTATAGGTTTACAGCCCTTTGAACAGTATTATAGTCATTTTGGGACAATGCAACACAAGTGCATTGGGAGCATACAAAATCCAAAGGTAAGACAGGGATACAGACTAAATCACTTTTCATAGGAACAAGCTGGGCCCCTAAAAACTGAAAATTAATCGCCCAGCCAGAAATTTAGGGGCCCACATTTAAAACGTCAGAAACATGAGAATTTTTTTTCAGAATCTGCGCAAGATTTGCACCGTTTCTGTAGGCTTTGTAGTAAATTCTCCTTTCTTCAGGACTACCAATCCAGGGGTGGCAAGATCGATCCCCCGCTTCTCTGGTCTTTCAGATGAGACTTTAAACCGAGGTCCCATCTCCATATGACCTCGTTGTTGGTGGGATGTTAAGCCCGAGTTCACTCACTCACTCACTCTTCAGGGTTTCGCTTCCTTTTAGCTACCGGGTGTGAAACACCAGCGATGTATCACCACATTATGCGCGAAAAATTTACAAATGGTCAAGATTTTTTGCTGTCAAATATAGGAGGCCGCCATGTTGTTTTCAACAGTGAATAAAATCCAACACACAAGTATGATGGAACCCGAATATTCAACACAAATATCGGCGAGGAAGTTTGCAATGCACTTTGAGGTGGCGGATTTTACTCCAAGGCAAAAACACGCCAGACCCTTGCTGACAGCTCACGATTGCAAGCTGGGCGACTGTCATTTTAATTTTAGGCGCTCACCCGACTTTTTACTCGCAGTGGGCGACCGCTAGTCTGTATCCCTGTTAGAGAAGACTCAGCCTTGGTCTGGATTGAATGTGCAGTCCCAGACCATTTACCTGTAGGCCATTGCAGAATGATACTCTAGAGTGAATGGAATGGTAGAATCAGTGCATGGCTTTAAGACCCTTGATCAGTAGTTACCGTAATGACCCTAAAATTTTGGACAACCGAAAGTCTGACAATTATTGTTGGAAAATGCTTAGAAAGTGGATTTTACACGCATTAAGCAGGGCTCGAAATTTCCACTCGTCCGCTCGTATTTACGAGTAGATGGTCGGTAAGGACGAGTGGAAATTGTCGCTGACTTGCCCTGCCGGACGAGTAGGTTTTTCCTCCATGAAAATTGTCTAATCATGCTGTTCAGGAAAAGCACTTTACAAATCGATCAAAAAACACCAAACAAATATTGATTGTAATGCAAAAAGCATAAAATCCCATAGATTTCTGCATCGTGTTGTCAAAAATATGAAAACGGAAATGGCAAACTGTAAATAAACAGTGCGCCTGCGCATATCAAACATTGACCCGATGAGGATTCGCACCAACGCGGTTTCGTCTAAGTTATTTGCGCTCTATAACTGCATGATTACAAATGCATAATCCAACTCAAATAGTTGTATAGGACATTATTTTCAAGTCCTCTCTTGAATACAGCAGAAAAAAAACTACTTTGGTGCAGAAATCTTTATAAACGAAACCTCTTTTGCAAAACTGTTCAGTACGATCCTGAATTGGGACGAAACCATATTACCTGCGGAAAGTACCGGAAATAACCGAGTGAAATTGAAAGTGAAAGTAGTATACGTTCGAGGGACTCCAAGCAAGAAGGACGAGTAGAAATTTGAAAGCACTTGCCCTGCAGGACAAGTATGTCAAAAAAAAAAATTTCGAGCCCTGATTAAGGCATCCAAATGATGCTTAGTGAATTGCAAACATTGTAGACCCTGATCAAACTGCTCCTTGAGGAGCAGTTTGATCTGGGTCTACAGTGATTGCTCAGACCTGTCTGTCCGAATATTACGGTACCATATTTCCATCTCCATGTCAGTTTGCAACATCTTACTTTGGCTATTTCAATCTATTGATAGTGCCAGTGCTTCAGATAAGAAGGGGTAACAGGGTTTATATAGGGATAACCGCTTATATTACTTCATAAACCTGAATGTGTGACTGGCAGAGACAGTTCTCATGAGAGGTCACAACATACGTTTTTATAGAGAAATAAGAAGAATCATCTCGTAATTTTTCTCAAAACCCCATTTATCTCAGGCTATTGATAGCTCAAGTACTCTAGATGAGAAGTGGTAACATAGATGATTGTGGGATAGTTTTCTATGTTTCTTCATAAAAACATATATTGACCCCTCATTAGAACCATCTCACTAAGACTGTTCTAATAAGGAGCCACAATATGTTTCGGTGAGAGATAAGAAAATTTATTTCATAATTGTCCTCGGTAACCCACATTATCTCAAGCTGTTGAAAGCTCGCAGTCAGCATTGTAACAGTGCTCCAGATAAGAAGGGGTAACAGAGATAATTTTGGGATAATTATCCATATAACTCCATAAAAACATATCTCGTTGAGACGGTTCTAATGAGGGGTCACAACATATGTTTTCGTTGAGAAATAAGAAAAATTATCTTCGAATTATCCTCAATACCCCATCTTATCTGGAGCTCTGTACAGTAAAGTCATAACTGAAGCTTCAGAGGTATTTCTGTTAACTGATGAATCATTAAAAGTTAATAACAATAATCCACCATTGTGTTCTACATGAAAATGGACTTTCACCTTGGCTTTCATATATAGTGTATTTACTGGACTATAAGACACGGCTCCTCAACCTTTAGAATAACAGCAACATCTGTTAAATCAGTCTTCTGTAGTTCTGCTATAAAATAGGTTTTCTCCATCCCAAAGATCTAGGTCCATGGAAAAAACAGATCTAGATTTTATGAGTTGTTCTGGAGGAGAAAACCCGTCTTATAATCCAGTAAATGCCGTATCAGCACATCTGGAACATGAGCTTCAGATAAAAAATTGAGTTTTCTTTCCCTGAAAAACTTCAGTCAGCATGCTTGATGAAAGGAATCCTCATTCTTGTATAGTTGTTCATTGCTAGTTAGTGCATAAATACTAACCCATTTGCATACAAGCTGTACTTTCTAATCTCTAATGTGAGATTTGAAACACAGTTTAAAACATGGAATAGAGTAGCATGAAATGCAGTGGCAGGGATAATAGCCCGCTCTTCTCTCATGGATTTGGGGATGGCACTCTTACAGGAAAGAATTTGCTCTCTCAGAGGGAGCAAATTCTTTCCTGTAAGAGTACCATCCCAGGCTCTTGATGCAAATTGTAGCCAGTGGAATGTAAATGATCTCATCCATTCCATTCCACACCATTCCATTCCAGGTTTTAAACTATGTTGTTAAAGATTTGATACAATGCAGCATGGCCCTTAAAGGAATATGTTGAATATGTTGTTTGTTCATATTAATTAGTCTTGGTCGTATGACTTGTCTTATTGCTGATTTATTATCAAGAATTCTAATGCACTTACGTATGTAAAGCAACGTCTGATTGGATAACGTCAAAAATTTGGGACAGTATATCCTGCGATATACTGTCGGAAACCCTGACATCATTACGTAACGTCGCTTTTCATTGGCTGACATCTGGTTTTATGTTGCTGAAAGCATTTGCTGTGGGTGCAAAGAAGCACACTTGTAATGGTGAAATGCAAAAAAGTGCATTAGAATGGGGATAACTTATTGAAAATTGTCATTTTGGGAGGTAAATCGTTGGTTTATGGTTGAAATTGCGTTTTACGGCTCCGCTGGCAGGTCGCGGTTAAACGGAATTTCCGACCATAAAACAGACAATTTACCTCCTCAAATGACAATTTTGAGTACAGTTATCCCCTAATTCATGAACTGTTTGTGACTCAACTACTACCATTCTATGCTCCATTTTATGTTGTTTCTATTGGGATATTTGTACCCAAGTTTTTATTAATAGAGGTAAATCTTTGATATAATGATCACAAAATGCATTTGATAAATTGTATCTGTAGTGTTTCCTATTAACTGGTTAATGATTATGATTTAATGATTTATTGGACTTTTAATAGTAAATAATAGGCAGACTTAATAAGCAGCATTTTCTATTAACTATAGCAGTTGATGATTCATGGAGCTGTAATAGTAAATGATAGGCATACTGTATCAGTAGTGTTTCCTATTAGCTGTAGCAGTGATGATTTAAAGTACAATATTAGTAAATAAAAGGCATACTGTATCAGCAGAATTTCCGATTAACTGTAATAGTTGATGTTTCATGGAACTATAATAGTAAATAATTGCCATAATGCCATACTATATCAGCAGCATTTCCTATAAACTGTAGCAGTCCTGTTGACTGTAGCAGTTGATGAGTCATAGTTTTAATGTAAAAAAAGACCCATACTGTATCAGCCATATTTCCTATTAACTGTAGCAGTTGATTATTCATGATACTATGATAGTAAATAATAGCCTTACTGTATCGGCAGTGATCCCTATGAACTGTAGCAGTTGATTATTCATGATACTATGATAGTAAATGATATGCATACTGTATCAGCAGTGTTTCCTATGAACTGTAGCAGTTGATAATTGATAATACTATGATAGTAAATAATAGCCTTACTGTATCGGCAGTGATCCCTATGAACTGTAGCAGTTGATTATTCATGATACTATGATAGTAAATAATATGCATACTGCATCAGTGGTGTTTCCTATGAACTGTAGCAATTGATAATTGATAATACTATGATAGTAAATAATAGCCATACTGCATTAGCAGTGTTTCATATGAACTGTAGCAGTTGATGAGTCATAAAACTATGATAGTAAATAATATGCATACTGTATCAGCAGTGTTTCCTATGAACTGTAGCAGTTGATGATTCATAATACTATGATAGTAAATAATGGCCTTACTGTATCATCAGTGATTCCTATGAACTGTAGCAGTTGATTATTCATGATACTATGATAGTAAATAATATGCATACTGTATCAACAGTGTTTCCATAGAACTGTAGCAGTTGATGATTCATAATACTATGATAGTAAATAATAGCCTTACTGTATCATCAGTGATTCCTATGAACTGTAGCAGTTGATTATTCATGATACTATGATAGTAAATAATATGCATACTGTATCAGCAGTGTTTCCTATGACCTGTAGCAGTTGATAATTGATAATACTATGATAATAAATAATTTCCATACTGCATTTGCAGTGTATCCTATGAACTACAGCAGTTGATGATTCATGATACTATGATAGTGAATAAAATGCATACTGTATCAGTAGTGTTTCCTATTAGCTGTAGCAGTGATGATTTAAAGTACTATATTAGTAAATAATAGCCTTACTGTATCAGCAGTGTTTCCTATGAATTGTAGCAGTTGATGATTCATGATACTATAGCTATACTGTATCAGCAGAGTTTCCTATGAACTGTAGCAGTTGATGATTCATAATACTATGATAGTAAATAATATGCCTACTGTATCAGGAGTATTTTCTATGAACTGTAGCAGTTGATGATTCATAATACTATGATGTTAAATAATATGCATACTGTATCAGCAGGGTTTCCAATGAACTGTAGCAGTTGATGATTCATAATACTACGATAGTAAATATTAGCCTTACTGTATCAGCAGTGTTTCCTATGAACTGTAGCAGTTGATAATTGATAATACTATGATAGTAAATAATAGCCATACTGCTCTAGCGGTGTTTCCTATAAACTGTAGCAGTTGATAAGCCATAAAACTATGATAGTGAATAATATGCATACTGTATCAGCAGTGTTTCCTATGAACTGTAGCAGTCGATGATTCATAATACTATAAAGTAAATAGTAGCTTTACTGTATCAGCAGTGTTTCCTATGAACTGTAGCAGTTGATGATTCATGATAATATGATAGTAAATAAAATGCATACTGTATTAGCAGTGTTTCAAATTCACTGTAGCAGTTGATGATTCATAATAGTTTGATAGTAAATAATAGCCTTACTGTATCAGCAGTGATTCCTATGAACTGTAGCAGTTGATTATTCATGATACTATGATAGTAAATGATATGCATACTGTATCAGCAGTGTTTCCTATGAACTGTAGCAGTTGATGATTGATAATACTATGATAATAAATAATAGCCATACTGCATTAGCAGTGTTTCCTATGAACTGTAGCAGTTGATGAGTCATAAAACTATGAAAGTAAATAATATGCATACTGTATCAGCAGTGTTTCCTATGAACTGTAGCAGTTGATGATTCATAATACTATGATAGTAAATAATAGCCTTACTGTATCGGCAGTGATCCCTATGAACTGTAGCAGTTGATTATTCATGATACTATGATAGTAAATGATATGCATACTGCATCAGCAGTTTTTCCTTTGAACTGAAGCAGTTGATGATTCAAGATACTATGATAGTGAATAAAATGCATACTGTATTAGCAGTGTTTCCAATTCACTGTAGCAGTTGATGATTCATAATAGTATGATAGTAAATATTAGCCTTACTGTATCAGCATTGTTTCCTATGAATTGTAGCAGTTGATGATTCTTGATACTATAGCTATACTGTATCAGCAGAGTTTCCTATGAACTGTAGCAGTTGATAATAGCCTTACTGTATCAGCAGTGTTTCCTATGAACTGTAGCAGTTGATGATTCATGATACTATGATAGTGAATAAAATGCATACTGTATTAGCAGTGTTTCCAATTCACTGTAGCAGTTGATGATTCATAATAGTATGATAGTAAATATTAGCCTTACTGTATCAGCAGTGTTTCCTATGAATTGTAGCAGTTGATGATTCATGATACTATAGCTATACTGTATCAGCAGAGTTTCCTATGAACTGTAGCAGTTGATGATTCATAATACTATGATAGTAAATAATATGCCCACTGTATCAGGAGTGTTTTCTATGAACTGTAGCAGTTGATGATTCATAATACTATGATGCTAAATAATATGCATACTGTATCAGCAGGGTTTCAAATGAACTGTAGCAGTTAATGATTCATAATACTATGATAGTAAATAATAGCCTTACTGTATCAGCAGTGTTTCCTATGAACTGTAGCAGTTGATGATTCATAATACTATGATAGTAAATAATAGCCTTACTGTATCAGCAGCATTTCCAATGAACTGTAGCAGTTAATGATTCATAATACAATGTACTATGATAGTAAATAATATGCATACTGTATCAGCAGTGTTTCCTATTAACTGCAGCAGTCCATTAGTCATGGAATTATAATAGTTATTGATTTGCATAATGTATCAGTGGTGTTACCTGTTAACTGTAGCCGTCAATGATAGTAAATGACAGCTGTTGTGTAATAGTTCAAAGTTGTTACTACCATTTTGTAGTCAAAATAGTCACAAAAAATGCTTGAGTGAATTGTATTATTGCTCAGAATGGAAGGAGCAGTTTGATCAGGATCTGATTTATATGTCAGCTATCCCCTAAGAGGATAATTGGACCTGACCATAATATGGAATATTTGTTTGTAGAAATAAAATTGTGGCATTAAAAGAAATTTTCAGTAGATACATATACAGTATAAAAGATGTTCACTTACATCACGCTAGGCCGCGTAGTGCAGTCGGTAGGGCACCTGACTCATAAGTCAGAGGTCCTGGGTTCAAAACCCGGTCTGGCCACATACTTTCGTTTCTCCTTCCGCTGATTTAAGAAGGGCAGTTCTCAATTACTGGCGAAAGTATGTGCTTTTAGTACTGGTTAACCGCTCAGGAGGTCTTAGCTTGTCCAGGAATAGTGTGGTTTGGTTAACTGACCATCCCGACATGACCATAGCTGTTTACTGTGGACGTTAAGCATCAAATCAATCAATCAATCAGTTACATCACAAGGTGTCAGTTGTATATATCAGTAATTCTATAGTGTTTGTGTTCTGACAATGTGTAAGTGAAAATAGAATTTATGGAGAAATTAACCATAGAGTTTTGGCTGCTCTTGAGTGTAATAGGGTTAAGTAATAAATCAGACTACATTAGAATATTAGAGCAAACAGTGTGGGACCAGAATAGACTTGAGGAGTTGTCTGATCAGAGTTTGTACCTTTTGTCAACAGTTTGATCAAATATTCTCTGGTAAGACAACTGCTTGTCCAGCTTCATAGGATGAAGAACTCTGTTCTGTTTAAGTTAAATTAGATACTCTTCAATTACATTCAGTATCTTGCCAGTACTGTTACAGTTGAATATTGTATATTTGAGCCGCGACATGAGAAAACCAACAATGTGGTTGTGCGCCCAGCGCAGACTCAGATCAGCCTGCGCATCAGCCCAGTTTGAAAAGACTCTTCGTTAAGAGCTCATGTGGTAGCTAAGGGTCTAAGCTACCTCCATGCGGACAGCGAAGATTCTGATCAGACTGGGCGGATGCCCAGGCTGATCTGAGTCTGCACTGGGCGCACAACCACATTGTTTGTGTTGTCGTGTCGTGGCTCATTTTAGTACTGTTTCAGTTAAATACAGTACAGTTTCAGTTCTGTTTCAGTGAAATTTAGTACCGTTATTATCAATACTATTCCAGTTAAATTCAGTACTGTCAACTATTTAATTGAGATGTCAGTTTGTTAACAATAAAATTAAGGTGAATGGGTACTCCTTCAGGAGAAGCAACTCTGTAAGCTTCATTTTTGCCTCCCTTTCAGTAGGAGTATTTTCTTGAATGAATTTGCACCTGGGGGATTTGGTTGGTTGGTTGATTTGATGCTTAACGTCCACAGTAAACAACTAAGGTCATATCGGGACGGTCAGTTAACCTAACCACACTATTCCTGGGCAGGCTTAGACCTCCTAAGCGGTTAACCAGTACTAAGTGCACATACTTTCGCCAGTAACCGACAACTGCCCTTCTTGAATCAGCGGAAGGAGAAACGAAAGTATGTGGCCAGACCGGGATTCGAACACAGGACCTCTGACTTACGAGTCAGGTGCCCTACCGATTGCGCTACCCGGCCCGGCTGCACCTGGGGGAGAAAATTCTTTCCTTTAAGAAAATACTTCATTTAAGGAGGGCTTCAACATCCAGAGAAGCAAATAGGAAGTCACAAAAGTTGTTATCCTTTGTAAATATTGGCGGAAAAATGTGGAGGTGTACCCTTATACCTTAATACAATAAACAGGGTGTGGAATACAGTACTTCATTTTCCCATGCAAGCAGGTGTACACAGATAAATACGCTTGGTTGCCTCCATCCCATGGAACTTAACTTTGGGCATTTATGTAGTTTAAACATACTTTATTGCCTATGGGCAGGACCACAAGTTCTAACATCATTAATGAAGGTCCTCCCAATGTACTAGACTTGAATAGAATAAATTTGTTTCTCATTTGATGTTGTAAAAACTTATGTATTTATTAAACAAGTGAATAAAGTATCAAAGTATATGTAATATATACTGGCAGTTTGTCTGTTTTAGTCTATCAGCCCTGACTTGCATGTTTTATCCTGTATGGACACACCCTCATGCTTCTGGGCCAGTTTTACAAAATGGAAATAACTCCTGTGACTTCCTGTTTTTGTCCCGGCATGAAAAAGCCTTTTAAAATGGGGTCTACAGTTAAATGAAAGAATTTGCTCCTGCAGGAGCAAATTCTTTCCTTTAACAGTAGACCCCTATTGAGGAGGGAGGCAAAAATGAAAATGACAGAGTTGCTTCCCTTGAAAGTGTACCTATCTTAAGATATATGACTGCACCTCCAAGGGAAATCACTCTGATTTGGAAGCACTTGTATCCCTTTTCATAGAGGGATTTTATTAAAACATGACATGTTACCTTTTGACCTTTGACCTCTAAGTGTGACCTTGACCTTTGTCAGATATTGTTGAAATATGAGTTCTGCACATCAGCTCGATAAGGCAAACATTTGACCCAAGTTTCAAAAAAATCTTTCAAGGGGTTAAGGAGATATGAAGCAGTCACGAAAAGTAAACAGACGGACAGACGGAGGCCACAACATAATATGACCCGTCTTTGACGGGCGTATAAAAATTAGTATATACAATTGTCTTAATGAGTAAATGAAGATTTTTAGTACGTAGCTCAAGGTCATTCTTTGATTTTTAATCCAGAACTCCCATATTCTGACAATGTCAAACATCTCATCAAAAGCAGTTTGGCCAATCATAACTAGATTTTATATTGAGCCTCCAGGGCCTGAGGGGAAAATTGTTCCACTGGTCTAGGTCACATGACCAACATGGCCACCATGCCTGTGTATGGTAAAAACCTTTAAAAATCTTCTCCAGAACCAATTGACTCATGTCCTTGAAACTTGGTATGTAGCATTGGGTATGTGAAATTTTTACTGTACCCACAATACCTCTTGAACTGATGGGTGGAATTTTACCAAACTTGCAACTTTTCCCTAAAAAATTAGACATTTCTTGAACCAGTTGCAAGGTCATTGGAACTTTTAGCAATTTTTTACCAAGAGTATATTTCTTGAACCAGTGGGTGGACTTTAATCAGACTTGTATGGCTTATGACTGTATAATAATGACAGGCTGAAGAGATGATGTTTTGGTGATCTTGACCACATTTTCAAGGTCACAGAAGGACTTTAAATGCTCTTGAAGGTATTGACTTCTACTGACCAAACTTGATAGATTATGTCAACATATCAAAGCTTCAGAATGATGATACGAGCAGATGCAAATGCACTGGGTGGGGGATTTTAGGGGATCGGAATGGGGGTGGGTGGGTGAGGGCATCTGTTTTTCTCTGGAAAACATTTCTAGTAGTAATATATATTAGGTCAAGACATATGTCGCATATAAGAATGATTGCTTCCCCTTACTTATTTTTGGAGTTACATCCCTTTGATTAATTTCTAAGGCTGTTCTTTTGCAAGCCATAACTAAGTAACTGTATGGAATATCTTGATGAAAATTTATAGCAATGTGTATGAGGTTAAGGCAGTGTGTTTTATAATTATAATAATGATCATGTTTGTTCAAATGATAACCTTACTTCGACCGTTGGCCTTTTTAGCTCACCTGTCACTGTCAAGGTGAGCTTATAGTATAGTCTTGGTCTGTTGTCAGCCGTCGTCATCATTCACACTTTAAAACACCAATATCTCCTGCACCAGCTGGCCAATCTTGACCAAATTTTATGTATAGCATTGTTGGGGTTAGGGATTGACTGCATAAGGCTTTAGGGCAGATCAGATTGTTGTCATGGCAACATATAGCTCCCATAGACTTCTTATGGGAAAATCTTAAAAAATCATCTTCTCTGAAACCATGAGGCCAAGAGCTTATATTATTTAGTATGTAGCAATGTCTATTGGTCCCCTACATAATTAAATGTTGCCAATCAAGCCTTAGGGTCTAAACTGGCCTAACCCTAGGGGGTCATTTGTTTATATAGAGCTATATACAGTAGAACTTCAATGGCTCGAACAGGCTTGGGACCATGAAAATTAGTTCCAGCCAAAGGAAGTTCCAGCCATCCAGGGTTAGTTTCTATATAAACTGACCTCTGGGGATCCAAGAATGAGTTCTAGCCGGGCATGTTAAACGAGCCATCAGTGTTCGAGCCATCAAAGTTCTACTCTTGGATCAAAGGTGAAAATGATGCGCTCCCTTGTCATTTCTTTATGCCTGTGAATCGTGGATTTTGGCAGCAGAGTTAGAGAAAAGAATGTTGGACTTTGATATGAGATGCTACCAAATGATATTTAACATTTTGCACAAGGACCATCCCAGCAGGCACACAACGTTGTATTAACGTCGATGCGACATCATTACGTCACATCGACGTCAGTGCGACGTCATTTCGACGTTGTGTGCCCGCTGGGATATATAATCAATCAGGTGCGCAGGAAGATGCAAGCAGCCTGGATAAAGATGAGCTCCTCACCATGGTCAAGAAATGGAAACTAAGGTGGTTTGGCTACTAAACTGTATAAGACACTGCAGCTGACTTTTCTACTGGATTCTTTTTAAAGAAGCCAACTTGTCACTTTTAACTTTTGGCCCGGCATGACCTAATTACTGTAACGATGAAGTCCGAGGGAGTTTTGATAGGGGTGTATCTGGGACGCTCGCTAAGCTGAAAGTCGGAAACAGCAGAGCGCCCCGGCGCAAAAAATGTCCGTACTTATCCGGATTTCCCCTACTATATTATATTAAGCTGTCCCGGAGCCTTCAGCGCAGGCTTTCCACCATCTTTAATTACCCAGGGAAACCTGATACAGGGGTTTCGGAGGTTCGAGGAACTCGCAGGTAAACAAACCGGAGGCGATTGGACTAAGGTCAGTATGTGTCGTGTCGTATTTCCATCAGAAAATCACTCAGGTACCCAGGTTGGACTACTCGACCCTATTCGGCTTCCTGAGAGTGGGGGTGGTGGGGTGAGGGCAGTAGGGGTCTTTCAGATTAGGGATCCAAGGTTCAAAGTCTCCAGTAGGGAGTTCAGGGGACAAAGTATCCCCCCACTACCTCCTCCTGCGGGCGGAAAATTGGCATGGGCTGTTTCTGCTGCTAAATGCTTTACTTTCTCCGTTCAAACAGTTGAAATCGAATAAAAATATATTATAATTACAGATACTTGCCCACAATACATGCAAGTTTTCATTGAGCGAGATTTTTCTCGGCACAGCCGAGTATAATTTCACTTTTGTACCACATTTCACAAGATTCCGTTGGTCAAATAACGCGTATTTCAAAATTTACCCAATAATATCAAAGGTCAATGAATATCTATCTTCGTTTTTCCCCGGTGCACTGCACTGCGTGAGTACTAGCACTCAGGTGTTAATTCAAAATGTTTCTGTTGTTTGTAAATTTACAATGAAAATTTTATCGGAAAACAGACGCAGATATTCAAAACTTTCTTTTTTACAGTGTAAATCTACTTTCGATTTCTACTTCAGTTTAATATACACAATGACTCATGTTGGTAACTATTTTGGAATCAGGTGACTCTCAAGATTGACCTGGGTCTATTTTGGAATTCCCGCAAATTGGACAGCTGCGTCCAATAGGTCATTGTCGCTATTGTCAACTCTTCACCTAGAGACATCTTACGAAACACTCTTCCATTTAATCTGCACCGATTATCTTTTTTCGAGGCGCAGCCTCGTATAATTTCGATATTGTTCCACATTTGACAAGATTCCATTGGTCACATAACGCGTATGTCAAAATTTAGCCAATAATATCAAAGGTCAATGAGCCTACAACCTTCGTGTTTTTTTCTCGTCGTACTGCGCTGTGAACACTAGCACTCTGTCTTATATTAATTCAAAATGTTTCTCGTGTTTGTAATTTCACAATACAAATGTTATCGAAAACAGACGAAGATATTCAAAACTTTCTTTTTCTCGTCGTAGATCTACTTTCGATTCTACTTTCGGTTTAATACACAAACAAACAAACAGTGCAACATGTTGATAACTATTCTGAAATCAGGTCAATTACAAGTTTGACCGCGGTCCATTTTGGAATTCCAAATTGGACAGCTCAATTTTGAGATAGGTCGTTGTCCTTACCCAGTGTCAAAATTACGGGTGTGGGTGCCTACCGACATAGCTTACTTATTCATGAAAGCTATCGTCAAATCTTCAACTAGAGACATATAACAAAACACACTTCCATTTAAATTGCGCCAATTATCATTTTTTAAAGATTTTTCTTGTTTCTTTTTCTTTCTTTCTTTCTTTTTTAAAGATTTTTCTTGTTTTCTTTAATTAGTACAACATAGGTAATGGCATGAAGTTCATGATACCATAACTTGCATAATGAAAAGCTGATGTCAGCGAAATGGAAATGTAAAAATATAACATATAGCTTACGTGTGGGGCTCTCGATGACAAAACGGCTCGGACGATATCCAAACAGGGCTCAAGTGCAGTCTGCGGCATCAAATGATTAATCCCAATTTCCTGCCAGTTCACAAATAACACTCCAGCCTAGGAAAATACAATTATTTTCATATGCAACCACTTACCTATTAAGTTCTGTTATTTTTATACCATACCCTTGCAAGGTCGTTAATCAACTTCTTTCCATCTGATCTTGTTTCCAGCTGCTCTAATTGCGCTGGCAATGTCCATCCCCGTCAATTCTTTAATATTGTCTTCCCACCTCTTCTTTTGTTTGCGACTTCTTTCTCCTTTCACTGAGCCCTGAAGGATTGTCAGAAGACATTGAGATGTGGCCAAAACCACCAAAGTGTACGCTGCTTGACTATTAGTAAGAGTTCGTCGTGTTATCAAATGGCTGCTTGGATCTTTCTGCAAACATTCTCGTTAGCTCCGTGGTCCTTATAAGATCTTCAGGAACCTTCGGTAGCGTCTCACATGAAAAGCAAGCGTTTATTTCTCTAACCCTGCCGCCAAAGACCGCGTTTTATGGACACAAAAAGGTGGACATGACAAGGAAGTGTATCACTTTCACTTTTGAACAAAAAGAATAGTTGTTATCTCTCTCCAAATTTGCTTCAGCTTTGTAAGGGTTGCAGTGGCATGTGCAGTCTTTGACAGAACCTCAGGTCTGGAGCTCATCTAAGACAACAGCTCCAAGGCTTTGCCACAGTTTCAAACTTCTGTCCGTTTACCTTGAACTCCCTTTGGCTGCTACAACTGTTCCAAGGCTTTGCCACAGTTTCAAACTTCTGTCCGTTTACCTTGAACCCCCTTTGGCTGCTATTGTGGGTGTTTGTCATCAGTTTTGTCTTCTCTACTCTTATCTCCGTTTATGAGTGCTAAACCGATGCATTGTCAATACCGTGGGTTGCATGTCATACGAAGGCTGTCGCGAATTCTGAGAGAATGTTAACTGTTGACAGTTGATATAAATTGCTACCAAAAATAAAGAATAACATTTATTAAAATCAGTCGTATTGTTTCATTGTGTCAAGTTTTATACCTTACACAAACTAAGGTTTACTGTAATTTGACCGTAATCAAACTGAAAAAGCTCCCAGTTTTACAATTAGCATTATTACTTGTATTCGGATTAAGTTGGAATGTCCAATAGTCAACGGTGACTACTGGTCGCCTCGATTGCCTAATGGAAATACGAACGCACGCATAGCAAGTCTCTGGCCAGGTCTACTGACCTTTATTAACGGGCACCTGTCTGGACGAAAATCGGTAAAGTACTCATGCCTTTTTGATGAATAGTCGAAACTACTGCCCCGATGTGCCTTCGACAGCTCTATCTGCTAGTGCCCTGGCCTATATAAGCAACAATAGGTGTTTCCACACCATTTAAGACGAACTAACTTCTGGTGCTGAGCAGGTTGGCCTGAGGTTTGAATAGTCGCACAGTTTTACCTACCTTTCCTTAGATTTGTTTTAAAAAATAAAAGATTTAAAACGTAGGGGTGTTCTATTGAATCTCTCGGCATGTTTATATTTTTGTTACAGGAACATTATTGAAAATAATGTTTAGGGGAGAGTCGGGTAACTTCGGACAGGCGGGTAAATTCGGACATACAAATGCAAACAGTGAAAATCCAGATGAGACGGCTCATTATGAGCCGTCTCATCAGGATTTTCTCTGTTGGGCCAGTTAATTTTTGTTTTAGTTCCAAACAACTGACATGTCAGTGTCCGAATTTACCCGCCTGTCCGAAGTTACCCGACTCTACCCTAAGCACTTCCGAATTCCCACTCCAGTCCCTCCGATCTACCATTATTACGTTTGAAAATTACTCCGATATTTCCGCTCACAATTTTGCGATAGGACGTTATTTATTTATTTATTTATTTATTTTTATTTATTTTTTTCATAAACGGGGCCTAATTCTTACGTGTGAGGGCTCAGGGTACATAAAACCTGCGGAAGAAAGATTTAAATGTCATGTTGTTGAGAAAATCGAATATTTATCTAATATTTACCTGTTTATTCGAAGTTTGATGACAACGCGAGATTAAATCTGTGTTTAATAGTGACAGTTGTCTTGGAGCAGTTGTCTTAGGGTTTGAAGGGTACAGTTAAAAAGTTTGTTTGCAACAAACTGTTTCCTTATTATAGTGCCCAATGACCTAATGCACCAATAGTTTCTGATGGTGCCTTTACAGTGTCATTTTCCTCGAATCTCCGATAAGATAGATAAGATTTATTTAAAGTCGGCAAGTTACATAACGATACAACATAACCTCTTTGTGAGCTTTTTAACCGACTGCTAAAACATGAGTATATGATCAACAAATGTTAAAGAGCTGTAAGAATGAATAATCAGTTAGTAAGATGAAATTATTGCATCTGGCCAGGCTGTCCGCATGTTATCAGAACCAAGTGTCTGCGCGCCATGCAAACAGCCCCGTCAGTCTCAACAACTTGGATAAAATATATAATTAATCATAATCACTAGCCCTGGAAGGAAAGAGAAAGCCCACGATATTAGCACATTAAACATGTATAAGCACATAAGATAGTAAAGTAGCTTACATACTAGTCTGCTTAGCAAGAGTAAGATCATTTAGTTAGTCACTGTCTGTCTTTCGTGGGGGTAAGATAAGGCACATTGACTTGACGGTGGAGTGGAGCTTTCTTTTTAGCTATTGAGCTGCCACCTGCGAAGCCCCACCGTCCAGTACAATGTCTTGTGACTCTGAATTCATATGATCTTATTCGCTTTAATATACAGATTTAGTGAATAATACTGTTTCATCAGGTATTTTCTCCAATAGTCTTAAATTAGGCCAAGTTGCTCCAATTTCAAAAAAAAAAAAAAAATGAAAAACCGACCAAATGGAAAAATCAAATCACACACCTGTCAGTATATTTCCTGTTCCCTCCAAAATACTTGAAGAGGTTCTGTCAGAGCAGCTTTCCGATTTCCCTGTATCGGGTTTCCCTGGGTGTTAATGCAGCATCCAAATTATGGTAGCTTTCTGTCATCTGATTTGTCAAATCTTGAAATTTTGTTTGTTATCTGGCCAATGATTGGTCTGTATAACCATCATACCTACCACAATATACATAGGGTAAAATCTATTTATAGTTCTCCATTTAAGCTGCTGCACTGTAAACGTCCCTCTGTGTATCAGTGTATATGAACAAATTGGTGAAAAAAGTCTGATAAAAAAAATATTCTTTGTCTTTGAATGGGGCCTAGGTGTCACAAAAATATAAAAGGAATAATATTTAAAAAAAGAAAAATATCTAGCAGAGCGAGGTTTCGATCCTCGGACCTCTGGGTTATGGGCCCAGCACGCTTCCACTGCGCCACTCTGCTAGTTGTGAAACGCAGAGAATATTCAAGTGATATAAATAAGAGTGGTAGGTCTCGTTTTCTGATCGAGAGAATTCACGAGATTAGGCGAGATCGTATCATGTAAAAGAAAACAAGAAATGTTGCAGTATGTTTAGAAGCATTTCAGGCCAGTTTTCGAGGCTTTCATACCTTGCTTATTGTCATTTTAAATAGAAAACTAAGTAGTAAATCCAATACATGTGAAAACAATATGCAACAATTTTTCCTGGAGGCATATGGGCCTGTTTAGTTTTTGTCAAAATTTACCCCACCCACACATTTTTGCTACAACAACAACAACAATTTATCCAGATCTGATAACGATGTATGTGTTTACCATAACATAGTGGTCAGTTCTTATTAGATTAGTAGAAGGTATAGTTAATATGGTTGTGGCTTTGACCCCTTTCTTGCCATAAAAATCACGACAACAACAAAACTGAGTCTTCTCTGGCTGCAAAATTGGGTCTTGCAGCCAGAGCGATACTGCACTTAAAAACTCTAATTCAGCCGATCCATCGGTGGATCGGCCAAGCAAAATTCTAATTTTGGTTAGTTTTATCAATTACCTGCGCAAAAGATATACAGTGGCTAATTCCTTATTCATTTTTGTACCATTCTGCAGTGTTTGTCACATTTTATTGCATTTTGAACCATAATAATCTTTGATTGAACTTAATGAGGTAAAGAAAAATATCGCTTTTTGTTGATGACCTCGTTTTGATTTGACAGTTCTTTCGCGTGCCGGTGTATAGGTAAAAATATCCACCATCATTTCAACATCACAAATCGGGTCCGTGGAAACACCCAAACCACCCCAAACCTTTACCAAACCAGCCTCCTCGGATTCACATCACCCACTCACCCTTTCACACTTACACCAGCACTTCTCCCACCCCATTCCAAACAGTATCTAGTCTATATAGATTCAAAATAAAATGAGTACTTCAATAAGTGATTGCCCCATGATATATATGTATGGAACTTCGAGTTTAAATATAAACAAAAAATAATAATCACAGTATAATAAAGTCAATTATTTTGTACGTTTTTGTATGTCACGCAGGGTTAGAGGGGGGGGGGGGGGGGGGGGGGGGCGACCTTTTATACCCCCTCCCCAAACCAGCCACCCTGGATACATCTAGAACCCTACCCCTAGCGCAGCGGCACATTAATTTAAAGAACGAGAAAGGGAGGGGAGAAAAGAAATTATAGGCTGATTTATACTCGCCAATTGACCTGACATGTTGGTGTCTTGGTGCGGGAGGGGATGGGGTTCTAGTTTGTACCCAGGGAGGCTGGTTTGGGTGGTATGAAAGTGGTTTGGGGTGGTTTGGGGTGGCTTGGGGTGTTTCCACGGACCGTCACAAATCCGGACATTTCGCGCTTGGACAATTCGTTCTTTCGTTCAAGGAATTCTGTAAAGAAAGTCAATCCGGGTCAATGCAGCCCGGTCAACTCGTCTATTCGGTCCTATATACGTGCCACTGTGCAAGGGGTGGGGTTCTAGTTTGTATCCAGGGTGGCTGGTTTGGAGTGGTATAAATGGTCGCCCCCTCCTCCCCCGCACCCCCCCCTGCCCCACCCGAAGTTATTAAAAGAGATACGTACATACATATCATATGTAAACACTTATTAAAGTGTTCTTTTTATTTTGAATCTATATAAATACTGTTTGGGATGGGTGGGAGCGGTGTTGGTGTATGTGTGGAGGGGACAGGGTGGTGATATGAAACTGGGGATGCTGGTTTGGTAGAGGCCCTAAAGAAGAGAAATGGTGGTGGTGTTGCCGAGTCAGAGTTGGAACAGGCTGATGAATTTAACGGTCAGTTTTCGGATGTGTTTAACAAAAGTGAGCACATCCAAGTCCCCCTTCCTAATCGCTCGGCTCCTTTCATGGAGGACATTCATGTTTCGGCAGAAGGTGTAACGAAACTTCTTAAGGGCTTGAACTCATCGAAAGCTTTAGGACCTGATGAATTGCATCCCAGAGTCTTAAAAGAACTAGCATCTGAATTAGGCCCAATGTTCGCTCATCTCTTCCAACAATCTATTGACTCGGGTGAAATCCCCAAGGAATGGTCTCTTGCAAATATATGCCCACTCTTCAAAAAAGGAGATAGGTCTTTGGCTTGCAATTACCGACTGGTTTCTCTAACTTGTGTACCATGCAAGTTACTCGAACACATTGTCTGCTCTAATATTATGGCACATTTGGATGAACATAAACTTTTGTAAGACAGACAACATGCTTTCCGTAAGAAACATAGCTGTGTGTGTGTGAAACTCAATTGATCACGGTTATAAATGACTGGGCTAAAATCTTGGATAAGGGCGGTCAGGTTGACACTTTTATCTTGGACTTCGAGAAAGCTTTTGACACCCCCCTCATGAATTACTTAAATGTAAGCTATACGGCTATGGTATTGGTGGGAAGACTCTGAAATGGATAGCTTCTTTTCTCTGTTACAGGCAGCAGCGTGTGGTGGTAAATGGAGTTAAGTCGGATTGGGCCCCGGTTTTGTCAGGTGTCCCCCAGGGCACTGTGCTTGGACCATTGTTCTTCTCATTATACATTAACGATATAACAGAAAATATTGACTCAGAATTAAGACTTTTTGCTGACGACTGTGTTTGCTATCGTGAAATCAGAGATATTGAAGACACTGTGAAACTTCAGGAGAATATAGATCATTTAGGTTTTTGGGCAAGGAGTTGGGGCATGAGATTTTAACCTGTTAAATGCAATATAATGCAAATTACAAGGAAACGGATCAAGAAGATCAATGCTTCCTATACCTTAGAGGGAACGGTCCTCAGTAATGTAGAAACTATCAAGTATCTTGGCATAACCATTGCCAATGATTTGAAATGGAACACACATGTCAGTAATATTTGCACAAAGGCTAATAGGACCCTCGGCTTCCTCAGACGTAACTTGGCAGCATGTCCACAAGATGTTAAGGAGTCAGCATACAAGGGACTGGTGCGTCCAGTCCTGGAGTATGGCAGTTCAGTTTGGGACCCTCAAAGTATACTTCTTCAAGATGAACTTGAGAAGGTGCAGAAAAGGGCAGCTAGATTTGTAACGGGAAATTACACATATGAAACTGGGAGTATGACTGGCATTCTGGAGAAACTTAAGTGGGAATCCCTAAAAAAGAGAAGGAAAGATAGTAGACTTATAATGCTTTACAAAGGTCTGAGGGGTGCAGCCAGTATACCCATAAATAACATTGTTCCCCCAAATAGGCGTACCAGGAATCATCATTCCCGGACATTTCAAACCCCATTGGCTGGGACTGACATTTACAAGTCCAGTTTCTTCCCCCAGACTATTAGAGATTGGAATTCCCTGGAAGATTCACTTATTTCTGCTGCTGAGTGTGCAGAGGATTCAGTTACTAAGTTTACTTCTCTTATAAGGGCTAGGGACTAGCTTCCCTGATTCACAGGTCCTGGTGAATGATTGTCTTTGGACGTATCACCAGTAAACAATTCTGATTCTGATTCTGATTCTGGGGTGTTTTGGGGTGTTTCCACGGACCCCCTACGAAACGGATAAAGTGACCGATAGTATTTTTTCTTATAAACACCGGACTGACCTCACGCGATCTGTCAACAAAAACAATAATGGCGGAGATATGTTACAAATCTCGACTCGCTCTAAAAAAAATTGTTATTTATCTGCTTTTAGACGGGGTATCACATTGAATTACTGTGCCGAGTCATCAAAAGGTATTTTTTGATAGGATTGCAAAGTTTACATATAACTGCAACATAATACGCAATAGAAATTCAACCAGAAACCAAGGGCATCTGTGGGATATACAATATTAGAGTTTTCACCACTTTTGTTCCTCTGACGTAATAAGCCGCCAATCAAAATTATAAATAGGCTTTTTCAGTCAGAGAAGGCTCGGATTAGACAACAACATGATCAGGTCTAGGAAATAAACGAAACGGCAAATTTTCTTCAGACTGACAAATTATTTGTCATTTCGTAAATACTGCCTTTGTCAATTTCCTGGACCTGATTGTCACAAGGCCTCAAACTGCTAAAGTAAAGCACACACACTAATGACCACCATCCCCGCCCCTCTTTGGTTTGCTAAGAAAAATCTCAGCTATAGTAACAGGTCACATTTTCCTCCTACAGCTTGAGATTTTTCTTATCATAATGTGCACTTATAGGGACATGTGCACTAATCATGTTGAATACGGTAGTAAAGATCCAGAGGAAGTGGCTGCAAAATTTCAGAAAATGGTATATCTAGCTATATTATATTCAAAGATTAAAATCTTTGAATTCTCGATACAGTAAAGCCTTGATGAACCACTTATCTTTGAATTCTCCATACAGTAGCCTGGATGAACCATTTTTTGAAATTTTGCAGACATAGATTTTGTTGTTTGCCTTTTTTTTGATGATGTAAAGGTTAATCTGGGGTTCTGTCTCTATAATACTGACGCTAAGTTGTATCTTTACAGACAACCAGAAATGGATGAATTTACATGTACATGATTCTGTCTGCTAAGGTTACTTGAGGTATTAAAGATGGCAAGCGTTGACTACAGCCAAAGGACGGAAGATCATCAGAGTTTTCTGGTACTGATCAAACAAACTGGTAGCAAAATGTTAAGAAAACACTTTAATCAGTGCTGGGATCGCATCTGTCAGCTGGAGTGTATAGCAATTCCTGGACAGGCTAGAGATATGTGGGTCAGATACAAGGGACACTACTCTAAGGAAAACAATGAATTTGGTGATTTTCAAGCTCATCGTAAAGCGTTAGGTTTGCTGTGTGTGGGAAGATGTTCAACTGAAAGAGAGTTTGATGAACTGTATCAGTGTTACAGAGATGAGAAAGATATGTATTCATCGACAATGATAAATTCAAGCTTGATAGTGTTTGGAATGAATATTGACGGAAGTCCTTTGACAGAAGAACAGAGAAATAAAATTAGAGACATCTCCCCACCCCCAATAACTCTAAAAATAGATGACAACCTTGGTGAGGTGAATGATAAACTTATTGATGAAAAAGTAGAACTGAATGGTTCTAGCAATATAAAGTTATCAACAGAACATGTTGATCCTCTGAGAAGTAACTCTGTAAAACCTGAACATAAAAACATTGATAAAAATTCTCTGAATGTGATAGACTCATCAAAAACATCAGTTCAAAGAACTCATAGTAATAGTATAACTAACGAGGGAGCTGCTTCAGAAGTTCTTTTCTACCCAAGTATAGATAACTGTGATGATTTAGAAGAAAAACTACGTGAATTTCTGATGTCTATATTCTTTGTTCTCGAAAAAAAGAGACTAGATAGATCGTTTGAAAGGGCAGATAAGATGCAATTTCTTCATGCTCCTTTTGAGAAAAAGGACCTTGTGGGCGTTGATATGGACACAAAGTAAGCTTGAAATAAGACTAGGGCCCTGTTGTTCAAAGCATGGTTAGCTTAAACAGGGCTGGAAAAATTCTTAAATTGTCACTCATACTGAGCCACAAGATGTATTGTGAAATTAAAAAGTTACCTTGGCAGTACTGAGAATTTCTACTCGTCCTGTAGCTTGAGGCACTCGCCATGGCGAGTGGACGAGTGGATTTTTCCAGCCCTGCTTAATGAATTCATTAGTCAAGGACTGGTTAAGTCTGACAGTACTCACAAAATCAATTGCAGTAATATTTTTTGCTGAAAAATTGTGAGGAGCTTTTGCATTGCAAAAGCTCCTTACATTTTCAGCAAAATATGGCAGAGTTTTTGCCTACACTATGGTTGAAAATTTAACTTCTTGTTAACTAATGACGTCATTAGTTTCGAACAACTTGGCCCAGATGACAGTTTTGATAATCCATCATAAAGATATGTATTGTAAACCCTCAGTGGAACAGCCTCTGAGCCAGTTCTAATGAGGGGTAGCAACATGCTCTTAGTCTAGTTATTTGGTTATAGAACAGGTGTAATTGTGCTATAGAACAGGTGCCCAAAAGCTAGTAGCAAAATAAGTGCAGGGATCCTTTTCGGGCAAGATTTTGAGAGATTTGCTCTGCCTTTCTCCAAAAATCTCACTGAAATCTGTTCAGTGGGAGAATAAATCTCATTGCAAAAATGCAATCTAAATTGGATAGTACCAAAAATTCTCACTTCTCATGAAAATGGAGAAATCAGAGATTTTCTCTTATAAAATTTTGAGCCAGAATTATCCCTGTAAATGTTGTGCATTTTTATGAAGAATGAGATACACTTTCATGGGATAACATCAGTCAACTCTGAATATTACAAAAACAATTAAGGGTAAATTTTTAGCTTTTGTTAACTCTCTGCATTTAACGTACATTGTAATAAGCACTTCAGGACATTTAACAGTGATGTATCCACATTTTTGTATTAATACAGAGCTCTAAATAAGAGGGAGTATTTGATGATAATTAAGGATAATTTTTCTTATTTCTCATCGAAACCATATGTTACGACCACTCATCTGAACCGTCTCGTCGAGACGGTTCAGATGAGGGGTCACAACATATGTTATTATGTAGAATTAACAAAAATTATCCCTAATTATCACCAAATACTCCCTCTGATCTAGAGCTCTGTTAATATATGTTTGATTTTCGAGATCATGACAATTACAAACTTTTTATTTTTGAGCAAGACCAGTTTAAAATGTTTCGGATTTTTTCAAGTTCTTAGGTCTGTAAAACATAAGCTAATCTTCACTTTATTGATGATTTCTTTACTTTGAAGGTCATTCAAGAAGAAGTGTCAAGGTCGTTTGAGGAAGCACTTGGCTGACCTTTGCCTCCAGGCTGGTCTTCCTGGTGAGGCCATGCTGCACTACTCAACTGCTTTAGATATATTGAAGCCTGTCAACGACTCTCTCTGGATAGGTGGTATGTAATGCAAGAACGTGAGCTCTGACAAATGAAAATCAGCAAAATGGCATGTGCACCATGCGAAGACTCAGATCAGCCTGGGCAGCTGCCCAGTCTGATCAGGGTCTTTCCTGTGTGCTTAAAGAGTAGCTAGCCTAAGGGTCCAAGCTGCCTTCAGACCAATAGGGAAGACTCTGATCAGACTGGGCAGATAGCTGCTTCTTGGTTGGTTTTGTTGTGTCGCAGCTCATGTTATAAATATTGAGGCAGCCCAGGAATAATAAATTTGAACAGTCAGAAGGTGAATGAGTTTATCTGCATGTTTTTCTGTGTCTTTTAAAAAGGGAAACAATTTTTGTGACACCCTGTATGTTTCTCTGAACAAAGAAACCCTTTGAAAATGGGTCAACTGTAAAGGAAAGAATTTGCTCCCAGAGGAGCAAATTCTTTCTTTTGAGAGTTGAGCCCTATTGAAGAACAATCTGATCAGGGATTTCACTGTTTGCAATTGTCAGTTTTGTATCTGAAACAGTCACTCAAAACAGTGCATGTTGATGGTCAGAACTTAGGCTAAAATCTGCAAGTTAAATGTTGTCTGGTTGTTTGCTTGGTCCCAGTTTGAAAAGGTTTTGTTCTTCAGTGGGCACCAGGGTTTTTTCTACAGTCTTCATTCAGCAACACTATCATATTACACAGTCAATGCAAACATAGTATTTACAATTATATAAATTGTAAACAAACAAATGCAAAAATTAACAAAATAAATACATATATATATTTCAGAATTTTCTCATTTGAATTCCTCTCTGATGACATATGTTTATGATTATAGATATAAATGCTTTTCCAAATTCTAGGAATATCCGCTTCATCGTAGAATAAACCCCTAAGTCTGCTGGGACCTATAGTTCTAAAATAGCCTTTTGTAATATCCAGTGAAGTTGAGGGTTTTGTAATCAGTATTATTTTGTTTCCAGCTTGTTACGAAGGTTTGTGTGCTGCATCTGTGATATCTACTTACGTTCGAACGCCTAGCAACCCTCTGCCAATGAGAAGAAATGCATCTTTCTCCCTGAAGAGAGGAAAATCAGCCATACAAGACTCGACCCTAGGACATGTAGGAGCCAGATCTGGTATGTACAGGCAGACCTCTTTGTAAGGCTGTACAGTGGCAAAATTTGTCATACCATAAAAATTCAAATAAATTGTGGCACCAAAATTATTCACCGTAACTACCACAAAAATTGAACAGTTTGATTTTAAAATGTAATAGATATTTTAAGCTGCGGAAGTGTTTTGCAGAGAATAAATGGGCTTGCAATCAGACAGGTATTGTCAGGGTCACTGATGAGTCCTTATTAGCCGAAACTACATACATGTAGTATGGCCCATGTTACTTCTTCTGAATGTGTTGTCTGCTCTTGAAGGAACTCTTAAGATTTTAATTTAATTGCAATCGGTACCTCGTTTCAACTTCATAAAATTATGGTAGTTTCTGAAAATCAGTGTTTGAACTACCAAGGTTTGACTATGGAGAAATCAAAGACTTGAGGGCACACAGTGTAGGTCTAAACGAAGGGCTCATTATGAGCGACCTCATCTGGATCAACGCTGTCTGCAAATTCAACAATTTCAGTTTTTAGTGCTCTAAGTGAAAGTTATTGCATTAATATTTGACTTTATATTTCAGTAATGACAATGCATAGTTATACAAATGGCCTGCAAGATCTCCCAGAGACTGTTAGTAAAACCTGCCTTAATCCAGATGATATCATTGAAAAGTACAAAGAAGCTCTCTTGTATTATAGTAAGGTAAGAAATTAGGGGCTAGGCAGAATCCTGGATGAAGGGTTTATGTTAACTCTCAGTGGCAATGTTAACAGAGCCCCAGTAGCTCCATGGCTTAACCCATTCCATTCGAGATACTCCTTTAGGGGTATCTGGGCAAACAGTTTGGATCCAGATCAGGCCCCACAAATGTGGGGCATGATCTGAGATCCAAACTGTTTGCTGCCTAGACATCATTTCTACAAGAGTTAGTAAGACCAATATTGTCAAAATATTCCTCATTATACCCCCGGTATACGAAGTATATAGGGGGTATATAGTTTTTGGTCTTTCCGTTAATATGTTTGTGTGTGTGTGTGTGTGTGTGTGTGTTAACATTTCTTCTGTCACAGATTTCTCAGGAACCACTAAAGCGAGGACTTTGAAATTTGGTACAAACGTTGGGTAGGACTAGTTGTACCGTGTAATAGAGAATCAGCCTTCTCCTGCTTATCAGTCCCTTTGTTTATCCATTTTTTCTTTCTCTCCAATTAATTTTTTTGTCACAGATTTCTCAGGAACCGCTATAGCATTATACCCCCGGTATACGAAGTATATAGGGGGTATATAGTTTTTGGTCTTTCCGTTAATATGTTTGTGTGTGTGTGTGTGTGTGTGTGTTAACATTTTTTCTGTCACAGATTTCTCAGGAACCACTAAAGCGAGGACTTTGAAATTTGGTACAAACGTTGGGTAGGACTAGTTGTACCGTGTAATAGAGAATCAGCCTTCTCCTGCTTATCAGTCCCTTTGTTTATCCATTTTTTCTTTCTCTCCAATTAATTTTTTTGTCACAGATTTCTCAGGAACCGCTATAGCTAGGACTTTGAAATGTGGTACAAACGTTGGGTATGACTAGTTGTACCCTGTAAGAGAGAATCAGCCTTCTCCTGCTTATCAGTCCCTTTGTTTGTCCATTTTTTCTTTCTCTCCAATTAAATTTCAGTCACAGATTTCTCAGGAATCACTAAAGCTAGGACTTTGAAATTTGATACAAACGTTGGGTATGACTAGTTATACCCTGTAAGAGAGAATCAGCCTTCTCCTGCTTATCAGTCCCTTTGTTTGTCCATTTTTTCTTTCTCTCCAATTAAATTTCTGTCACAGATTTCTCAGGAACCACTAAAGCTAGGACTTTGAAATTTGATACAAACTTTGGGTATGACTAGTTGTACCGTGTAAGAGAGAATCAGCCTTCTCCTGCTTATCAGTCCCTTTGTTTATCCATTTTTTCTTTCTCTCCAATCAATTTTTTGTCCCAGATTTCTCAGGAACAGCTATATAGTTTAATATGTTTGTGTGTGTGTGTGTGTATGTTAACATTTTTTCTGTCACAGATTTCTCAGGAACCACTAAAGCGAGGACTTTGAAATTTGGTACAAACGTTGAGTAGGACTAGTTGTACAGTGTAATAGAGAATCAGCCTTCTCCTGCTTATCAGTCCCTTTGTTTATCCATTTTTTCTTTCTCTCCAATTAATTTTTTTGTCACAGATTTCTCAGGAACCGCTATAGCTAGGACTTTGAAATGTGGTACAAACGTTGGGTATGACTAGTTGTACCCTGTAAGAGAGAATCAGCCTTCTCCTGCTTATCAGTCCCTTTGTTTGTCCATTTTTTCTTTCTCTCCAATTAAATTTCAGTCACAGATTTCTCAGGAATCACTAAAGCTAGGACTTTGAAATTTGATACAAACGTTGGGTATGACTAGTTATACCTTGTAAGAGAGAATCAGCCTTCTCCTGCTTATCAGTCCCTTTGTTTGTCCATTTTTTCTTTCTCTCCAATTAAATTTCTGTCACAGATTTCTCAGGAACCACTAAAGCTAGGACTTTGAAATTTGATACAAACGTTGGGTATGACTAGTTGTACCGTGTAAGAGAGAATCAGCCTTCTCCTGCTTATCAGTCCCTTTGTTTATCCATTTTTTCTTTCTCTCCAATCAATTTTTTGTCCCAGATTTCTCAGGAACAGCTATATCTAGGACTTTGAAATTTGGTATAAACGTTGTGTATGACTAGTTGTACTGTGTAAGAGGGAATCAGCCTTCTGCTTATCAGTTCCTCTGTTTGTCCATTTTTTCTTTCTCTCCAATTAAATTTTTGTCACAGATTTCTCAGGAACCTCTTCAGCCAGGACTTTCAAATGTGGTATAAACCTTGGGTATGACTAGTTGTACTGTGTAAGAGAGAATCAGCCTTCTGCTTATCAGTCCCTTTGTTTGTCCATTTTTTCTTTCTCTCCAATTAATTTTTGTCACAGATTTCTCAGGAACCACTGAAGCTAGGACTTTGAAATTTGGTACAAACGTTGGGTATGACTAGTTGTACCATGTAAGAGAGAATCAGCCTCTTCCTGCTTATCAGTCCATTTGTTTGTCCATTTTTTCTTTCTCTCTAATTAAATTTTTGTCACAGATTTCTCAGGAACTACTACAGCTAGGACTTTGAAATTCGGTACAAATATTGGGTGTGACTAGTTATACTGTGTAAGAGAGAATCAGCCTCTTCCGCTTATCATTCTCTTTGTTTGTCCATTTTTTCTTTCTCTCCAATTAAATTGTCACAGATTTCTCAGGAATTGCTTCAGCTAGGATTTTGATATTTTGTACAAACATTGGGTATGACTAGTTTTATCATGTAAGAGAGAATCAGCCTCTTCCTGCTTATCATTCTCTTTGTTTGTCCATTTTTTCTTTCTCTCCAATAAAATTTCTGTCAAAGATTTCTTAGGAACCACTTGAGCTAGGATTTTGAAATTTGGTTCAAAGGTTGTGTATGACAAGTTGTACTGTGTAAGAGAGAATCAGCCTCCTCCTGCTTTTCATTCCTTTTGTTTGTCCATTTTTTCTTTCTCTCCAATTACAGGGTGGCCACAAATCTGGAAAATAGGGAAAATGATGAAAAAAAATTCCCTGCAGGGGAAAATCAGGGAATTTGAAAATTTTATGAAAATCAGGGAAAAATCAGGGAATTTTAGAAATTCTATTATAACATGAAATTTTTAAGCAGGTATTATGGTTACTGGTGGTTTCTTTCTGCAATAAAATAAGTGTAAGTCTCCTTCTGACAACTGTATAATATACATGTACAATTTAATTAGTTTAAGGGGTATAGTGCGAAGTATTGAATAAGCATTTTCCTTCCATAGGTTTAGAACTTTGAAATTAGCATTTATCTGAAAGCAATGATTTGTAAAAATCTTAATACAATAAAAGAGATTTTTCTGTAGTGGAGAATTGAAAGATAGTGGAGAATTGAAAAACAATCTAAACTGAAATATGAATGTCCCGTTTGTGTGGTTACAGTCATGTGTTTTACATAATTCAGTATTGCATGCTACTCTGAATTAGCATTGTTGGCTTACTTACTTATTTTCTTGAAATTATAAAGCTATTTTGAGCTAACAAAAAGTAGTTTTAGGGAAAAAAACACTGAAAGTATTCTATGAGTAGCAAGTTTTCAGCTACATTGATATGCATGTGTTAATTACCTTTATGGTTCAAATAAAGTATAAAATATTGTGTATGGTAGACTGTCAAATAGCCAAATGTTGACATCAAATGATCCTTGATGCTAAGTTACTGACACTGTAATTTGATGAAAAATTGAAGTATAATTCTATAAAGTGTTAAGTATTGTTTGTGCCTCTAAGCTCAGTTCTAAGTAATCTATACAGCAGAAATGTGTAAGTTATAGAACATTTTACACCACTGGTTTAATGTTGTGTAAGGAGACATTTTGTATTGTCTGAAATCCTAGGGTCATCTTGTTAAAAGTTTAATAGGTTTCAAATGGTCTTTTTATTGTCTTCAGGACTCAGCTTAGGGCTCCAGAAAGGGAGAAGCTTACTGAATGTCTCTGAGAAATTTGGACCAAACTTTTTGTCTTCCCTTCTTTTCTATACATATTAGCTTGTAAATTCTTTGAACTGAAACTCGGAAGGAGGAGCATTTCTTTTTTGGCTCAATTACCCTCAGGCTGAGCCTTGGTCTGTGTTTGCACAACACTGCTGTTAGCTTGGAAATGGCAAAAATGTTAAGACAGTGAACCATGTACCAAAAATAAATAAATAAATGAATAATATAAAAATAAAATAAGACAAAATAAATGATTAAAAAACATTAAAACAGTAATGTATGTAACATTCATTTGGAGGTGAAGGTATGGCTCTGAGGGAAGGTTAGAGGCCATATAAATATTTGACCAATTGATTTTTGTTACCATGTAAGTAAATTGAAAATTAATTACATTATGAAGGCATTATATATCATAGTTTGAGGGGGGGGGGGGGGGGTTTATAAAAAATGGAGATACTTTCTGTCATAATGACTTCAGAATGAAGGCTTTTGTGACAGTATCAGGAAATTTTATCAGGGAAAATCAAGCTAGATCAGGGAAAAATCAGGGAAAATTCAGGGAATTTGATTTCCAAAATTTTGTGGCCACCCTGAATTAACTTTTTGTCACAGATTTCTCTGTTCCCATGAGAGCCACAGTCTTCAAATTTTGTATACATCTTGAGAATGGCCATATATATTGGTGGGAAGAAACTCGAGATGCTAAGATTTGATTTGGCCTTCTTTTTCTTTTTAGCTCACCTGAGCCGAAGGCTCACAGGTGAGCTTATAGTATAGGCAGGCATCCGTTGTCCGTCGTACGTCGTACGTCAACATTTTCAAACGACATCTCCTCTGAAACTACAAGGCCCATTGTAACCAAATTTCATATATAGCATCTATAGGCAGGGGGAACCAATAATACTGTTTTTTAGCCAAATTGCTTAAGAACTTTGGTTGCTATGGCAACTTAAAGTTTCCATTGACTTGTATGGGAAAAATTGAAAATTTGCATTTATTGCTATGTCACTGCAGATATTTTGACAAAACTTTTACAGAAATGTTCCATGAGTAGTCCTCTATCAACCACATGAAATTCATGTCAATTGCACAATCTGGCTGGTTGCCATGGCAACCGAATGATTAAAAATAGAAAAAATATTCAAAAATCATCTCCTCAGAAACTATGCAACCAATAAAGCCCAAACTTCACAGAAAGGATCTTAGTACTGGCTTCTATAAAAGTACTGTTTTTCTTGGCAATTGCTCTAGCAGTTTGGTTGCTATGGGAACTTAAAGTTGCCATTGACTTTTAATGGCAAAATAGAAAATTCGCATTTATTGCTATGCCTGTGCAGATATTTTGACAAAACTTCCATAGAAATGTACCTTGAGTAGTCTTTAACCAGCCTTGTTAAATTTATGCAAATTGTGCAATTTGGCTGGTTGCCATTGCAACCGAATAGTTAAAAATAGAAAAATATTAAAAAAATCATCTCCGCAGAAACTGTGTTGCCAATAAAGCTCAAACTTTACAGAAAGAACCTTAGTACTAGCCTCTATAGAATTACTGTTTTTCATGGCAATTACTCCAGCAGTTTGGTTGCTATGGCAACTAAGAGTTTCCATTGACTTATTATGGGGAAAATGGAAATTGGCAATTTCTGCTGTCTGACTGCATTTATTTAGATTTTCTCTTTACAGAAATGTTTCTTGAATATTCCTCTTTGTTTCATATTAATTTTCTCCAAATCGCTGAATTTGATTGGTTGCCATGGCAAAATATAGGGTAAATTTTAGGAAAAAAAAGAAAAAATGAAAAAATCTGCTCTGAAGCCATATGGGGGATGAAGCTGATATTGTGTAAACATGTTGATGACAGAAGCCTTCTACATGAATTTTGTTTTTTCTTCCAACCCCATAAGAACTTTGGTTGCTATGGCAACTTGTAGTTTCCATTGACTTATAATGAGAAAAGTGAAGCCATGAGGAGGATGAAGCTGATACTTTGCATACATATTAATAACATTAGCCTCTGCCTAAAGTATGTTTCATATTATCATTGCCCATGTGAACTGGTTGCTATGGCAACTTTAAGTTTCCATAGACTTACAATGGGGAAAGTGGGCATTTGGTATTTATTTCTGTGTTACTGCAGATATTTTTACAAAAGCTTTACAGAAATGTTCCTAGATTAGTCCTCTATCAGCCATATGAATTTTGCCCAAAGATCTGATTTTGATTGGTTGCCATTGCAACTGAAAGGCCAAATTTTAATTTTTTTTTCATTTTTGTTTTTTCTTTTTTTTTTGGCAAAGATCTTCTCAGAAGCCATTAAGGGGGGGATAAAGCTTATTTTTGCATAAATGTTTGTGATATTATCCTCTGCATAAATGGTGTGTTTTATTGCTGTTGTGCATGTTGTTATGTTGCTGTGGCAACTTAGTTTTTCCAACATAACCTCAGTGCTCAGGTGAGCGATATAGGGCCATTGGCCCTCTGGTTTCTTTTTCCCATCTCTCACTCCAATGCAATAAATGGGAAAATTTATGGAAAAAAATTCTCAGATTGCTATGTTATTAGGTTTACCTAGCTTTAAACTGATTAGTTGACATCATTGGGATGCTGCTGCTGACTTTAGGTCGTCAAGGTCGCAGACATAGAAGTTTATGTAAACTTACATTGAAATTTTGTGTTAAATTTGTATATTTTTTTGATAACATAATTTGCATTTATTTTAATGGAACCTTTTGGTGTTTGTTTATAGGCCTTTCACTGGATTTGTAATAGATTGTCCATCTGTCTGCCTGTTAGTTAACATTTGCTTGTATTAAATGTGTTTTTATTTTGCGGTGGTGCTGGCCGGGGGTATACGTGAGCCCCTGCTCACATGCTCTAGTTTTTGATGCAGACGACAATTTCAGCAGACGACAAAAAATACTCAGAATGCAATGGGTTAAGTGCTGACCTGCTAAGGTAGCAGTCCGGATCCGTACAGTCAGAATAGTTCATGGTCCACTTGCGGAAAAAAATTAACGTAAAAAAAAATAATAACAATATAAAAATAACAGAAAAAAAAAATTGTGTCACAAAAACAACAACAGGAGTTTAACAGGAAGAAGGAACTGGTTTGGGAGATAGTCTAAATTTCACAGATAACTAGAAATGTGATGTAAATATGAAAGAGTATGAAATGTATAAATATGGAATTCATATAGCAACATTAGGTATTGGGACAGGCATGCTTGAATAAGCACTATAGACATAGATTAGGCAGCTTCTGTCATGGTGCAGTTTAATCATGGTCGTTGATTGGTATATCCCCATGTGTTTCCCTCATTTTAACAATGGGAACAACATTTTTAGCTCACCAGAGCCGAAGGCTCCGGGGGAGCTTATAGGATGGGCAGTGGTCCGTCGTCGTCGTCGTATGTCGTCGTCTGTCGTCCGTCAACACTTTTAAACGACATCTCCTCTGGAACTACAAGGCCGATTGGGCCGAAATTTCATCTGTGGCATCCTTTGGCTGGGGGATTGAAAGTTTGTGTTTTTTATGAAAATTGACCCTTTAGTTTGGTTGCTATGGCAACTTAGAGTTCCCATTGACTTATAATGGGGAAAATTGAAAAATGGCATTTTCTGCCAGGCCATTGCAGATATGTTAATAAAACTTTTATAGAAATGTTCCTTTAGGTGTCTTCTATCAGCTATATGTTTTATTGGCCCACTGCTCCTTCTATTGGTTGCCATGGAAACCGAAATGCAAAAAAATGGAAAAAAATACATAAAAAATTATCTCCTCTGAAGCCATTGGACCGATAAGGCACAGGTTTCATCTGTGGCATCTTTGGGCTTGGGGATTGAAAGTTTGTGTTTTTTAAGATCATCAGCCCTTTAGTTTGGTTGCTATGGCAACTTAGAGTTCCCATTGACTTATAATGGGGAAAATTGAAAAATGGCATTTTCTGCCAGGCCATTGCAGATATATTAATAAAACTCTTATAGAAATGTTCCTTTAGATGTCTTCTATCAGCTATATGTTTTTTTTGGCCCACTGCTCCTTCTATTGGTTTCCATGGAAACCAAAATGCAAAAAAAAATGGAAAAAAAATACTTAAAAAATTATCTCCTCTGAAGCTATTGGGCTGATAAGGCCCAGGTTTCATCTGTGGCATCTTTGGGCTTGGGGATTGAAAGTTTGTGTTTTTTAAGATCATCAGCCCTTTAGTTTGGTTGCTATGGCAACTTAGAGTTCCCATTGACTTATAATGGGGAAAATTGAAAAATGGCATTTTCTGCCAGGCCATTGTAAATATGTTAATAAAACTTTTATAGAAATGTTCCTTTAGATGTCTTCTATCAGCTATATGTTTTTTTGGCCCACTGCTCCTTCTATTGGTTGCCATGGAAACCGAAATGCAAAAAAATGGAAAAAAATACTTAAAAAATTATCTCCTCTGAAGCCATTGGGCCGATAAGGTCCAGGTTTCATCTGTGGCATCTTTGGGCTTGGGGATTGAAAGTTTGTGTTTTTTTAAGATCATCAGCCCTTTAGTTTGGTTGCTATGGCAACTTAGAGTTCCCATTGACTTATAATGGGGAAAATTGAAAAATGACATTTTCTGCCAAGCCATTATAGATATGTTGATAAAGCTTTTATAGAATGTTTCTTAAGATGCCTTCTATCAGCTATATGTTTTTTGGCCCACTGCTCCTTTTATTGGTTGCCATGGAAACCGAAATGTAAAAAAAATGGAACCAAAAATACTTAAAAGATTATCTCCTCTGAAGCCACTGGGCCTATAAGGCCGAGTTTTCATCCTTGGGCTGGGGGATTGAAAGTTTGTGTTTTTATGAAAATCGGGCTTTTAGTTTGGTTGCTATGGCAACTTAGAGTTGCATTGACTTGTAGTGGGGAAAATTGAAAAATGGCATTTACTGCCAAGCCATTGCAGATATGTTCACAAACTTTTATAGATTGTTCCTTGAGAAGTCTCTTATTAGCTATGTTTGTGTTTTTTTGCCCACTGCTCCTTTTATTGGTTGCCATGGAAACCAAAATGCAAAAAAAATGAAAAAAAAAAAAAAAAACTTACAAAATTACCTTCTCAGATGCCATTTGGCCGATAAGGCCCTGATTTCATCTGAAGTATCCTTAGGCTGGGGGATTGAAAATTTATTTTTATATAAAATCGGCTCTTTAGTTTGGTTGCTATGGCAATTAGTGTTGCATTGACATGTAATGGGGAAAATTAAAAACTGACATTTACTGCATATATATGGAAAATAGTTATATATTTTGTTATCAACTCAACAGACTGTCAGACTGAGACTTTGTAGTTGTATATTTTGTATTAACATGTAGTACTAATGTGACAGCAATCTGAGCCTATACATTTTGAGCTAGAGATCTGGTGAGCTTTGTGGCCCGTGGGCCTCTTGTTGACTTCCTGTTTGCTTCCCTGGATGAAGTTGCTTGCCAAAATTGGGTCTACTAAGAATTAAGTTTACTAAGAACTTTGCTTCTTGAGTGGACACCATTGAGAAGGAAGACAAAAATGAAAATGGCAGAGTTGCTTCCATTGGATTGGCATCCATTTACCTTAAATCAACTTCAACATATTTTTGGCTACATTAACTGGGTAAAGTGTCTCAATGGTTTATGATAATTACCGGTACATGAAGCCGAGCAAATTTTTCTTTTTTCAGTTGCTCTTCCTGGACAGGTGACCATTTAAATTCCAGTTTGCCCTGAGAGCTGGGGCTTTTCACTTGTCCTACTTTTCAGTTTGATTAGTCCTTGGTTTGGGCCTGTCTGATTTGCACAGCCTGAATTTGATAATATTTAATCAGAGCTCAAATTAAGAGTGAGTAGTTGGTGATAATTTGGGATAACTTTTGTTACTTGTACGCAACCATATGTTGTAACCCCTCGTCAGAACTGTCTTGATGAGACAGTTCAGATGAGGGGTCACAACATACGGTTTTAGTGAGAAATAAGAAAAGTTATCCCACAATCAATTAAAATTAAATACTCTTCTGTATCTACAGCTCTGTATATTGCTTTTCTAGATCAAGAGTGCTGGAATCATTGAAATGGAAGCCAGTGTGAAGGCTTGCAGAGTTCTTATTATGCAAAGAGTAAGTATTATAATCTCAGGTACTATACAATGAGATTATCAGAGCTCCAGATAAGAAGGGATAATTTAGAGATAATTGCCATATTTTTCTATAAAAACATACATTTTGACCCCTTATTAGAACCATCTCATTGTCTCAATTCTAATGAAGTTTCTGTTGAGAAAGTTCTAAGAAGGGCTCACAACATATGTTTTATGATGAAAATTAGATAAATTATCCAAGATTTTTCTGCGTAACCCCTTGTGATCTGGAAAACTGCATTATGAGCATACAAACAAAAATGCACAATGAAGCAGTCGCTGCTGTATGCCACTATCTTCAGCATTGTATGCCATTCTGTCATGCCCACCAGTAATATTTTAAGGTGGGTGAGTACACACTAAATTTCTGCCATTTTTATAAAGGGAGACTACTTTTGTGACTTCCTGTTAGCATCCCTCGATTATGAAATCCTCCTGAAAGAGGTCTGCTCTTAAAGGAAAGGATTTGCTCCGAAAGAAGCAAATTCCTTTCTGTAAGAGTTGATCTCCATTGAGAAGGGAGGTAAAAATGAAAATGACAGAGTTGCCTCCCATGAATGTGTGTCCATGCACCATAAATCTTGGGATCTTGTGATGAAAGTGCCTGAATGAACAGTTTAGACACAGTGTCAAGAACAGGAGTTACAATAATGACCCCTTACTTTTTTCTGTGAAAACATGGCCAAAATGCCACCAAATTGGCTATAGACCCCCGCAGTTCAGTGCCCGGCTGTGTGGTGTATTCGGTAATGTGTCTGACTCAGGAGCCAGAGGTCCCAGGTTCAGTACCCAGTCAGGTCACTTTCGATTCCCATTCCCTTTATTCACTGCTAAGGAGGTCTAAGCCTGCCCAGGAATAGTGTTGTTAGGTTAACTGACCAACACGACATGATTGTAGCTGTTTACTGTGGACATACAGCAGTAACTAAACACAACCACAATTTATCATCGTCTCAATTTTGTTTTCAAAATCCCAGCTTTAAGACTTGCCAATTATAAAGCCCTTTAGACGCTTATTACAAGAAATAGTGATTTGTATTTATACAACATTTCAGGGTTGTGATTCCACTGAGTTCTTTGTTAAGAAATCTAGAACATTTTAATAAGTCTAAGATGACTAATTTGTCAAAGAAAGAACTTGAATTAGTAAAGTGATGGCAGTATAATGATGATGCTATCAGGGAGATTAAAGAAAAAAAATCTATAAAAGAAAAGAAAGAAATGAAAGTTGCTTAAAAACAACAACATGCAGACTGTTCATATACACGTTACTTTTATTTTTCAAGAGGCCTATATGGGGAAATTTGAGGGAGGTGAGAATTTAGTTATGTCATTAAAAAATGGCCTACTCAATTGTATGACCATTGATTACTTTACACATAGCCATATGCAACTGCCTTGATTTGCAGTTGGATGAAATAATGAGTTGCCTCCCTTGACTATCCTTACCATTACATAAAAGGGAAGAAAATTGATTACTAAGGGAAGTAATGCAGAAAAATGTGAAGTAGAATGTGTAGCAAAGGGAGACAATTAAATTGTCTCCCTTTGCTATACATTCTGCTTACCTATACTGTGTTGCTTCCCTTTGCTAACAGTTCTATTTTCCGTCTATATAATTGTTATGATCAAACTATAGATGGTCATCAGTAAAGGGTCCTTTTTCTATGACATGGCTGTTTTGACTTAATTCTGTGTGGTTATACTTTTGTGTAACTTGAATTTTAATTTTTGCAGTGTTTGGTATATTTGTGTATTTATTTCTTGAGCCTTAAAAAATTCGTACCTCCTATGCCACTCGGCAAAGGATTAACTACCTGTTTGAGTCTGTAAGTGCGCGGAACTATTGCCTAACTGATACAGATTGGTACCTTGACTACCAATACCAATGCCTTTAAAAAATATTTTCTATTTTTCTGGGAAGTACTTACATACCCGTACTTCTATTTTTCTGCTGCTATCAAGAAAACAGCTGGATTTTGTTGAAAATTGTCATTTTTCTCTCACCTTAAACACAGGGTAGATACCAGTCCGCCAATTTTCGCTTCCTGCAGAGACTGTCCATCATATTTGGCTTCCTGCTGAGACTTCTGTACACGATAAATGGCTTCCTGCAGAGACTGTCTGCATGATTCTGCTTCCTGCCAAGGCTCCCGGCAGGAAGCAGAGTCACGCTGACAGTCTCGGCAGGAAGCCATTTTTTAAGGACAGTAGTCCCTGCAGGAAGCAAGAGATCGCGGACAGTCTCGGCAGAAGCCAAATATGACGGACAGTCTTGGCAGGAAGCGAAAATTGGCAGACTGGTTTATACCCTGTGTTAATATTGTAAAATTAGTATGGTACACTGGTACACCTATTTTAAAAAAGGGGGTGGCATTTATTAGAGTGGGGCTGTTTATTAGAATTGATACTGTAGTTGTGTTTTGTGGTCTTACAGGTTTGCAGAGTTCTACCATAAAATTTGTAAATATTGGGACACCAAAAATAATTACCATAATTGTCCTAAAATTGGAACAGCTTGTTTTTGCAGTGCAGTAATGTGTCCAAAAATGCAAATGGGATGGCAAATAGTGTAAACCCTGATCAGACTGCTCCTTTTTAGGAGCAGTCTGATCTGGGTTTGCACTATTTGCTCAGATCCAACTGTCCCAATATATAGAGTTTTTACGGTAGCTTGCAGTGAATAACTTCTGTTTGCTTTAATATAACTGTTTCAGTTTTCTTTGTTGCAAATATTGTTATAGTTTCATTGCTTATGTGAAAGTTTGAAGCTGAGGTTTTAAACAATGCTGTGTGTTTCTGTTTTTGCTATTTTTACTTCTCAAAATTTAAATTTTAAATCCCAACAGTATAGTTATATATTCCATATTAGGAATTAAATATTAATGTTGTTCCTGTTGGAAATTTAATTTACATTTCAATTTAATTTTGAACAAACTCTCCTCTTTGAATTGGAGAGAACACAGATGGACTCAAAGCCAGAATATGCATCTTGTGGATTTGTTGCATTACCCCTCCTATCCTGTCATGAGAATTGGATGAAAAAAAAAATAAATAATTAACTAGGTTGTGATCAGATTCTCAACTCTTTTCCCTATTTGGATTTCCAGAGATTCAAAGATTTTTCATGCAGATAAGGAAGGTTTATCTGACTACATGGATGTGCGGGCTGATATAAGTCTTCGCTTTTCCCTCATGTCGCAAGGTTCTTTTTATGGCATTACTTAATGCAGTCAGCTAACAGGAAAGCCACAGCTCAGCCTGCACATCCTTGCAGTCTGTTCAGAGTCTTCCCTTGTCATGGTTTAGTTAAAAGATGGACAGTGATCCAGTTCAGATCCAACAGGAAGTGGGATTCTTCCAACAGGGATCCACTAGGGGAGAGTTGGGTAACTTCGGACAGGCGGGTAAATTCGGACACACAATTGCAAACAGTGAAAATCCAGATGAGACGGCTCAAAATGAGCCGTCTCATCAGGATTTTCACTGTTTGGCCTGTTAATTTTTGTTTTAATTCCAAACAACTGACATATAAAGGAACAAATGTCAGTGCCCGAATTTACCCGCCTGTCTGAAGTTACCCGACTCTCCCCTATGCACAACATTTTATCATCACCCTTCCATCCAGTTGATATGACTGAAATACTGTTTAACTGGCAGTAAAACCACAAAGTTCCATTATCCATTGGTCCCATTTCATGTGACAGTGTTTATAAATGAGAGGGGACATGACAAAACAGTGGTTGTGCGTCCAGTGCAGACTCAGATCAGCCTGGGCGTCTGCCCAGTCTGATTAGAGTCTTTGCTGTCGGCATGGAGGTAGCGTAAACCCTTAGCTACCTATTAAGCGCTTAGCAAAGACACTGATCAGACTGGATAGATGTCTAGGCTGGTCTGGGTCTGCGCTGGGTGCACAACCACTTTGTTGGTTTTCTCGTGTTGGGGCTCGGATATATCTCACATGCTTCACCTCATTTCCAGTATGGTAAAGGAGCTGCGACACGAGAAAACCAACAAAGTGGTGGTGCGCCCAGCGCAGACTCAGATCAGCCTGGGCATCCGCCCAGTCTGATCTGACTCTTTGCTAACCGCTTAAAGGATAGCTAAGGGTTCAAGCTACCTCCATGCGGACAGCGAAGACTCTGATCAGACTGGGCAGATGCCCAGGCTGATTTGAGTCTGCGCTGGGCGCACGACCACATTGTTGGTTTTGTCGTGTTGCAGCTCAAATAAATGTTTTAAAATTTGAGAGGAAACAGAACTGTTGATCAGGATCATTCTGTGATAATTTTTTTTCTCAACAAAACATGTTGTGACCCCTCATTAGAACTGTCTTGGTGAGATGATTCTAATGATTATGAGCTATGAGGGGTCACAGCATGTATTCTTATGGAGAAATATGGAAAGTTGCCTGTAAGCTATCCATGTTCCCCCTTCTCATCCAATGTGACAGAAATGTAAAACCCTGACTTTTGTGAGGGACAAGATGTTATTTTAGAACAGGTGTACACATAGGGATTAAACTAGTGTGCCAGTTTTGCAGAGACTGTCAGTCATACTTGGCTTCCGTAGACACTGTCTGATCTCTTGCTTCCTGCCAAGATGGCTGTCTAGGATAAATGGCTGCCTGCCGAGACTGTCCATGCGATTCTGCTCAGACTCTCGGCTGAAAGCAGAATCACATTGACAGTCCCGGAAGGAAACCATTTTTGCGGACGGTAGCCTTAGGAGGAAGCAAGGGATCACAGACAGTCTCACCGGAAGCCAAATATGACATTCTTGACTGAAAGCAAAAACTGGCGGACTAGGTTATACCCTGAGGTACAACTTAGCCAGAATCTTTGGGCTTCTAAGCGGTATCTATAACAGGCCCCGTCCATCTTTAAGGTCAGGTACACTTACAGGGGAAGTGACTATGCCATTTTGATTTTTCCTCCCTTCTCTGTGGGGGTCAAATCTTAAAGAAAAGAATTTGCTCCTCTTGGAGCAAATTCTTTTCTTTAAGAGTTGATCCCCTTTGGAAGGATTTCATTTTCCAGTAAAGCAAACTGGAAGTCGCTTTTGTGAAAATGTTGGAAAACACGCTTCTCTGTGGAGTCAACTCTTAAAGAAAAAAGAGGAGCAAATTCTTGTCTTTAAAAGTAGACCCTTGTCAGAAGGAATTCATTTCCAAGGGAAGCAAACGTCACAGAAATTGTCTATTAGTATAAAAATGGCGGAAAAACATATAGGTGCACCTGTATCTCTTAAATTCAGACCAGATAACCTGTCTTGGAAGGTGGTGCTATATGAAACAGCTGGCAAATTGTGTAGACTCACATCTGGCCGTATTGACTGAAAGATTGTTCTTGGGCTTTTAAGTTATAGACTCGTAATTATCAGTAAATAGCACAAACACCCACAGGTATCTGATTGCGCCATGGCCAAGGAGCAAAGTCTCCTTTAAGAGTAGACCTCTTTTTGGAAAATCTTCATAAACAAGGGATGCAAATAGGAAGTCACAAAGTTATTTCCCTTTGTAAAAATGGTGGAAAAAAAACATGGAGATGTAACCGTAGACCTTAAACAAAGTTGAGAGCACTGGTAGCTCTGTGGGTTTAGTGCTGGCCTACTGATCTAGCAGCCCTGGGTTTGATTCCAGCAGGAGGCAGAAATCTTTTTTAACCGACAACTGAATTCCACTGCACGCAGCCTCCCATCTTCCTGATATAACTGAAATACTGTTGAATAGGCAACAAAAGGATGGGCCCTGCCTTTCATATGTTGTGCCCAAGATACAATGAACCTCTAACCAGCCCACTGCTCCTACAGATATTAGGCTATGGGAAACTATGACTGAAATACTGTTTAAAAGGATGTAAAATCACAAGTCATCCATATATGTATTTGTCTGTGACTGACACTGTTTGATGGTATTTACCTATCTGCATGTACCATAAAATTACTAAGTATTGGGACTAATATGTCTGAGCAAATAGTGTAAACCCAGACCAGACTGCTTAATGAGAGTCTGGTCTGGCTCTACACTGTTTGCCATTCCATCTGCATCTTTTGCCTCATGTCATTAGAATTATGGTAATTATTTTAGTTGTGCCAATTTTTAGAATTTTTATGGTAATTGGGTCCTAGGTTTTACATCAGATTATACTCCAAAACAAAAGAAAGGCAACCAAATCAGATTTGAAAATTTAATTTGCATGTAAAAAATATATACAGTTATATACAATTTATTGTACAACACTTTGGCTTAAACACTTGAAAATTTATCAAGACTTAAATTTAGAAATTATTTATCTACTAAATAAGATGATTACATGTTTTTCATCACAGTCAAAAGTTGCATGACAGTTTCACAGGACCCAGTTTTTCTTAGCATTAGTAGCTTAACAGTCTTAGTCCAGGATTCTTAATGTATTCTGGAACAAATTAAATATCTATCTATCTATCTATCTATCCATTAACTAACACTGTTGTTAGTTTTCAAAAACTGGGTCCAGATCTTCATAGGGAGAGGCTTTGATAATAATGGATAGCATTACTTGTTTGTTCTCAAGACTTCATGTTGTGGCCCCTTTCCATCTGGAATCACCACAGCATGATTTTGTGAAGTGTAAGAAAATCTCTCCCTAATTGGTACTCTTATCTGACTCCCGTTTTGCCAAAGTTATAAGTAGCACATTTATGTGAATTTATAAATATATACATTGTCGGAACTCTGGATTCTCTATTTATCTGCTTAAGATAAGGATTTCCCCTTTCCCCTATCAAAAATATCTCAATTATGTAAATAGTCTTAATTCAGCTTTAAGAAGGCTTTTACTCTTCCAAAAAAATCTCAAATATCTAGATCTGTATTGTAAGACAGATCTAGATATTTCGAGATTGTTTCCGAATGGGATACATCCTGTCTAATAACCGAATAAAAAGGGTAAAATCATTTCTCCATAGAATCATATGTATTCTAATGATACCTCATGACAGGTTAAGTGAAGAATTGTAAACCCTAATGTGCTTAAATATTTTAGACACCTAAATCCATTAACTTTCTATTTGGAACAAACGGTAAATTAATGGACTTAGGTGTTCCAATACTTAGCAGGTGTCCCAATATTTTGAGCACATTAGTGTATAAACATCAGGAATTTAACACTAGCTTATATCTATTGGACAGGGAGATTTCTCCGTCCAAAATTTCCACAAATATGTAAATCAGTCTTGTGTAATTCAGCTATAACATTTTTTCTCTTCCAAACCAATCCCAAAAATCTAGATCTATCTAATAGTCGCAAAAATCTAGATCCATATGATGAATCTAGATTTTTGGTATTGGTTTAGAAGATAAGAAATATCTAGGTTTTTAAGATTGTTTTCAAAGGGAGAAAACTCTTATAACCAAATAAGTAAATATGGTAACAAGTACTTAAGTATTGGGACACCTAAAATTATTAATTTCCCATTTGTCCCAAATGGAAAATTAATTATTTCGGTCGTCCCAATATTTTGGCCGATTACAGTATTTGAAAAATTATAAACGTAATCTGTTTTGATCAGAAATATAACTCTTCTGCATAATTGTCCTAATGTACAGAACTGATTGTAAAAACATGGTGTAAACAGTATAGATCCAGATCAAACTGCTTCAGAATGAGCAGTCTAATCAGAGTCTGCACTGCTGTCATTCCTTCAGCAAATTTAACGCACATCACCAGTGCCTGGTTGTTCATTGCATCAAAGTCATTAGTAAAGTCTTCTAGTACCCAATGAAACTAGAGAACTAATTTATTTTTACCAAAAAATTGTGAGGAGCTTTGCACTGCAAAAGCTTCTCACATTTTTGGCAAAAAATAGCAGTATTTTTGCATATAGTCCTTAAACATACATTGTAGCTCCTCATTTAATTTTTGTCACCAAGATACCCAAGCTGGTGTTAATAAGAGCGAGCCCAAAATTTAATTATACACTGCTCAAAATATTTAAAGGAGCATTGCTTATCTTTTTACTTTGTATATAATTTTTATAAGCCTCTGTATATAACTCCTCTTCGTAATCAGAACTAGCATCAAGTCTGCAAATTGACTTACATATCAAACTTATTCATTAGTGTTGATGATTTAGAGTTCTATGTAGAGACTTATGGAAATTAGAATGATGCACCTTTAAATATTTTGAGCTGTGTATTTTAATGGTGAATCTATCAGAAAACATCCCAGATTTATCATCAAAATGATCTTTCTCAGTTGAGTACAGTGCTGGAGATACTGTATGTATTTGGTTATAAGACAGAAGTTTACCAATCCAAAATTGCCATAAATACGTTAATCAGTCTTGTGTAATTTAGCTATAAAATGGGGTTTTCCTTTCCAAAACAATCCCAAAAATTTAGATCCATCCTAGATGGATCTAAATTTTTGGGATTGTTTTGAAAGTGAAAACCCCGGATTGGTTACTGAAGAAATAAAGTAAGAAAATATCTGATGTTAATTCTGTGATAATTTTTCTTATTTCTGCATAAAAACGTTATATTGTGACCCCTAATTAGAACCATCTCACAGAGATGGTTCTAAAGAGGGATTACAACATATGAGACAATTCTAATGTTATGACCCCTCATAAGAACCATCTCAGCGAGATGGTTCTAATGAGGGGCTTCAACATATGTTTGAATGAACACAAAAATTATCCCCATATTATCTCTAACTGATCCCTTTCTCGTAGCTATGGGCATGTAATGATGTCTTTTATAGCTTCACAGAAAATTAGCACATTGACACTGAATATATATAATCCTGTTTTCAGAATTTTTCACTATCTAGAAGTAGAATGTTGGTTGTATGTACATACATTCATTCACTTTCCTTCGTTTGGAAACTCTTGCTTCCTCTCTTTTCTGTCCAACAAAGTTAACCATGTGAGTGTACTCGGGAAATTTATTCAGAAAGTAATTTGGAACCTGTTTTCTTGTATTGTTGGTTCTGTTTCTCTTGTTGGCAAACCATGATTTAACCTGATTAACACTGATTCCACACCGAGTTGCAAGTTGGTGCTTTTCCTCCTCTGAGGGGTAAGGATTGTCCACATGTGAGTCAAACCACTGAGTAAGAATTGTACGAGATTCCTCATTCAGAAGACTATACAGAGGTTTATTGTCATTAGTTGTTGAGTCACAGTTCTCTTTTACGCAGTTTTCAGTGTCACTAGTCTTGTTTGCCCGTCGTCGTCGACCTGTTCCCTGGTACTTGTATTTGATTGGATGCTGATTGCCAGTAATTGATAGAGTATTGAAACACCTGACTCGCTTGTTAGCCATCCATTTCTTCACCTGGCGTGTTGTTATGTTTGTCAGTTTTGCCAGATGTTCGACTTCTTCATCACTAGGGTAAGGATACTGAACATGAGTCTGATACCAGTTGGTGAGAATGTTAGTAGTTTCACTGTTCAACATGCGATGAGTTTTCAGTACTGGAGTTTGGTAATCAGCACAATTGTCACTAACAGAATCAGCTTGTTGAGTCACATTATCTGTATCCTCAGGAATGTCAATTACTACTTCATCACAGCTTTTACGCTTTCTGGAGTTCTGTGTTTGTCCTTGATTCAGTTCATTTGTATTTCCTGATGATATTTTTGGCCAAGAACTGTTCAGCAAAGGTTCTCCATAAGAATTGTTCAGATTTACACTGGTATTAGCACAGATTTCATTCAAGGGAGAATATTTCTGACTGTCAGGAGTAAAGCTCACAGTTACATCCCTTCTTAGCTCTGGGGTGAAGCTAACAGTTGGTCCTCTGCAGAGTTTCTCAATCTCAGTTAGTGCCACATTGATATTCCCGGGCTGAGTGAATTTAAGTCCGTAAGCTGGTTGGGGAGTTTGAAGTGTAGTTGACGAGAAGTTGTCACTGGTAGAGTCAGAATCACTAGCACTGTGAAAAGAGTCTTTTTCTGTAAGACTATCAGGTGAATCAATAGTACTGCTGTCTGGTAGAATATTCTCACTGTCAGCTGGCGCAGCTGGAGTTGGACTGTTTTCCTTATCATTCTTAGTTCCAGTGTAAATGTCTTTGAGTTTAGCTGGTGTAGGTCTTATTCCACTGGCTGTAATACACTGCTGTAATAAGTCTTTCTCCATTAGATCATCATTATTAACACTCAGGTTGAGAACAGTTTCAGAAGCTTCTTCCCCAGAACAGTTTGTGTTTGCAGTATCATTATCTACTGAGTCCACAGTTTCAACATCTATCTCATCAATTTCAAAGTCCTCGGAATTGACACTGCCATTTAAGTAATCATTGTCTTCATCCTCATCAACATAATTACTGTCTTTCTCATCACTAGTATTGAACTTTAACTGTCTCACGGCACTCAACTTAGATTCATCCATTGGCTGTAGCAAAAGTGATGCCCCTTGAGTGGGCTGTGTCCCTTGTCTAGGTGGAAGCGTTGTGTTGCTGTTTGATTTCTGAACATCTCTTCTGATCTTGTCAGCTTTTTCCATGAGAGCATCAAGTTTCGATTCTGTGTTCTTGATGAGATGGAGACGTTCTTTGTCATAGTAAGAGTTCATTGTGACCTTGACCTTCTCGTCAGAGCAAGAGTGAAGAGCCCTGTAGCGTCCCATTTCAATTTGGCCAACCTCGGTACTGTAGTGATTCTCTACAGAGAGACCATCAGCGCTTATTGCTGGATCAATTCTGACTTTCAGAAGCTTGTCTTGCAGTTTCATGTGTTGCATGTAGACCTCCTGTCCACTCCCAACAACTCCTTTGACCCCAGATGGAGCTGTTGCGGTTGTCTTGGGAACATGCATTAGGTTCCAGCTGGTGGTGATAAGGCTGGCTGGTACTTGCATCTGAAGACATTCTTGCAGTAGAAGAGACTGTAGATCACGGAACATTGGGTTACTCTTCAGTCTTTTGAGGTAGCTTGGGTCATAGAGTGGTCGCATGTCACTGCTTGAAGCTGGAGAATACATCCCGTAGAAGGCATAGGGACTGCTAGGTGGAGTAATACTGGGGAAGTCTAGGTGAAGTGGTGATGGAATGGTGTTGAGTGAACCATAAGGAGTACGGCTCAGATTCAGTGGACTTGGAGCAGCAAATGCTGGATATGTCTTAGAGGTTGAACTGTCTCTTTCAGTTGCTAAAGAATTCAGGGTAGTGGCTGTGAAATCCATGATTGTCTTGTCACGGTTTTAGCTTAATTCACAAGTGTTCAAGTCACTGATTCATGTTGAAATTATTATATAAATGTGTAATTCCTGTAAGAACTTGATCCACTGATATTAATCCAGTAGAGTCTGAATCTGAATCACTTAAAGAAATCCAGTTTTATATGTATCACAAATGAAATTGCTTATTTTCAAGAATTATAATCCAGTATTCGAATCAACAATTAATCCAACAATGTGTTTCAGTTCCAACAAGAATATCTTAGTTAAATCCACTGTCAGAATTTTCTTAAAGCCACACTTTGTCTATTCTTAAAGCAGTCTTTTTTCACAGACAACTTTTTGCTCAGAAACAATCAAATCAATCAAGATTAATCATAAACATAGATAATATTCCTCCATGTGTCTGTGAGTGAAAATCACTTAGTGATGCTCATTAGCAGAAGCCAGAATTTTTATATACCAAAAGTCAGAAAAGTTGGTTATTTTCTACTCGACATATTGGGCTCAAATTGCTGAGAAAACATGTTTTGAAGTTACAGACTGAGGCAAGGCATAATTAGCTTCTCAATATGTTTTTAATTTGTTTCTTTTAAAAACAATTACCTTTCCTTAACAACTGTATTATCACCTTTAAATCACTTGCTGAGTAGCTGTGAAAAGAGCAAAGGCACTCCAAAGGGTGTCCCTTAATTGGTCCTTAATTGGAAGTCAATAGATACTGATTAGTAGCTGGGATCAAAGGGCTGTGTTTGTTTTGTGGAGAAGGTCTCAAATTATTCAATCTTTTAATATTAATAAGGGATTAATAGGGATAAGTGCCCTGCCTTCTCAGTATCAGATTGTTGTAAAAACAACTGGAACATGGCAATGATATATGGGGATTTGATAGTAGAACAATAGGGCTTAAGCCCTGATCCATGACAGATTGAAATGGTTGTTGGTTAGGAAAACCAGGCAATCTGTGAAATAGATTTTTTGAAAGAAACTTAAAAACAAAGCAATCTTTTTAGCTTCTTCTGGGTTGTTTTAACATATCCTCATATTGCCTGTTTGTGAAATGAGTTCCTGTCAAAAAGTATGATAGCTGAGAGTGAAAAAGCTCAATAGTTTATTTATTTTCTGTAGAAAATGATAAAAAGTAAGGACAAAAAAAAAAAGAGAAGAAAAAATTCAAGCATAATGTATTAGGGAAAAAATCATTACAATTTGATGTACCATATTCGACCTAATTAGCACATTGTGAGCCTAAATTTTTCAAACTGGCAGCAGAAACAGGAAGCAAACTTTCCTCTTAATCAACCCACATTTCAGAGAATGACCAGATTTAAAAGCGAGCAGAATTTACTTGCAATCATATATCTTAGAAATGTCCATAGTGTGAGCTTGTGAAGGCATGTGCAGTAATTAGGTTGTATACGGCAAGTGAATGGACCATGGGAAAAAACTAGATACAGTATTTGTTTTGCTATTACACAGTGTTTTCCCATTTCCAGAATTACCCCAAATGTTTAAATTAGTATCAGGAAAATCCTCTGTGAGATGGTTTTTCTTTCTAAAAACAACCCCAAAAGTCTAGATCCATCTTATAAGATGGATCTAAGTTTTTGGAATTGTTTTGGAAGGGAAAACCTGGTCTATTAACCAAAAAAAAAAAAAAAAATACAGAAAATAACTGCTGATATTGACAAAAAAGGAATAGTGTCAAACACACTTCTTGCCAATCACTGAACTGTTTTGATTTTTAAGGGAGAGCGATAAAGCACAGAAATCAAATGTTCATTGTCACCTGTCCCCCCCCCCCACCCCCCCAAAAAAAAAAATGTTGGCTGGCAGTAGCAGTATGAATGTGCATATTTCTAGGTTTGCATTTTCAGTAAATTAATACTCTGTATATTGGAATGTCATCACAAAAAATACTGTTGTAACGGACATAAAAATGGCAAGCTATCCATTCATACATTTCTCTGTTGGGACAGTATTTTCAGAAAGGCTTCAGCATCCAGGGAAGTAAACAGGAAATCAAGAAAGTTGCCCCCCCCCCCCCCCCCCCACCAAAGCTGTGAAAAAAACAGACAAGGAGATGTGGCCATACAACTTAATTTGCAAAGCTGAAGTGTATAAAGAATTAGAGCAAGAGAGTGTGAGTGAGTGTCTGTGTGTGTGTGTGTGGGGGGGGGGGGGGGGGGGGGGCTCTTACATTATACCCCTTGGCTGTGCCACTGCTGCATGGAACCGGCCGTAGCACTAAACTTTATTGGAAAGTCTTTTTCAAAATTTGGAATGGGGTTGTTGGGTGTATGTGTGTGTGTGTGGAGGAAAGGGGCTCTTTAAGGAAAGAATTTGAGGTGCAAATTCTTTTCCTTAAGAGTAGACTCCAATTAGGAAGGGTGTTTTCACCCAGAGAAGAAATCAGTTTGAGAAAACAGGATCTAATCACTGTTTGCCATTTCCATCTGCGTAATTCTTTCAGACCCATAACTGTACTGTAAAACAGAACTACCCTAATGACCCTAATTATTCGGACACACAGGTCTGAGCAAACATTGCAGGAGCAATTTGATCAGGGTCTACAACATTTGCCATTCACTAAGCATCATTTGGATGCATTAACATAAGTAAAATCCACTTCCTAAGAATTTTCAAACAATAATTGTCCGACTTCTGGGTGTCCGAAATTTTAGGCTCATTACGGTACTAATTAGCTCACCTGTAAGAATGTACAGGAAGAGCTATTGCACTACCCCCGGCGGCGTTAGCAAAATGTTAAAGTTTTACGTTAAAGTTTTTTAGGTGATGGGCAAGGCGCTGTCAGGCGAGCTATCCTGTCCCGCTGACAGGTCGTGTTTTTTTTGGCTTCTGAAGTGTCTGAGCAATAACTTAAAACTGCTGAAGCAAATTTGCTGAAACTTGCCAGAATCTTAAAGAATAATGAGAAGGTATGTTGCACTCAAGATTTAGGTTCCCTATGCACAAGGTCAAGGCCACAATGGGTCAGATGTCAAATTGTGTGTCTTAACGATAAGTTAAAAACCACTGAAGCAAATTTAATGAAACTTCACAGATAAAGCATTATGAGAGGGTTTGTCACACAGAAGATTTCGGTTCCCAAATTAAGGTCATGGCCACAATCAGGGATCAGAGGTCAAATCATGTCTCTGCAATTACTTAAAACCTGCATTAGCAAATTTCATCAAGCTTCACAGGATGGTAATCAATACAATATAATACAAATCTTTATTCAGCATTAAACATATAACAATGTTTATAGCATCAGCAATATTATGCACAATGAGAACATGAAAAGAAAGCATACATGTAATAATCCATAATGAAAAAAAATCCATAATAAGAAGGTATATCACACACAATATTTATGTTCCCAGAACATAATGTAGATCTTTGGGAGAAAAAAAAAACTATTTAATTCCACACAACTGATTTACATAATTCAGGGTGCTTTAAGGTGGAATAGGACAAAACCAAAATTTTCAGTTTTCTAGTCAAACAATATATGATCAAAAACTTCATTTATTTTTGACTCACTAAATGACTTTCTTTTGAACGTGAAATGAACTATTCCTGTTTCAATGACGTCATGAAAATATGATGGTCTGACATTTTTTAAGCAAAATTTATAGCTCTGAGATATCCGCATTAATCGACATTGCTCTGCAGTCCGTTGAAGTATTGAAATAAATTCCATGCTAAATTACGTGCCATCAAAAGTTCCAGAAAGGTGTGCTATACTTTCTGCGCAATGTCTACGCATTACGAGTAAATTGACGCAAACATTTATTTTCATAAGCTGTTGAAATTTCGCCTTTTTCACGTGAAAATTTAAATAGAGAAAAAACGTCTCCGAAAAATATATCTCAAATTTTGATATGTTTTAATGAATTGTTAAGTTGGAATATTAATGAAAGAATATTAAAATTTTACCCTGTAAATATTTCTCAAAGTATATTTTTCAAACCATACCCCCTGTTCAAACAACGTCGATTTTTCTGACGTCAAATTAAGTTGGGCGCTAAGAGCAGTTTCCGACATATCTTTTAATTCCGATAAAGCAATGTCGAGTTAGTCTAGAAAACCTACAAAAATGAAAAACGAAAAAATCGGAGAAGTATCTCATTCCGTTTTCTAGACAGAAGAGTTCAAACAGGTCAGGGGTTCATTTTCCCGGTTTTGCTGTTTTCGGAAGTAATTGACGTCGCGAAATACGCGGTTCGTAAAAGTTCAATTAACGGGACGTCACGTTACGCAAAATGAATATCATGGCAAAAATGAACCCCTGATGCATTGAAATCTACCTCCCTGGAAGACGGAATAAGATATTAATTCAGTTTTTTCGTTTTTCGTGAGGCTATATTCTCTAGAAGAGATCATAAACGTTTCACTAGAAACAAAACATTAACTGGAAAACATTCTTAGAAATAAGCTCTCTTTGACGTTGAAAGAAATGACGTCATCGGAACAGGGGGTATAGTTAAACAAATATACTTTGTGAAAAATTTGCACGGTGAAAACTTGAAATTATTTAAAAAATTACATGTCAACATATTTCATCAAAACATATAAAAATTTCATATATATATGATATATTTTTCGGAGACGTTTTTTCTATATTTAAGCATTTATGTAAAATTAAGCAATGTTCGATAGCTAATGAAAGGTCATATTTGCCTAAATCAACACAAATTGCGGAAATAATTGAAAGAAGTAATAACATATCTTTAAAGGCCTCTTGACGGCTCGCACTTTGGTATAAAATTTATTGCAATATCTTTTATATCTTTACGGATAGCCAGAAAAATGCGAAAACCATATATAAACCAGCGCTATTTATTTTGCGTAAAAACACGTCAAACCCTCACATTTTCATGACGTCATAGAAAACGAACTATTTGTTTCACACTTAAAAGAAAGTCATTTTGTAATTTAGAAAGTGCTGAGCTTCTTGATCGTTGTTCGTTTTACACGAACATTGAAAGTTTGGGTTTTGTCCTATTCCACCTTAAGAGAGAAAACCCTCATCTTATAGCTGAGTAAATGAGATATATTTGAAAACACCAATGTTACTGTAATGTGCCGAAAAATTGGGACACCTAAAATAATCAATTTTCCATTTGGAACAAATGGAAAATTGATAATTTTAGGTGTCCCAGTATTTTAACACACTACGGTATTTTGTAGTGATGGATGATGGATGACTTGCGATTTTACGTCCTTTTCAACAGTATTTCAGTTATATCAGGAAGATGGGACAGTGATAATGAAAGGCTGTGTGCAATGGAACCCTGTTTACAGTAGGAAAAATTCTCACGTCAGATGGGGCTCGAACCTGGTCAGCTAGATCAGTAGGCCAGCGCTTGACCCACTGAGCTACTGGGGCTCTTTCATTTTTGTAGTGACATGACTGGCTCAATACATAAGGTGCTAAAGGTAGAATAAAAAAGGCAGTAACACTTTAAACACCAGTGATGACAATAGCATAATTTGCAAACAGCGTAGATCCTGATGAGGCGGCTCATTATGAGCCGCCTCATGTAGATCTATACTGTTTACCTTCTTGTCTTTGAATTCTCAATATGAAATGTCTTGGAAAAGGAATTTTTATTCAATTTTTGCAGACGTAAATTTTGTCGTCTGGTTTTTGGTGCTTTAAGAGTTAAAAAGAAGCATATGGCTGCTTGATTGGATAGACTTTATGGTAAAAATCGAACTGGGACAGATAGGTCTGACCAAACAGTGTAGACCCGCATCGAGCAGTCTGATCAGGAGCTACACTTTTGCTTTTCCATCTACATCTTTTAGATGTATTACTAATTCAAATTCAAATTCTTTATTACTATATAATAGAATTAAACTTGTCTTAACTTATTGAATTTTTATGGTAGCATAAGGTTGTTTGATTGGGTCTCCTTTAATTTCTTGAAGAACAGTCAAAACAAATGCTTTCTGTTTGCTAAAGGTGTGAAAATATTTAATAATCTAATTAGGGGAGGGAAATTTGTTGTTTGATGTTAGCTTAAAGGTGTGAATGGGTGTGTTATTTGAGCCGTGACACGAGAAAACCAACAATGTGGTTGTGCGCCCAGTGCAGTCTCAGATCAGCCTGGGCATCCGCCCAGTCTGATCAAAGTCTTCGCTGTCCTCATGGAGGTAGCTTAGACCCTTAGCTACCCATTAAGCGCTATGCGAAGAGTCTGATCAGTCTGGGTGGATGCCCAGGTTGATCTGAGTCTGCGCTGGGCGCACAACCACATTGTTGGTTTTCTCACGTCGTGGCTCATTTGTTTGATTGCAAAGGTTTGTCTCATAACTTGAAATTGTGATTAAAATTATTATGACTACATGTACTTGTTATGTGTCAGAATTTTGAGAAACATAAACAAACAGGTGTGTTTTGTTTGTTTGCATTTTAATAGAAGTTGTTAATTTTGAAAACTAAATTAGCTGCCACTTGCAAAAGAGACCTTAGGACTTTAGACAAGTAAAGACTCAGATTTAGTATGCCCAGTCTTGTGTCTGTGCTTAGAACAGGTGTTAATTTTGAAAACTAAATTAGCTGCCACTTGCAAAAGAGACCTTAGGACATTAGACGGGGAAAGACTCAGATTAGTATGCCTGGTCTTGTGTCTGCTTAGAACCCTTACTTTTCACAAACCAACCTGTTGATCTTGAGGCTGTTTTGATTCTAAATTTGGATTAAAACAGCACTTTTACGTCTGCAAAATTTAAAAAAAAATGTTTCATCCAAGCTATACCATTTTCAGAATTTGACAACAAGAGGGCTAACACTGTAGATCCAGATGAGGCTGCTTATTATGAGCCACCTCATCTGGATCTAGGCTGTTTACAAATTCAGCAATTTTCTTTTTTCTAGGCGAATTAAATCTGTAAGCGCCAGTGACAAAATTAGCAGAATTTGCAAACAGTGTAGATCCTGATGAGGTGGCTCATAATGAGCCACCACATCTAGATCTACACTGTTTGCCTTCGAATTTTTAAATTTTCAATATGATATAGCTTTGATGAAACATATTTTGAAATTTTTGCAGACGTAAATTCTGTCGTCTGCTTTTTGGCGCTTTTTGGGTAAACTTGAAGATTCAGTACAATGTGAAAACTGTCCAGTGGACAGGCTGTATTAGGCTGTCTTAACCAATTGCATTCAGACAAGAGGGCCAACACTGTGGATCCAGATGAGCCCTTTTTAGGCGAATTAACTCTTTAAGTGCTAGTGACAAAATTAGCAGAATTTGCAAAGAGCGTAGATCCTGATGAGGTGGCTCATAATGAGCCACCTCATCTAGATCTACACTGTTTGCCTTCTTGTTTTTAAATTTTTAATATGATATAGCTTGGATGAAACATAATGTGAAATTTTTGCAGACGTAAATTCTGTCGTCTGCTTTTTGGCGCTTTATGTGTAAACTTGAAGATTCAGTACAATGTGAAAACTGTCCAGTGGACAGGCTGTATTAGACTGTCTTAACCAGTTGCTGGGTATTTTTTGTCATCTGCTGAAATTGTCATCTGCATAAAAAATCAAGAATATTTTGACAATATTGGTCTAACCAACTCTTGTAGAAATGATGTGTAGGCAATAAGGGGTAGTGCCATAACGTCTAATTTCAAAACATCTACTCCCAAAACGTCTACTCTCAAAATATCTACTCCCATTTGGTCTACTGTGCCAAAACGTCTACTCCCATTTGGTCTACTGTGCCAAAATGTCTATTCCCGTTTGTCCACACGTTTGTGGGGCCTGATGTGGATCCAAAGTGTTTGCCCAGATACCAGATACTCCAAAAGGGGTATCTCGAATGGAATGGGTTAAGGTCCTTTTCACTACATATTGAGCAAAAAATAAGCTGAAATTGGAATTAAAAAGTTGTTTACTACTTAGATTAATCTTAAATATTATTTCAATCATTTTGAGCTATGTAGTCATTTGCTGAGAAGATGTTGAGTTTGACACAAGAGTTTGAACAGTTGATAATTATACTGCTATAGCAACCAAAATAGTGTGATGCCTGTATATAAAATTCAATACATTACAAATATTCTTTATTTTCAATATAAATCCCCGGGTCACACGCAGGTGGCATAAGGGGAGAGTTAGACTAGCTACTAGTCTGATAATAAATTTTTATCCCATAGCGAAAATGATAAGTTTTCATCCATTCTATGGCCAGTCTATAGATAATGATTCTGCTTCCTTTCTTATTGGTACATTATCAGTTGAGACGAGTTATCAGAAGAAGTTGAGCTAGAGAGTATAGACTAGCTACAAATACTGAACTTAGATATTAATTATAAAAATGAAGTGATAAGGTGAAAATTCTTCTCCACCTAGTGGCTAGGCTAGGGGAGAGTAGGAGAATTTCATACATGTAAATTGTAATATTACATGATGACGTTAGATCTACTAGAGGTTTAAACAGTGCTGGCCAAATCCTACAACACAGCAAGATATATCTCTACACCCTCCCATGTTATAGGAGGATCTCAGCAAATACCTTTTATATAAATTTACAGATGGCATTTGGTCTAAACAGCGAAATATAAAATCAGTGCAGTGGGAACAATGTAAATACTAATTCAGTCAACTCTCGATATCTCAAAGTCGAACATTGGCCCAAACTACTGATATCTCAAAGTAAATTTTCTGGTACCAGAAAATTTACTTTTAGATATCAGTAGTTTGAGATAACAGGAGTTGAAACGTAAATAAAAACAGGAAATATTCTTTGATATAAGAAGATACTTTGAGATATCAGTGTTTGAGATATCGGGAGTTGACTGTAGTTCTCCCAGCAGGCACATGATGTCGCAATGATGTTGCAGTATAGGTATATGAGTATTGTACACACCCATGTTTTTACACCATCTTTTCAAAGGAAGTCAACTTTTGTGACTTCCTGTTTGCTTCCCTGTGCCATAAAAATTTTCTAAAATGGGTCTACTCAAACAGGAGAGAATTTGCTCCTAGAGGAGTGAATTCTTTCCTTTTGAGGAAGAGAGATTAATGAAAGCTGGTAGAGTTGCTTCTCATTTTCCAGAACTGATTACAAAGGTGATTATTCTAAAATTTGAAAAAGTTTAATCTGTTATCTGGATGTGTGTTCAAAAAATTACTTTTGGAAAATGGGAAAGGGTGCATAAGCCTAGGTCTACACAGTTTGCTGTGCTAAAACACTTTATGTCATAGTAGTTAGGGTAATTCTTGAACAGCCATCTTTATGACCAAAACCTGGTCCCGAGGTTATAAAACTTTTTTCATGCTCAACTCAGCTGAGCATGAAATTTTACCTGCTAATAAATAGCAAATTACTGATAAGTACAGTTTTTAGCTCACCTGAGCCGAAGGCTCAGAGGTGAGCTTATAGGATGGGAGTCGAGCCGTCGTCCGTCCGTCCGTGGGTGCGTGGGTGGGTGCGTGGGTGCGTCAACACTTTCAAACATAAATATCTCAGAGACCAGTGGGCCGATCGCAATCAAATTTTATCTGAAGCATCATTTGGGTGGGGGAAAGGCTGCATTAGGTTTTGGTGCCGATCAGCTCAGAACTCTGGTTTCCATGGCAAAAGATAGCCCCCATAGGGTTATAATGGGGAAAACGGCGTCATCACGTTTTCTCAACTGTTTTTATGCCCCCGAAGGAACTTCGGGTGGCATATTAAAATTGCACCGTCCGTCCGACTGTCCGTCCGACCGTCCGTCAGTCCGTCCGTCCGTTACAAATCGTGTCTCAGCGATAACTTTAAAAGTACTGAAGCAAATTTGATGAAACTTCACAGAAAGATAAAGCATAATGAGAAGGTGTGTCGCGCGCAAGACTCAGGTCCCTACGCCCAAGGTCAAGGCCACAATTGGGTCAAAGGTCAAATTGTGTCTCAAAATCGTGTCTCAGCGATAATTTTAAAACTACTGAAGCAAATTTGATGAAACTTCACAGAAAGATAAAGCGTAATGAGAAGGTGTGTTGCGCACAAGACTTAGGTCCCCACGCCCAAGGTCAAGGCCACAGTTGGGTCAAAAGTCAAATTGTGTCTCAAAATTTGGTCTCATTGATTGCTTATAAACTACTGAAGCAAATTTAATGAAACTTCACAGAAAGATGAAACATAATGGGAAGGTATGTTGCACATAAGATTTGGGTTGTCAAGGTCAAGGTCACAATTAGGGGTCAAAGGTCAAATCTCGCCTCTGTGATAACTTAAAAGCTGCTGAAGTGAATGTCATCAAACTTCACAGAAAGGTAAATTATTATGTGAAGGTATGTTACACACAATATTTATGATCCCAGATCCAAGGTCAAGGTCACAATCTGGGGTCAGAGGTCAAATTATGTCTGGGCAATTATTCAGAAAAGTACCATAGCAAACTTTAAAGAAAGATAAAAGCCTAATGAGAAGACATAGGTTCCCATGCCCAAGGTCAAGGACGCAACACAGTTTGGTTAGTGGTTGAATTAAGTCCCCTTGAATCCTCTTAAACTTCCAAAGTGCATTTAAACATTACAGAAAAGTAAAACGAAATGAGAATGTATATCATGTGCAAGACCCAGGTTCTGTGCCCAAGGTCAAGGTCACAGCTAGGGTCGAAGGTCAGTTGGAGGGGCCTTCGGGGGCATTTGTTACACACTGTAACATTTCTTGTTTATTAGATCCTTATCATACTTGCAGGTAATGATGACATACACAAGAGCTTGGATGAGTTCGAAATTTGGTCGGATTCGAGCACAGACTACGGAGTTAGCTGCCCTTGAGCGTTTGAAAAAAATCCCATAGGGTTATAATGGGGAAAATGGCGTCATCACCTTTTCTCAACTGTTTTTGCTTAGATCCTTATCATACTTGCAGGTAATGATGACATACATAAGAGCTTGGATGAATTCGAAATTTGGCCGGATTCGAGCACAGACTACGGAGTTGGCTGCCCTTGAGCGTTTGAAAAAAATCCCATAGTGTTATAATGGAGAAAACAACGACATCACATATTTTTAGAAAAACTTTGTCATCGCTCTATTGCCTACATTTCTCAACAAATTTTAAGATAACTTCACACAAATGTAGGGCGTGACAATATCTCGAGCAAGTTCGACTTTCAGGATGCTGCGCCCAAGGTCAAGGTCACTGTGGCTAATTTTTGAAAAACTTTGTCAGCGCTCTAGCACCTACATTTCACAATGGATTTTAAAATAACTTCACACAAATGTAGGGCATGACAATATCTCGAGCAAGTTTGACTTTCAGGGTGCTGTGCCCAAGGTCAAGGTCACTTTGGCTATTTTTAGAAAATCTTTGTCATCGCTCTAGCGCCTACATTTCTCAATGGATTTTGAAATAACTTCACACAAATGTAGGGCATGACAATATCTCGAGCAAGTTTGACTTTCAGGGTGCTGCGCCCAAGGTCAAGGTCACTGTGGCTATTTTTAGAAAAACTTTGTCATCGCTCTAAGGCCTACATTTCTCAACGGATTTTGAAATAATTTCACACAAATGTAGGGCATGACCATATCTCGAGCAAGTTTGACTTTCAGGGTGCTGCGCCCAAGGTCAAGGTCACTGTGGCTATTTTTAGAAAAACTTTGTCATCGCTCTAGCGCCTATATTTCTCAACGGATTTTGAAATAACTTCACACAAATGTTGGGCATGACAATATCTCAAGCAAGTTTGACTTTCAGGGTGCTGCACCCAAGGTCAAGGTCACTGTGGCTAATTTTAGAAAAACCTTGTAATGGCTCTAGCACCTACATTTCTCCATGGATTTTGAAATAGCTTCACACAAATGTAGGGTATGACAATATCTCGAGCAAGTTCGACTTTCAGGGTGCTGCGCCCAAGGTCAAGGTCACTGTGGCTTTTTTTAGAAAAACTTTGTCATCGCTCTAGCACCTACATTTCTCAACGGATTCTAAAATAACTTCAAACAAATGTAGGGCATGACAATATCTCGAGCAAGTTTGACTTTCAGGGTGCTGCAATCAAGGTTTTTGATTAGATCCTTATCATACTTGCAGGTAATGATGACATACATAAGAGCTTGGATGAGTTCGAAATTTGGCCGGATTCAAGCACAGACTATGGTGTTAGCTGCCCTTGAGCGTTTGAAAAAAAACCCATAGTCTTATAATGGAGAAAACAACGTCATCACATTTTCATTTTTCATCGGATCCTCTTCATAGTCTTGCAGATAATGAGGATATGCATAAAAGCTTGGATTAGTTAGCATTTCAGCTAGATCCCACCACTGACTATGGAGTACCTGCCCTGAGCAGCCAAAAAAATCAATGTCGCCACTTTTTCTTGGTTTCTACTGATCCGATCCTTTTCAAACTTGCAGGTAATGAGGAAATGCATAATATCTTAAACAAGTTCAAATTTTGGCCAGATCAGGCCAACCACTACGAAGTTAGCTGCCCTTGACAGCTCTGTCTATTGTGCTCTTGATCGGATACTTTTTAAACTTGCATATATTAAATGAGGGCATACATAATGTTTTGGATGAGTTTAATTTTCAGCCTGATTAGACCACTGACTGGAGTTAGCTGCCCTTGAGCATCTTAAATATCCCTATAGGTTTACAATGTCTCTCAGGTGAGCAATTGTTGCCCTTTGGGCTACTTGTTTTTCTTGCTCAGATTAGCCGAGTATAAAATTTTCTCTGCTTATCAATATGAAAATGCCAACATTAATTGGCATTTTCATATTTATCAGCAGAGAAAATTTCATGTTCAGCTAAGTTGAGCACGAAATTTTTTTTATAACCTCTGGCCATGATCATGCTGTGCTTGGCCCAGTTGTTCAAAGTATCATTAGCTGAACTAAGACCTCAGTCAAAGATTTGTTAATATAAAATCAAGTGGGCTAATACTTTTTTCTGAAAAAATGTTGGAAGCACTGCAAAAGCTTCTCACAGTTTGATATATGGTGTTGTGTTCAGGGACTATGGTCTCGCAAAACTAAATAATTGAGACTGCTGCTATAGTAAAACTGGAATTCTTTTCTGCTTTCAGAAGTACTTACAAGCCTCAGATTTTCTACAGAATGTGATATATATCAATCTAAATCTCTCTGATGAGGATAAGGTAAGTTAATTTAAGTATTCCCTAGATATTGTATGAATAATATTCTATTCTATTCTATCCCATAACCTTACTAGGTCGTTGGGGCACCACAGATGACTTCAAAACAATCCCTTTCCACCTTGTCCTGTCTTCAGCTGCCCTAGTTGAGCTGGCAAAATCCATTCCTGTCCACTCCTTGATATTGTCTTCCCACCTCTTCTTCTGTCAACCTCTTCTTCTTTTTCCTTTCACTGTGCCCTGAAGAATTGTCTTTATATAATAATAGAATAAAAATAGAATAATATTAAATGCCTTTTAAAATAATTGAGCCACGACACGAGAAAACCAACAAAGTGGTTGTGCGCACAGTGCAGACTCAGATCAGCCTGGGCATCTGCCCAGTCTGATCAGAGTCTTCCCTGTCCACATGGAGGTAGCTTAGACACTTTGCCACCATTTAAGCGCTTAGCGAAGAGTCTGATCAGAATGGGTGGATGTCCAGGCTGATGTAAGTCTTCGCTGGGCGCAATGCCACATTGTTGACTCTCGTGTCGTGTCTCATATCATTATTGTCCTAAAATGAAACAGTCCGGCTGTACAATGTACAATGCATTAATTTAGTTCAAACGATGAAGATGCAATGGCAAACAGTGTAGACCCAATTCAGACTGCTTATGAAGCAGTCTGATCTGGGTTTGCAGTGTTTGCTTAGACGTATCTGTCCCAATTTATAGATTTTTTACGGTAATTTAGGGCCTGAAAACAAATCACCAAAATTATGTATATAATATACTTCGTTACAGTAACTATAAAAAAACAATTGACATGAAATATCTGAGACCATGATTGAGATGTATATTGTGTATAGAAGGCAATGTAATGTGCATTTATTTGTTTAGTGTGGGATTTGATAGTCAGCATGCAAACAGTAAGGTTATAATGAGCCAAAATTTTAAGATTTGAAGTTCTTTTAAGAAGTGAAATCAGAATACAGTATATTTTTATGAGAAAAAAAAAATCAAATTCTTTAATTTACCAGTTTTAAGTACTTGTTAACCTCCAGATAAGGTTGGTTTTTGAGGATTATTCAGAGATAAGTTACTTTATTTCTCAACAAAAAACACAAGATACTTTTTCATGAAAAAATACAAAAAATTATCCCTAAATTATCCTTGTTGGCCCTTCTTATCTGGAGCTCTGCTGGAAAAATTTTCCTTGAGTATTGGATCATTTTCAGGTGTGTGGGTAATACCATGTAATTTTAGTGGCTGGAGAGGGCTGGGCTATGTGCCGAAAATTCAGTATGCCTCTGACAGCCTGCTTTGGGAGCAGGGTTCGTATGCATAAAACGACTTAAGTGGTTGCTATGCTGTTGCTAAGGCTAAATTTCTTTGCAGGAGATTCCCTACAAATATTAAAATTTGCTCTGGAGGAACAGTCTTTCAAAGACTGTTCCTCCAGACCGAATTTCATAGTTGTAGGGAATCTCCTTTATAGATATTTAGCCTTAGCAACCGCATAGCAACGACTTAAGTGGCTTTATGAATACGGCCCCAGGTTGTCATAGCAGGGTTTCCACAGGCTCTGGAAAACCTGGAAAATGTCTGAAAAAAAATCCATGCATGGAAAAATCATAGAACTTAAAAAATGACAAAATTTCATGGAAAAAATCATGGAATTTTAATATGAGATGCCAGGTGGCAAAACACAGAAAAGAAGACTTCTTTGAATGGTCATGGAAATTTGACTTTGATCATGGAATTATCATGGAAAAATCATGGAATTTTATTTCTTATTTTCTGTGGGAACCCTGTCAGAGGCACACTGTATCTTGGTCATAAGGCTAATCCTAATGTGCGTAAATATTGGGACACCTAAAATATTCATTTTTTATTTGGGACACGTGGAAAATTAATGGTTTTAGAATTTCCTATACTTTTAAACCATTTATGGTATTTTATCTTTCAGATTCAGAGATATGGCACCCTGTCACAACTTTACTCACAAATCGGGTTTAAGAGAAAATCAGCGTTTTACAAGCGTGTGTCAGCCATGCAGTGTGTGGCTCCGCAGAACCCCAAACAAAACTGGCATCAGTGTTACTATTTATTGATACAAGCCCTTGAGGGATACAAGATAACCCTGGACCCTAAACAGATGAGATCACAAGGGGGTGAGTAATGTGACAGTGCCAGAAAATTTACTTTCAGATATCAGTAGTTTGAGATAACAGGAGTTCAAATATAAAGAAAAATGGGAAACATGTTCAAACAATATGCGTTGATATCAAATGGTACTATGAGATATCGGTGTTTGAGATATCGAGAGTTGACTGTATTTGTTCTGAAAGTGGACAGATTTGTTTTACAATGCAGCAATGTGGATAGGATTTCAAACTGTGCAGACCCTGATCAGACTGCTCCGTTGGGAGCAGTCTGATCGGGGTCTGCACTGTTTCCTCAGACCTGTCTGTTGTAATACTTACAAGTTTTACAGTACATGTAGTATGTTCTGTAAAAATGAGACCATTTTGTGAGTTAGTATGGCCAGTACAGTTTGTTATGTGGTCTGATAGGACATGCACAGCTTAGAGAATGACTGATTTTTCTGATTTCTGAAAAAAGAAGAAGAAAAAAAACAACAACTGAAGATGTCCTGACCATGCAACACAATTTGTGTTTGGCCACACAATTTTTTGAAAGCATAAACACAACTATTTGATAATGTGTTTCTCTTTATTCACAGAGAGGCCATGGCCGAGTGACACGGTTATGGTGCAGAAAGTTGCCGGAAGGTCATGCCCAGGTATCACCATCCGACGACTGGAAAACTCTGTCTGTCATCTGCTGTGCCCAAGATACAGTGGGTCTCTATAACCCCCACTGCCCCTACGCTATAAAGCTATGGCAAACCTTTACCTTTACCTTTTACTTTATTCACAGGCAGATTATTAGGCTGGCCGGTGGTACAAATAAGGGTGCTACAGGAGCTGATTTTCTCTGCTAGGAAAATGGGGAACCATCAGTTAGCTATCAGGTAAGGTTGCCGTAGTTCCCACTTTAGAATACCTTTATGGGAAATGAATGTAGCAATAGGAGAGAATGGGCTCTCAGAGCTCCAGATAAGAAGGGGTAACAGGGATAATAGAAAGATAATTTTTCTTATTTCTCAACGAAAACATATGTTGTGACCCCTCATTTGAACCGTCTCGATGAGACGGTTCTAATGATGGGTCACAAAATATGTTTTTATGCAAAAAAAATTGATGATTATCCCTAAATTATCTCTGTTACCCCCTCTTATCTGGAGCACTGGCTCTGCTTTTCATATACTGTGGGCCTCTAACTGCCTCTGCCCTTAGAACCACTGCACTACGGGAAGCCTTTACCTATACACCAGAAACATTTGTACAATTGCCGGGCTGCGTAGCCCAATCGGTAGGGCACCTGACTTATAAGTCAGAGGTCCTGGGTTCGATACCTGGTTTGGCCACATACTTTCGTTTCTCCTTTGGCTGAATCAAAAAGGGCAGTTGTCAGTTACTGGCGAAAGTATGTGCACTTAGTACTGGTTAACCGCTTAGGAGGTCTAAGCCTGCCCAGGAATAGTGTGGTTAGGTTAACTGATCATCCCAACATGACCATAGCTGTTTACCGTGGACTTAAGCGACAAATCAGTCATTTGTACAATGACAGAAGTGACTCAGTCTTCAACCTATTTTGGGCTTACTATAATTGAGCGGGTTGCCATAGTCAGGGAAAACATCTGAAAATGAATTTCTTGAGGTTGGTAAAAAAAGGGGAATTTGGGATTGGTAAGGGATATTTGGAAATGACTTGATATTTCAGGGAAAGTAAGCACAGGGTATAATCGATTCCGCTAATTTTCACTTCTTGCAGAGACTGTACATCATATTTGGCTTCCGCAGAGACAGTCCACGAACTCTTGCTTCCTGCAGAGACTACTGTCCTCGAACATTGGCTTCCTGCCGAGACTGTCCGTGTGACTCTGCTTCCTGCCGAGAGCCTCGGCAGGAAGCAGAATCACGCGGACAGTCTCGGCAGGAAGCAGAGTCACACGGACAGTCTCTGCAGGAAGCCATGAAGTCTCGGCAGGAAGCAAGAGATCGTGGACAGTCTCGGGGGAAGCCAAATATAATGTACAGTCTCTGCAGGAAGCGAAAATTAGCGGAATCGATTATACCCTGTGGTAAGGAGACTTGAAGATTAATGGCGACCAGAGTCTTCAGACAATAAAGTTACTCTGCTCAAGGGGAAAGGCTTAATGCTCAAGAAAGATAATCCATGTACTGAAGTCTGAAGTTGGGTGGGTGCAGGGGGGTGGAGGGACTGGGAGGCTATTCATAGAGGAAAGAATTTGCTCCCAGGAGGAGTAAATTCTTTTCTAGGAGTAAATTCTTTTTTGTAAGAGTAACCCCAATATACAAGTGATATCTGTAGTAATTTTTAAGTCAAGAAGTGAACAGTACAAAAAAACTTATTCTGTAAAATATTATAGAAAATTGGAAATAATCAGGGGAAACAGGGAAAATTCAGACATTTTAAAGTGGAAGATGAATGGCAACCCTGTCATGGATGGATGGATGACTTGTGATTTTACGTCCTTTGTGACAATATTTCAGTCATATCAGGAGGATGTGTGGGTGATATTGAAAGGCTGTGTGCAATGGAACACTGTTTACGATTGAAAAGATTCCCACTTCCGTCGGGTCTCAAACCCGAGACCGCTTAACAGTGTTCTCCCCAGAAATTTCTGAAGGCATGTCGCTTTTAGCACAAAAATCAGATTTTGGCTTGTTGATCATTTTTTATATCCTTAATATAGCAATGTTTTGTCGAAATTAGCCTAAATTTACATTATAAATAATTTATTCAACTTCTTTAATGCATTTGAAACAATTTTAATGACTAAGAAATGAAAATAATAGCACTTTAATAAATTTTCATTGGAAATTAAGGCATGTTGCAAAGGTAATTGAAGAGGAAGGCATGTTGCAAGCGACATGCCTTTTTGGTATGGGGAGATCCCTGGGCTAGATCAGCAGGCCAGCACTTAAACCTACTGAGGCTCTCCCTGTCATGGAGGTCTACCGTATATAGTTCATATTAATATTTTCAGACACACAATGCTGTTACTGTTTACACTTATGGACCACCTTGCACCACAAGAAAAGAAAGAGATCACAGCCAGTCTGGAGAACCTGACCACCATGTGTGAAGCCACTATGCAGTCGTTGTCACTGGAGAACGGTGTCATTGTACCGCCGGTGCCACTTACTAATATTCCTTATGTCAAGTAAGTTTTAACCGTTAAAGCGCCAAAAATTAAAATTGTTGAATTGCAAACAATGTAGATCTAGATGAGGTGGCTCATAATGAGCCACCTCATCTGAATCTACACTGTTTGCCCTCTAGAGTTCAAATTCTCAATATGATATCGCTTTGACGAAACATTTTTTGAAATTCTGCTGATGTAAATTTTGTTGTCTGCTTTTTGGCGCATTAAGGGTTAAGTTTGTTGTCACATCTGCTTGTAACAGTCAAGTTTTCCAGCTTCTTATCCAGTCATAAAGCCTTAAACATTTACCGCCTTAGTGTTTAGCCCTGCAGGTGTGACGCAGCATTTTCCAAAAATTAACTTTATAACAGAGCTCCAGATAATATGAGGTTTTGAGGCTAATTCTGAGATACCCTAGAGTGCTTAAGTATTGGGACATCTTAAACCAATAATTTTCCATTTGTCCCAAATGGAAAACTAATGGTTTTTAAGTGTCCGAATCTTTAAACAGTTTAGGGTATTTTTTCTTATTTCTCAAGGAAACCATATGTTGTAAGCCTGATTAGAACCATCTCATGATTTCATAACTTCCATTTTTAAGGTGACATTAAAAATTATCAATAAATTATCCCTGTTACTCCTTGTCTGGAGCTCTAGTTATAAAAACTGGTCGTTTTGGTAGAGGGGTTCATTCTGTGGACTCATTCATAATCTAGAGATTGTCAAGTTTTGATTTTACTCTACCATCTGGCTTATTTCATTCTCCTTGCAATTTTTCAATAGTCCAAAATGACTGAAATACTTTTGAAAGGGCCATAAGCCCAGGATCTTCCAGGTATCATAAAAACCCTTATTTAGAGCTAGTGATTAAGATAGTGATAGATATTAATTCCAGAATATGGAAGTGCGTAATTGAGTGGTTTGAGCTGCTGGGTCATGTTGCAGGTTACAATAAATTACTATAAATCATACTGTTGACATACCAATGTTTAATCCTGGGTTCGAATCCCGGTCTGGCCACATACTTTTGTTTCTCCTTCTGCTGATTCAAGAAGGGCAGTTGTCAGTTACTGGCGAAAGTATGTGCACTTAGTACTGGTTAACCGCTTAGGAGGTCTAAGCCTGCCCAGGAATAGTGTGGTTAGGTTAACTGACCGTCCCGACATGACCTTAGTTGTTTACCGTGGACGTTAAGCATCAAATCAACCAACCAACCAACCAATGTTTAAACGAGTGAGTAACTTCTTCTCTATGTAGTCATCAGAATATTTGTCTTTTTTCAGGTCTTTCAAATTGCTGCCATTACAACCTCACCTTGAGCCCCGTAAGCTGGATAGAACTGCGGATTCAGTGAAGAATGGGGTGTTTATATTTACACCCATAAAGCTAGAAGAAGATACAGAAACTTCAAATTCTAAGGCAGAAGTTGGTATGTTCTTAACATTACTCATTATAACTTTTTTGGATATAATGGTACCATATCATGGCTTCCATTGAAACTAAACTAAATGCTCATTTGCCATATATTCCTTTGTATCTCTATGGACTGAAATATATAGGATCTTCAGAATGTTTTAAAACATGAAATTTTTCAAACTCTTTTCCTCTGAAACCTCAGGGTGGATTGAAGCCATATTTCATATAGAGCCTCGGGGGAGTGGAATAATGTTCAGATGGTGGTCTTGATCACATCACCAAGATGCTCATGTATGGTAAAAATACTTTAAAACTCTTCTTTCCCAGAATCGAAAGGCCAATGACTTTGAAACTATGTATGTAGATTTTGGGACGCAGGCCCTACAAGGTTTATTAAAATGATGACCGTAGGGTGACCTTGACCAAATTTATGGCAAAGTCAACTTTGGTTCCTTATGCTATTATATGAGCCGCGACACGAGAAAAGCAACAATGTGGTTGTGCGCCCAGCACAGACTCAGATCAGCCTGGGCATCCGCCCAGTCTGATCAGAGTTCGCTATCCACATGGAGCTAGCTTAGACCCTTAGCTACCCTTAGCGCTTAGCAAAGAGTCTGATCCGACTAGGCTGATGCCCAGGCTGATCGGAGTCTGCACTCTGCGTACAACCACATTGTTGGTTTTCTCATGTCACGGCTCATATGGGAAAATGTTTTTACAGCAGAATTTATAGAAACATTTTAAGCCTAGTTGTAATAATTGGAAAAGTAACTAGATGGTTAACTAAATGAATAGATGAAGACATAAGGTCACCAAAAGTCAAAGTCATTATTTGACCTTTGCTCAAAGTCACTGAGAGTTTAAAATTGAAACATGCATCCCTCTAAAACCACTGATTCAGAATTAGTTACAAATGAGCAAAGCGACAAATTATGTCTGTTGACAGTAAGGTCTCATGTGTGCTACAGGACCATTGGTCCTCTGGTTAGTTTTGCACACTATTTTTTCTTTTTATTCATTTCTGAAGCATTTATATTTCAGAGTTCAGTTGGGTAGAAGGTGACATCTCAGAGGTTGACCTACATGTCTCAAATCCAATGCCAGATGAGTTAAAAATAGCGCAGCTGGGTTTGCTCACTGAAAGCGTAGAAATCGAAATATTTCCCGCCTCACCTTCCATTCCTGCAGAATCTAAGGATTATCTAGTCAAAATTATGGCTCGTCCTACTTCGACAGGGGAGCTAATTGTGTCTGGTAAGTGCATTCAGACTTGGTAATGTGGTTACCTCAATTAAGGGCTCAATTGTCCTTAGCATTCACCTTTTGATAGTTCCATAATTATAAATACAGTGCATACAAAGTTATGTTTAGTGATCACCTGTTTGAAGGTGAATAAGTCAACGACTTACTTCTACTGTCAACTCCCGATATCTCGAACATTGATATCTCAAAATATCTTCTTATATCAAAGAATATATTTCCGACTTTTATTTACATTTCAACCCCTGTTATCTCAAACTATTGATATCTCGAAGTAAATTTTCTGGTAACAGAAAATTTACTTTGAGATATCAGTAGTTTGGGCTTAAATTTAACTTTGAGATATCAAGGGTTGACTGTATATCCTTTTCATACTGTATGTTAGCCTTTTATAATAAGATTGCTGTACGTATGCACATATATGTACAATATATTGAATAAAATGAGCCGCTACGCGAGAAAACCAACAATATGGTTGTGCGCCCAGCACAGACTCAGATCAGCCTGGGCATCTGCCCAGTCTGATCAGAGTCTTCGCTGTCTGCGTGGAAGTAGCTTAGACTCTTAGCTACCCCTAAAGTGCTTAGCAAAGAGTCTGATCTGACTGGGCAGATGCCCAGGCTGATCTGAGTCTGTGCTGGGCGCACAACCACATTGTTGATTTTCTTGTGTTGTGGCTCAAATATTGTTTGCACTAAGGTGAATAGGTACATTTTCAGGGGAAGCAACCCTGTCAGTTTCTGTTTTGCCTTCCTTCTAAAGTGGGGTTAGCTGTTAAAGGAAAGACCATTTTACTCTCAGAGTTCTAGATAAGAGGGAGTATTTGATGATAATTAAGGATAATTTTTCTTATTTCTCATCGAAACCATATGTTGTGACCACTCATCTGAACCGTCTCGTTGAGACGGTTCAGATGAGGGGTCACAACGTATGTGATTATGCAGAATTAACAAAAATTATCCCTAATTATCACCAAATACTCCCTCTTATCTAGAGCTCTGTACTCTAGGAGCAAATCCTTTCCTTCAGTAGTAAAACGTCTTATAAGGGCTTCAGCCTCAAGGGAAGTAGTCTGCACATCACGAAAAATTTTCCTTCCGGTAAAAATGGCTAAAAACCATGGAGTTGTACACTTACCTTGGTTTGGAGCCCTGGTAGCTGGGGTTGGTTAAAGGCTGTCCTACTGACCTAGCTGTCCCGGATTTGATTTTTGCACGCGGAAATCTTTCCAACTGCAAATGGGGTTCCATTATGCACAGCCTTTCAGTATCTCCCTCCCATCATTCTGATATGACTCAAATACTGCTGAAAGGGACATAAACTCTCATTTCATCCATTCACATAAACCTCTATTCTGTTACTCTTAATATGATATGAGCCGCAACACGAGAAAACCAACAAAGTGGTTGTGTGCCCAGCGCAGACTCAGATCAGCCTGGGCATTCACCCAGTCTGATCAGGGTCTTCGCTGTCCATATGAAATTAGCTTAGACCCTTAGCTACCTTTTAAGCACTTAGCGAAGAGTCTGATCAGACTGAGCGGATGCTAAGGCTGATCTGAGTCTGCGCTGGGGGCACAACCACATTGTTGGATTTCTCATGTTGCGGCTCATATGTAATTTTTATCAGAACATATAAAGTGTTATTTTATTTATTTAAAGGTTACACAACAAAGGTATTTGGTGTCAAAAGTAACTGTCGGCTGAGAGACTGTCCAAAGATACCACAAACATATTTCAAAGTCAAGGTCGTTCCAGCTTTACCTCAGATACAGCTATCAACGTCGTTGGCGAAAGCCGCCAGTTTTCTTTCATTCGGAGAAGAGGCTAATGTGGTAACAAGTGGAACAGCCACTCTTTATACTGGTCAAAGGTTAGTTTCTTTCTTTAGCCCTCAAAGTCTAAAATAGCAGTCCTCAAAATTTACGTCCGCAAAATTAAATCAAAATGTTTTGTCCATTCTATATCATATTGTGAATTTTCAATGACTAGAGGGCAAACAGTTTAGATCCAGATGAGATGGCTCATTATGGGCTGCCTCATCTGAATCTACCCTGTGTGCAAATTTATCTATTTTAATTTACAGCCCTTTAAGTGTTAGTTGTAGTTTAGCTTCTGCCCCTTTGTTAAACAAATGGGTGCTTTTCTGATGCCTTAGAGCATACCTGTGTGAGAGTAAGAATATGTATCTGTCTCAGCATTTTAGTTATCAAAATTTCACCTATGGTGCTTTCAGATGATGTATGCGTACACTTTAAAGTAAAGGCACTAGGCAAAATTTGAAAATATGATAAATTTATATTCTGAGATTGTTGTTGAAAATTTAAAAAAAAAAAGATTTCAAGACAAAGAAAGTGATGTATTTTGCATTAAAATCCATTAAAAAAGTTATACCGCTTTTAACCGTCCCGACATGGCCATAGCTGTTTACCCTGGACGTAAAGCAGCAAATCAATCAATCAATATACTGCTTTTAACTCAGGTACCCTACACTCCCATAAGATGCAAAACATTGTCTTGATATAAGAACATGAATTTTCTTTTTCAGTTCCGAATGTCAAATTCAGCTCAAGAATTGTGGAAAGCATGCCGTAGATCTAGTCAGTGTCACTCTTGAAAGTACCAAAGAATCCAAAGGTATGTTGTGCATTCTATCATGATACCATAAAATTTGAAAAATTGGGACACCTGAAATGATAATGAACCTTCCTATTGACACATAAATGGCCAAAAATGAAATAAGTTGAATTTGCAAAGGTCTGGGTGAGGTGGTTCATGATGAGCCACATAATCAGGATCTATACAATTTACCCCCTAATCTTTGAATTCTCAATATGATATAGCTTGGACGAAACAGTGGGAATTTTACAGGTGTAAATTTTGTTGTCATTTTGATGCTCTAAAGGTTGAATTTCAGATTTAGTGGGTCAAGAATTTCAGTGACATAATAGATTTTAGATTTGGTTGGTGATGTAAGTGCTACATTTCAGATTTGGTTGGTCAAGTATTTCAGTGACATAATTGTTACATTTCAGATTTGGTTGGTCAAGTATTTCAGTGACATAATTATTGAATTTCAGATTTAGTGGGTCAGGTATTTCAGTGGAACCATGGAAATATTGAGTCACAGTTACCACTTCCGATCTCAGGGCAACTCAGCTTTACCCTCGCTTTAAACGGTGTTGGAGACTTCTTGATGCCAAAAGAGTCAAGTCAAAGTGGGTAGACAAATGAGCCCTGACACAACAAAACCAACAATGTGGTTGTGCTCCCAGCGCAGACTCAGATCAGCCTGGGCATCTGCCCAGTGTGATCAGAGTCTATGCTGTCTGTATGGAGGTAGCTTAGACCCTTAGCTACCCTTTGAGCACTTAAGGAAGAATCTGGTCAAACTGGGCGGATGTCCAGGCTGATCTGAGTCTGTGCTGGACACACAACCACATTGTTGGTTTTGTCATGTCGCGGCTCAAATGCATTTATCCTTATTATCCTTATTGGGATGCGTCATACAAGTACTGTGATTATCTTGAAATCTCAGCAAATTGATGCTAGAGATTAAAAGGTCTGTAAATTCAGAGACAGTCTGCACATTGTACATTAAACCTCAATTCAACAATGCATTGCACACAATGTGATTTGCCATCTAACTGCTTTCATCTGGGTCCACACTATATGAGCCCCGACACGAGAAACCCAACAATGTGGTTGTGTGCCCAGCACAGACTCAGATCAGCCTGGGCATCTCCTCAGTTTGATCAGACTCTTTGTTAAGAGCTTAAAGGGTAGCTGAGGGTCTATGCTACCTTCATGCAGACAGCGAAGACTCTGATCAGACTGGGCGGATGCCCAGGCTGATCTGAGCCTGCGCTGGGCGCACAACCACATTGTTGGTTTTGTCGTGTCACGGCTCATATGGTAATACAGATCAGAATTGTTAAAAGTTATCCATAAAGTGTAAGAATAGCTCTAATGTGAGAATTCACGAGATCTGCAGTAACTCTCAGTATATATACATGTAGTACATCAAAGTAGAAGTTCATCTTTAACTACTGATATCTCAAAGTAAATTTCTGGTCCCAAAAATCTACTTTGTGGTACCAGTAGTTTGAGATAACTGAAGTTGAATTGTAAAGAAAACTAGGAAATGTCTCCAAACTATATTTTTTGCTTTTAATATCAAGTACTTTGAGATATCAGTGTACTTTGAGAGTACTTTGAGATATCAATGTTTGATATTAGGATTGTCAACTGTGTTTACCTCCCATAACAGACAGTATAACTGTCATTGCCTAAAGATTTATAATTTGAGCCATCACAAGTGAAATGGCAAAAAGTTTCAAAATGTATGTGCAACATCAAAGTCTTGGACAATCGTTTACATTTTCAGTCTGATGCAAGTCATTGTTATTAAGGGTTGCTATGGTCAAGGAGTCTCATGGTGCAGGTGAAAATTTATGCATACAGTCAAACCTATGTTGTGCAAGCACCCTAGAGAAGGGCCAATACTTCTTGCTTAAGGCAGGTGCTTCCTTAATACAGGTTAATACTGAAAATGCTACTCTTGGATATGAGATTTTGGCCTTTTAAGACATAGAGGATATTTGACTTTTTCAGTGTAAGATAGATTTTTATTTCACCGAATGAACACCGAAAGCAGTATTTTCACGAGTGGCGAAGCCGCCACGAGTGAAAATACCTCTTTTGGTGTTCATTCGGTGAAATAAAAGTTCATCTTACACTAAAAAAGTCAAATTTTCTATTTCTTTTATGCTTTAAAATCGCAATAATTCTGTTTATTCAGGAACGTCAGCCATCATGACAGAAACACAACTTTTTTTCCAGCCGTTTTGCATCAAATTTGATTCTTCCAGCGTGTTTATTGGGTATTATATTGGTTGTAAACTAAGTTTGCAACTGAAAAATAGCTTCAAATACCATTTTGATAAACAGACCTCAAAAAGTTTGCCAAGATGGAATGCCTACAGGAGACTTAGGCGGCCTGACATTGCGTGCAGTAACAATGTTACATTGGGGCTTTAAGTGACGTCATTAATGTTGTAATGACGTGCCAACGTGTGTGACATAATTTTTGACAAGCCAGTTAAGATTTAGCCAATTAAGCAACAAAAAACTTGAGGCTATTTCACAAATATCCTATTTCTGAAACAGTGAAATGGAAAGTGATAATTTCACTGTTTGGAACAGTGAGATTATCAGTTTCAATTTCACCGAGAAATCTCTATAATTCATTGAATAGTATAAAAGAAAGGATTTTTGCTTAACAAAAAGGTGGCCTTTAAAGACAGAGATAGGACTATGAAAGGAGGATTAACTACAAAAATGTCATTTTGTCTCTTGAGCTCATAGTGTCCACACCTCCAGTCAGCCAATAAGATTGTCATATTAGGTAATTCTGGTTCGCTGATTGGTTGAATCAATTTTCACACCTTTACCTTAACACGTATCATATTCTATATGCTGGGAACCAGACCCCCCGGCAGAGAAGTCCTGTCTTTAAGACACGTTTGACTGTAATTGTGTATTTCTCTGTTACAGACATAACTGAGGCATCAGAAGAAGAAGAAAATAACAGTAGTGAGGCAAAGGTGAGACAGTTTAGCTGTGATACATATGAGCCGCGACACGACAAAACCAACATTGTGGTTGTGCGCCCAGTGCAGACTCAGATCAGCCTGGGCATCCGCACAGTCTTACCAGACTCTTCGCTAAGCACTTAAAGGTTAGCCAAGGGTCAAAGCTACCTCCATGCAGACAGCGAAGACTCTGATCAGGTTGGGCGGATGCCCAGGCTGATCTGAGTCTGCGCTGGGCGCACAACCACATTGTTGGTTTTGTCACGTCGCGGCTCATATGAAAATGTGCAGTGCTTCAGATAAGAAGGAGTTATAGGGATACTTTAAGGATAATTTTTCTTATTATTCCATAAAAACATACGTTGTGACCCATTATTAGAACTGTCTTGCCAAGACTGTTCTAACAAGGGGTCACAACATAGGTTTTTGTTGAGAAATAAAAAAATTACCTCTCCATTATCATGAAAACTCCACTTTATCTGGAGCTCTGAATTGTGCGTAAAAGCATTTGTTTTCACATAATGTTTTGCACATTCCAGACCAGTCTGCACAAACATGCTCTGTTTGTTCCAGGGTGTCAGCAGGTTAAGAACATTCAATGACAAACAGAATGTAGTTTTTTTTCGAGAGGATTATCCTGAAATGCAACCTGTATAATGTACACTTTTCCATGGACAAACAGCTAGATAGAAACAAATTATCATAAAAATTCTTAAATTTCACGGAAGGCCTGCATATTTGGTCAGTACTCTGAAGAAGAAGGGGTAATTTAGGAATAATTTTCTATATTTCTTCATACAGCCATATGTTGTGACCCCAAATTAGAACTGTCATGGCAAGACTATTCTAATGAAAGGTCACAACATATTTTTTCATCAAGAAATAAGAAAAAAAACTATCTCAGAATCATCCTCAAGAACACCTCAGAGAGGGGGAGAAAGAAAAGGAAGAAAGGACAGACGAGTAAAAACCATCCAAATAAGCCCCATCCTGGACCTTCTGTAAAAATGTAAACACAGCAGACTGTTGCCTGGCCTTAAACAGATACCACTAGGATGCCCCAATGGCAGAAAATTCAAGACATCTTCACCCACATGACAACCTCCATTGGCTGCATATAACATGTTAGGTATAAAAATATATGTGTGATATGATATATGCTGTTGCAGTTGATTAGCATAAGACTGGTAATATTTAAGGTGGATGGGTACACCACCATGTTCTACCACTATTTTTACGAAGGAAAATAACTTAGTGACTTCCTGTTTGGTTACTTGGATGAAGAAGCCCTTCCAAAATGGAGTCATCTCTCAAAGTAATAGAGGATCTTACATGAGTGCTCCTGTATTATTGAATTTATTAAACGAGTTGGGGAAAAAGATAAGATGCCAGGCTTTGCTGAGCATCTTATCGGTTGACCCAAACGAGTTTAATAAATTCAATAATACAGGAGCACGAATGCAAGATTCTATTTATCATATGACACTAAAGTCGCATTTTATTAGCAAAATTTGCATTAAAACGTCACGATTTCGCCATTAGAAAACGCGACGTTTTAATGGACGTCAACGTATAACGTTACGACGTAATTTGTATATTTAATCCACTAGTGGATTATCATTTTTAATGCATGGCTTTATTACACTCTCAGATATGACGTCATATGATAAAAGAATTTATTCCTAGAAGAGCAAATTATTCCCTTTAAGAGTTGATCCTTATTGAGAAGGGAGTCAAAAAATGAAAATGGCAGATTTGCTCCCCTTGAAAGTTTACCCACTGGCTGTAAACAAATCTTCTCTTATTGCAGTGTGTAGAGGCTATTCTCAAGGTTGAATATTCTGGACTGGGAATTTCCTTGGAAGAAATAGCGGTTCCACCAGGTTGTTGCATAGTAAGATTACTGCACCCAGTAAGCAAAACTATTTGTCAGAAAAACAAATCTTTTCTAATTGCAGTGTGTAGAGGCTATTCTCAAGGTTGAGTATTCCGGTGGGCCGGGACAGGCGGCAGGTTACTGTAGATGTTGTTCCGTGGCCCTCAGTATAGACATACAGCCCTCCGTGGTCTTCCACAAATGGGATGTTCTACCTTCTGAAAGGTAACTTGAGAACTATAGTGGATAGTATTTAATTGCAGTGCTTCAGATAAGGTGAATTTCTTCTAGGATATTTCTGAGATTATTTTTCTTATTTCTCAATGAAAACATATGTTGTGACCCCTCTTTAGAACCGTCTCAGTGAGACAGTTCTAATGAGGGGTCATAACATATGTTTTTATTAAGAAATGTGGGAAATTATCCTCAAATTATTCTTTTACCCTTATCTGGGGCACTGTCAGATTGTAAATCTGGGCCCAGTTGTTCAAAACTAATGACATGGTTAGTTAATCAAATGTTAACTGTTTAAAATTCAAAACATGTCATAGGTAAAACACCACCTTTTTTGCTGAAAAAAGAGGGATTTTTCACAATTTTACAGCGAAAAAAAAAAATTACCCCAATTGATTTTGTGAGAATTATAAGACTTCATGAATCCTTGACTAACTATTTCATGAAGCTAACGTTGCTTTGAAAAACCTGGCCCTTATATACAAGTACATGATATACTCAGAGGCAAAACAAAGTATACAACTTATATCTCGTTTATATTGCATTAAGCCAGTCAAAAACCACTTTGAGTAGTCAGCCTGTTACGTCATGCAGATGGCATGAACTCTGTCTGCCAGTGAGAGCATTCTAGATCCATCTTTAGTTCCGTTTTTGAGTTAATTTCCGTATGAATAATGTCACAATCAGTCTACACAAACTTTTGGTCTAATGTAAAATAACCATAATGTGCCTAAATTTTGGGACAGGGAAAATAGTAAATTTTCCATTTGGAAGAAATGGAAAATTAATTATTTTTAGTGTCCCAATTCTAAAGCACATTATGGTGTATTATCATTTCAGTGCCGATCACTGCCATCTAGTATTTGATGTACAAAATGTTTCTGGTCATCAGCTAGAGCTCAAGTATTCCTCACAAAGTATTAGTCTACAACACAAGCAGATACGGAGGTATGTTACATGGTTTCTTTCTGAAAGATCTGCAGTTAGTGAGAGTTGTTTGATGTATAACTTTTCATTTCTGCACAAAAATAGATGTTGTAGCCTCACTTAAGAATTTTTCCCCGCTAATTTAACAGCAACAATCATGCTTAGTGTCATGCATATTGCAGGGAGTAAAGAAGTCAAATTTGACAGAACTACTTTTCTTTTGATAGGAGAAAATGTTGAGGTCATTTTGTTATCAACAGCAACAGAAGAACAAATAAATTGATGGCATGCATCTGTTTCACTGTGTCCGAGTTCAATCATCAACCAATCGGGTTTGGTTGCTGTTCCTTTTATCACACCTTATCCCTGTGGTAAATCAATAGCCAATCAAACCCATCAAAACAAATACTGGTTCTTTAATTTTAAGGAGTTTACCAATCATAAGAAACAATCTAGGTTCAACCAAGTGAATTTGGTGGTTTGTCTGGTCATTCAGAGGGGATCCCAGCTATGAACTAGTGAAACCAAATCCGGCCCCGGATTTATAGAACTTTTTTACTGCTCAGCTCGGTGAGCTGAGCATTACCGAGCTGAGCATTAAATTTTACCTGCTAATAAATAGCAAATTACTGATAGGAACAGTAGTTTAGCTGAGTATGAAATTTTCTCTGCGTATAAATATAAAAATGACAACATTAGTTGGCATTTTCGTATTTATCAGCAGAGAAAATTTCATGCTCAGCTGAATTGAGCATGAAAAATGTTTTATAACCTTGGGGCTAGAGTAAGTTCGATTAATTTTGGTTAAACCACAGTTAACTGCAGTTGATGATCAAACTTGCTCTGTATAAATTGGGTAGAACACCATCTGTGATTCTGTAAAAACATATTCCTAAAGAAATAGTGATTCACATTAGTGCTGTCGGAGATCATTTGAAAATGTTGCTCCGTTATTGTTAACGTGGCTTGGTTTTAAGAGCAGGAAGACATAACAACATCTATCTTTCAAATTTGCAGCATTTTGTAGATACGTAAAAGATACAAGCTGCGGCACAACAAAACTAACAAAGTGCATGTGCACTCAGGGAAGACTTGGATCAGCCTGGACATCTGCCCAGGCTGATCAGAGTCTTCACTGTGGACTGTAAGGGTAGCTAAGAGCCTTAGCTACCTCCATGCCAACAATGAAGACACTGGTCAGACTGGGCAGATGCATAGGCTGATATGAGTCTTTGCTGGGCTCACACGCCACTTAGTTGGTTTTATTGTGTTGCAGCTCAGTCATGATACTGTGTCAAATATTTCAAAATATGAATTCAGTAGCGCGTAAACAGAAGGAGACTAAAACATCGACTTTATGAGAAGGAACAACAATTATCTTGTATTTCAGACTGGGCCTGCAAATAGAAAGATTAAAACCTCCGTCAGAAGTGTTGGACAACTGTAGACAGTTAAAAGTCAGCACCTCTACTCAGTCAACTACCAGTTTATCAACTGTAGATTCATTCAGCCTTTACTTAGCCAGATTTGTAGATATATGGTGGAATATTGTATCCTTTTGACAATAGTTACTAGAGAGTCCCATTTCTGATGTTCTTTTGAATTCAGTGCAACAACTTATAGGTTACCGTATTCTACCTAATTAGCGCACATGCCTCTATAAGCGCACACCGTGGCAATTTGTGAGGCATAGGACTATTAATGCACATATTTTTACTGGTTTATCCCTTTGCTTTCTCGTTTACAAGAGCTGAAAGTGCAATAGAATATTTAAGTTTTTACTTCTGAATCTTCTCTATCCTTCTACATGTATATCCATACGAATTTAAAGGTTAAGCATCAGAGAAAAGCTGCTTATATAAGCAGCTTTTCTCTAATGCTTTACCTTTAAAATTGTTCGCTTCAATATATAATAACCTATTAAAATGTGCGCTTATAAGAAAGAAAGTTTACTACAAGTATTTGCCGCCATTTTGAAAAAGTTAAGCGCACAGGGCGCTAATAAGGTCGATTACGGTAATGTAAAAAAAATTTGCAACATTATATCCTATGATATACTGCCGCATACCCGACGTCATCACGAAACATCACTTCTCATTGGCTGAGGCTTGTTTGTAAGTTGCTGAAAATGCTGGCTTTGAGTGCAGACAGTACACCTTGAAAGGTGAAAATATGAAAATGTATATTTGAATCTGGATAACTATCAAATACTTACATTTTGGGAGATGAATTGTTGGTTTTATTGTCGCAAATTATGATTTACAGCTCTGTGGTGACACAGTTGGTATAAAAAAATCAGTGACTTTATAGTTTATGTTCTTATTTTGATTTAGATTTCATCTGTTTGTTATATATTCTGACGTAATACTTAATTGACTTTGAGTATTGACCTTAACATTAAGCAGCCATCTTCTAAACTAACAGGGAAAGTTGAAATAAACCAGCTGCATTGGACATCTGCTCAAAAACAACTCATACTTACACCACCAGTGTCCTGGGGTAGGTAGACTTTAAGAAAAAAAAAACAAATGTGGTATAAGGATCTTGCAAGAATGGAGGAATCTCAATTTTGATCACAGAAGAAATAAACAAGATCTCGATAATTTACCTTTATGCTTGTTTAAAGTGTGCATTTTTCTGCCATTTTTTGTAAAGGGGAACAGCTCTTATGACTTCTTGTATGCTTCCCTGGATGATGTAACCTTGTCAAAAATGGTGTCAACTATTCAAGGAAATAATTTTTTCCTTGGTGAACAAATTCTTTCCTTTAAGAGTTAACACTCATTGAGAAGGGACTCAAAAATATAAAAAAGAGAAAAAAAAGCAGAGTTCCTTTCTTAGAAAGTATACCCAGTCATCTTAAAGATAGATAATTATAGATAATTTATTTATTAAAAGTCTCACTTTTGTACATATAAGATACATATACACATTAAAACATTCATGTGAGATGTACAAAACCACTCAATCTGAGTTATGAGAGACTATAATTATGAAAGATAAAAGGTATGAATGTACAAGTAAGATATTTACATCAAAACATTATATAAACATGTTTAATGAAAGAGAATGTTTCTCCGTTCTAAGAGAATATCACTGCAGGCCTTGGCACAGTACTTCACAATATCACGATCAGACATCAGATATCTAAACTTTTCCGTATCATTATATGACGAGAAGTTCACATTTAAACTTACTGCTTTTTCAAACAAGACAGACCTTATATTTTGATAAACTGGACATAAGATGAGGACATGGATTTCATCTTCGACTAAATCCGTACAATTGAAACAAATACGCTCATGAATGGGCGTTGCACTATAACGACCAGTCTCTATTTTCAAAGGAGCTACGCCACACCTAAACTTTGCCAAAGCGCTCCTTTGGCATCTACTTAAAATTTGTGTTTTCACATATGATTCTGTTTCATAGTTCACTTTAAAAAGCTTATATTTTCTAAGTTTATTTCCATTTTGCATTCCTCTAACGGCTGTATCAGAACTGACACGGCTTAACCACTTCGTTTTATAAATTTCAAATAACTTATTTTGAAATGCATTAATAATATGTTTAGATTCAGATTTCGTATAACTGTTATCCACAAGAAGTGATATGTTAGGCAATGAAAGTACTTCTTTATCTATTCGAAAACACCAGTTCTTCGTTTTTTGTTTTATTCGATCAGCCCATTTAAATACAAATTTATTCAATCGGTGGTTGTCCATCCTATTTAACCTGAACCAGTGATTCAGCACACATTTCCACTGTTTTGCAATGGGAGGTAACCACCCCATATCTCCGTTAACTGCGGCGTTGGGTGCGTATTTCCCCAGACCCAGGTAAAACCGACAAGCTCGATTTTGTACAGCATTTATCGACGAGAAATCTCTGGTTCCCCATAAAGCTGCGCCGTAACTGATAATGGGCCATACCATAGTGTCGTAGAGTTTCGTGAAAACATCGAATGGCATTCCACCATTCTTAAATGTGAAGGACCTGGCCCCGAGGTTATAAAACTTTTTTCGTGCTCAACTCAGCTGAGCATGAAATTTAAAATGCCCATTAATATAAAAATACCAAGAAATTCAGCATTTTTCAGGCTCAGATAAGCCAAGAAGGCTATTTTTTCTGCTCATAGATATTAAAATGCCAACATTTGTTGGCATTTTAAAATTTATGAGCAGAAAAAATTTCATGCTCAAATGAGTTGAGCATGAAAAAAGATTTATAACCTCGGGGCCAGGATGGATTTTCTCCTCTCAGCAACTTTAAGAATAAATATGTTGCCAAAAGAAGAACAATAGTAAATTGTTGCAAAGTTAGGCAATAACCTCAAGTTTGTGATATTGTGATAAAAAGCCTGTGATCTGAAGCTCAAATTTTCAGAAATTAGTTCCTTTCTTCTTTGGGCGCTTTTGCAAATGCATCCTAGTCCGAGGATCTGTTAGTGTTAGTGTCCTCAGCAGAGTCTGTGATCAGGTCAGTCTAATATAATTTTAACTTAAAGTGGCCCTTAACTTGCTTTGCACTGTTGCCGCTTTTTGCTTCTCAAGAGTACATGGCTTTGTGCGATCTTCAGGCTTGTCTGATGAAGTTAAACTCACTGACATTTGCTGTCTTCAAAGAATCGATTAGTATTCCTTAGTGTTTTTTTGTATCTTTATTAAAGCTTTTAGAATCTGAAGTTCAAACCTGGGCACAGGTTTGCAATCATTCTTAAATTTAAGAACAACCTTATATTAAAGGTAGGTTCCTGTACTTAGGAATGCATCATAATCTTGATGAACTTTCATCCAAGTTGTTTGAAAGCACTTATAAAAGGGAATTAATAAGTTTCACTAAAAAGTTTAAATAAAAAATTATTAGAAAAGTTGTTTTGCAAGGGATTTCCTAACTCTGCTTCGTACACCAGTTAGCGCTATTTTTAGTTCGCGCCAAAAATAGATAATGCAGCTGATGTCATACTGCATTGCATTTTGAGATAGTTTTAGCCCATCCGCCCTGCCAGGACCTCTAGGAGAGCTCACGTCAAGGGAAAATTGACCTTTGGAGAATGGCATCAGAAATCGCACACTTATAGACATAATACATAAAGTTATTTTTAGAACTGGAATTCCAACGAAAGAAAATAAACCAAAAGGGAAAACGACTATTTTCTTCAACATCTGACGAGTTTCTCAGTAGCAACAAATTCAGAAAAATAAGAGAATTCAATACTGCTCAGAAAAAGAGGAAATTATTTTGTGGACATAATTGACATCGCTAGCCCAGGAACCTACCTTTAAAGGTTGAAAGTATCCATTATATACATACATAGCTCTGATTTTTGTGGAAGGAAGGAAATTTATAATGTAAATCTATCGAGGGCTGAGAGCAAGGCTATGCTAAATCCATGCTATATTGTCTTTTGACAATTTTTGTTTAATATTTTTGCTGAAGCTATTCTTCTTAATTGGATATAAAATTGACAAAACATCTCTGATCCATACCCATGTTATCTTATTGACAGAAGTAAGAATAAACCAACAGCTGTTATCTCCCCTGAGGATTGGTGCTCTAGAGTACCGACTGGGCGATACAGTAGAGGTTGCAGTAGAAGTTAACGTTAAGCAAGGTAGGTAAAGACCAGTTTATATTACTATGGTAACATGAAAATTCTAAGAATTAGGGCATATCAGAATGCTTCTAAAGGAGCAGTCTGATCAGGGCCTACACTGTTTGCCATTCCATCTGCATATTTTGGATCCATAATTACGATGTTAAACCAGACTGTTCAATTTAAGGATATTCGTGGTAATTATTTTTAAGTTTCCCAAGTTTTAGAATTTTTATGGTACTTATGGCTGAATAATAGGCAATGAGGACCATTGTCAGAGAGTTTCAGATTTTTTAATTTCTGGAACAATTATTATAGTGATATTGTCCAGTGCCCATTATTCAAAGCACCGTTAGCCTAAGGTAGTCATTAGTCTACGATTTGTTAAGTCTTCTAGGAGCCTTAAATTCCAGTGGGCTTGTATTTTTTGCTGAAAAAAATGCTATGAGCAAGCTCCTAATTTTTTTGCAAACTCAACTATTTCCACTTCCGGCAAAAATAGTGTTTAACCCATTTTTGATCAACTTTTGTGTAATTGTTTTTGTCATTACAGCCATCTCAGACGAGGATACTTTATCGGGAGTTTTGTTGATATCAAGCTGTCAAGACTGTGATAACGTGAAATGTTGTTCAGATATTTCCCACCAGGTGGCAACACTAGGCTGTCCTTCATTGGTTGTTCCAAAGGTAATCTTGCTACTAAACTGTACAATTTGGCAATAGCGTAAATCTTAATACATATCACTGAATGTGTATTTGATCCTCAAGATTTTAAAACTGCAAAGAAGTGAATTTGTGGAAAAAAGTGAACTAGCTTAGTCTTACTCTGAGCGCTTGATAGAGTTACATTGTAAATTTGCCTTGCTGCATAGCGCAGTCGGTAGTGTGTCTGACTCAAGAGCCAGGTTCGATACCCAGTCCCGCCACTTACTATTGTGGACATCAATATTCCCTCTTCCACTGATTCCAAGAAGGGCAGTTGTCAGTTACTGACAAAAGTTTGTGCACTAAAGTCATAGTACTGGTTAACCGCTTAGGAGGTCTAAGCCTGCCCAGGAATGGTGTGGTTAGGTTAACTGACTGTCCCGACATAACCATAGCTGTTTTAGCATGGATGTAAAGCAACAAAACAACACAGCATTTTAAATATTCTTCCTTCGGCAGACATTGGAGCTATATGAGCTGCAGCACAACAAAACCAACAAAGTGGCATGTGTGCCCATTGAAGACTCAGATCAGCCTGGGGATCTGCCCAATCTGATCAGAGTCTTAGCTGTGTTTGCTAAAAAGGAAGCTAAGGGTCTTACCTAGCTCCATGCGTATAGTGAAGACAATACAGACTGGGCAGACGCCCAGGCTGATCTGAGTCTTTGGTGGGCGCACATGCCACTTTGTTTTGTTGTGTCGCAGCTCATATATGTATGTATATTTGACTAGTTAGGGGATAATTTTTCTTTATATAATTATTTTTGGTCTCACCAGCAACCAGCAGAAACAAGACATATATTACTTTTCCAGATCAGCATTATTGTTGGCAGCATAAACTTTTTTCAAGTTTTCTGGTTTTCAGCTCTGTTTCGTGGTGATGCAATGACAGGTGATACACAGCCTTCTGTGTAATTCTTGTCAAGGACATACATTGTGACCCTTCTTCTGAACCACCTGGATGAAATGGTTTTAGGTGGCTCAGTTTAGGGGTCACAACATGTGAGCTGTGACACAACAAAACCAACAAAATGGCATGTACCCCCTGCCAAGACGCAGATCAGCCTGGGCATTGGCCCAGTCTGTCATAGTCGTTGCTGTGCACTTAAAAGCTAGCAAAGGGTTTTAGCTACCGCCATGCCGACAGCTAAAACTCTGATCAGAATGGGTGGATGCCCAGGCTGATCTGAGTCTTTGCATGGCGCAAATGCCACTTTGTTGGTTTTGTTGTGTCATGGCTCATTTGACCCTTAAAGCCTAAAAGCACAAAAAATGACGACAAAATTTACAATGTAACATTTCATCCAATCAAAGACGAGTGCAAGTGTTGATCCAGATGAGGCAGCTCATTTTCATTTTGTTTTTGTTTTTCTTGTCTCTTCTAACTTAAATCTGCCTTGCTGACATCGTGTCTAACCCTTGAAGAGCCAAAAAGGCAGGCAGCAAAATTTACCTCTGCCAAATTTCAAAAATGTTTTGTCCATACTAACTATGTCATATTGAAAATTAGCCTGGAGGGTTTCTCATCTGGATTTACACTGTTTGCAAATTCATCAATTTTCATTATTGTAAGTCCATTTCATTGGATCTGCATCTGTGGTTTAAACCTGGAGTTTATGGTTCAAATATTGTTCAGAGATTAATCGAGATTTTAAAGTGACATGAAATTGGACTGAAGTGTCAAAATGCTTTAATATAAAGCTTCTTTCTATTTTCAGATCTGTACAGACCTGTGTATCACACATTCCTGTTCATTCCTGTTCCACTGTACCGGTTATTACCGGTTCAATATTGAACTGAAGGTCAAAGGTCATGAGGGAGAGACTCACACATGGCAATGTCCATCAGTTATAGAAGTCTGCATAATTGATTGATGGATTGATTATCTGTGATTTGTACTTTTTTGTTAGCTCATCCAGAGCTCCTGATAAGGAGGAAAATTGAGGAGAATTTAGAGATTTTTTTTCTTATTTCTCAGTGAAAACAGGTTGTGACCCCTCATTAGAACTGTCTCGATGAGACAGTTCTAATGAGGGGTCACAACATGTTTATATGGAGAAACATGGAAAATTATTCCTAAATTATTCCTGTTACCCCTTCTTATCTGAATCACTGTTGTCGGTACAAGTACTGGAAGTGCTTTTGATACCCTAGTGTCAAGGGCTGCAACAGTGTCCGAAAGGACGTTTTAGTGATAATCTTTTTTATTTGATGAGCAAGCCAAGTTTTACAAGCTATGCTGTACATGGAAAGATTTTTCCAATCTACTGGTTAGAACTGGTTTGATGTGTGGGTAGGCTGCCAAGACATGGCATTCTAAATTAAAGAGTTTTGTTTTCTTTGTCAAAGGGAAGCAACTTTCAAAGAAATGATCACGTTTTCCATGTGATTGAACCTTTTTTGGTTTCTTTGTTGGAGGGAAGCAACTGTGGAAGAAATGATTATGTTTCCGTGGTGGTTGAACCTTTTCTAATAGGGTACTTATTTTAAAAGAAAGAAATTGCTCCCCTCTGGAAGCAAATTCTTTTAAAGTCCAAGGATATCTTTGTGTAGAAAAGGAGTGAAATATTTTAGCTCATAATGATCTCCCTTTGAGGTGTGTCCAAAAAAAGTGCCAAAAAGCAGACAACAAAATTAATTTACATCTGCAAAATCTGAAAAAATATTTTGTCCAAGAAATATCAAATTGGAATTCTGAGACTAGGAGAGAAACAGTGTACATCCAGGTAAGGCGGCTCATTTGAGCCACCTCATCTGGATGTACACTGTTTGCAAATTGGACTACTTTCGTTTGTGGCACTTTAGCATTTACAAATTTGACTAATTTTGGCTTTTGACACTTTAATGTTATATGAACTGTGACAAAGATACTAAGTCCCATGAGCATGTGTAGACAGTGAAGACCCAAGACCAGTCTGCAAAGAAATTGTCTGCAAGTAAATAGTCTGCAAACAATTGGTCTAAAATGTCTGTCATCAGTTTGTCTGCAAATGGTCTGTCAACGAGTGACCTGCAAACGGTCTTCAAATGACCAGTCTGCAGATGATGCAGACCCTGAGGAATATTCAGACTGAGACGTCTTACTGTAAATCCAGGAAATGTTTGTGATTGATTTACTTTTGGGAGACTTTGTTAGTGCATAGTTCTGCAAAACAAAATTGTTGCAGTAAAACTTGCAAAATTTATATAACCTGTATCAATCAATCCAAAAAGAAATAACTAAACTGGAAAAACTGTCATGATTAGGAGAATCATAAATTCAGAATTTAGCAGATGTCTTTTTTTTCTACATGAAGCATTTCTAATGGTTCAAGATGACGGGTCTGGGTCTGCCTGCCTGCATTCATTTTGCATATGTTTCTTAAAAATTCTAAATCTCGGGACACTTAAAACAATCACCCTTACTGTCCATAAAATTGAATAGTTTGGTTTTACAATGTGGTAATGTGTCTAAAAGATGCAGATGAATGGTGAACAGTAAAGACCTTGATCAGACTGCTCCTGAGCAGTCTGATCTGGGTCTGCACTGTTTGCTCTTACCCATCAGTCACAACTTAGAATTTGTACAGTAATGAGGACTGTTTACACATGTCACGGCTTGTATGATTTTGCTCAAGGCAATGGTTGTGAAGCATTTTATATTTAATAAAGCAAAGCTGAGAGATTGGAATGAAATTGATGTGCATATTGTTTGGCTCTTCAGTTCAGCCATCATTCTTAGCCAAGAGCAGGATTTTGTTTCTTTCTTCTGGAAATTTATTTCATATTTTTCACTACCATGTGATCTCTGATTTACCATGTGATCACTGTGTATTACCACATGGTCACTGCATACCACATGGCCATGGGGTCACCTTGTAATACCATTGGTCGCCTGGTAATTTTGTGTCGTCAGTTTGTATTACCATGTGATACACACATGTATCACTGTGTACTTTCATGTGCTCCCTTTGTACTACCATGTGCTTTTGTATTCTGTGATCTGGAATTAATCACATGATTTCCGTGTATAATCATTGGTCACTTTATATTACTGGGTTGTCATTGTGTATTACCATGTGATTACTGTATAGTACCATGTGGTTTTAACGTGATGGCAATATGTATTACCATGTGATCACTGTATTGCTAGCTTGTCACTGTGTACTACCAAGTGATCTTGTATTATCATGGGATAACTGTATTACCATGTGATCTGTCTGTATTACCATGTGATCATTATGTTACCTTATGATCATGTACATGTATAACCATGTTATTACTGTGCATTACCAAGTTGACATCACAAGTTACTTTCTGCATTCCATGGTTGTAGCTGATCAGTTGGCTGTACCATTTAGGAAAAAAAGTTCATACCAGAGTCATTTCTTGTACTTCAGACTACATGTGTACTTGAAATTGTAATGTTATAACAGGCAGTCCGTAATATATATAAGCAGCTTTTATATAACCCTTAAAGCCCCAAAACAGCTGATGACAAAGTTTACATCCACTGAATTTCAAAAAATGTTTTGTCCAAGCTATCATATTGAAAATTTCAGAGTCAAGAGAGCATACGGTGTAGATCAAGTCTTGAAGATGAGGTCACTCATTATGAGCTGCCTCATCTAAATCTACATTGTTTGCAAATTCATCTGTTTTCATTTTTAGCGCTTTAAGTGTTAAAGGGATGTTCATTCTTCTCTGATGTTGTTATTAAAGGTATTTTACTAGTCTCTGGAAGGCAGATGTTTTGATAATTCTACTAACTGTTTTGAAGTGATTTTTCTCGTGTATTAATTGATTTACACATACCAGTAGATAGAGAATTGATTTTGGAATGTTATTTCAACCAATATACTTGCAACAAATATCTTATTCCATTGAAATTGATATCATTTGTTCCGAAAAATATATAAGCATAAAAACATGAAACTAAAAGGAGTTCACAATTCACTTTTTTGAAGCCATGCCTACTTAAAAAAGGCATGCATCTCTTCATTAACTGTAAGATAAGATCATGGACTTATTATTGGACATTCAACATTTGCCAGTTTGTTTGTGGGACTAAAATCCGACATTACAGTCATTTTCTTACGAAATCTGACACTGTTTGTGAATCAGTAAATCTGATATTTATGTGTATTAAAATCTGACATTACATCCTAACAAAACATTGCATTACCTATTTCAATAAAATCTGGGGGGTGGTTGGGTGGTGCAAAGGTGCTGCGTGTAACTTCCAGTGCCGGGGCATCCTACTTATTTGAATAGTAGAAGGGCAAGGGCTTACTGTGCTTGCAGTAGGTGCGGGTGGGGGTTGTTTGGACATTTTTTCTCATGTCTATCATTTCTCTCTTCTTTCTCCCTCTCTTTGGGAGACGGCCCGATATAGACTGAAATACTGTCTCAAAGGGCCGTTAAACCTAAAACAACCAACCAACCAAATTCAATAAAACCTGAATTTCTTCTGTCTTATAAACCATAAACCTCTCACTTTATTTTTGCCAGAACAGTTTAATTAAACATATAAAGAAAGCATTTGTATTACAGTATACATATTTATATTCTTACATTACAATCATGTTCTAACAAAATCTGACATAGCTCATTCTAATCAAATATGACATTGCTTGTCCTTATACGTCCGAAACTTCTCACGTTATTGTTGCCAAAACAATTTAATTAAATGTATAAGGAAAGCCTGTTCTAATAATTCTGGCATTTCTGTCAATTAAAATCTGACATTACATTCTAACAGAATCTGACATTACCCTTTCCAATAAAATGTTACTTTCCTTGTCCTTATAAACCATAAACCTCTCATTTGTATCACAGTATAAATATTTATATTCTGACATTACAGTCATGTTCTAACAAAATTTGACACTACTCATCCTAATCAAATTTGACACTACTTGTCCTTATACTTCCGAAACTTATCACATTATTGTTGCCAAAAGTCTTTAATTAATGTACAAAGAAAGCATTTGTATTACAATATACATATTTATGATCGTCATTGTCACATGACCAGATTTTTTTAGGGGAGTGCAATATACGGATGTTATTTGTATGTATAATATTTCTGTACCATATAATTCTAAGTACTGACTACTGAGACATGCTTGACAGAGGAAACAGTGCAGACCCAGATCAGACTGCTAGGAGCAGTCTGATCTGGGTCTACACTGTTTTACATGCCATTCTGCCAATTCTGTTAACACCATCTCCTGATAGTGCAAGCAGGGTAGAACAAAAAATAGGAGAGTCCCAAGCCCAAGAAAGAGCAAACAGTGGGGAAAAAAAGAAACATAATCAGTGCTTTGAGGGCAAGTGGATGTTCCTGTTAAGGAAAAGTGGATGAAAAAATAAATATTTACTAGCTGGGCAAGTGAACTTGCTTTTCAAAGGTATTTAGTTACACCTGCTTATTTTCAGCTATGTTAAAGGGGGCCATCTTTTATGACTTGCTGTTTGCTTCCCTTAATCACTTAGCTCTTCCAAAATGTGGTCTATTCCTAAAGCAAAGAATTTTCTGCCCTAGTAAATTCTTTTTGGAAAGAGTTGACGCCATTTAAAAGGGAGGCAAAAATGAAAATGGAAGAGTTGCTTCCCCTGAAGTGTACCTATTCACCTTAAAGATGGGACAGAAACTGGCATGAAAACAGATATTCTGTACTTAGAATTATTATGGAATTTCGTTTGTTAAGGGTTCGGAAAGGAAATGGTACAAGCTTACATATATCTAAACAGTGGTCAGAGTTCAGCCGATAAAATGCTGAAGCTGATCAGATGGTGTTTGTGGGCAGGGTTGACCCAAATCAGCTGCTTAGAAGGTCTGCATTATTGGCAAAAACCTTACTTTTTAATTCCAGCACAGAGCAGGTTAAAGGCTAGGTACATAATGCAGCCTGCTGTGGATCTTTCCTGTTTGCATGTACAAAATCTAAACCTGTTAGAAAATAAATAAGGCAGACAAATAGGCTGGTCTGGCCCTTCTATCATTGATGAGTTGTGCTAGACAATGTGTACCTTTTCCTTTATGCAGCATATACTTGTCATAAAAAATATAAGTACCACATTTTAATTATTTAACTCATTAAGCGCAAAACATGCAGGCAACAAAATATATGTCTGCAAAACTGAAATAAATTCGAAGACCAGAAGGCAAATCATGAATACATGTATCCTACTGAGATGGCTCATCTGGATCTATGCTGTTTGCAAAGTCAGCTGTTTTCATTTTGCTACTTTTTTTTTTCTTAATTAAGTAAGTAAGTAAAAACATTAATATAATATTGAATATTGCCAACAGCCAAAAAAAGCTCAGCATTGATGCAATGTTAAATTTTGTGCCAACCTTGGTACACTATTTTAATGCTGGTTGTCTAGTGGAAAAATGCTAACATTGTAGAGTAATTAAAATGTGGCAGTTACTGTTTTTGCTAAGTATAGTTATCATTAATTTTACAGAGCTCTGCTCATGTTGAAGCCATGATTTTGGGGTTGAAAATTAAAGCTTTTCTTTGACTTCATGATGCCATCTATGTACATTAGAATGATACAGATCTAATGCATACCAGGGTACAAGTCATACCAGTGTCATGTCATCAGTGTTTTTCAGAACAATCTTAGCATCTATGTTAGTCCGATTGATGATCAGAGTGGCCTGGATCATATAGCTGAACATTATCGTAAAAACGTACTGGCATGAATTGTACCAACATCATGACTGGTGAGGATTTGACATGTTTGCATTTCTAATGCACTGACGAATGTAACACAACAGCTCATTGGATAACGTCAAAAATTTGGGACAGTATATTATGCGATACGCTGTCGCAAGCCCAACGTCATTATAAAATGTCGCTTCTCATTGGCAGACGTTTTGTTTTACTCTGTTGAAAGCGCATGCAATGGGTGCAAAGAAGTACACTTTGAAAGGTGAAAATGTGCATTAGAATGGAGATAACTATATTGAAAATTGTCATTTGGGGAGATGATAAGTCATCAGTTTTATGGTCAAAAATTGTGTTTTATGGCGTCAAAAAGAATTTCCGACCATAAAAACGACAATTTACCTCCCCAAATGACAATTTTGAATACAGGCATCCCCTAATTGAAGACAGAATACATAGAGTAATGAGATCCACTACCATGTAGCGGGATATATTTACTTTCCCAGTTAAAAGCCAGCAGGGCTTACTGGCCTTTGGTCTATTTGGAGAACTATAAAAGAAGAGTTTAATTTTCAACGCCATAGTTACGGCCTCTGTGGAGCTGTGAATTACAGAAAAAGATGTGATAGTTGTTTAAAACAATATGAAAATGTTAATAAAACTTTATAAAATAAACTTGTGTGGTTTGTTATGTGGTTTCCAGACTTTTGCTCAAGAAGGGCAGGCTCATCACATGTGCTATTGCCTTTAAACATTAAGTTGCCAAAAGGAGAGAAAACAATATGTACGTCTGCAAAATCAAAAAAAATTATTTGTCCAAACTGTCATATTGAGAATTCAAAGAGTAGAGGCAAACAGTTTAGATCCAGATGAGGTGGCTCATTATGAGTTGTACAGTGCTGGCAAATTCAACTTCCCACATTTTCACTTCTGGCCAATTTAGTCATCTCACATGGTGGGACATTGTTTTTGGTGTGGACCCTGTCAGTGGTTTCATCGGCATCTGCTTCTTGTCTGCACTCTATCTTTGATTCCTTAGTTTAGTACCCATATTCTGCTTACAAATCTGCCCTTGAATTTTGGTCCCAGGTTCCTCACATCAGTGCTGGGTTTTATGTTTTCACTACAAAATTGCATTTGCAATTATAAATTCTAATGCACTTACATAACGTAACGTGGCGTCTGATTGGATACCGTCAAAAATTTGCAACAGTGTATCCTGCGGTATACTGTCTGAAACCTGACGTCATTACATAATATTGCATCTCAGTGGTTGACGTCTGGTTTTATGTCGCTGAAAGCGGTTGCTATATGGTATAAAGTAGCACACTTTTAAAGGTGAAAATTTGACAAGTGCATTAGAATGGGGATAACTGTATTAAAAAATTGTCATTTGGGGCAGTAAGTTGTCGGTTTTATTTTTATGGCTTTGCTGGCATGTCCCCATAAAACAAAATTTCCGACCTTAAAACCAACAATTCACGTCCCCAAATGACAATTTTGAGTACAGTTATCCCCTCATTCTGAAAACTAGAGCCAAGTTAGGCAAACTAGTTTAAGCTTTCAAAAAAGAGTCAGATGACATTTAGAGAAACCAACCATGCCTAAGTATGTAAATTATGCATTTTGTTTCATTGTCACAGATGTTAAGGAGATATGATCTTAGTAACAATATTGACAGCCAGTACTAAACCATGGCATGCAAGTGACCCACTCGCCTCATTTGGTTGGTTTGATTACTGAGAAAAGATTTTACTCATTTGTTAGTGCTCACTTGTTTTTTTATTTATCCATGAACTAAGAACACTAATTAATTAAAACACTGAAATCAGTTGAAATAATTTTTTAGCCCTTGATACAGTAATGATCTGATATACTTAATCATCTCAAACGATTTTTGTTATCATCTTGAAATTCAGATAAGTATTTGTTCAAATTTTAGGATGAAAACAGGACAGAGACAGGTTAAGAAATGTTCAGGCAAACAATCAGGCCCTAATCACCAACCTTGAAGTTTAAACCTACTTGTAATAGCCACGACACGAGAAAACCAACAAAGTGGTTGTGCACCCAGTGCAGACTCAGATCAGCCTGGGCATCGGCCCAGTCTGATCAGAGTCTTGGCTGTACGCATGATGGTAGCTTAGACCCTTAGCTACCTTTTAAAGATAAATATTCCAGTATATTGAGTGTCATAATTTTATTTTGCAACAGTCCAGTGACACTGCCATTTCATCAAAGGAAATATTTTTTCTCACACAGGTTATGACATAACAAGGTCATAAAATCAATAAAGACCAATAAAGGGTTGTGTTCTATGTAGTAGAGAATATTTGTCTTTGAGCACACTGCGAAGACTCTCACCAAACTGGGTGGAGGCCCAGGCTGATTTGAGTCTGCGCCGGGCACACAACCACTTTGATGGTTTTCCTGTGTCGTGGTTCGTATATTTAATGACCTTTTGATCAATCTATGCCAAGTGGACCATTCATCATTTTAGGAATGTAAGGTTTATATTCTTTATTATCATTATGATAGAATTTGCAGTAAATTTTATGCAACCTGTAGACCCTGGTCAGGTGCCACATTTTGTGACAGCTGATCTGGGTCCTCACAGTTTGCCAATATGTCCCTTTAATGGAACCCTGGCATTCGTGATTTGATGCTGCAAGGAAACCAAATTTACTGCTTTTGGACATTAAGGAATATACGAGGGTTGATCCAGAAGTTCGTGGACACCTTAGATAACTAAGGCTCGTCGACAAAACGTTATAAGCCAACTGCCACACTATTGGTTAACACACGTGTAAATTTTGAATCATATACCTCAAAAGATTCATGTATAACAGTGCATTTTGTTCAGTTACCCTAGGTTGCACGGCGCACGCCACAACGTCACGTTGACGTCCGGTATATGCTAGTGCTCAAAATGCGAAGCTGATATGATCCACTAAAGAAATCATGACACTAAAATCACAGTGTCAGCATTTATATAATACAAGTAATAAAGCATTAAGACAATCACAAGTTTTCCATAAGGTCTTATAAAGCACAACTTTGATATAGGTAAACATTTCTTGGGCTCAGTTTTGAGGTGTAAAATCTACTATTTCATTGAATGAGTGCATCATTGTCATCCTGAGGTTCGAAAATATGGCTCGAACACTGTTTTTAGCACTCTTTCACATAGTATCTTGAAACGTGTATGTCTCATGATGCTTCGTGTAAAATATAATTTGTTTCCATTGGTTTCATGTCTTTTTATGTCGACCATTGGAGAAACTGTTTGCGCGCAGACATTGGATAAACGTCATTTTCTTCTTTCATGTTAGAAGGCGGTGATCTGGTTTTTTTTTATATAGAATGCCATGTCAAATGACAATAATGAATATTCATATTGTTTGAAATGGGGAAATGCTACGTCAGTTCTTGACAGAAATTTTATATCGAAATTTTAAGCATGAAAAATATATTTGATTATTACTGGAGTGCGCCGCACAGACAACCCCTGGTATATTCAAACGTAGATACCAAACCCAATTTTCATTGAATTTACCTGATATTGTGAGTAATTATTTGGTAATATATAGAAAAGCGTTGGTTAAGATTTGAAAGAAACAACTTATTGCAGTTTGATTTTATGGACTGTGTCCACGAACTTCTGGATCGTGCCTCGTATAAGCAGCTATCTGATATGGGTCAGTTTAACCAAATTGTAACTAAAGAGTCACTCACAATAGACCTTGGAAGATTATGGGATAGAACAGAATAGAAAAGAGCTTGATCTCATTTTCTGTCCCAATATTTAGAGTTCTTTCGGTAAACACATTTTTTAACCAAGGGCAATAACAAGTATACATATATTTTTAGTGTGTGAATTATAGTTGTCTCCCTCAAACTTTGACAGCCGCTCCCGCCAAATGTCTATTTCAGCTTCAGTCAATGAACCAATCAAAATTCTCTAATTGAACCGGAAGTCCTCCATCAATTAGTGGAGAAAAGAAGAGAAATTTAGAGAGGAAAGAAACTTGTTCGCTGTAAGTTGCTGTGTTTTGTTGTTTCCTCTTTGTGATAATTGTCTGATAGATAAAGTAATTTTTTAGTCAGTAACACAGAAAATAGAAGAGAAGATACGAGTTTCATGGTTTTAGCCGTAATGTAAAACAGATGGCAGGCCAGCAGCTCATCAGTGATGGTCATGGACGGTGAGACGCTTATTGAGGTTTTTGAGGTTGCATAGGGGAGAGTCGGGTAACTTCGGACAGCGGGTAATTTCGGACACTAACATTGTTTCCTTTATATGTCAGTTGTTTGGAACTAAAACAAGAATTAACTGGCCAAACAGAGAAAATCCTGATGAGACGGCTCATCATGAGCCGTCTCATCTGGATTTTCACTGTTTGCAATTGTATGTCCGAATTTACCCGCCTGTCCGAAGTTACCCGACTCTCCCCTAATGTGTCAGTATGTTTTGATGCATATATTTAATCCCTCTTATGCCCAGTGGTTTCGTCTATCTCTGTAATTTAAGAATGGGTCCATTTGTAACTTAAAGGGTGGCTGTTTATGTTTTCTTTTCTTTAAAAGAGCAGTGCTTGAGATTTTTTAAAGCAGTGAAGATCATGATCAGATGTGAAAAACTGCAGCGTTTTTTGATCTGGTCTGCACTGTATGACAGTCCCTATCATGGAATGCTAGGCATAAATGGATTTACCGTTAGTCTGCGTTAGATCTAATTGTGTTATACATGTCATCCTGAATAGAAAAATAAACTTATCAGTAGCTACTTATCAGATAATTGAACCAAATCAGGTCATGCTTATAAGTGCCACTTCTTTTCATGTTCTTACAAAAGCCTTGCATGGTTGTCATCACATTGGTTGGTCTATATTTGGTGGTACTGAGAACTTACTGGGTTGTTATTAGACGTAAATTCAAATTCTGTTTGTTGAATTCGGATGGATGGTTAATTAAAAATAGAGAGTGGTTTATCCCAGCTGCGGGCCACAAAAAACTTAGAAACACAAATTTAAATTTTCATTAGTGTTAGTTTTGAACAAGAGGTCACTGATGTGCTAAACTATTCAATCTCTGTCTACCATATGGTCCCCTATAAACGTTTGTTTAGCCCAAATCAGAGTATTATCAGACTGCTGCAGGAATTGCACAGCTCACCTTTTTGCCAGAATTTTTTTAAAGCATTGCCAGATTGTAAAATCAGCTTTCCATAATTTAAAGACAGTAACCATATTAATTTTCTCTTCAAAAACAGTCCCAAAAATCTAGATCCATCTTTAATATAAGACAGGATTGTTTTAGAAGAACCTAGAAGTATTTATAAGGAGTAGTTGCCTCCCTTGTTTTGGGGAACTTTTTTTTTTAAGAAAATATCTGTTCTTATGCAAAGCAGATTCTTTCCTTAGCCCTGTGTGAACTTGTCCATCTTTTTCATTTGGATAAGTCCATTTCTAGTTGTAGGGGGTTTCTGGTGGATGCTTTAATTTTGTCATATTTTGCATTGAAATTCAAGTAATCTAACAATATAGACTCTGATCAAATGCTACGCTGCAGCTCTGTAGCATCTGAACTGGCTCTGAACTGTTTGCATATGTTCTCAAAAAGGATTTCCAGTTTTGAAAGGGTAAAGAATAATCTTTTTTTTTGTTCTACAGCTAAATAGTAAATACTTTTTTTTTCTTAAGAGTATCACCAATGGAACTCCTTAACCGTATCACTGCCATCGGCAACTTCAGTTGACATTGAGGGGTGGGCTGATTTAACTATTATCCTATACAGAAAGGGCTTAGATAGGCAAAAGTATCCATTTTGAGGCTTACTTTTGTCAAATTTTTCCTGATTTTTTTTTTTTCTCTCTTGTGTACGGTCCATATGAATATTTCATGCTTGCTTGTAAATTTCGTGTGTATAAATTATATGAAACACAGTTTTAACTATTATGTCGTAAATAGTGGTTAAACCCAAAGCGATCAATCAGTCAATCTCTACAAAGCTGAATGTCGGTCAGTATGACTTTCCCATTCTGCGCAGTTATATACAAGGTCCCCAGGCAAGTTTAACAGAGCTCTAGATAGAAGGGGGTATGGAGTCTTATTCAAAGATAATTTTTCTTATTTCTCAATGAAAACATACGTTGTGACCCATCATTAGAACCGTCTCGGCGAGACGGTTCTAATGATGGGTCACAACGTATGTTTTTATGGAGAAATACGGATAAGTATCCCTAAATTATCCTTGTTACCCCTTCTTATCTGGAGCACTGTTTAAGATCTATCCTTGGAAAATTCTATATATTTGGACAGGTGAATATGAGCAAACAGTGCAGACCCAGATCAGACTGTTTCTAAAGGTAGAGGTAGTGTCAGTTTTAAAGGGCATTTTCTGTGTTTATGTCTTAGTCCTAGAAATTGTGATTCTGAAATTGTTCGTATTAATCCTTAGAGTGCCAAAAATTCAACCCTTAAAGCGCCAAAAATTAAAATTGTTGAATTGGCAAACAGTGTAGATCCAGATGAGGTGGCTCATTATATCTGAATCTACACTGTTTGCCCTCTGGTGTTCGAATATTCAATATGATATCGCTTGGATAAAACATTTTTTGAAATTCTGCAGACGTAAATTTTGTCGTCTGCTTTTTGGCGCATTAAGGATTAAAATGTTTTGAACATCAAAGCTATTTCATATTAAGAAGTCAAAGACTAGAGAGCAGACAGTGTAGATCCAGATGAGGCAGCTCATTATGAGCTGTCTCATCTGGATCTATGCTGTCTGCAAATTAATTCTTTTCATTGTAGGAACTTTAAGGTGAATGGATATACTAATGCCATTTTAAGAAAGGGGAACAACTTTTGCAACTTCCTGTTTGCTTTCAAATTAAGAGTTGACCCCAACTGAGAAGGGAGAAGAAAAAGACAATGATAGCAGAGCTCCAGATAAGAAGGGGCAACAGGGATAATTCATGGATAATTTTTAGCTCACCTGAGCCAGCGGCTCCGGGGGAGCTTATAGGATGGTAAGGCTCCGTCGTCGTCCGTCCGTCGTCCGTCCACAATTTCAAACGACTTCTCCTCTGAAACCGCTGGGCCAATTATAACCAAATTTCATATGCAGCCTCTAGGGAACTTAGGAACGAAAAGTTGTTCAAAGGGTCCTGGTCACATGACCAACATGGCCGCCACGCCCATATATGGTAAAAACCTAGAAAAATCTTCTTCTCCAGAAGCGATAGGCCGATGGCCTTGAAACTTGGTATGTAGCATTGGGCATGCGAGTATTACCAAGATTGTTCAAATTATGACCTTGGGTTGACCTTGACCTTTTTTACGGTAAGGTCAAATTTGCTTCCTTATGCTTTTATATGGCAAAATGCTGCAACATAAGATATCTTGGAAACTGTTGAAGATTTTGGCCTATAAATTGGTACATACAGTCATCTTAATGAGTACATGAAGATTTATGAGTACAAGAGGTCAAGGTCATTCTTTGATTTTTGACCCAGAACTCATATTTTGACAATATCAAACAATCTCCTCAAAAACAACTAAGCCAATTGTAACCAAATTTCATATAGATCCTCCAGGGGTTGAGGGAATGAAAATTTGTTCATACGGTCCAGGTCACTTGACCAACATGGCCACCATGCCCATATATGGTAAAAAACCTTTAAAAATCTTCTTCTCCAGAACCAGTAGACCGATGGCCTTGAAACTTGGTATGTAGCATTGGGTACTCAAGTACTATCAAGATTGTTCAAACTATGACCCTGGGTTGACCTTGACCTTTTTTACGGCAAGGTCAAATATCGGAAATGCTAGAACATGAGATTTCATGGTAAGTTTTGAAGATTTTGGTATAAAAATTGGTACCGTATTTACCCTAAATTTTCGGACACCGTAAATATTCGGACACCCTATATTTTCCCAAAACGCCACCTATATTATGTACCCTATATTTCCGGACACGTACTGACCAGGGTATTTTTGTTGTCCGTAAATGTTCGGACACAAAAATCGTCCCTTGTTCTCTCATAAAATTTTCATGTATAGGCTATCAGTTTTGTCTGTTTGCTATGTTTATCTTTGCCTTCGGCTAGATGAGGTGCCGTAATTCTTCGGCTATAAGGCAAGTCGTTTATAAGACGGGGGGGGGGGGGGGGGGGGGGGGGGGGGGTAGTAGTTTTAGGACTGTCTGGGCAAGTATTTAGCTTAGCCTCGCCTATAAGACGTACCTATCTTTTTGCCAATTCCCCAAAGGTCATCACCAGTCGCCGATGTCTACGTATATCTAAACTGGTTATGCAGTTACCGTAATATGCATAAATATCTTGGATTACATACCACATTATGTACCGTATGTATATTTCCATAAGTCCACATCCTAACTCCGATGTACACAACTGGAGAAAATATATTCGTGACATATTCCAATTTGCAATTTGAAGATGAAAGGATCCATTCTAAACAAATTTTTTCCACAGGCCAAATATTTAGCGTAAATACTGTATCCAAACTACTAGCACTGGTCAGTCTAACACACCAGTACTTCAACAAACAAATTGTGTCACCTCAAGGTCATTGACCGCTTTGATCTTTTTGTGTACTCTAGTCCAATACCCATCTCAAATTACATAATTAAACCAGACAGGATTACCGATAAGTAAAGAGAAAAAGTGCCTTATTTGTTTACATCTAGGTTGCAGGAAAATACCTGAGAATGTTAACTTGAGGAAATAAAAATAAAAGGATGATATTGTTACACATTGTTTGCGGATGTGGAATTGAAAAGAAGAGTTTAATGGGTTTGCCAGATGCAATCACTGTTCGCATAAGGTATTATTTCATGTGATCGGTACCTGATGTATTGCTTATGTCTCAACACCTGGGGGGAATAGACTTAAGGTTACGCATTGGACAGTGACCAGCCACGGTGTCCAAAGCCTCTTCTATAAGATGGGTACAAATTTTGGGGGTCATTTCATGGTTCAACACCTACCAGCTAGACAATACCAGAAGCCATTATGAAGTTTATTTTCTCATATAATCTAATTGATTATAGTCCGTTTGCTCCCAAATGCAAACGGCATCCCCAATATTTTCTCAAAATTGGTGAGAGGTAAAAGATTTTCGAATCGCTCATTCTTAATTTTCATCCTATACATAACAAAATCATAATTTTGCAGAAATGTGAGGTTTAGCATAAAAAAGTTTCTATACAAACATAGGACCTAAAATATGTCATTTTCACCTCTTAATTACAAGGGAGTAAAAGTTGGCTGTTGGAATTCCCGTTTAGTTTTACGTTTCAGAGCATGTGACCAATGTATGCTATCCCTATAACAAAATTTGCATAATTAATTGAAATTTTATTCTAAATCCATTTTTTATACTTTTTGTTTCATCCATATATTATCAAATTTTAAAACATCCAATTTTTACTCGCAAAATAATATAATAGCTCAATATTTATTTACAACATAGTATCACCTGACCAGTGATACCATGCGTTACGCGTGCGGACAGGTGAATACATTTTACTATTTCATTCATATACACCCACACCTGTAGTAAACTACAAGTTTACGATATTGCCTATCAACAATATTTTGGCTGTTCTAACAAGCATACGACGCCCTTTAGTGAAACTGCTCAGTTTTTGCATTAAGTCAATGGAAAATAATTTACAAAAACATCCAAAAATTTGGACTTTCCGTATTCTGTTATGTATAGTTATAGGAATCATTAGGACATTGGAACATTTGATGGAACTTTCATCGTTTTCGAGAAAATAAGCAAAACCCCGTTTGCACTTGGGAGCAAACGGACTATACATTAGTTAAACAAATTGTTTACTTTCACACCTATCGGTACTATATACGAAAAAGATACCGTATATATGCCGGTGCGTACCCTTGATAATTGGTTATTATTCGGCGTTCGTAAATATTCGGACACTTAAAAAAATTATAATTTTTGCCAAATTAAATGTTCGGACAGTAAAAAAAATAATTATTTTAATCCGTCCGAATAATTAGGGTAAATACGGTAAATACAATCATCTTAATGAGTACATGAAGATTTATGAGTACAAGAGGTCAAGGTCATTCTTTGACCTTTGACCCAGAAATCTCAAATTTTGACAATTTCAAACAATCTGCTCTAAAACCACTTGGCCAATTGAAACCAAATTTCATATAGAGCCTCGAGGGGTTGAGGGAATGAAAAAAATTTCTAACGGTCCTGGACACATGACCAACATGGCCGCCACCCCCATATAAATTTAAAAATCTTCTCCAGAACCAATTGACTGATGGCCTTGAGACTTTGTATGTAGCATTGGGTACTTGAGTACTATCAAGATTGTTCAAATTATGACCTTGTGTTGACCTTGACCTTTTACAGCAAGGTCAAATATCGGAAAATGGTAGAAGATAAGATTCATGGAAAGTTTTGAAGATTTTGGCCTAAAAAATTGGTGTATACAGTTGTCTTAATGAGTTCATGAAGAATTATGAGTACAAGAGGTCAAGGTCATTTTTAACCTTTGATCCAGATCGCTCATTTTGACATTTTCAACCATTTCCTCAAAAGCAAAAGGGCCAATTGTGAACACATTTCATATAGAGCCTCCAGGGGTTGATTGAATGAAAATTTGTTCAAACGGTCCAGGTCACATGACCAACTTGGCCGCCATTACCACTTATGGTATAAATCTTTAATATTTTTCTTCTCCAGAACCAATACACCTATGGCCTTGAAACTTGGTAAATAGCATGGAGTACTAGAGTACCAGCAAGACTGTTCAAATGATGACCTTGGGTTTACCTTGACCTTTTTTGCGGCATGGTCAAATATGGGAAAATGCTAGAACATAAGATTTCATGGAAAGTTTTGAAGATTTTGGCCTAAAAATGGTATATATGGTTGTCTTAATGAGTACATGAAGATTTATGAGTACAAGTGGTCATGGTCATTCTTTGACTTTTGACCCAAAACTCATATTTTGACAATTTCAGACATGATAAGTAAAAGCCACCTTTCCAATTGTTCAGGTGAGCGATTCAGGGCCTCATGGCCCTCTTGTTCTTATTTCTAAACGAAAACATATGTTGTGATCCCTCATTAGAACTGCCTCAGTGAGACAGTTCTAATGAGGGGTCACAACATATATTTTCAGTGAGACGGTTCTAATGATGGGTCACAACATATGTTTTGATGAAGAAATATGGAAAATTATCCCTTAATTATCCCTGTTACCCCTTCTTATCTGGAGCTCTGATGATAGTTTCTTCCCTTGAATGTGTACCCATTCCCCTTAATATAAATATCAGACTTTTAATGGTAAGACTAAGAAAGGGAGAATGGAATAGTCAAATTAGAATGGAATAGTCACTAAGTGTGATGATACATGTGTCTGTCAGATCAGCTGACATGTACATTACAGTTAATAAGTAACTGCTAATTGTTGTCTATGTTGTTCATCATTGATTGCCTCAGAGATAAAGATGGCTGTCACATCTTGTGAGAAGGGATCTTAACCCTAAGGGTGCCAAAAGAGTAGACGACAAAATTTATTCGTACAAAATAGTTCAGACATTAGAGGGCAAATAGTGGAGATTCACATGAGCCACCTGATCTGGATCTACACCCTTTGCAAGTTCAACTTTTTTCAAGTTTTAAAGAAAACAATGAATTAACGTTGACTTGCTTGAAATGAGATTTTCGGAAAAGCAGGGTTTTTTTTATAGAGCATTAGAGCAGGGTCATTTATCAGGATTAATATGGTATATTTACTGGCTATAAAACAGTATTTTTGTATATATCTCTAGATTGTCCTAACTTATGAAATTCTGCTGCCTTTTACCATCTAAAGTAATAGGACCTCCAGGCCCTAGGTACAGTCTCTCATGTCATGGCTCAGAGTTTATTTTGAAGGAAGTTGTGATTTTATCATGCTAAAGTAGAAACTGATTGGAAGCCAAATTTGCTTATCATGACCTAAAACAAGGAAATTAAATTATAACAGATCTGTTTGAAATGAATTAATGTTCATCTTGATTTAAATCACATGCTTGAGCTGAGAATCAAGTACAGTCAACTCTCGATATCTCAAGTCGAAATTTATCTCAAACTACTGATATCTCAAAGTAAATTTTCTGGTCCCAGAAAATTTACTTTGAGATATCAGTAGTTTGAGATAATAGGAGTTGAAATGTGAATGAAAATAGGAAATGTATCGAAACTATATTCTTGAAATATGAGGATATTTTGAGATATCAGTTTTCGAGATATTGAGAGTTGACTGTATTTGCAAACTCTAGTGTTTGCCGACTGAAATGTGGCTCAAAGTATTTACTGTTTGCCATTTTAGTCTTAAATCTAATCCTACATGATGTACAACTGCCAGGGGTAATAGCAGTTTGTGCTGGGCCGCGTAGCACAGTCGGTAGGACATCTGACTTTAAGTGACTTATAAGCCAGAGGTCCTGGGTTCGATACCCGGTCTGGCCACTTACTTTCAGTTCTCCTTCTGCTGCTTCAAGAAGGGCAGTTGTCAGTTACTGGTGAAGTAAGTGCACTTAGTACTGGTTAACCACTTTAATAGGAGGTCTAAGCCTGCCCAGGAATAGTGTGGTTAGGTTAACTGACCGTCCCGACATGACCATAGCTGTGTACTGTGGACGTTAAACAATAGCACAACAACAATAACAGTTTGCAGTATGCGCCAGAGATGGAAATAGCTGAGTTGGTTTTTGGGACTGAGGTAATAAGACAATTAGTTCTAGCAATTAGCTCAAAAATCAGTTATTGTACGGCTATGTAAAATAACAAGTGGTTAGCCAATAGTAGCGGAAGCTTCTCTAAAGTTATAAAACACAGGGTATAGACCGGTTTGCCAATTTTCGCTTCCTGCAGAGACTGGACATCATATTTGGCTTCTGCCGAGACTGTCCGCGATTCCTTGCTTCCTGCCGAGACTTCTGTACATGATAAATGGCTTCCTGCTGAGACTGTCCACATGACTGCTTCCTGCTGAGGCTCTCAGCAGGAAGCAGAGTCATGCGGACAGTCTCGGCAGGAAGCCATTTTTCGAGGACAGTAGTCCCTGCAGGAAGCAAGAGTTCGCGGACAGTCTCGGCAGAAGCCAAATATGACGGACAGTCTCCGCAGGAAGCAAAAATTGGCGGACTGGTTTATACCCTGTGTAAAAGCTGATACTTGGTTAGTTATTGCTTTCGAGATTGATCAACATATTTTTCCTGGATTATTGATGTAGTGATATTCTTTGGCCAAGATAAATGACTGATGTTCTGAGAGAACCAGTCTCACGGCAAGCACAAACTGAGCATGCTCTGACCAGACTGCGCAAGTGCGCAGTCTGGTCAAAGCATGCTCATTTTGCTTTATAAATTCTACAGAAGCCAACAAATGGTGTTTGTAGATTCAAGAACTGAAAATTATGCATTCCTTGATCAGCCACTTGGAATGCTGCCTGGCGTGCTGTTTTGACGGTGGTCAGTTTTGCCTAGTTTTCTCACAAAGTGGGTTTAACTTCTGGTATGTCAGAATGAACCATTGGTCAGAATAGTGGTCAAGATTTCTTGGAAATTTGTCAGGAATATGTGGAAATTACTTCAAGAAATATAGGGGGAATAATTAATTTTCGGCCAGTGTTTTAAGGTTAGTTAATGATTAATTAATGCTTTCTGTACTGGGTTTTGGTAACGGGAAGTTTCTCTTTGCAAATTTAGATAGAGCATTAAACTCAAAGGAATATTTTATATTCAAAGGGATAGATTTGGCTAATGGTTATTAAAATACAAAGGAATATAAGGAGTATATTTTATATACAAAGGAATAGAAGGCAAATGATTATTAAAATACAAAGGAATATAAGGTAAATTTTAGTGAACATTCAAATACAAAGAAATATAAGGCAAATAAGCATAAAAATACAAAGGAATATAAGGTCAATGAGCTTTGAAATATATAGCAAGTGAGCATTAAAATACATGTACAAAGGAATATAAGGCAAATACTTATTAAAATACAAAGGAATATAAGGTAAATTTTAGTGAACATTCAAATACAAAGAAATATAAGGCAAATAAGCATAAAAATACAAAGGAATATAAGGTCAATGAGCTTTGAAATATATAGCAAGTGAGCATTAAAATACAAAGGACTAAAAGGCAAGTGAGCATTAAATCCAAGGAATGTAAGGCAAATTTTTCATTAAAAGATAAGGAATATAAGGCAAACTTTAGTTAACAGGAATATAAGGCAAATTAGTTTTAAAATACAAAGGACTATAATAATAAACAAATTAGCTTTAAAATACAAAGAAATATTATGCAAATGAGCATTAAAATACAAAGGAATATAAGGCAAATGATAGTTAAAATCAACTGAATACCGTATAATGGAAAATTTTCGCGTCGCCAAATTTTCGTGGATTTGCCCCAAAAACATGAGGATTAATTTTCGCGGCTTTTAATTTTCGCGGATGTGAATATCCACGAAAATGAAATTTGTGTATGTCCTATAAAATATTGGCTTGACTGAAAAATCAACTTGAGACGTACAAGGAGAGAGAAACGTAAAGAAACTGTAATCATTTGTACAAATCACCGTTTAGTACACAGAAACAGTCAACTGAAATATGCGAGCAATTGATAGAATGGCTATTATTCAGGATTAAAGTAAACAGAACTCACAGTCAGTTGAAAGTAATTTACTTGTACTTGCATAATTAGGCACAAGTGACCGTTAATCAAGCGAAAAAAGTGACAGCCTGTTCAAATTGTAATTACCTGCTAATTACCAGCTAACATAATTGCGCTGAAAGTAATAGCTCTACTCGTATATCTAGCTACTTTTAAGGTTTTGTGGGGCGCTTTGAATACCGCAAACCATATGTTTGGACGATTCAAATTTCCTGTTACTCGTATATCTACCACCCGCGAAATTCCGCGAAAATTAGGCGATGCGAAAATTTCCCATTATACGGTATGTCAAATGAGCATTAAAATAGAAAGGAATATAGGGCCAATGAGCACTAAAATATAATGAAATATAAGGCAAATGAGCATTTAAATACAAAGGAAGATAAGGAAAGTGAGTGTTAATGCTCATTTGTCTTATATTGCTAATATATTTTAGTCACACATCCCAATTACCATTACTGTTATATATACCAGTCAGTAACCCCACCAAACCCTGATAGGGTGGAGAGTAACAGGATAGTTACAGGGCAATGATTTTGCAGTTGTCAGCATGGTTTTGGGGTAATACAGGGACTGTTATGGTGATTGCAGTTTCATTAGGAGACAGGGGGTCAGAGAGCAGGGCAGTGACTTTCAGCATGAACATATTGCAGGGCTGTTGTAAGGAGTGGTAATTGGGCTGGGGATGGGTGGGGCTCACAAATGCCTGTTGCGTTTCAAGGAATAGCATCATAATGAGAGTGTGCTACATTTAGGCTAGTTACGGTACTGAGAAACATGTGCAGGAGAAATTAATTGCCAGATTCAGCACTTCCACCAAAATAGTTCCAGGAATGTGTTTCATAAAATAAAATTGAATTATGCTAATTCAGTTTCTCTTGTGGAGATTTTTGGTGCATCTTGGGGAGGTCTTTAAATGACTTTAACTTGGCAGCCTTTGAATTTATGAAAAGTCTCTCGCTAAACTTTTTATTGTTAGAAACCTCTCAAGAAGGCATTTGAGCCGCGACACGACAAAACCAACAATGTGGTTGTGCGGCCAGCGCAGACTCAGATCAGCCTGGGCATCCGCCCAGTCTGATCAGAGTCTTCGCTGTCCGCATGGAGGTAGCTCAGTCCCTTAGCTACCCTTTAAGCACTTAGCGAAGAGTCTGACCAGACTGGGCTGATGCCCAGGCTGATCTGAGTCTGGGCTGGGCGCACAACCACATTGTTGGTTTTGTCGTGTCGCGGCTCATTTGTTCACAGTTGACAAGGGCTCTGATTTTGATATAGGGTTGCCACATTCAGGGAAGAATACCTGGAAATGAATTTTTCCAGGTCAGAGAAATTTTTATGCCCCCACGTCATATGATGCCGGGGGCATATAGTGTTTCGGTTGTGCATATGTTCGTACGTTATTACGTATGTCCGTACGTACATGATCCTGTTAGACTAAGGTTAAGATTTTTGTAAGAGGTAGATTTCAGGGTTTGTGTTATTGTAGCAAATTGAAAGTTTGTATGAGGATTTATATCTATAAGTACAACAGACTACACAAGAAATGGGTTATGATGATCAATATGTCTTTTCGGCAAAAGATTGCAGTTTTTGCATGCAATACGTTTGAAATATTAATGTCTTTTGGTTTAAACTTACTTTATTTCATTTGCACAATAATGTATAAAAACGAAGATATTAAAGGCATGTATAAGTGCTTTATACAAATAGGATTCAGAAGAAAGTCTGGTGACTTTTATAAATCTGTATCCTAGTTTGCCATAGCCGATAAAAGCAAACAGCATGTGATTTGAAGCATACATTTGCAGCCAACTGTCTGTGTCTCACCGGTCTCAAAACGCTGAATCAACATTGAATCAACGTTGACCCACTACTAATTAATGTCTTTTCAACTAACAATCTACAACCAGACTCAGATCCATAATTTCAGCACCTTTTCCTTTCCATATTAATTACTACAATAAACCTTGGAATTCATTGTAAAATTACCAAAATTGTTCAAAATTTTAAGTTGATCTACTTTATAGTGATACATAAATTTTTTTAAGCGAAATTGCAAAGAACGCAGACTTTGATCAGACTGCTAAAAATAGACAACACATCTGCAAGTTTCAAAGCTATATGGTATATTGAGGGCGGGCTATGTAGCCCCACCTCATCTGGATCTTCACTGTTTGCAAGGTCATCAATATAGTTTTCTTTTTTAATAGCACATTAAGTTTTAAGACTAAAGTTGCACTACTTGCCCTGAAACTTCTCTCGCAATATTTAGTTGATTCTGGCTGCAATACCGTAATTACCCTAAAATTTCGGACACCGGAAAGTCGAACAACTCGTAGAAAGTAGATTTTACACACATTAATGCATTCAAATGATGCTTAGTGAATGGCAAATGTTGTAGACCCTGAACAAACTGCTCCATCGGGAGCAGTTTGATCTGGGTCTATAATATTTGCTCAGACCTGTCTGTTCGAATATTTAGGGTCATTATGGTAGTCTCTTGGTTAAGCTAGTATCTCACTGGGATGCGACAACTGGCGACTAGTTTGAGACAAAGATTTGCGATAAAATCCGCGACTTTGCGACATTTTTCATATTTGGGTCTCACTGAAATGGTGATTACGACATATTTGCGAGTATCGCGCGAATGTCGCACGAATGTCGTACGATTATCTCACGAATCTTGCCCTAATTCGCCTGGAGTTCGCACACACGTCGCGCGACAGTCGCACAACGTTCGTGAGACACTCGTGCGACGTTCGCACAATAAAATTGCGATTATTTCTCTCGTGCGACTGTGTCACGATACTCTCGCGAACGTCGCACGACTGTCGTGCGAAGGTCGTGCAACAGTCGAACGATGATTTTGCGAGAAAATGAGAACCTATTGACATTCCAGCAATTTTTTAATCATCAGACGTCAGAAAGATGGATATTGTGTTTTATCATAAAATATGGGGTGGTTCAGCCAGAACTCAGACAGTACATTCTGGTGGGCATCCTTCCATGGGTACTGTTTGTCACTCTCAATGCCCAGTTTCTTTTTCTTCCTTGTTTCACCCGTCAGAGAAAACGTGGGAGCTCCCGAGCTCTTGTCGCCGGAGGGAACAGGAGCCGGGACTGTTTCGGCTTCCTGTGGTGGTTGTATGGCCGGGTGCAGTGGCAGCCCTACCCCTCCCTCGCCCTTTTCTGACCTTTGCTGGCATGATGCCCATGTTGGAACTGAATGAGTGCAAACTGTTTGCGAGAAACATAATTTCCGAGTCACGTGGGACGAAAATACGAAGCATTCACGACACTTTTGCGACATTGCGAGTAATTTAAGACACTCGCACGATAGTCGTAAGATATTCGTACGAATGTCTCACGACGTTCGCGCGAAAGTTACTCAGTTTTATTTGCTCGCAATTTAGTCGCGGAAGTGTCTTATTTATGCCGCAATTTGTTCGCAATAATATAGTCTTATTTATTTCGCAAATTTTTCGTGTTCACGGTCATTGCGACTCGCCGGAAACTAAATTGCGATGGGTCCGCGACGTGTTTGCGACACCCGCGATGACTTTGCGACTATATTGCGAGAAATTTTGTCGCATAAAAAAGTTTACATGTAAAACTTTTTTGTGCGACAATGCGAACCGTTTGCGCCAGTTTGCGACTCACGCGAGGATATTGCGAATCCCCGCGAACGTTTCAAGACAGTTTTGAGAATCATCTGCGAATGCAATTCGCAATCAGTCGCAAACTGTCGCATCCCAGTGAGATAGGGCTTTAGATGGATGTCTGCTCGGTAATTAAATTTAGAGTGTCATTTTCGGGTTGTTAAACGTTTCATGACAAATTAGCTGAGATTGTAGTTAATAACTCCAAGACCTCCTTATTGGTGACATTTTATCCTTCTAAGCAGTTAGCCTGGTGACACTGTAGTCTCGCAGGGCTGGTTTTAAAATAAGGTTGAGTAAATGTACATCAATTTGCATGGCAAACCGGTATTGGCTGGCAACAGTCAGTATGTTTTAGATTTAACATGTCAAGTGGAGTAATAACTCTGTCAGGAATATGTTACACAACATTATTGTAGAGCTATCTAAGAAACTTAAATGCTGGGTATCTAAATAAAAAGGGCCACGCAAGGACTTGTACCATACTGAATTTGTAAAACCATTTAGCCTGAAAGCCAGGCTAACCTTTGACTCATAGGGCCGAATTGCCCAGCTATCTAGTTTATGATAACCTAGGAGTCCAGTTAAAACTGTAATTTGAATGGCTTTCTTCAGGGTAAACTTCACATTACTGTATTTTTTGGTTATAAGACAGGGTTTTTCCCTTCCAAAAAAAATCTCAAGGATCCAGGTCTGTCTTATAAGACAGATGCAGATCTTAGGGATTGATTTGGAAGAGAAAAACTCATTTTGCAGCTAAACTAACGAAAACTGATTTAAGCATTTGCAGTTATTTTGGAAGGATACACACCCAACTTATAAGCAAATAAATGAGCTGCGACATGACAAAAAAAAATGACATGTGTGCCCAGCAAAGACTCAGTTCAGCCTTAGCATAAGCCCAGTCTGATAAGAGTCTTTGCTGTCAGCATGAAGGTGGCTTAAAGACCCTTAGCTATGCTTTAAGTGCGATCAGACTGGGCAGATGCCCAGGCTGATCTGACTATTCAGTGGGTGCACAATATTGCCACTTTGTGGGTTTTGTCGTGTCGCAGCTCAAATATAGTACTAAAACCATATCAGCAAGGGACCCATAAGGGTTGTATTGTTCAGACCTAGTTTGGATAGCCATGCAAAATTTCAAAAAAAATATTTCATCCAAGCTCATTACATCAGAGCAAACAGTTCAGAGCCAAAGGAGATGGCTCATTATGAGTCAGCTCATCCAGATCTATGCTGTTTGCAAATTTAACTATTTTCATTTTTCAAAGGATAAGAAGGAGAACGGAATAAAACAACCATCAACAAGCCAATTTATTAGTATGGATTTATTCGTCAACCAGTTTCGTTCAGTTTTCATGTTTGGTACTTTAAATGTTAATAACCTGTACACATACAAACTTTCCCTATTACCCTTGGTAAATAGTCAATATGTCAGAAACCAACCAAACTAGGACGGTAACCAGTTGCCGATTATGCGCAATAAGCGATCTCGCCACGTGAGTTGCTAAGGAAGCATATATTTGCTATATTCGCCCCAAACGATTTCGGCCGAGAGTATTGACTTTAATGTCAAATTCTGTGCAATTTGTGTGTTTGTTCATTGGCCTAGGATAAGCAAACCCATTTCCTAGTCAGATTTAACATTAATCCAGTTTCCCCTTTGTTACCATAGTTTAATGGGGTATGCCCAACGAAAAAGTACAGCGAAATGACATATTATAAGCGTCATGCTTACTGACAGATCCTTATTACTCCGCTTTGTTATTTATATGTATGTAAAAGTTTTCTGTTAACCAAAGAATATAGCGATTTAAATGACAAAACCTGCCGCCGTTAACTTAAATATTATCAGCATGATCAACAAACTTTGAGATGGTAAATCCATGATTGGATTTGACATCAAAAAATTTTAATTCGTCATATCGATAACTAGTGCCCTACGGGCATTTGTGCATTTGTCCTTTAATATAGATTCATGGATATCAAAACTAGGACAGATAAAGCAGCTAAATGCCATTTATTTATTTATGGCATGCTTTTCTCACGTCAGAATAAATAAGACAATTTAAATATCTTTTATCACAAAGCTGACAGGTTGAAATTTATACATCACAGTCGAAGCGCGTGGCAGTTTAGCCCCTGCTGTGACTTCAGGGCTTATGTTTACCTTTAAAACTAGTATGTTTACCATAGCAACAATATATTTTTATATTGTATATTCATCGGAGAAATAGGTAAAAATATTTGTGAACCAGGGAAAATTCAGAAAAGTCTTATTTTTTCATTAAACCAAGTAGATGTTGTTTTGTGGATAACGAAGCAGACAGATATAAAGTTGCATTTTAAGGTAAACGTTTATCGAAATGTATCTTTGCTTTGTTTAAAATGTAATATATTATGTACGCGAAAGGTATTTAGCTAATGCGCACATGTAGATAATGTCTAAGATTTTCAGGATGCAATGCGCATACACTACCCGCAAAATGTCAAGGGAGGCAACACGAGCTGATTGCGCAACAAAATGGCGGATCTAAATTACCCAATGAAGTTTGTATGTGCTGTATGGCTAGATATATTCGGTAGCAAAATCGTGTCTTTTAAAGCGGGAAAAAAATATGTACATGAAAAAAAAAAAAAAAAGATTGGAAGGTATTTTATTAGTGTTAGTATTAGTATACTAGTGACATTATAGCAAGAATTCTCCAATAAAATCCTTTAATATATGTCTTTAAGGAGAAATAAAGGGAGAAAAAAAGCTAAATTATCATCACCGAGACATTGTTTCAACTCAGCTCTCTTAAATACAGATTAGTTTTCTCATTTTCGTCTGGAAATTACTTTTCTTCAAATAAATAGTTTAGAGGCTTTGTCTGGAACATTTGAGAACCATTGTGAGAAAAAAAAAGCTGCCGTGAAATTTGAGGACACTGGGTTCCTAAGAGCTGCATCTGGCAAAAAGGATGCTCACTGAGAATGTTTTCTATCTCATCTGTGACAAGCAGAGGTGAGACATAACATATTAATCCTATTAAATGCGCCAGAGACATTGTATTTTACAAAGGGGTGCGTGGGGAGGGTGGGGGGGTGTATTTAGAGACTGAATTGCAGTAGTTCAGCCATAGCCAAAATACCTCTAATAAACAGTAATAAGGTGAATGGATATACTTTCAGAGGAAGTAACTATTATTTTTGCCTCCCTTAAATTCTCAGTAGGGGTGGAGGTCGTCTCTTAAAGGAAAAAATTTGCTCCTTGAGGAGCAAATTAATTCCTTTAAGAGTAGACCCCATTTCAAAGAGTTACCGCAGAGAAGTAAATAGAAATTCATTACTGAATATAAAATTATTTTTGGAAAAGAAGCAGGGGGTGTTTTGTTAGAGTTCTCAGGCATTTATTAGGATTGATACGGTTGGTATTACTTTTATGTTGATGGCAGTATAAACTAGTCCACCTAACGAAATGACACATGGTAAGTATCCCACAATAAGTCTGTGATTTTACCTTCACAATAAATGATTGTTTTAAGTAATTTTGGCTAAGGAAAGATCAATCTGAGGAGCCCTAAACTGAAGGCACAGGCAGACAGGACAGACGAACATGCTGATCACAAACAGTGCTATCCGAGTATGCCCTGACAGAGGCTCAGTGTCTTACAAAACATCACAGTTTCAGAGCCCCAGATAAGAGGGAGTATTTAGTGATAATTAGGGATAATTTTTGTTAATTCTGCATAAAAACATAACGTTGTGACCCCTCGTCTGAACCGTCTTGATGAGACTGTTCAGATGAGGGGTCACAACATTTGGTTTCAATGAGAAATAAAAAAAATTATCCCTCAGTTATCATCAAATACCCCTCTTATCTAGAGCTCTGAGTTTGTTGACTCACAGTGATTTGGGCAGCTGTGTTTTTGGGGCCTCTTGTGAAACATATTGATCAGCTTCACAATCAGAATACACTATTTTCGTTATTTTCCTACAGATTGGGACAAATTAACAAATTCCCATTTATATCGTCCAAACAGTTGAACCAGTTGAGTATACTGTCAGACCTGCTTATGATTTTCACCTCTATTAAGGGATCACCTGTCTTAAGCAGTTACCTTTTATAGGTCCCTTCAATGAAAATTCAGTGCAAATGAACCTGAATTAAGGAGTCACCTTTCTTAAGCAGCCACTTTCTGTCCTTGCCTTGGATGATCCCTTAAGACAGGTTTGACTGTACAGTAGAACTTCAATGGCTGGAACCTGATGGCTCATCAACCATGTCTGTCCGGTACACAGATTCTGCTACAAAAAGCTGAAATCCTTAGATTTTCCCTATACATGTATATCATATACATTTTTCTGGGCAAGTAAGAAAATATTTTACTTGCCCAGCAAAAATTTTAACTTGTCCCGGGCAGCCGGACAATGGATTTGTCAGGCCTTGCCTAGGTCCCTAGGGGTCAGTAACCCTGGATATTCATGGTCCCATGCCTATTCGAGCCGTTGAAGTTCTACTGTACTTTCAGGCATTAACTATATCCAATCTTTTCTGGCAGAACTGCAAACAGTGTAGACTTAGGAGCAGTCTGATCCAGGTCTACACAGTTTGCTCAGGCTCTTCTTTCCCAATATTTAGCATCAAAATGGTAACATCATGTCTCATTGCAATTCACTAGTCATAGATTTGGACATTCCAATAAAGCATCATTATAGAAAGGCACCTCGGAGAGATCAGAGCGGGCATTGGGAAATCTTTAATAGGAATTGGGAAATGCTGAAATAGTGATAGGGACTTATAGCTGGAGACTTTGTATGTAAATGGTATGTAAGTAGGCGCTGATTAGACTAATTTACAAGATGGTTGGTGGCTTCTGAGATAGATCAGATGGAAATTTACATGTATTAATATCAGTGTAAGTACGTAGTACGTAATTTTGGTGACATACTGTTAAAATCGTATATGGTACATAAAATAAAGGATTTTACAGTCAAATTTGAAGCCTTTCTTTTATTTCATTGTTGGCATGTACATTTCTCCAGTCATACTGTAAATTGCTTTGTTTTTCTCTGCTCTCTATTTCTTGAGAGTGATAAGCACCATGTTACTGCTAATAAACATCCCCTCTCTAGTAAATATCTTTCCCTTTTTTTATTAAAAAAAAAAAAAAAAAAAAAAAAAATAGGCCGAAATTCTACCAAAATTCTACCAAATTTATAACAAGAAATATCTTTAAAAAAAGATAATTGTCTTAAATTAAATAGAAGTGTGTATTGTACAATGTATGCGTCAGGTACATGTAAGATATTGAATGTGCTGATCAGATCGTACGGATGCACATGTTGATAAGCATATTTTTGTTGGTGTTGGGGTTTCGATTTTGGAAAAGCTGTTGAATTTTGATTGGTGTTTATCTGTGTTGCACATAAAAATGAGGATTGGTTGGCTGACCGCCCCACATACTCGCCTGGTAAACTATCACAGGTACCTCCGGCAGAGGTACCGATAAAAAGTTGTGACAGGCATCTGGAGCTGCCTGTGACTGTCAAAAAAATGACAGCAAACGGTAGGTATTCCTCCTTTTTTGACAAAATATAAAATAGCCAGGGAGTTTATTAAAAATCAAAAAGTGCTATTCGACCCTTATAGACATAAAGTTTTGCCAGATGTCATATCCTCAAGAACTTTCCATATTAACCAAAGATACAACTTTTGAAGTGGCTTTGATGTCAGCCCACAGTACTCAAAACATAAAGAATTTGGTCGTTCTTGGTTTTAAATGCAGTGATCTTGCATACAAATCTGTTTTTCTCGGCACACTGATGTAAAGGTAACCCCCTTGCACAAATATACATGTCGACTGACTACAAATAAGGCTTGAATTTTTCAAAACAACAGCTGGAGGTGCCTGCAATGGCGTGGAGGTGCCTGTGATGTAAGAAAATATAGTGAAAATCTGAATACATGTAGTTATTGCAGCTTGAAATACTGACATACTTCTTCTCTAAACCACTGCCTGGAAACAATCGCTCATTCAACGTCCCAATAAGCTATCATAATGCGTATATCATGAAATTCCATGTTTAAATTCCTAAAACCATCTCAAAGAGTTATTGCCCATTTTGTTTCCGCTTCTGTTAGTCAAACATTGACAAATTTCACATGGTTGCTGAAAATTAACTGCCTAATTCAGTGTTAGAAAGGTTATAAATTGCGCGCTTAAATAAGAGTCAACATGTTTGTGAATGTTGATGACTGTGAGCGGGAGGTGCTGACTGTGAGTCATTCCAACTCGTTAGAAATTGTCAAGGTCACACGTCATGCCAGCTACATGTATGGTGTGTCAAATGGGTCAAAATTACCGATACCCGTCAACAGGCATGCACATACAGGTATCTATAGTGTTGATCCTTTTGGTACCTCATGTGCGTGTCGCTCGCATGTGTCGTATGGCGCTCTCTGTATGTGTTAACTTTGTGGTAACTGGAGTGATAGGTGCTACAAGTGATTCAGTCTGGCTAGTTTTGAATTGATGGTGCTAGAATCCAAATACATCCGTAAGGCCTACAGATTACATCATCGGCAGGTGACATATTCTCAACATTACACTTTTTAGTATGTTGAAGTGATCAGAATCTTACTGTAAATTATGTGTAATTCAAAGTCTCCGAATAGCCACTGCATCAAATTTGGTAGCAAAAGAGCACTTTTACTACATAAAAGGCATCTTCCAAAACATTGTTTTTGCAAACCTTTCGAGTAGCTGGCATGGCGTGTGATCTTGACAATTTCTAACAAGTTGGAATGACTAACAGACAGTCGTCAACATTCACAAAAACGTTGCGTCTTTAAGCGCATTTCATAACTATTCTAACACTGAATTAGGCAGTAAATTTTCAACAGCTACGTACAACTGGTCAATGTTTGACTAACAGATATGGAAACAAAACAGGCACTTTGCTTTCTGGTTTGTTTTGTAATTTAAAATATAAAATAGGTAAAAACAGAAATTAACGTTGTTATCATTTGGGGTAGGTGAATGACCACCTGTCTGGGAAAGAGCTTTTTATTTGGTTTACCATGCGTGTCTTTTATAAACTATTGTCAATGTATATACTTACTTCCATCTTGGTTTTGAGAGCAGGATGTAGAATCTGATTGTATAAGTTCATGATCATTGTCTTTCGTTTTAACAAAACTATGCTCGATACACGCTTTATGATAGATTATTGCTACGTTGAATGAAAGATTCTTTAAAGGCAGTGGTCTAGAGATGAAGAATATCAATATTTGCAACCGCAATAAATCTTCATATTTTTGCTATATTTTCTTACATCACAGACACCTCCATGTCGTCACAGGCATCTCCAGTTGCTCTTTACAGAATCCAGCCTTATTTGGAGTTTATCGGCATTTATATTTGGGCAAGGAGGTTTGTTTTACGTCAGCGTGTCCAGATAAACAGGTTCTTATGCAAGAAAAGTGCATTTAGTACCTAAAACAACCGATTTTTTTCTTCTTTAGAGTACTTTCGACCGACCTTTAAGCCACTTCAAAAGTCATATCTTCCGTATATATGTAAAGTTCCCGGGGATATATTGTGTGACCAAAACTTAATGTATATAAGGGTCGAATAGTATTCTTTGATTTTCAGTAAACTCCCTGGTTATTACGTATTTTATCAAAAAAGACGAATACCTACCCTTTTTTGTCTGTTTTTGGACTGTCACAGGTAGCTCCGGATGCCTGTCACAACTTTTTATCGGTACCTCTGCGGAGATACCTGTAGGTACCTGTGATAGTTTACCAGGCGTGACATATACTGGTAACCTTAAAAGCACAGGGTATAACCGATTCTGCCAATTTTCGCTTCCTGCAGAGACTGTACATCATATTTGGCTTCCGCCGAGACTGTCCGCGATCTTTTGCTTCCTGCCGAGACTTCTGTACATGATAAATGGCTTCCTGCAGAGACTGTCCGCGTGATTCTGCTTCCTGCCGAGACTCTCGGCAGGAAGCAGAGTCACGCGGACAGTCTCGGCAGGAAGCAATTTTTCGAGGACAGTAGTCTCTGCAGGAAGCAAGAGTTCGCGGACAGTCTTGGCGGAAGCCAAATTTGATGGACAGTCTCTGCAGGAAGCGAAAATTGGCAGAATCGGTTATACCCTGTGAAAAGTGTCGCAGTTCAAACACAACATCAACAACTGAGCCTTGCTTCCGTGAATCAAAATTCTGGGTGTTATTATATTGTTCTTGACGTTTCGGGCATTCTGAAAGGGCCTAAAGTTTCAGTAACCTGATTTTACACATATATGCTCCTTTTACACTTAAGTATTTTTTAACTTCATAGAGGCCCTATATTTGGGTATATGTCTTTGCTTATATGCTGCAGTTAATATTTGCTTACCAGGTTCTGAAATATACTAATTTCTGTTTTTGGCCCTAATTTACTCTGAAACTGAATAAATGGCTGCAGTTTGTGTCACATTTCAAACATCTGGTGACGCTTGACCGATGGCCTTTTATTATTACTCTTTGAAATGTCCTGATTAAATTTCTCAGAAATGATTGAAGTAACATTTACCAGTAAGCTTTCTGTTACAAGCAGAATCTAATCCACCACCCCTTCACCTGCAAACATGACATCTGATCACTACACTGGTTGCCTTAAAAATAGGAATTTTTTAAAGATAAATTGGTAAAAATAAAATAAATCCCTTACATTTGATAAGGCAGAGCTCCAGATAAGAAGGAGTATTTGATGATAATTAAGGATAATTTTTCTTATTACTCATTGAAACCATATGTTGTGACCCCTCATCTGAACCATCTCGTCGAGACGGTTCAGATGAGGGGTCACAACTCGTCTAGACGGTTCAGATGAGGGGTCACAACATACATTTTTATGCAGAATTAACAAAAATTATCCCTAATTATCACCAAATACGCCCTCTTATCTAGAGCTCTGATAAGGATCTGTATAAATAGTCAGATAGAAGAATCCACTCGTGGTAGGGTTATAGAGTGCTCTGCCACAAGGCCCCAAGGCACTTCCAGTGATTTTGTTCTATTGTATCATGTCTGCAGTGGAAAGTATTCAAAATTTTGATTGCAACCAATCTAGCTGGTGATGATGTTCAAGTTGTATTGTAATTTTCTCGGATAAACTAGAGAAATTCTCTGTCTGATTGAATGTAATGAAGGAACCTAATTGAAAAGGTCGGAATTGAGCTGCAAGGCTAGTGAGTGCAGATTCAAAATATTTTATTTACCCAAAATTTTTGAACAGTTTTGAATCAATATCTCGTATTATTATGATATTGAAAACAAAGTTGATTTGGCTGCTTGGGGATGTATCAGGAATTTGCTGGCGGAATGATATTACTGTATTAATCTTAATAAACACCCCTGCTCTAATAAACCCCTGCTCTAATAAACATCCTCTGCTGCTTTTCTGAAAATAATGTGATATTAACTTGAATTAATTCCTATTTGCTTCTTTGAATGAGGTAGCACTCTGAAATGGGGTCTACATTTTGCTCTTATAGGAGCGAATTCTTTCCTTTGATTATAGGAGCAAATTCTTCCCTTTGAGAGTGCAATCTGTAGGAATTGAAGCCCACCCCTACTAAGAAGGGAAGCAAAAAATAAGAGACTTCAGAGCTCTAGATAAGAGGGGTATTTGATGATAATTGAGGGATAAATATTTTTATTTCTCATTGAAACCATATATTGTGACCCCTCATCTGAACCATCTCATCGAGACGGGTCAGATGAGGGGTCACAATATATGTTTTGATGCAGAAATAACAAAAATTATCCTTACATGTACTAAGAAGGGAAGCAAAAAATAAGAGACTTCAGAGCTCTAGATAAGAGGGGTATTTGATGATAATTGAGGGATAAATATTTTTATTTCTCATTGAAACCATATATTGTGACCCCTCATCTGAACCGTCTCGTCGAGACGGTTCAGATGAGGGGTCACAATATATGTTTTGATGCAGAAATAACAAAAATTATCCTTAATTATCATCAAATACTCCCTCTTATCTAGAGCTCTGAGAGTTACTTCCTGTGAAAGTATACCCATATACCTTTATACTGTTTATTAAAGGTATTTTTGCAATGGCTGATGTACTACAATTTAGGTTCTAAATAATGCCCGTCTTTTGTTAAATGCAATGCCCCTGGGGCATTTAATAGGATCAATATAGTACACTGGCACACAGTGCAGGCCAGTGCCTGTTTGTTCAGAACTCTAGATGTTTTTCATGTAATCTCAAACATATTGTAAGCAAAAACTGTCATTTTTTTGCCATAAAATTGTGAGGAGCTTTTGCAGCTATGAGGGTCATTCAAGAAGTCTTGCAAACGCCATCATAACTGATTCATTAATTGAGCTAGGGTCATCAAATTATACCATAAACAGCTGATGTATAATATACACATAATGTGCTAAAAATCATACATGTAACATACCTTTCTCAGAAATTTGAGGGTTTTGAATGCAAAGTTGTAAGTGATAACGGTGGTGAAACTGCTCAAACACGATGCCTCTTACAAAAGGGGAGGGGAAAACTCCCCATATTTATGTTTAAAATTCTTTCAAATTACAAGAACTGTTGTTCAGAAATAAGTCAATTATATTTACAAACTCAAATAAGAGACACTGACAGATATAATTTTACATTATCAAACAAATGTGGTTGCTAGGCAACTAAAGAATATTATGGAATTTTAACAAATTTCTAGTTTTGAATGTTTATCTCTGGTTTGTGAAGGCTGCAAACGACATTAAACGAGGCTTGAAGCTTACATTTTCTTTGATTTCTACATTTTAGCATCTCACGACTACTTTTTGATAACAAATAAATGCCATTTTAAGAAATACTTCATCTGCTGTGAACACGTCTTCTTGAGATACTCATTTTACATGATATTGGCATTGGCCAAAAAACATGGTGATCTTCCTTGGAACAATAATAATATCTTGACTGACTGCAACATCTTAAATTTGGTACCATATACATACTTCAGTATTACTTTACGTATCTCCCAGCAAAATTAGGATATTTACAAGCATTCTGAACTAAGCTAAAGGATCCTAAAAAGAGGACTAGAAGCCACGGCCGCGCTCATAATGCTAGTATTCTTCAGTTGCCTAGCAACAGCATTTGCAAGATCATGACGTTTGTGGAAATTGTCGACTAGAAAGAAAGAATGATGCAAATGACAATAGTGAACCGCTTGACTCACTTTTACTATCATTTGGCTGAAACTAAGCTGTTTGCAAGACTTATTGGATGACCCCAGTACTCACATTTTTTCAGCGGAAAATGGTTGATTTGATGCTTAATGTCCACGGTAAACAACTAAGGTCATGTCGGGACGGTCAGCTAACCTAACCACACTATTCCTGGGCAGGCTTAGACCTCCTAAGCAGTTAACCAGTACTAAGTGCACATACTTTCGCCAGTAACTGACAACTGCCCTTCTTGAAACAGCGGAAGGAGAAACGAAAGTGTGTGGCCAGACCGGGATTCGAACCCAGGACCTCTGACTTACGAGTCAGGTGCCCTACCGATTGCGCTACCCGGCCCGGCCAAGATGTTTGGGACGAAACGAAAAAGAGTCCTAGTTACCAAACGACCTGGTCATCAGGTCGTATGGTAACATAGACTCTTTTTCATTTCGTAACAGGCCTTGTATATATACTATGCAAAATATATTTAGCAAATTTTTTTATATTTTGCAGTTTTCCTCATTACTGAAGTGCAACATTGAGCGAAATTAAATTGCATTGAAGGGAACAGTATTTGGGGCTTAAAATACCATGGGATTACAGAAGCCATCTTTAAAAACGATATTGGGGTAAAGCGATTAGCACAGAAGGGGTCATTAGCCGAAATTCGCACCCATTGAAAAGCAACATAAACATGGCAAGCATGTGGTTTTTTGTACGGTCTTTCGCATCATTTTCGTGCCCAGTTTTCTTGTCAAAACTATTGAATGTGTAAAAGATATGGTTAAGCTTAACAATGGACGAATCTTAGCATGCGCAATTGACGTTAAAACGTTATAATTCCGTCCAATGTGCAATGATTCACGGGTGCTTCAGTGCAATGCAGAAGAAAAACCCGATAAAAACAATAAGTTGAAATTAAAGGTCATACCATGATTAATTTAATTGTGAAATTTCTTCACTGAGGTATAACGTAACTGTGAGAAATGATGACGTTAGTCTGAGACTTTTGACTTATGCTCAGTAACCGGGAAGAATTTTCTTTCCAAATTGTTTACGTTATCATATTGGTAGTTACCAAAGAATCATATACTCGAAAGGGATTTAAGAAATACCGATTAGAAACAACTTTTTAAGACGATAACGTAAAAACAAGGGAAAACGTCAAATTTTCGAATTTTGTAAACCTTATACTCGTAGCATATTCAAATGTTTTAGAGCGTTTTCCTTTATTTTAACAGCAAACCAGCCGCCTCATTATGGTTTTGGCTTTGTGCATGATCAAAAATGTCCTTCAGACACAATGGTTATAAAATCTGACGTCACGGTAGTTCGAACGCTACAATTGAACAACCTTGAATCTTTTACCTGCCAGACCATCTCGAATGATCGGCCTTTGTATCTTTATGCAGTAAATTGACAATAAAATCCTAATATGGTGGATCTGACACATACAAAAAAATTGCTATATTTATTGTGCATAGTATATTTAGTTAACCAGGAGTGGGTAAAGCATCTTTGCTTATGTCGTGGCTAACACCTAACCCGAGATGGTAATGGTATTGTCTTCATCTCTCCTGTGATTGGCATAGTCGTCATGGAAATGGAATATTGTTCTTTATTTAATGAATCAATAACATCGCATCTGACGTGAGGGACACATTACGATCCATATTTACAATTTCATTATTTTGACTTTGATATTATACACTATGCTTCATAGCATCCTGATTAAGTCTCTGTACCTCAGGGTGAGCCTGTCTCCAAATTCATTTATTATAGTCAGTGTGTCAGGGGAGTTCTCAATATAATTGGATAAGGAGATAACTGCGATCAGCCATAGAATTTCTCAGTGGTCTCCCTTAACAACTATTACATTTTTTGCATGCAAAAGAAAGCAATATGTGCAACAACACGACAAATGAACAAAGTGTGCTTAAAGGGTAGCTAAGGTCTAAGCTAGCTCCACACACAAAGCAAAGACTCTGATCAGACTGGCCAGATTCCCAGTACCCAGGCTGACCTGAGTCTTCACTGGATGCACATGGCACTTTGTTGGTTTTGTCATGTCACGTCTCATTTCTTCATATAAACACCCGAGGTATTACAATTCAGAAAGCCTATAAATGGAAATATATCCCAAATTCTATTGCTCTAAAGCCAATTGGTAGAGAACAATCCTCCCCCCCCCCTCCCCCACTCCCCCCCCCCCCCCCCAAAAAAAAAAAAAAAAAAAAAAAGGTTGTTAATGAGAAGATGTATGCTAATTTTAGGGTTCATTTTCTATACGTCTCCAAAAATTAATATGTTGCAGTTACTCTGTAGAATGTTGCCAAGGCTGTTCTAACAATTACCATCAGTATACATTGGATTAGAAAGTTGGAGAAAATTGCCCCCAAATCAACCATTTACAGTATTCAGTCGATTATAGGATGGGGATTTTCCCTTCCAAAACAATCTAAAAAATCTAGCTCCATCTTCTAAGATGGATCTAGATCTTTGGGATTATTTTGGAAGAGAAAACCCCATTTTATAACTGAATTACAAGAGACAGATTAAGATATTTGCGGTAATTTTGGAAGTGTACACTCCTGTCTTATAACAGAATGTAACAAAGGGAGACAATTAAGCAAAACTTTTACTTCGCTTGTATTCTGTATTTATTTGGTCATATGATGTGTTTTTCCTGTCCAAAAATAGCTCTAAAAATCTTGGTCCATCTTATCATGAATTACCTGCTATAAGATGGGGTTTCCCCTTTCAAAACATTCCAAAAAAATCAGAATCTGTCCTATAAGACCAGTCTAGATTTCTGAGATTGTTCAAGAAGGGAAAAATCCATCTCATACCAGGATTTTATCAGACTGATGGATGGATCAATGAGTTGCCATTTTACGTCCTTTTCAACAGCCATTTCAGTCATATCAGGATGATGGGTGAAAGATAATGAAAGGTTGTGTGCAGTGGAACCCCATTCATGGAAGGAAAGATTCTCGCCTCGCTTGAACCTAAGTCTGCTAGATGTAGATCAATAGGCCAGGGCTTAACCCACTGAGCCACAGGGGCTTTTTTAGATGAGCCGCGACACAAGAAAACCAACAAAATGGTTGTGCGTCCAGCGCAGACTCAGATCAGCCTGGGCATCCGCCCAGTCTGATCAGAATCTTCGCTGTCCGCATGGAGGTGGCTTAGACCCTTGGCTACCCTATAAGCGCTAAGCGAAGAGTCTGATCAGTCTTAGCAGATGCCCAGGCTGATCTGAGTCTGCGCTGGGCGCATAACCACTCTGTTGGTTTTCTCGTGTTGCGGCTCAGATAAATGGGGCTATTCTAGAGAGGGCCAACCCCTGTTTTATAACCGAAGAAGTCCAGCAAATTATGTTGTCAGATATCCTATGATTTATTAAAAAACCCAAACAAACAGGCTTTAACCGAGAGTGTTTTGCCTGTTGGGAATCGCATGACATGACAAACAATGATACCTCGAAAACATTAATGACATGTTTTTGTGAATATTAGGGATGGTGGTTCTTGGCTATGAATACAGAATTATTGTTTTTGGTGTATCAATACATATTTGGCTTCTGCCAAGACTATCCCCAATCTCTTGCTTCCTGCCGAGACTTCTGTACATAATAAATGGCTTCCTGCAGAGACTGTCCACATGCTTCTGCTTCCTGCTGAGGACAGTCTCGGCAGATGCCGAATATGATGGACAGTCTCTGCAGGAAGCGAAAATTGGCGAATTGGTTTATACCCTGTGGTTACATGTTACAAATGTTCTGTTTTTAGCTCACCTGGCCCGAAGGGCCATAGTGAGCTATTGTCATACCAATGCATCCGGCGTGCGTCGTGCGTCGTCACGGAATTTGTCCGTCAACACCTAAAAACAAATATTCAAACATCTTCTTCTGTAAAACTACTGGTCCCATGGTTCTCAAATTTCACATGGAGCATGACCTGACTCCAGGGTCTCAGAATTGTAAAATTGGGTCAGGTTGAAAATCCAAGATGGCCGCCGTTACTAAAAATAGCAAAAACAACAAAATAAACTTCTTCTCCAGAACCACTGGGTATATTTGTCTGAATTTTGGCATGGAACATCAGTGAAACCTTGGTATTCAAAATTGTAAAAATGAAAGAAATCTGTAGCGGAGTTTTGTCACAGTGACCTACTTTCTGTTTACGTGTGTAATTTTGCTCAAATGCTAATGTCAAAAAATGACCTATTTAAACAACTTCAAACAACTTCTTCTCTAAAACCACTGAGCCCATGGATCTCAAATTTCACATGGAGCATGACCAGACTGCAGGGTTTCAAAATTGTAAAATTGGGTCAGGTCAAGAATCCAAGATGGCTGCTGTTACTAAAAATAGCAAAAACAACAAAATAAACTTCTTCTCCAAAACCATTTGGTATATTTGGTTGAAAGTTTGCATGGAACATAAGTGGGACCTTGGTATTAAAAATTATAAAAATAAAAAAATCTATAGCGGAATTAGGTCACAGTGACCTACTTAGCGTTTACAAGGCCAATTTTGCTCAAATGTCAATATCTTAAGAAAATGCAACCAATTCTGACCAGATTTGGTCAGAAATGGTTCTTGAATGGAATTATTTCAATTTTGTGCCAGTTGACTATCCAAGATTGCCACCATGGGGGCCGTTACTAAAAATAGCACAAACATAAAAATGACAATTACTCAAGAACCCTTGAATGGAATTGGACCAATTTTGTGTCAGAATGTTCCTTGCATGAAGCCGTTTCGATTAATTGCAATTTGGCATTCCAAGATGGGCGCCATCTGGTGTTACTAAAAATAGCACAAATATAAAAATGACAATTACTCAAGAACCCTTGAATGGAATTGGACCAATTTTGTGTCAGAATGTTCCTTGCATGAAGTCGTTTCGATTAATTGCAATTTGGCATTCCAAGATGGCCACCATCTGCCGTTACTAAAAATAGCACAAAACATGAAAATGACAATATCTCAGTAACCGCTGAATGGATTTTGACGAAATTTGTGTCAAAATGATTCTTGCATTGTGATGTTTCAAAAATATCTAACTGTAGACCAGTCATATTGGCCTCTGTTACTAAAAATAGAAAAATGTGAAAATAAGATAATCTCAATGGAATTGGACCAAATTTGTGTCAAAATGGTCCTTGCATGAAGGCTTTTCGATTTTCTGCATTTTAGCAATCCAAGATGGCCGCCATCTGCCGTTACTAAAAATAGCACAAAACATGAAACTGGCAAAATCTCAGTAACCCCTGAATGGATTTTGATGAAATTTGTGGCAAAATGATTCTTGCATTGAGATGTTTCAAAAGTAAATATATAAAGACCAGGCAAGTTGGCCTCTGTTACTAAAAGTAGCAAAATGTGAAAATGAGAAATTCTCAGTGGAATTGGACCAATTTTGTATCAGAATGGTCCAGTTGCACAATAGCCAGGTGAGCGATATCAGGCCCATTTGGGCCTCTTGTGTTAACTACAAAACCAAGCTTAATCTGTTAGATGAATGGGTACCAGAGCTCTAGATAAGAGGGAGTATTTGATGATAATTAAGGATATTTTTTCTTATTTCTCATTGAAACCATATGTTGTGACCCCTCATCTGAACTGTCTCGATGCAGTGTCCTTATGCAGAATTAACAAAATTTATCCCAAATTATCACCAAATACTCCCTCGTATCTACAGCTCTGGGTATCCTTTCAGGGGATGCAGTTCTGCCATTTTCTTTTTTGTGCCCTCATTGGGGGTCAACTCGTAAAGGAAAGAATTTGTTTGCCACCCTTGGATCCAATTCTTTCCTTTAACCCTGTTGCACTCAGAACAGCCAAAACTCAATAGAGTTTTAGCCGTTCTGAGTGCAATAGGATTAAGAGTTTGGGAAAGGTTTTATTGGCCACGGTAGCAAACAGAAAGTCAAAAAAGTCCTCTACTGTTGAAAAATGGTGAAAATAAAATGGTGGTGTACCAGTTTACATAAAAGTTATATTGGACATATCCAAAGTCAAAGACTGGGAAGTCAGAATGAAAGAATTACCTGACTGATATTACAGAGCCCTAGATAAGAAGGACTATTTGGTGATATTTAAGGATAATTTTTGTTATTTCTACATAAAAACATACATTGTGACCCCTCATCTGAACCGTCTCGATGAGACAGTTCAGATGAGGGGTCACAACATTATGGTTTCAATGAGTAATGAAAAAATTATCCTTCAATTATCATCAAATACCCCTCTTATCTAGAGCTCTGTGATAATATTGAAAACTTATTTTCTTATTTATTTTCTTATCTATTTCAGAAACTACTGAATTCAAAATGGTGAAATGAAAGCGTTCAGAATGAGATCGAGTTAATTTGACTTGAAGTTTTGTGACCGTGACCTTGACCTGCCAGAATGGCTAAAAGACCAACTGACCTTCCTATTGGCTCAGTAGCCTCTGATGGCCTTCACACCCCAGGAGGTCAAAGTGTAGGTCAAAGGTCATTGGGGGTTGAGAGTTCAACAAGTGGATACTCAGTTACCAGCAACTGCCGTCTGCTGCGAGGGGGAACCGAACGCGATATCATCATTGAGGAAAGATTAAAACAACTTCAGGAAGTGGACGAAGACACAAAGCAATGTGGGATAGCCAGTTGGCGACCAGACTGTATACAGCGCTGTGCAAACATAAAATTATTTGTCCTATTTATGTGTTTTTTAATCACCATGAGTGGTACTCTGTCTACCGGATATTTAAACAGCGTTATAACAACTATCGAGAAACGGTTCGAAATCGGCAGTTCCATATCAGGCCTTATAGCAGCTTCTTACGAGTTTGGCAGTTTAGTTGCCGTGGTTTTCATATCCTACTTTGGAGGCAGGCGCTATATTCCACGATGGATCGGAACAGGGGTTATATTGATGGGTTTTGGTGCTCTTCTTTTTGCTTTACCGCATATCATTGCTAAAAAATATACCGTCCATCAGGGTATAATTAATCAAACTGATGAAAACATTTGTCATACGGTATCCAAAGCAGAACCAGGTGACGGTTGTCTCGATAAAAATGCAGGAAACTGGATTTATGTATTAATTCTGATAACGGCGCAAATTCTTATTGGAACAGGCGGGACTCCAATTTTTACGCTGGGAACCACCTACATTGACAATCATGTGCCAAAGGACAAGGCGCCAGCATACTTAGGTGGGTAATACATACCGTATTAATCCTATTAAGTGCCCCAGGAGCATTGCATTTTATGAAACAGGGGCATTACCTTATTCAGCTTTAACCCATTCCATTAGGGATACCCCTTTAGGGGTATCTGGGCAAACAGTTTGGATCCAGATCAGGCCCCACTAATGTGGGGCCTGATCTGAGATCCAAACTGTTTGCTGCCTAGACATCATTTCTACAAGAGTTAGTTAGACCAATATTGTCAAAATATTCTTGATTTTTGATGCAGACGACAATTTCAGCAGACGACAAAAAATACCCAGAATGCAATGGGTTAAAGCAGGATTTTCCCGTCTCTAGAATGACTATAACTATCTAAATCTCACGGTATCCGAACGCATTGTACCATCTCTTCCGGTTTTCATAAAGTTGAATCGAGAGTACAAAATTCGCTTATAACCAGTAGTCGGAAATCATTATGTTTTGAGATTTTATCCGGAATCTGCTTCGTCATTTATAGTTATTCAGCTTTGAAAATGTAAAGGGGTAAGTTTAATATCATTTGCTGTTTGGTCTTTTTCTTCATTGCCCTGTACAATGAAAACCTCATGGCCATCACAGAAATTTTATTTCGAAAAGCTAATTTAACACGAGTTTGTGTCGTGCAAAACCTAGCTATCGTCCTACTATCAACACTAACAAACTGTAGATTGATAACACCTTCCATTTATTTTAAAGATTTTTATAAAACATGTAAGAAAAGGCTCAAAATGGGTTTAGAATCATGCCAAGGGCGATTTGAATACTGTACTCATTACTATCCACCCATACACGACATTGTATAGAGCAGTAAAGTAAAAGACCGAAGAGCAAATTATATTAAACTTACCTCTTTACATTTTCGAAGCTGAATGACTATAAATGACGCAGCAGATTCCGGATAAAATCTCAAAACATAAGGATTTCCGACTACTGGTTATAAGCGAAGTTTGTACTCTCGATTCAACGCTATGGAAACCGGAAGAGATGGTACAGTGCGTTCGGATACTGTGAATCTGTCTTATGAAATTCCGCTGTAATATCGGGTTTTCCCTTCCAATTCAATACCGGAGATCTAGATCAATCTTACAAACTGGATCCAGATATTTTGGATTGTTTTGAAAGGGAACAACCTCCATCTTATTACGGAAGAATTTCCATACCTATTTCCTGAAGAGTAACCACATGCCAAAATGCTTCCAATAAGCAGTCACTTACATGATTCAGTCCAACCTGTATTAAGTAAGCACCTAAGGGATAATCAAACCCTTCTTGCTTAAGACAGGTGCTTGCTTAATACAGGTACATTTCAATGTATTTTCCTGTTTTGGGAACTGAAAATATACTTGCTTAATACAGGTTGCTTTCTTAATAGTGGTGGCCACTAAGACAGGTTTTACTGTAATTGTATTCAAAATCGTCTTTTGGGATGTTAATCCTCTGTTTTATGGTCGGAAATTTTGTTTTATAGCGACACTTTAGCGGAGCCATAAAAGGCAATTTGCGACCATAAAACCGACAATATGTTAATTTGTTGTAGCCCCTCACTAGCATTGCTTTGCATTGCTGAAAAACGGGTCACAGGAAGTGTGTTAGGTAGGGTCCAGAGGCGTTGCTTCAGAGAAAAAAGACATAATTGAGCCGAGACGTGACAAAAGCAACAATGTGGTTGTGCGCCCAGCGCAGACTCAGATCAGCCTGGGCATCCGCCCAGTCTGATCAGAGTCTTCACTGTCCGCATAAAGGTAGCTTAGACCCTTAGTTTCCCTTTGAACTCTTTACGAAGAGTCTGGTCAAACTGGGCTGATGCCCAGGCTGATCTGAGTCTGCACTTGGCGCACAACCACTTTGTTGGTTTTCTCGTGTCGCGGCTCAATTTATATTTTCACACAATTACCACCACAAATTCCCAATGGCTCTCATACTTGTAAAAATATCAGGAAAAAACTGAGAAGGAAGGATATTAGATGGAGCATTGTCCACTGTTTATTGCTTTTAAGTGACTTTTTTCACACTCAAGAACACTGAACAAGATTAATTTTGCTAAAAGTCTGTAAATTAACAGGAGAGGGCATTTTGCTCATATGAATATTTTATTGAGCTATTATTACTTAACATCCGTTCAGCTCAGCTGGTGTTTAGGATGGTCTGTTTATCAAGATTTATATGTGTGAGATTTTAAAGTGCTTTGGCCAGAGGTTCAGAGAAAGTAGGATTCTGGGTACAATTATGCAAATCTTTGAGAAAACATAATTTAGGTGGCACAATATAATTATGCTTGAGTGATACTTTTTCTTCAGGGGAAGCAACACTCTGTTCATTTTTGCCTCCCTTCTCATTGGGGAACCACTCTTGCAGGATTTTTGCTACTGTAGCTGGAAACCCCAGAAATTCATTTCTTTTAAAGTAAGCTTCTTTTTGGAAGGGATTTTTTTATCCACAAGCTCTCCATTGTCACCTTCATGTTGGGAGCCCCTGTAGCTCAGTAGGTTAAGCACTGGCCTGCTGTTCTGCAACCCTGGGGACGATTCCTGCCGGAGGTGGAAATCTTTTCAAACATTAAATGGAGTTCCACTGCACACAGCCTTTCATTATCTCCTTCCCATAATCCTGACGTGGCTGAAATAACAGAGCTCTAGATAAGCGGGGTATTTGAGGATAATTTAGGGGTAATATTTTTTTTTTCATCGAGACGGTTCAGATGAGGGGTCACAACATATGTTTTTATACAGAATTAATAAAAATTATCTTTAATTATCACCAAATACTCCCTCTTAGCTATAATACTTATGAAAAGGATGTTAAAATAGCAAGTCATCCATCCATCTTCCATATGGATATCTGATATTGTTTTCATTTCTTTCAGCCTTCACGTATGCTACAGGTGCTCTAGGTCCAGTGGTGGGTTACGCCCTAGGGGCTCTCTTCCTTCAGTTCTATGTTGATGTATTCAGCTACAAAGTGGACCTCTCCCCAGCTCATCCCCGCTGGATCGGGGCATGGTGGGGAGGGTTCATTATTTGTGGATTTGCACTATTTGCTCTTTCTGTGCCATTCATGGCTTTCCCGCGGGTACTGGTGAACGAAAAGAGGAAGGTACTGGAAAGTAAAGCTCGACAGGATTTGGTGAATCCGGGAGACGTCGATAGTGACACACGCAGTGAGAGATATGGAAAAGACGTAAAAGGTAATGTAGAAAATTCAAAAAAAGTGCAATGTGCAGAGCTCTAGATAAGAGGGAGTATTTGATGATAATTAGGGATAATTATCCCCCGACCGAAAGGTTCGGGGGATATAGTGATGAGCCTGGCGTCCGTCCGTCCGTCCGTCCGTCCGTCTGTCCGTCCGTAAACATTTTCTTGTCCGCTCCATATCTTGAATACTGTTTTGAATATTTTCATGATACTTCACAGTTATGTAGAACAGGTCATGGCGATGTGTCGCGTGCAAGAATGGTAACTCTTACTTTTTTAATTTTTGAGTTATCTCCCCTTTGGTGAATTTTTGGCAGATTCGTGCCCGCTCTGTAACTTGAATACCCTTTGAAATATTTTGATGATACAGTACACGCAACGTGGAGACTTGATCAGACACGCTCTCGCGAGAAATTTTAATCTTTTCCACGAAAGTTTAGTGGGGTTTTTGCGTGTGAAATGCGTGGGAGATGCGAGACACTCGCGAGGTGCGTGACGTTAAACTCGCGAGAAAACAATTTCTTTTCACGCGAGACACGCAACTTTCGAGAGAAAGGATTAACTCCATGTATGCTCAGGTGAGTCATCGGCGTCAAACTTAATCACGCGTGACGCGTGTTTTCGAGTGGAAAGGATTAACGATTCCTATCAATTTCACAGGTCATTATATGTTGTACAGGTAATTCATTTATATTTTTACTTTGGGCCTAAAAAAAGTTGTGATTCCGGTTTCCAACCGACTGGTCTTTTTTGGCGCCGACTAAAAAATTTTTAGCGGCAAAAATTACGATCGGCAATTTCAGCCATTCCAGAAATAACCGAACAAATAGACGGCATAAACCGCTCACGCTATGACGCGTAAAGCATACCAGTTTGTGGCATAGTATACAATACTGCGCAGGCTTATCCTCATATTTACTATCAGCGTATGGAATAAGATTCCTTTCACCATTTTGTGCTCTGAGCGGCGTCCTTTGATGTCAAGGCACGAGACTGACCTATAAACGTGCTGGGTTTACGTATTTCAACAAATGCTACCGTCTTCACATTTTATTACGGCAAAGGCCCTGAATGCGTTCAGTCACCTCTAAATATGAATATATATATATTATGTTTATTAGTCCGAATACTTTGAGAATTTTTCCGCGCAGCAGAATCAGTTTCTTTTTTCATATAGATAATGTGATTTTGCAACGCGGAGATCGGAATAAAAAACAAACTTCTCACCTCTTATGTTTCATTCATTTTGATGCATTTTTAAAATCCAAACTCTTTGACTATTGATCCACGACGCAAAATCATATTTTCTATATTTCTTGAATGAACTGATTTAAAAAGAGGATGCAGCTGTGCCGTATTTTTTTTTAGCTGTCAAACCAATAGGTTTACAAATTTGCATATTTCAGCGAGTGGTTAAGCGGACGTCAATCACCTCTGAGACAGCCCATTTGCTAATCAAGTCATTGTTGTCGCGTGCGCTTTTAATGGAAACTTGACAGCTCTTACATCAGAAAGTTTATATTGGTTAATAAGTAAACATTTTGGCACGTGCCACTAGCGGTATAGCTTTGAGTTCAAAAGCTGATCGAAACGCTTTGATCTTTGTGACTGTTTTGACATGGATTGGGCTATTATCGGTGGCGGCTGAGCGAAAATTTTTGTCTATGTCATCATTCTAGAATTTTGCTACTAAGTAACCTATTAACAATATTCTTTCAAACATAAGCCTCTCTAATTAACTCGCTGCGTAATTGCAACAAAATTACGCTGATCATGATTGTTTATCAACACATCCTTAATTCGTAACGGTCAAACAATACTTGCGTTGAGGATGCGATCAATTAGGTTATTCATGCACGCTTACAATGTATTAATTGAACCGTTATCAGCGTCGAAAAAAAAATGCATTGCGAATCGTAAAGGTATATGTATAGAAACTTGCATTGTACCTACCTGGACAAAATTCCACGCGTGATGCGAGAAAGTTTCTCGCATACATCACTCTATGAATTTCACGTGAGATGCGAGGAATTTTCTTGCGTGGAATGTGGCGATTTTCAAACACGCGAGGAAGTTTAGTGTGAAATGCGTGAGAGTTGCGAGAGAATCTCGTGGATTTTAATCCCTTCCTCGCGATTTTAAGTGTCACGCGAGAGCGTGTCAGATCAAGTCTTCACGTTGCGTGTACTGTACTTCACAGATATGTAGAGCAGGTCATGACGATGTGTCGCGAACAAGAATGACAACTCTTGCTTCCTTACTTTTTGAGTTACTTCCCCTTGATGGTTTTAGGTGTAATTTCGTGTCCGCTCCATAACTTGAATACCCATTGAAATATATTTATGAAACTTCACAGATATGTAGAACAGGTCATGGCGATGTGTCGCGAACAAGAAAGACAACCTTGCTTTCTTACTTTTTGAGTTATTTCCCCTTGATGGTTTTAGGTGTAATTTCGTGTCCGCTCCATAACTTGAATACCTTTTGAAATATTTTCATGATACTTCATAGATATGTAGAACAGGTCATGCTGATGTGTCGCGAACAAGAATGACAACTCTTGCTTTCTAACTTTTTGAGTTATTTCCCCCTTGATGGTTTTAGGTGTGATTTAGTGTCCGCTCCATAACTTGAATACTCTTTGAAATATTTTTATGATACTTCACAGATATGGAGATCAGATCATGACAGTTTGTCTTATAAAAGAATGACAACTCTTGCTGTCATACTTTTTTTTTTTACAGATTTTGATTCTTTGTCCAAATTCACTTACGAGAGAGCTCAAAATTAGATTTGTAGGGCTTGTACTTTAGAAGTTATTCATACATTTTGAAATGTTGAATGTATCATATGCAATACATTGTCTACATGGTTGCTATTTGAGATTTTACCTCTTTTTAGCAATCTGGCATACTGTTTTGGTCTGAGCGTTAGATAATCATGCATCTGTTAAGCAGATAATGTCAATAAGGAGCATAAAAGAATGACAGTATACTATTTATATGCGTTTTGAAGTGCACCCTGTTTACCAAGGCGCAGGGGGCCTGCGGTCGGGGGATTTGCCATCTCCTCTGCTGGCTATTTTTTTTGTTAATTCTGCATAAAAACATATGTTGTGACCCCTCATCTGAACCGTCTCGACGAGACGGTTCAGATGAGGGGTCACAACACATGGTTTCAATGAGAAATAAGAAAAATTATCCTTAATTATCATCAAATACACCCTCTTATCTAGAGCCCTGAATGTGAATTTAAGTGAGCAGGAAAAGCTGCTGTTGTCACTCTCATCAGCGTTTGCATCTCAGAAAGATGATTTATCATATGACGTCGCTGTTATTCCGTGGATAATGTCATGTCATAAAAATCGTATGACCACACGTGTAATAACACTTTAGCGCGTACACGTAACTTCATTGACAACGTCCATGTCAACAATGCGTTTTCTTATTGAAATAATGTTAAGTTTGACGGCATTAAAATTCAATTTTAAAGGGTCATATGATAAACAGAATCTTACACTCATGGTCATTTCATATGAAATTTATGAAACTCGCCAAAGGCTCGTTTCATAAATTTTGTATGAAATTACCACGAGAGTAAGATCCTCTATTTATATACTACTGAAAAGAAGTTTTGCATCACCATATTCTTTCCCATTGAGAAAATGCTGAATCAACTTATTTCTAAGAGGTATACAAGAAAGGAATGTATCTGTTGTGTAACTCAACATTTGTGTCCCGGTAAACACCTGACAAAATTGAGGACAGAACAGTTACTAATCCCTGTAGGGGTAGAAAACAGTTTCTGACTGACTAGTGGTATTTGCTCTTGACAAACCAAAATGGGAAATCATCCTGAATTAGGCTTTACTCTTTAATATCAATTCTCTGTAAAAATCAGAAAATTGCCATAGGGGTCCGGCACGCTATGTCTCAGATTTTTTTCATTCTTGGTGTATGAATCAGAAATGACCCCCAAACTACAAAAACAGTAGTGAAATTTCTGTGCATCATCCTGTTGCCATGGTAACCAAGACAATGTGAGTCAAACAAGAGAGTCCAAAAATTAGGAGGAAAATTATGAAAAAATAACATATTAGAGTGGTCTATCCGTCCATAGGTAATACTTAGATCCCTAATACAGACATTATAACATATAATACCAACTTAGCTCTGTATACAGAAACAAATAAAAAACAAGTATGTCTCACACTTAGGCCACACTGGGGGCTCGAAGGGGACACAAACCGGCAAATTCCAAAATGTGGAAAAATTGGGATTTTGACGTTCTTCGGAACAAGTTTTGGTTAGTTTCGCAGAAGATGTTCAGAAAGCCACTAGTATATCTATAACCAGTAGTATATCAAAGAATATAATATAGAAAAAACTGGATGGAGAAATTAAAATTTGAAGGTCAAGGTCAAATTAAGCAAAGCTCCTATTTCTAGACATGAAAAAACTTGGATTTTCTCATTTTTTGTCCCAATTTCTGTAAAGGTTAACTGAATATGATAAGAAAACCACTGCTACATTTGAAAAGAGCAACATGTCATTAAATGAAGCAAAACATAAAACAGATCAACAAAATCAAATATGAAGGTCAAGGTCACACGCAGCAAAGCTCCAATTTCAAAATGTTGAAAAACTGGTAATTTCTCATTTTGTGTCCCAATTTTTGTAAGGTTTACTGAATATCATAAAAAAGCCAATACTATATTTTAAAAGAACAATATATCATTTAATGAAGCAAAAAATAAAAAAGACCCAGAAATCCAAATATGAAGGTCAAGGTCAGGCACAACAGAACTCCAATTTCAAAATGTTGAAAAACTGGGAATTTCTCATTTTATGTCCAAATTTTTGTAAAGGTTAACTGAATGTGATAAGAAAGCCATTGCTATTCTTGAAAAAAAATATATCATAAAATGAAGCATAACATGAAACCCAGAAATTCAAATATGAAGGTCAAGGTCAGGCACAACAGAACTCCAATTTCAAAATGTTGAAAAACTGAGAATTTCTCATTTTATGTCCCAATTTTTGTAAAGGTTAACTGAATATCATCAGAAAGCCATCACTATATTCTAAAAGAACAATATATCATTTAATGAATCAAAACATAAAACAGATCCAGAAATTCAAATATGAAGGTCAAGGTCAAGCACAACAAAGCTCCAAATTCAAAATGTTAAAAAACTAGGAATTTCTCATATTTTGTCCAAACTTTTGTAATTGTTAATTGACAATGATAAGGGAACTATTGCTATATTTATAAAGTGCATTATATCATTTAATGAAGAAAAAAAATAAAAAAAAGATCAATAAATGAAAATATGAAGGTCAAGGTCAAGCACAACGCTCCGACTTCAAAATGTTGAAAAAATGAGAATTTCCTTTTTTGTCCCATCTTTGTAAAGGTTTACTGCATACAGAAGAAAACCATTGCTATATCTGAAAAGAGCAACATATTTATTGTAGCAATACATAAAACAGTTCAACAAATTCAAGTAAAAGGTCAAGGTCAAGCACATCAAAGCTCCGATTTTAAAATGTCGAAAAATGGAATTTGTCATAATTTATTTATTCCAGTGTTTGTAAATGCTAACTGAGTATGATAAAACCATTGTTATATTTGAACAGAGTGTGACAAGAGCAATATATAATTTAATGAAGCACAAGATAAAACAGATTGAAAAATTCAAATATAAAGGTCAAGGTCAAGGAAATCACAGCTTCCTATAAACATTTGGAAAAGAGTGGCGTTTATTCGTAATATATACCAAGTTTTGTAAAAATTTACTGAATATGATCAGAAAGCCATTGCCTGATTTGAAAAGAGCGCTGAATCATTTGATAAATTACAACATAACATAGATCAAGAAATTTGAACATGAAGGTCAAGGTCAAGATAACAAATATGCTGATATCAAAATGAGAATAAACTGGAATTTTCTCATACTTTGTACCAACTTTTGTAATTGTCTTTAGTTCTCCTGGGCCGAAGGCTCCTGGGGGAGTTTAAAGGATGGTAGCCTCCCGCATTTATCGTCCGTCGTCCATTCGTCGTCAACATTTTCGAAGGACCTCTCCTCTGAAACTACTGGGCCAATTTCAATTAAACTTCATATACAGCCTCCAGGCAAAGGGGAAAAGAAAGTTTATATATTTGGTCCAGGCCACATGACCAAGGTGGCCGCCATGCTGATATATGCTAAAAATCTTAAAAAAATCTTCTTCCCCAGAACCACTAGGCTGATTGCCTTGAAATTTGGTATATAGCATCTGGGACACTAGTACTACAAACTTGAATGGGAAAACTGAAAAAGTGGCTATGATTCATTATAGCGGACATGATATTCTAATCATCAGCTGAAAATAAAACATTTTGCTCTTGGGCAGAAAAAGGGCCTTATAGGCACCCCCCTTTGGTCTAGATTTCTTAGAGCTAAACATTCTGACAAAGATTCATGATTAATGAATCAAAACTATGCCTTCTAGAGTGAACACAAGGTTTTCTAAGATTTGATCTAGTGACCTAGTTTTTGACCCAACATGACCCAGTTTCAAGCTCGGTCTAGATTTGTTGGCGATAAACATTCTGATAAAGTTTCATGGAGATTGGAACGAAACTATGCCATCTACAGTGCACTCAATGTTTTTAGCTCACCTGAGCCAGCGGCTCCGGGGGAGCTTATAGGATGGTAAGGCTCCGTCGTCCGTCCGTCCGTCCGTCGTCCGTCCACACTTTCAAACAACTTCTCCTCTGAAACTGCTGGGCCGATTGTAACCAAATTTCATATAGATCCTCCTGGGACCTTAGGAACGAAAAGTTGTTCAAACGGTCCTGGTCACATGACCAACATGGCCGCCATGCCCATATATGGTAAAAACCTGAAAAAAATCTTCTTCTCCAGAACCAATAGGGCGATGGCCTTGAAACTTGGTATGTAGCATCGGGTACACGAGTACTACCAAGATTGTTCAAATTATGACCTTGGGTTGACCTTGACTTTTTTTACGGTAAGGTCAAATTTGCTTCCTTATGCTTTTATATGGCAAAATGCTGCAACATAAGATATCTTGGAAACTGTTGAATATTTTGGCCTAAAAATTGGTACATACAGTCATCTTAATGACTACATGAAGATATATGAGTTCAAGAGGTCAAGGTCATTCTTTGACCTTTGACCCAGAACTCTCATATTTTGACAATATCAAACAATCTCCTCAAAAACAACTAGGCCAATTGTAATTAAATTGCATATAGATCCTCCAGGGGTTGAGGGAATGAAAATTTGTTCATACGGTCCAGGTCACATGACCAACATGGCCACCACGCCCATATATGGTAAAAACCTTTAAAAATCTTCTTCTCCAGAACCAGTAGACCGATGGCCTTGAAACTCGGTATGTAGCATTGGGTACTCAAGTACTATCAAGATTGTTCAAATTATGACCCTGGGTTGACCTTGCCCTTTTTTACGGCAAGGTCAAATATCGGAAAATGCTAGCACATGAGATTTCATGGTAAGTTTTGAAGATTTTGGCCTAAAAATTGGTATATACAATCATCTTAATGAGTACATGAAGATATGTGAGTACAAGAGGTCAAGGTCATTCTTTGACCTTTGACCCAGAAATCTCAAATTTTGACAATTTCAAAGAATCTGCTCTAAAACCACTGGGCCAATTGAAACCAAATTTCATATAAAGCCTCGAGGGGTTGAGGGAATGAAAAAATTTTCTAACGCTCCTGGACACATGACCAACATGGCCGCCATGCCCATATATGGTAAATACCTTTATAAATCTTCTTCTCCAGAACCAATTGACCGATGGCCTTGAGACTTTGTATGTAGCATTGGGTACTTGAGTACTATCAAGATTGTTCAAATTATGACCTTGTGTTGACCTTGACCTTTTACTGCAAGGTAAAATATAGGAAAATGGTAGAACATAAGATTTCATGGAAAGTTTTGAAGATTTTGGCCTAAAAAATTGGTATATACAGTTGTCTTACTGAGTTCATGAAGAATTATGAGTACAAGAGGTCAAGGTCATTTTTTTACCTTTGATCCAGATCGCTCATATTTTGACATTTTCAACCATTTCCTCAAAAGCCAAAGGGCCAATTGTGAACACATTTCATATAGAGCCTCCAGGGGTTGATTGAATGAAAAATTTGTTCAAACGGTCCAGGTCACATGACCAACTTGGCCGCCATTACCACTTATGGTATAAATCTTTAATATTTTTCTTCTCCAGAACCAATACACCTATGGCCTTGAAACTTGGTAAATAGCATGGAGTACTAGAGTACCACCAAGACTGTTCAAATGGTGACCTTGGGTTTACCTTGACCTTTTTAGCGGCATGGTCAAATATGGGAAAATGCTAGAACATAAGATTTCATGGAAAGTTTTGAAGATTTTGGCCTAAAAATGGTATATATGGTTGTCTTAATGAGTACATGAAGATTTATGAGTACAAGTGGTCATGGTCATTCTTTGACTTTTGACCCAAAACTCATATTTTGACAATTTCAGACATGATAAGTAAAAGCCACCTTGCCAATTGTTCAGGTGAGCGATTCAGGGCCTCATGGCCCTCTTGTTCTAAGATTTGACCTAGTGGCCTAGTTTTTGTCCTGCCATAACCCAGTTTCAAACTTGTTCTAGAATTAATAAAGATAAAGGTTCTGATGAAATTTTATGAAGTTTAGATCATAACTGTTTCCCCTAAAGTGTACACAAGCTTTTTCTAAGATTTGGCCTAGTGACCTAGTTTTTAACCCGACATCATCCAGTTGCAGATCAGGTCTAGATTTCATCAAGATAAACACTCTGACAAAGTTTCATGAAGATTAGATTAAAACTGTGCCCTCTGTGTCATTCAATGATTTATTTCTCTTTTTTTTAGCTCTGATGGCCAGTCTTGTTCAGTGGAGTGGAACCATTTAAGCAATGTTAGTTCAGGGCTATGAGTGGTTCATGGCTATGAGTCGAACATTTCTGTGAAATTATTTTGAAATTGAGCCATTGGCTTGAGGGAGATATAGTTTAAAGTTTTTGTTTATTTTCTATTTTCAGCTCTGGCAGTCATTTTTGTTCAGTGAAGCGGAACCATTTTAGCAATTTAGTGCAAGGCTATATTAGAAACATTATAATGCCTTCATTTATAGACCAGTTTCGATTTAACTTCAAACAAGTGATTGGTCCAGGGGTCAGTCTAGAGCTTTCAGACAGGGAGAAGTTTTGCACATTTTCTGGACTTTAGGGAGAAGTTATGGTTCACAGTTTGGATTTCCCTATATGTTCTATATAATTTTCACTTCTCCCACAACTCAAAACAGGGAGAAGTCAGCCAGCTTAGGGAGACTATTTCTCCCAATCGCCCTCTAGGGTGAGCCCTTGATAAGTATGACAATATCTTGGACAAATTCACGATTCAGCGTTTTGGGGTCAAGGTCAAGGTCATAGTGTCTATTTTTAGAAAAACTTTGTCATCGCTCTAGCGTCTTCATTCATAAATCGATTTCCGTTTAACTTCACACAGGTTGTAAGTATGACAATATCTTGGACAAGTTTGCGTTTCAGCGTTCCGGAGTCAAGATTAAGGTCACATTGGCTATGTTTAGAAAAACTTTGTCATCACTCCAGCACCTTCATTTATGGACCGATTTAAATGAAACTTCATAAAAATGTATAGTTTGATAATATCTTAATAAAGATTTAGTTTCAGCATTCTAGGGTTAAGGTCAAGGTCACAGTGGCTATTTGTAGAAAAACTTAGTCATAGCTCTAGCGCCTTCATTTGTAGACCCATTTTGATTAAACTTCATACAAATGATAAGTCTGACAATATCTTGGATAAGTTTGCGTTTCAGCGTTCTAAGGTCAAGGTCAATGTCACAGTGGCTATTTACAGAAAAACTTTGTCATCGCTCCAGTGCCTTCATCCATAAACCGATTTTTGATGATACTTCACACAAATGATATCTTGGACAAGTTTGCGTTTCAGCATTCTAAGGTCAAGGTCATGGTGGCTATTTTTTTTTAAAATTTTGTTATCTCTCTAGCACCTTCATTTATGAACCGATTTGGATTTTACTTCACACAAATGTTAACCGTGATAAGATCTTGGACAATATTGCGTTTTATGGTTCTTTAAGGTCAAGGCCACAGTGGTTATTTATAGAAAAACTTTGTCATCGCTCCAGCGCCTTCATGTATGGACTGATTTTGATTTTTCACAGAAATGTACAGTGTGACAATATCTTGGAATAAAATCTAGAATAAAACTTTTATTTCTCAAAGGTCGTCACTAAAATTTCCAGTGGTGGGTTTTGAGCACGGGTGCGGGTGGTGGGTTTCATACCCCTTCTTAAATCATCGGCTACCGGCTTATCAAAAAGTGTACTAGAATGTTTAAAACAGGATTTACAGAGATCCTTTAAAGAGTTAATTCCCACAGTGGATTAGAAGAAAGTACATCCATGAAAACATTTCATTATTTCCAGTCTGATGATTAATGATGCAGCTATCTTATATGAACTGACATGTAGACACAAGAATCTCTTGATTACTGATGGCCTTGGCCTCGACGAATCATTTAATGCAAATGGTATGAATGGTATAAACTATTTGCAAACATTAAATGAATTGTTTACCCAGCACGTTTCAGCAAACATTGCGTAAAGCCTACGAAAATTGCTTATAATCGACGAAAATTCCTAAATATTGACAGAGAGGTCGGCCTTAAAATAAGTGACCTTGACCTTGAATGGTCCCTCTGATTCAGATGATGTATCATAATATTAAATGCAATTTATGCATGACCAATTAATAATGAAATCAAAAATTGTCAGACTTTGTAAATGATCATAATGCATGATACAGAGTTCATTTGTGCCATAAGTACGTGGATGTTTGTGACCTTGACCTTGGCACTACAATTTCCTTTGACCTGAATTATGTCAAAAATTGAAGCACAGTTACTGTCAATTGTATCTAGACTGTTTGCAACAATAACATACTTCATCGAAGAATGAAAAGATCATAATTTTCATATAAAACGTGTTATTGATTAACATTTCTGGATTTTGGTGACCTTGACCTTGAAAACTTGTTGCTCCTGGATACAGTAGTGTTGCTGCGATGATCAGATTTATAATGTTTAATAGTTCTTTGCGCTTTAAAACTGCCTTTAAAACATAAAAAATGATATTTATAAGAATAAATGTCGAAAAAAGGGCATTAAAATAGCATTTTTTAGCTATTTTAACATTGACCTTGACCTTTTGATTTGAATTTCTCCATCCAGTTTTTTTGATATTTTACTCTGACATATATTGTTTTTAACACCATACTAGTCTCTGTCTGGACATCTTCTGTTAAACTGTCCAAAAACTCCGCCGAAAAAGTGTAATATTGCATTTTTCACAAATTTCATAAAATGCCAATTTTCCCCTTTTTCGGGCCTCTAGGGTAAGAAACCTATGGGAAATTTTGTCACCAAGTTTATATCATTGTGCTATGCCAACTTAGTGCTTTGATGTTTAAAACACTTCTTTTCCAAAAAATTTCTGTAGAGACGAGAAAATAACAAACTATGATGACCTAGGCCCTTGACTGACGTGGATTCGGCGATTCTACGTTGAATCGGCGCCAGTTCTGGGTTATGTATGGTCTTGTGTGTCAATTGGGGTGTTGATAAGTTCTAATATTGATACGAGTATTAAATTCAATAGTAAATGTAGCGGATAATTGTGACCAAAAAATAAATAAATAAATAAATAAAAAAAAAAGATTATAAAGGTGAGGGAGCCGAGGCCGTTGGACAGGTGATAGAGGGATGTGTCTGCGCTGTTCCCTACGGGATAGACGGCCAGGTTTCTAGGGCAGCCAGGGTGGTCTTCCGCGGAGGGCGGGTGGTCACATCCACATCGCCACAACAGCCTCGGCTCAAACATATCGTGTTCAAATGAAATATTGACCGCATAACTTTAAATTAATTTCGGTACTCTAAACTAAAAGTTAAGTCTTCTGATAATTCCCTTAAGTACAAACACATACTCGCATACTTACATACATACATACATACAGTATTTAGGAATTGAAGGTTGTTTTTTTCGGCGTTCCTCGTGTGATGCGGCCGGTTGGAGGAGCTAGAATTCCATGAAGTGCGAAGCGCTTCTCTTGGGATTTTTTGGCTACCACCACTGGCTTCTTCATGCGATGTACGCTGAAAACATCAAACTTCTTATTCCTGCAACTACACCACTTTTCAGACCCTTCCTATACCGTTTTATCTTTTTTTGTGAGGTTATTTATTGTGAGATGTGTCAAATATACGTCGAAGGATAGTAACTACGTGTTCGGCCGTTGCAATTGACGGGCACCGCCGTGGCTAAGCGCCGGTCAAGCGTTGTGTGGACCGGTCGCGTTGCGACTGATATCGTATTAGGTTATCGTTCGTCAGTGAGAGGCTAGTTGCTCTAAAAGGCCTATCAATAGAGGGTCAGTGGTAAATGTGAGTATTGTGGGGGTGAATTTCATTTTTCTGGCGTTTGTCGAGGTATGGACTGCGTTGGGCCGTGTGCAAAGTAAGTGAACTCTGAAGGGGTTCACGTGAGCTTTGCAGGCGGACCAGTGTGGTTTGTACATCAATAGGCGCCGGAGAGGTTAGGTTCACTGCTAACACTTACATTTCATCTAATCAATGTTTTATTTGACCTGAAATTTGTGTTAAAGGATCAGAAAACAAAACAAAAACAATAAAAACATTTATACGCAGCTTTTCAATAATGTAAATATTTATAAATAATGTATATAGAATAACACGATATGTAAAAAATATGGTGTCGGTGTAGGGGAGGAGGAGCTGACAAAAAAAAAAAAAAAAAAACTATTTTGCCAATTTCCCAATTTTTATCTTCATTTTTCTGCCATCTTCCCAGAACAAACATTCTCCGTTTCCATGGCAACAAAACATAAAATGAAGATTTCGACGCCGTTTATGGTGGTTTTGCATCAGACCTGATATGTAGACAAAAAATTACTAAAATCCCAGACATAGCGTGGCCAACGTTTTCCGAAAGTTGCAGAGCAAACATTGCATAAAGCCTATGAAAATTGCTTATAATCGACAAAAATTCCTAAGTATTGATAGAGAGCTCGGACTGAAAATAAGTGACCTTGACCTTGAATGGTCCCCCTGATTCAGATGATGTATCATAACATTAAATGCAAGTTATGCATGACCAACTAAAAATGAAATCAAGAATTGTCAGAGTTTCTAAATGATCATAATAATGATACAGAGTTCATTTGTGCCATAATTTCTTTGTGACCTTGACCTTGGCATTGCAATTTCCTTTGACCTGAATTATGTCAGAAATTGAAGCACGGTTACTTTAAATTATATCTACATTGTTTGCTATAATTACATACCTTTTCGAAGAAGGAAAAGACCATAATTTTCATGTAAAACATGTTATTAATTAAAAATTTCACGAGTTTGGTGACCTTGACCTTGAAAATTTGTTGCTTCTGGATAAACTAGTGTTGCTGCGATGATCAGATTTATAATGTGTAATAGTTCTTTGCGTTTTAAAACCGCCTTTAAAACATAAAAAAATGATATTTATACCTATAAATGTCGAAAAAAGACATTAAAATAGCATTTTTTTTAGCTATTTTAACATTGACCTTGACCTTTTGATTTGAATTTCTCCATCCAGTTTTTTTAATATTTTACTTTAACATACATTGTTCTTTATGACCATACTAGTCTCTGTCTGGACATCTTCTGTTAAACTGTCCAAAAACTCCGCCGAAAAAGTGTAATATTGCATTTTTCACAAGTTTGATAAAATGCCAATTTTCCCCTTTTTCGGATCCTTAGTGTAAGAAACCTATGCAAAATTTTGTCACAAACTTTATATCCTTGTGATATGCCAACTTAGTGCTTTGATGTCAAAAACATTTCTTTTCCAAAAAGTTTCTGTGGAGACAGGAAAATAACAAACAATTTTGCCAATTTTCTGATTTTTTATTTTCAATTTTTCGGCCTTCCTCCCAGAACAAACATTCTCCGTTTCCATGGCAACGAAACATAAAATGAAGAATTCAACGCCGTTTATGGTGGTTTTGCATCAAACCTGATATATAGACAAAAAATTACTAAAATCCCAGACAAAGCGTGGCCAACGTTTTCCGATTCTTACAGAGAATTGATATTAAAATCTTATATCTACAAAGATAGATGGAACCGTAGACCAACTTTTCACATTTATAATACCGAAACATAAGACTGTTTTCCATACAAAATATCCATGTATTTCATTACTACTCATATGTTTTTTTACACAGATGAAATATGACTGTTTTGCATTCGCTCTATGGAAAAAATGTGATGATGCAAAACTTCTCTTTAAGAAGTACATAACACACAAGGGGCCAAACGATGTAAAACCAGAAGCTGAGCCGCCTCATCTGGGTCTACACTGTTTGCAAATTCAATTATTTTCATTTTTATCGCTAAATTTCACCATTAAAGCAGAATTTTATAGACTGATTTAGATATTTGGCATCACTCTAGAGGTGGAAAAACTAATGAATTCTGGGTTCGAGGTTATAAAACTTGAGAATAATCTCAAACTCAAAATAAAGCACTGATTGGCTGCTTCTGAGCATGTGCTCAGAAGCAGCCAATCAGTGTTCTTTATTTTAAGTTTGAGAATGTACTCAAGTTTTTTTATCCTCAGGCCAGGATGCAGTATGCAGGCTGATCTCTCTCTGGGGGAAAAGTTGACATCCCAACAACATAGACATCTGACACTGACAACGTGTTATTGGAAATGTTTCTGTTTTGTTTCATGGAGAATGTTAAATGTTGTAGAATTCCTGATCGAAACCATTTATCATGGAGATGATATGTTTTCTGGTTGTTCAAATGCTCAAACTCTATACCAAACAAAATGAAACTATGCCATTTGAGATGGTACCATATTTATGAGCTATAACATGGGATTTTCCTCTTGTTAGAATGATCCCAAATATTTAAATCAGTCCTATGAAATTCTGCTATAAGGTGGGATTTTTGTTTTCGAAACATTCCTGAAAACCTAGATCTGTCTTATAAGACTGATCTAGATTTTCAGGATTTTTTTTGGATGGGAAGAAACAGGATACTGAAATTATTCCTGAATCTTGCGATGTATACACGAGTTCAGGGGAAGCATCTCTCATTTTGTGATGGATGTATGACTTGCGATTTTACATCCTTTGCAACAGTATTTTAGTCATATCAGGACAACGGGACGGTGATAATGAAAGGCTGTGTGCAATGGAACCCCATTGACGGTAGGAAAGGTTCTCGCCTCAAGCGGGGCTAGAACCTGGGCAGGCTAGATCAGTAGGCCGGCACTTAACCCACTGAGCTACTGGGGCTCAGTTTCTCATTTTGTGTCATTTCTTCCTGTCTCAGTGAGAGTCAACTTTTAAAGAAGAAGATTTTGATCCTTTTGAAGAAATTTTTGCCTTTAACCATTAAAGCGCCAAAAGTCAAAATTGTTGAATTGGCAAACAGTGTAGATCCAGATGAGGTGGCTCATAATGAGCTACCTCATCTGAATCTACACTGTTTGCCCTCGCTTGGACGAAACAATTTTTGAAATTCTGCAGACGTATATTTTTTCGTCTGCTTTTTGGCACATTAAGGGTTAAGAGTAGTCCCCACTTCCTCCAGAGGAGCAAACTGGGAGCCAGCCCATTGTGAAAATAGCAGAAAACATGTAGATGTTGTACTCATACTCTTTATCTGTGTCAGTTTTAGTTTTTGACGATATGTCAAAACATTGCTGACAGAACAGTGAATAGCCAAGTGTAGACCTTGATCAGACTGCTCCTCCTTTAAGAGCAGTCTGACCTGGGTCTACGCAGTTCACTCCAGCAGTTTTGTTCCATCACCAAGGGCCATTTGGAACGTAAAATTTGTAAGAAAATATATTAGGGTCTGATGAAGAATAATTGCATGATAGGAATTCGTGTTCTATTGAATTTTACATCCAAACAACAGAAAAATAATAGTTTCTTCTGTGGCTGGCTTATGATTGATCATTATTACACTGTTGATCTGGCCAGTTGGTTTGCTTACGCGCAAGGGTATTCTAATTAGACTGCACTAAAAGATGTTTTTCAGAGTGAATGACTTACACTGACAGGTTCACTTATTCAGTTACTTGATTCATTATAATGACCACAATGTAAACATGTTTATATTGGCTGATTTGACATTAGCATTTTGTAATATTGACCAGTCAGTATTTTGCAATGTTGACCGGTCAGTATTTTGAAATATTGACCCGTCAGACTATCTTAACACATTGTCCTCAGTGGTCAAGGATCATCCATAGTTGCAAAATTCAAATATTTATATAGTCAAAACAAAATGCATATTTACTTTGCACAAAAATGCATATTTACTTTGCACAGCCCGTTTTTCTGTTTGCCTAATAGTACACAATTTGAGCCACATCATGTGACTTCCAACAATGTGGCAGTTTTGTCATGTGATATTCAGATCATCCTTATCATTAACATTGTGTCTGTATAGGCCTCACTGCTGGGTGCATGGTTTGGGCCAGTTCCATAGATGGCTGATTGTTTAAAAACACATGAAGTGGCTCAAAATTTTACTTCATGTTTAGGAGAACAGCTGTATAAGCTGTCAGCTTCAGTTCTAATAATGATAATAATAATAATAAAGTCTTTATTTCAAGAGGGTAACACAATTAGTACAAAACTAATCTCCCTTGCGGCCCTCAGATTGTTCTGATCCTATTGCTTTGTGTAAATGTGTTGTTTTTAGGTTGTAATCTGCATTTTTGAAAAAAAAATATGTTTAACCCTTGAAGTGCCAAAATTGAAAAAAGTTAAATTTGCAAATAGTGTAGATCCAGATGAGGTGGCTCATAATGAGCCACCTCATCTGGATCCACACTGTTTGTTCTCTAGTCTTTGAATTCTCAATGTGATAATATTATAGCTTGGGCGAAACATTTTTTGAAATTCTGCAGACGTAAATTTTGTCGTCTGCTTTTTGGCGCATTAAGGGTTAAACGAAATATTTCTCCCATTCCATGTTTTTCAGACATTCCTCGTTCCATCCTCAATTTGTTGAAGAATAAGATATATCTTATAACCTGCTTTGGTATTTGTTGTGAAATCTCCATAGTGAGTGGGTTTGTCGTGTTCTTGCCGAAATACATCGAGACACAATTCGGGACCTCAAAATCAGAAGCCAGTTTATTTACAGGTAAAGTGTGTTAATCCTTTTTAGACCAGAGGACTTGTTCATCCTGGTCCCAGAAAATTTACTTTGAGATGTCAGTAGTTTGAGATATCCGGAGTTGAAATTTAAATAATAAACAGGAAATATGTCCAAAGTATATTCTTTGATATAAGGAGGCTTTTGGGGTATCAGTGTTCGAGATACCGAGAGTTGACTGTACTTCATAAAAACAAACGTTGTGACTCATCATTAGAACCATCTTGCGGAGACAGCTCTAATGAGGAGGCACAACATGTTTTCATTGAGAAATAAGACAAATTATCTCAGAATTATCCTCAAAAAACCCACCTTTTCTAGAGCCCTGTCTTGTTTGCTAGAAAGATAGAATTAGTCATTCAAAAGCATTGCTAAGCAGACCTATTAGAGCTATGACCTATTAGACCTATTAGAGAGATGACCTATTAGAGCTCAGGCTGCTATATGAGCTGTGACAGGCCCATGTGCAAAATCATGCAGTGTTCTGTCAGCAACACAGTTTTCACCCCCTTAAAATGACCTAAAAATCTTTGTATTCTGAAGTTTCACACCCCTCTTAAAAATTTCCAGAATTTTGTACCCTCGTTTCAAAAGTGTGTGTATAGGCCTGGCATAGCTGTCCAACTATTCAGAGTAACCCCTAATGTGCTTAAGTATTGGGACACTTTAAATTATTTATTTTCCATTTGTTCCAAATGGAAAATTAATTGTTTTCAGGTGTCAAATATAAATCTTTTTCAGGTGGGATAGCAATACCTGGTGCAGTGTTTGGTGTTTTGTTGGGGGGATTTCTTCTTAAAAGATTCCAGTTGGGACCAAAAGGTTTGTATCTGATACTGTTTATCAGAGCTCCAGATAAGAAGGGGTAACAGGGTTAATTTAGGGATCATTTTTCTTATTTTTCCATTAAAACATATGTTGTGACCCATCATTAGAACCGTCTCCCCGAGGTTTGTATCTGATACTGTTTTCCAGAGCTCAAGATAAGAAGGGGTAACAGGGATAATTTAGGGAAGAATTTTTCTTATTTTTCCATTAAAACATATGTTGTGACCCCTCATTAGAACCATCGTTCCGAGACGGTTCTAATGAGGGGTCACAACATATGTTTTCGTTGAGAAATAAGAAAGATTATCTCTGAATTATCCCTGTTACCCCTTCTTATCTGGAGCTCTGGTATTCACAATGTGGTTTTGAAGGATATAGCTATAGCTGCATAAAACACAGAGCATATAAAGGTGGATGATGTCTACAGCTTCAGGGCCTTTTCAACAGTATTTCGTTCATAATGAACCGATGAAAGGGTGATAATGAAAGGCTGTATACAACGGTTGGAAAGTATTCACCTCCAGTGGGATTTTGGATTGGCACTCTGTCTCAGCAGGCCAGGACTTACCACACTGAGGTACTGGGGCTCCTGGAACATAGAGTGATAAAAATATCTACACTGTTTGCCTTGAATTTTAGATTTTTGAAAAAGAAAAAAAATCAGTAAAATTTATGTAATCCTGACACCCCTTGAAATGCAAATGGACCTGTCCAAGAGCCAGTCATCATCAGTTGGTTAAGTGTTAAAACAAAATCATTGTCAGAAATATTATGATGTAGAATCAAGTGAACTACTCTGTTGTGAGCCTGTTAACATAAAATAGAGGTTAATTATGCCCTTAAACTCAAATGCACCTCCTTTTGAAGCTGATATCTGCAGTCCTCACTCCACTCCTCATATCTTTGCACACCATGCCGAGCACCCTCAGGCTGACAGATTTTGTTTGAAACTAGGACACATTTTAACCTCTTTTTGAACAAAGTTGATGAAGAAGATAAAATAGTTGTTTTCTTTTATGCCCCAGAAGGGACTTCGGGTGGCATATGAAAATCGGACTGTCTGTCTGTCAGTCCATCCGAAACAAATCATATCTCAGCGATAATTTAAAAACTACTGAAGCAAATTTGATGAAACTTCAGTGAAAGATAAGGCATAATGAGAAGGTGTGTTGCACACAAGATTTAGGTTCCCACTCCTAAGGTCAAGGCCACAGTTGGGTCAGAGGTCAGATCTTGTCTCAATTCGAGTCTCAGCTATAACTTATAAGCTGCTGAAGCGAATTTGATGAAACTTCCCAGAAAGATGAGCAGAATGCAAAGGTGTGTCGCGTACAAGATTTAGGTTCCCACAACCAAGGTCAAGGTCACTGCCAGAGGATAGAGGTCAAAGTGTGTCTCTGCTATAACTCTAAAACTACCAAAGTGAAATTCGTCAAACTTCACAAAAAGGTAAAGCATTATGAGAAGGTTTGTCACATATAATAATTATGTTCCCAAACTCAAGGTCAAGGTCACAATCTGGAGACAGATGTCAAATCATGTCTCAGCAATTGCTTGAAGACAAGAACCAAAGCACATTTCATTCAACTTCACAGAAAAATGAAGCTTTATGAGAAGATATGCCACACAGAAGACATAGGCTTGCACACCCAAGTTTAAGGTCACAGTTAGAGGTGGAAGGTCAAGTTGTTTCTCTTCATTTAACTTCTGAAGCAAATTAAACAGAACTTCTGGAAATAGTTGAACATAATGAGATTGTATGTTACAAACAAAATGAAGGGTTTCATGCCCAAGGCTAGGGTCACAATCAGGGGCCAGAGGTCAGATTGTGTCTCCAAACTGACTCGAAACTGCTGAAGTGGATTTTATCAAACTTCACAGAAAGATAAAGCATGATAAAAAAAGAGTCTCACATGCAGTGTTTATAATCCCATGCCCAAGGTCAATGTCACAATCAGGGGTCCAAAGTCAGTCTAAGGGGCCTTAGGGGGCATTTGTTACATACTGTCACATTTCTTGTTTTCACAAAATTTCACTACTTGGCAGAATAATCCTTAATAATGGGTCACTCTAAACCAGATGTAGATCTGATACCGGTAATCCATGAATAAATTGTCTCGCATATTTTGTGACCTCTCGTTAGAATCAACTCACAGAGACAATTCTGATGAAGAGTCAACACATGTTTTCATGGAGTAATAAAAATTATGCCAGATTTATTGCAAATTAATCCACTTGATAACTGTAATTATCACTATTCTAAGCTTTGAAAATATTTGAGCCGCGACACGAGAAAATCAACAAAGTGATTGTGCGCACAGCGCAGACTCAGATCAGCCTGGGCATCCACCCAGTCTGATCAGAGTCCTCGCTGTCCGCATGGAGGTAGCTTAGACACTTGGCTACTGTTTGAGTGCAAAGCAAAGACTGATCAGACTAGGTGGATGCCCAGGCTGATCTGACTCTGTGCTCGGCACATAACCACTATGTTGGTTTTCTTGTGTTGTGGCTCATTTGTTTACTGTCTGGTGATTTATCAGATCATTGCAGTTTGAATGGCAAACAGTGTAGACCCTGATCAGAATGGGCCAGTATTGTTCGTGCATACACTTTTGTTTCAGTATCTAGGGGAAGCCTTGGTACCCAGTGGGCTATGTACCAGCCTGCTGATCTAGCGGTCCAGGGTTTGATTCCCACTGGAGGTGGAAATCCATTTAACTGTAAACGGGGTTCCATGGATCACAGCCTTTCATTATCACCCTCCCATAGTTCTGATATGACTGAGAAGGATGTAAAATCTTATATCAACCATCCATCCCAATGTCTGCGGGAGTTATGATCATATGTTCTGAGTAACCTCACAGAAATCAATGAGAAAGATTTCTATTAACCAGAATTGCTCAAATTAATTCTCCATGTTTTCAAGTAAATCGTTGTACTCTTTTGTGATGTGATAGAATATCATCAAAAGCAGAGTTAACCCTAAAGCACAAAACTGAAAATAGTTAAATATTGAAATAGAGCAGATCTGGATGAGGTGGCTCAGATTGTTTGCCCTTTGAATGCTCAGTACGATAGCTTGGATGAAAGGTATTTTAAAATTTTGCAGACGTAAATTTTGTCGTCTGCTTCTGTGGAACTGTTAGGGTTAAAGCACAACAGAATAAATTGCAGCATTATTTAGAGCTTCAAAAATGCATTAACCCAGAAATTGCCAAACATGAAACTAGTTGAATTTGCAAACAATGTAGATCCAGCTCAAAAGGAGCCGCCTCATCTGGATCTACACTGTTTGTCCTCTAGTCCTTGAATTTCAATATGATATAGCTCAAATGAAACATTCTTTTGAAATTTTGCAGTCATAAATTTTGTCGTCTGCTTCTGTGGAACTCTGAGGGTTAGAATACAACAGAATAAATTGCAGCATTAGCATTGAACAAAATTCAGAGCTAACCCAGAAACACCACCAAACACAAAACTAGTTGAATTTGCAAACAGTGTAGATCCAGATCAAAAGGAGCCGCCTCATCTGGATCTACACTGTTTGTCCTCTAGTCCTTGAATTTCAATATGATATAGCTCTGATGAAATATTTTTTTGAAATTTTGCAGACGTAAATTTTGTCGTCTGCTTCTGTGGAACTCTAAGGGTGAAAACACAACAGAATAAATTGCAGCATTAGCATCGAACAAAATTTAGAGCTTCAAAAATGCATTAACCCAAAAACACCACCAAACACGAAACTATACTTAAAACCATTAAAAACGCAATTTTTTTGTTTTCATGTATTCAAATTAAAAGTAACGACACAAGGCTGTAATATATAGCATGCAATCTGCCTTTCATCTGGTAAGGTTTTTGCAACAGTTTAGCTTAGGTCCAGTTTAATGAGAATTTTTTTTTAAAAAAATGTTAAAAACCATCAAATTTCCATTTCAAGCGTTCATAAAATCATAATCCCGTCTTCTTTTAGAGAAACGATCTTCAGTATGATGCCTCAGATTGAAAAACAAAGTAAAAACTAAAATTTTATTTGTAAGTGCAATTTAAAAAGTTTTAACATTAACCAAATTTTCCGTAAAAAAATTCTCACAATTTGAGAATCATGGAAAACTTCATCTGAGGTCTAAATAATGCACTTTTGAGAATAAAGATGTTAAATCTAGCAGAATGGTTCATATTTGAGTCAGGTTTTACCGCAAAATTGCATCCTTTACAAGCACTTCCGGTTTTAAGGCACAGACTTTCATTGCCATTTACGTGGGCGGTATTCCTGATATTTATTTAAAACGCCATGCATGCATAGACTTTGGACCATTATTGAAAGCATCGAGAAACTTAACCAAATCGAATTGGTATAAATGTGAAACGAAAACATTAATTAAATTCCAGTTTCGCTTTTGTCTCTACAAAGTCGAAGTTACCTCCCTTTATATGCAAATGCAATCCTCATTCCTTAGACTGCTGTAAGCATCCTACCACTATTGATGTCAAAGACTAATATGCTAAACACCCGGGTTTCCTTGAAAAGGAATGTTATTGGCATAAATCCCCACATGGTCTAAAACAAAAAACTTGGGTTTTTACTGGTTTCAAGTATAGTTGAATTCGCAAACAGTGTAGATCTAGATGAAGCAGCTCATCATAAGCCACCTCATCTGTATCAACACTATTTGCCCTCTAGTCTTTGAATTCCAATATGATATAGCGCTGGTAAAACATTCTTTTAAAATTTTGCAGATGTAAATTTTGTCTTCTGCTTCTTTGGCACTCTAAGGGTTCAAACACAACAAAATACAATGGCAGCATGGCAACAGACAAAATTTAGAGCTTAAAATGCATTGATCCCGAACCAAACACGTACTAAACCAGTTGAATTTGCAAACAGTGTAGCGCTGGATGAAGCAGCTCATAATGAGCCACCGCATCTGTATTTACTTTGTTAGCACCCTAGCTTTTGAATTTCAATATGATATAGCTCTTGATGAAACATTCATTTGAAATTTTGCAGTCGTAAATTTTGTCGTCTGCTTCTGTAGCACTTTAAGGTTTAAAGCTCAAAATACAATGGCAGCAAGGCAACAAACAAAATTCAGAGCTTCAAAGATGAATTAAAATAATCAAGGAGTGTTCAGAATTAAAATGAGCACTAGCCTTCAATCCACGTCAGCAGTCATATTGGTTCCTTCATATGATGCATTTTATTCAATTGCCGAGGCATTACGGCAGAGAAATCATCTTAAATTGTTTATTTTCCAATTTTGCGCACTTGCACACACAAATTGGATATTCGTGGTGTGTCAGGGAAAAAGAAACTGCATAGCTTGTATGTAACAGAGTGCCAGTAAATCACATATGAGTGTGTTCTTACAGTACCTGAACAGTAAGCCCAAACTTATTTGGTAAGAAGTCTTGAAGATTTGGTCTTGAAGAAGGTCTTTGTGTGACCGAAACCGGTCGACAATTAAACATCCTGTAATAACAGTCCGTTGTTGGTTGTTTATTCTGTTTATTTTCTCCTATGGTTTTATTTGGTAAGAATTATGATTGTTTTTATATTCTGTAAAAGAAAACATAAGTTGATACGATGTCGCAGGAAGCACTTTGGTGAACACCAACATTATGAACATTTTGTGTTATTTCTGGTTGAAGAGTTATGATGCAGATTGGTGCACTCTTTGTCATTTTCCAGTCTCAGTCCTATCGTATTTCTTCAAGTCTAAGGTGCCAGGCCGCGTAGCGCAATCGGTAGGGCACCTGACTCATAAGTCAGATGTCCTGGGTTCGAAATCCGGTCTGGCCACATACTTTCGTTTCTCCTTCCGCTGATTCAAGAAGGGCAGTTGTCAGTTACTGGCGAAAGTATGTGCACTTAGTACTGGTTAACCGCTTAGGAGGTCTAAGCCTGCCCAGGAATAGTGTGGTTAGGTTAACTGACCGTCCTGACATGACCATAGTTGTTTACCGTGGACGTTAAGCATCAAATCAATCAATCAATCAATCAAGTCTAAGGTGTTTTTTTGCCTTCCAAAACAATAAAAAAAATCTAGATCCATCTTATTAGAAGGATCTAGATTTTTGGGATTGTTTTAGAAGGGAAAAGAAAAACTCATCCCAAAGCAGAATTTCATAGGACTGATTTAGAAATTAGAAATTTGATATTCTAGAGAATCTCAGATGGCAAAACACTGTTTTATAGCTGAAAAATGGTACCTGACAAGATCAGCAATCTGAATTTAGAGTATTACATATTGTAACACACAAGACTGACCGTACTGAACTGCACACTGATCTGATATGAGTTCTGACATGACAAAACCAACAAAGTGATAAGTGCACCATGCAAAGACTCAGATCAGCCTGGGCATCCGCCCAGTCTGATCAGAGTCTTTGCTGTGTACATAAAGGGTAGCAGCTACCTCCATGCCAAAAGGGAAAAATCTGATCAGACTGGGCGATGCCAAGGTGATGTGAGTCTTTGCTGGGCGCACATGCCTTTTTGTCTTTTTTGTCATGTCACAGGCTCTTATTTCATTGCTTGCTTATGGCATTCAGTAGTTTTTCTCATGTTTAGCCTCAGTTCAGGTCTTTGTCCTTAGAAGAGCACAGGATTTTGATGGATGTCTCCGAGGATATTAGATTTGTTTTTGAGCATTTTGGAGAAAACATCTGACGTTTTTCAACTGAAAGCAAATATGACAACTGAAATGCGCCGCGTCACGAGAAAATTAACTAAGTGGTTGTGCGCCCAGCGCAGACTCAGATCAGCTTGGGCATCCGCCCAGTCTGATCAGAGTCTTCATGGTCAGCATGAAGGTAGCTTAGACCCTTGGCTACCCTTTAAGCACTTAGTGAAGAGTCTAATCAGACTGGGTGGATGCCCAGGCTGATCTGAGTCTGTGCTAGGTGCACAACCACTTTGTCGGTTTTCTCGTGTCACTGCTCAAATAATGGCTTTGTGATCCAAAATTACCATAATAGTGCAGAACACTTGAGGTTTTGAGGGTTGTTTTGTTCCAATATGTTACCAAGAGGAGGAGGAGCCCCAGATTAAGCGCTGGCCTGCTAATCTAGCGGTCCAGGGTTGGAGCCCTGCTGGAGATGGGAATTTTTTCAATTGTAAACGAGGTTTCAATCTTTCCCTTTGATGTTAGGGTTTGGGATCTGATTCAGTCAGTTCCTGAAGTGTAGTTACTCTTTAAATTTTCATTGCACACAGCCTATTAGACTGGTGTCAGTCCATTAAATAAAACAAGATCATAAATGAATACATGAAAATGAATATACATACCATACTCTATCACTACATTTCGAAAGATGTTGGATTTAATGTATTTCAGGAACGGGTAAGTAATAAAACATCTTGGTGAAAGTAATGTACCGGTTATGTACCTTGCCATACACAAAGCCAGGACCTAAATACATGGGCCGAATGCCAGGCTAACAGCCTATCAACACCTACCCATTGTCCTGATATGTCTGAAATACTTTTAAAAAGGACTTAAAATCGCAATTAATCCATCCATCAACCAAGAGGAGGAGCCCTGATAGCTCAGTGAGTTAAGCGCTGGCCTGCTAAGGTTGGAATCCTGCTTGAGGTGGAAATCTTTCTAACCATAAATAGGTTCCATTTCACCAGCCGTTCGTTGTCACCCTCCTAGCATCCTGGCATGACTGAAATACTGTTGTAAAATTGCGCCCCATTTATCATGTTGCCGAGAGGAAACACACTTAAAGATAATATTCCAGCACAATCATTTAGCTCTGCTTCTCAGCTAGAGACTTGAGAGAATTTTTGCTGTATTTTCAGTCTTTTCTCATTAAATAGGCTTATTTATAAACACTATTTCTATAGTTGTTCGTTACAGGCATGATTATAGGTAAAAACGGCTTTATTATAGGTGAAAAATAAAAATCGTTAGAAATATTATATATTGGCAATTAGCAACCTCAGGGGATTCATAACCTTGATAAAAATGCTAACTACATGTATTTGGACAAAAGTGAGTAAATTGTATATCCAGATCAAACTGCTGCTACCTTTTGACAGGCACCATTCTGCCATATTGCTTAGAAAATGTCAGTTAGCAAAATCAAATTGATCAAAGTATAAGAAAATCAAGGCAGATTGTCAAGGTGTTCTGATTGACGGCATTCTGTTTCTAATATTAGTTGAGAAATATGAAAAAAAAATGTCTTTTGAATAATTCTTACATGGGTAAATGGGTACACCTTACATTTTTCTGCCATTTTTACAAAGGGAAACAACTTTTTGTGATTTCCTGTTTGCTTCCTTGGATGAGAAATCTTTCAGAAAAGGGGTCTACTGTTAAAGGAAAGAATTTGCTCCAACTGGAGCAAATTCTTTCTTTTAAAAGTTGACCCCCCCCTCATTGAGAAAGGAGCCAAATTGAAATTTGCAGAGTTGTTTCTCCTGATATTATATCCAGTAGCCTTTATACACCCCATTACCTGGAGCTTGGAATAATGAAAGCCCCCTGTTGACAATCAGGAGTCTATTATTACCTAACTTGGTGTAAATTGGAGGGCTGAGGATTAAAGACAAGTAGCCGTAATGAGTCTGGTGAAAACAATTATCTTGACATTATGACATCTGAGTCAAGGCTGGCTTTCTAATAAAGAAGACAATATTGTGTTTACCCGAAATGTTGGTTCCATGCAGCCAGGTACAGTGGTTACAATGATGGCATTTGTTCCAGAATATTTTTATGTTATAGCCAATTTGCCGTAGTAAAGAAAACATTTTGAACAGGAACACCTTTCCATGCATATCAAATGGCTTTATAAAGAATTTTGTTGTTGTAATAAATGCCATTACAAAAAGGGTTGAGTGTACTGGAAATGGAAAAAAAAAGTAAAGTTTTCCCATAGCCTTTCAGCAACAGGGGTTGTGGGTTTTTTGAGGCCCCCCATTTATAGGAACAGCAAAAGAAAGACAGAGCCATGTCCTTTCCTTGCCCTTTTCATGTCTTTAGCCATTTGGTACACATATATATCCAAATACTTTGATACTTATCTCAAACAGCTCAGTGAGGCTATTCTGATGTGAGACCAGGACATACAGTTTCATTTAGCATTGAAAGAGGAGCCCCTGTAGCTCAGTAGGCTAAGTGCTGGCCTGCTTAGCTAGCGGTCCCTGACTCAAGACCTTCTGAAGTCCAAAATCTTTTCAACCATAAATGGGGTTCCATTTGCACACAACCTTTCATCATCCTGGTATGATAAATATTGTTAAAAAGGATGTAAAATCGAAGTCTTCCATCTATTCATCTATTATGCAGCTCAGAAAAATGTTGCAACAACAATGTCAAATGGTGGGAATGTGAACTGTTGGAAATCAAACAAACTCAGCCTGTTGGAACATAACTGTTGTAACATTCTTCTGAGCTGTGAGGCAGAGAGCAAAGTGGAATTATGTTACTGTTATGAATCCTGTTTTGTGTCCCTTGATGGAGAAGCACTTTCAAAAAATGGGATCTGCTGTAAAGGAAAGAATGTGCTCCTTTAGTCCTTAAGAATTGATTCTCATAGAAAAGGGGTTGATTCCCATGGAAAAGGGTTTGTTTCCCATGAAAAAGAGGTTGATTCCCATGGATAAGGGGTGGATTCCCATGGAAAAGGGGTGGATTCCCATGGAAAAGGGATGGATTCCCATGGAAAAGAGGTTGATTCCCATGGAAAAGGGGTGGACTTCCACGGAAAAGGGATGGAAACCCATGGAAAAGGGATGAATGAGTGAGTGAATGAGAGTCCCACGAACACATAGGTCATACAGAGATGGGACCTCTGTTATAAGTATCATCAGAAAGACCCTATTGAAAAGGGAGGGATAAATGAAAATGGTGGAGTTACTTCCCTTGAAAGTGTACCCATTCACTTTAATTAACCCATAATGCGCCAAAAAGCAGACGACAAAATTTACGTCTGCAGAATTTACAAAAATGTCTCGTCCAAGCGACATCATATTGAGAATTCGAACACTAGAGGGCAAACAGTGTAGATTCAGATGAGGTGGCTCATTATGAGCCACCTCATCTGGATCTACACTATTTGCCAATTCAACCATTTTAATTTTTGGCACTTTAAGGGTTAAGGTATACTGACATAACGGTAATAATGGCTGCTGTGAAATCCTTCAGTGCTTTCATGTTATTTGACAAACAGATTAATTTTCTATAGCATCATTACCAGTAGTAGGAATGTAGGGCTCCAGATAAGAAGGGGTAACAAATATGAAAAACTAGAGATAATTTTCCATATTTTGCCATAAAAACATATGTTGTGACCCATCATTAGAACCGCCTCACTGAAACGGTTCTAATGATGGGTCACATCATAGGCTTCCAATGGGAAGTAAGAAAAATTATCTTAAGAATTATCCTCAAAAATCCACGCTATCTTGAGCTCCAAATGCAGCATCCAAACAAGGTCATATTGACAAGTACAGAACACTGGCGCCAGAGTCCCAATATTGTCCGCCGAACGGTAAATGTACATGTAGATGTCAAATCTATTAATTAATAGATTTGACATCTACATGTACATTTACCGTTCGGCGGACAATATTGGGACTCTGGCGCCAGTGGTACAGAAATCAAGCTTGACATTGTTGCATAACAGCATGAGGGTTTTGTCTAGGGATGCTTTTGATAGGGCTCCAGATAGTCCAAAATTGTGGGGTGGAAAACATTTCTTAAAAAAATGATTTTGTAGGGTTTTGGTGTTAATTCTTTGAAAATCTGTTGGTTCGTCTTGTTCATTTTCATTATTCTTAGTCATACAAAAGGCAGAAATGAGTCTTGAAGCTTTTGATGTCATTGAATACATAAATATGTCATGCTTGAAATACGTATTATTGTGGATTTATATAAACATGTTTATAAATCATAGAGAAATGAGGAGTGGAGAGACAGATCATAGGATAAATTACTTATAGGCATTTTGGAATTATATAATCAAATATTTTACATTTCATTTTGACACCATTGGTAAACAGGTGAACCTAAATATGTTTATCATTCCATACAGGCAACAACTGGAAAACAATAAAAATTCAGCACTTTGTTTTTCATATCCACAAGATACTGTAGGATATGACATACACTGACCTTTTATCTTTGGTGATGATCTTTTAATCATCATTACAAATATAAGACCTTTAGGTATATAGATGGCTTTTGACTTTTATGCTCTCTGCTATCAGCATGCCCCAGGTGGGCATAATATAAAGTTGTCAAAATTGTAAATCTAAGCTATATTTTCGGTTGCAGTTCAGCTTGCTATAGTATGAATCAACCTTGTTTTGTCTTTATGTCCATACAGCTAAGTCAAGGCTACTGGGCTATATTATCCAATGCAATACAACCAAAAAACCTTGCTATATTTTCAGATGCAATAATATGGCTTACTCTGGACAGTTCAGTGCTCCAGATAAGAAGGGGTAACAGGGATAATCAGGGCTTTCTAACGGAGAAAAAAATTTATCATATGACGTCGCATCTGAGAGTGTAATAAAGCCATGCATTAAAAACGATAATCCACTAGTGGATTAAATATGCAAATTACGTCGTAACGTTATACGTTGACTTCCATTAAAATGTCGCGTTTTCTAATGGCGAAATCATGACGTTTTAGTGCAAATTTTGCTAACAAAGTGTGATTTTAGTGTCAAATGATAAATAGAATCTTGCATTCGTGTTCCTGTATTATTGAATTTATTAAACGAGTTGGAGAAAACGATAAGATGCTCGGCAGAGCCTCGCATCTTATCTTTTTCCCCAACTCGTTTAATAAATTCAATAATACATGAGCACTCATGTAAGATCCTCTATATCTAAAACCCTCTTTTATCTGGAGCTGTGTCTGGTAGTACATGTAGATGATGGATGGATTTGTGATTTTGTGTCCTTTTGAACAGTGTTTCAGTCATATCAGGACGATTGGGCGGTTGATAATGTAAGGCTGTGTGCAGTGGAACCTGGTTTACAATTGAGAAGGTTTTATGTACTAATATTAACTATCATAATTAACTATTTCGCTTTATATTTTCAGGTGCAATACAACTAACTATAGTATTAGACGGACTCGCTCTCCTTGGGTGTGTCTTCTTCTTCTTCCTTGGCTGTGACAATCTAAAAATAGCCGGAGCTACATTTCCATACTTTAACAGGTATTGTTTTAGAAATTACCATATGAGCCGCGACATGACAAAACCAACAATGTGGTTGTCTGCCCAGCGCAGACTCAGATCAGCCTGGGCATTTGCCCAGTCTGATCAGAGTCTTCACTGTCCGCATGAAGGTAGCTGAAACCTTTAGCTACCCTTTAAACGCTTAGCAAAGAGTCTGATCAGACTTGGTGGATGTCCAGGCTAATCTGAGTCTGCACTGGGCGTACAACCACTTTGTTGGTTCTTGTCGCACCTGCTTTAGCAAGGTGCGATATAGGAGTTCACTTTTCCGTCCGTCCGTCTCATTCCGTCCGTACGTCCGTCCGTCCGTCCACAATTACCTCGACCCTAGTGTTTAAGTCCATTTCTCTCAAACTATGATACCTACAATCATCAAACCTGGTATAAAGTTTCTTCTGGGAATGTTCTCGAGGTATGTTGCACATTTTTCTACCCTTGACCTATATTTCATGCTCTGCTGACTTCGTAAAATTTGATGTGCAAAATTACCTCGACCCTAGCGTTTAAGTCCATTTCTCTCAAACTATGATACCTATATTAGCAAGGTGCGATATAGGAGTTCACTTTTCCGTCCGTCCGTCCGTCCGTCCGTCCACAATTACCTCGACCCTAGTGTTTAAGTCCATTTCTCTCAAACTATGATACCTACAATCATCAAACCTGGTATAAAGTTTCTTCTGGGAATGTTCTCGAGGTATGTTGCACATTTTTCTACCCTTGACCTATATTTCATGCTCTGCTGACTTCGTAAAATTTGATGTGCAAAATTACCTCGACCCTAGCGTTTAAGTCCATTTCTCTCAAACTATGATACCTACAATCATCAATCCTGGTATAAAGTTTCTTCTTAGAATGTTTTCGAGGTATGTTGCACTTTTTTTTACCCTTGAGCTACATTTTATGCTCTGCTGACTTTGTCTAATTTAATGTGAAAAACTACCTCAACCCTAGTGTTTAAGTCCATTTCTCTCTAACTATGATAACTACAATCATTAAACCTTGTACTAAGTATCTTCTTAGAATGTTCTTGAGGCATGTTGCACTTTTTTCTACCCTTGACCTATATTTAGCCCTCTGCTGACTTTGGAAAATTTCACGTCAAAAATTACATCGACCCTAGTAGCATTTAAGTCCATTTCTTTCAAAGTATGATACCTTGAATCATCAAACCTGGCAAAAAGTTTCTTCATAAAAAGGTCTCCAGGGATGTTGCACTTCTTTCTGCCCTTGACCTTTATTTTAAGGGCTGCTTTTACGCCCAACATTGCATTGACCCTAGCATTTAAGTCCATTTCTCTTTAAACACAATGGTATAAGCATCAAACCTTGAGCTTGATGTTCATATTTCATGCTCTGTTGGCTTTGTGAATTTGTAGGTTAACCTGGCATCCACATTTGTATGTACTCTGGCATTGAAGTACATTTCTCACAAACTAACCCACTTACAATCATCAGACATGGCAATAAATGTTTTCTTAAGCTGGTTTCTTGGATTTTTTACCTACTTTATACTTCTAATGATTATTTCATACTCTGTTGACTTGAATTTTATGTCCAGGATTGCAACCGTGTTTGGTTGCAAGTCCAGTTTGCTCAAAGTTTTATACATGAATTCATCAACCCTAATCTAACCATGATCTCTGCTACTGTGGAAGAGCAAGGCAGGTGCGACATAGCATTCTGCGGAATTCTTGTCTTGTATCGCGGCTCATATGTTTTTAGCCAAACAACAGGGGCATTCTCCCTTCAAAAATGGCTGCTTATCTTTAAAATAGTAATATGTAAATCAGTTGTCCTAATTCTGTTTTAAGATGGTTTTTCTCTTCCAAAACAAACTCAGAATTCAAGCGCTGTCTGATAACAGATCTTGAATTTTGGGTTTGTTTTGGAAGAGAAAAACCTTGTGTTATAGCTGAATAGATATAGTACATTTGCTTGATAGTCTTAACTGACTGGAAGGAAAAACAACTCTGAAAGGCAGTGGATGTACAAGGACATGGTGATGAGTAGATAATGTTGCTTTTGAAAGGCATGCAGGCTGTTGTTTAGCCCTGAAAGTGCCAAAACAGTAGACCACAGAACGTAGAATCTTCCATCCAAGCTATACCATATTCAAAAAGCAAAGACAAGGTGGCCAACAGTGCAAATCTAGATGAGGTGGCTCATCATACTCGGAGAAAATTCTTTTCTTATAGAGTAGACCCTATTATAATTTTGGAACAGCTAGGTTATCTATGGCAGCAAACAAGAAGTCAAAAAAAGGGTTCCCCTTTATAAAAATAAGGGAAAAACCTTACACCCCTTTAAATGATTGTTAGAATATTTGAATTAATTGTGTTTTTCAGTTCTGGCTATCAGTTAATAGACTCGGAGTTTGAGGCCAATCTAACATCTACCTGCAATATGTACTGTGATTGTTCCAATAATGACATTGAACCAATCTGTGGAATCAATGGGTTGACCTACTTTTCTCCTTGTCATGCGGGCTGTACCCAGTTTAACATAAATGAAGTGGATCCAAATGAGAAGAGCATGGTAAGGCATATGAGTGGCACACCCATGGAGGTGTTTCAGAGCAATTCTTGCTTTACTGTAGTAAAACTTAATTGGCTCGAACAGGCTTGGGATCACGAAAATTAGTTCTAGCCAAGAGTAGTTCTAGCCATCCAGGGTTAGTTTCTATATAAAGTGACCTCGGGGATGCAGGAAAGAGTTCTAGTCAGGCAGGGTTAACAAGCTATCTGAGTAGGGTTAACAAGCCATCTGAGTTCGAGCCATTGAAATTCTACTGTATATGTATTCTAGCAGAGCAAGATACACATTGTATTAGTGAAATTGGGACATCTATTATACGCATATGTTTACATGAATTCAGTTTGAAAACCAGCTAAACTTCTTGGTGCTCTAGATGAAAGGGTACTTGCAGTATTTGTAAAATAAAAGTAAGAAAGAGAGGAAAGCCAGAAAAGAAAAAAATATACAGGGGTGCTATTTCTTCAGTTATAAGATGGGATTTTTTTCCCTACCAAAACAGTCTCACAGATCTAGATCCATCTTGTAAGATGGATCTAGATCTTTGGGATTGTTTTGGAACAGAAAAAAAACAAACATTTTATTGTTGAATTACAGAAGATTTATTTACTGTAAAACAGTTAATATCTGCGGCATCAAAATTTCGCGTTTTAAATAAAATGACATATTGGCGCATGTTAATTTTAGCTGTCATGATACACCACCGCTCTAGATGATAAAGAAAATTTAATATGAATTTGTGAAAAAAAAATTAAATTTTTTTTTTTCCATTAAACTATACATTGTGGCATCTATTAGAATCGCCTCATCAAGGCGATTCTAATAGGCTGCCACAATGTATAGTTAAATGGAAAAAATATAAAAAATATAAAATACTCATCAAATACTCTTTTCATTTAATCCTTTGTATATGTATTATATCAGGAAGAGCAGTTGTCAGTTACTGGCGAAAGTATGAGCACTTAGTACTGGTTAACCGCTTAGGAGGTCTAAGCCTGCCCAGGAATAGTGTGGTTAGGTTAACTTACCATCCTGACATGACCATAGCTGTTTACCGTGAACGTTAAGCATCAAATCAATCAATCAAATCTATATAATATTGTTATTTCAATTGACAATTTTCAAGACAGTTATCCTTTAAGTCACCTACATTGTTGTTGCTCATAGAGTGAAGTTTAATCTAGTGTTTGAATTTTTTTCTCTCTTTCAGAATTTCACAGGCTGTTCTTGTATCCTGGGTAACCACATGTCTTCAGAGGTGATCATGTCACCAATGGCAACAAGCGGACCATGTAAATCCACATGCCAGACTTTACTACCATTCCTGATATTGTTAGTGTTTATGACATTCTGTGTTGCCGGGACACAGATGCCGATTCTTATGGTTACACTCAGGTACAATGCAAATTATTATGGTTTCACTCAGGCACAGTGCCTATTGTTATAGCCACACTCAGGTACAGTGTCTTTTGTTATGGCCACACTCAGGTACAGTGCCTGTTCTTATGGTTACATTCAGGTACAGTACTTATTCTTATGGTTACACTTGGATGCAGTGCCTTTTATTGTTACACGGGTTAAGTGCCTATTCTTATGGTTACCCTCAGGTACAGTGCCTATACCAATAGTTACACTCAGGTACAGTGTCTATTATGGTTACTCACAGGTACAGTACCTATTTGTGGTTACACATGAGTACTGTGCATATTCCTATGTTTACTATCAAGTACAATGCCTGTTCTTATGCTTACTATCAAGTACAATGCCTACTGGGTAGATTGTTGATGTCGGTTGTACTGCATATGTTTAGGCAGCTTTGATGATTATTGATGGCATAATTTCGAAACAATTTCCAACATGAAGCAAATGCAAATATCATTTGAAATCATGATGTCATGCCTAATCTTTGCTTAACCCATTGCATTCTATTTTTTTTTTTTTTTTTTTTTTTTTTTTTTTTGTCGTCTGCTGAAATTGTTGTCTGCATCAAAAATCAAGAATATTTTGACAATATCGGTCTAACTAACTCCTGTAGAAATGATGTCTAGGCAGCTAACAGTTTGGATCTCAGATCAGGCCCCACGTTTGTGGGGCCTGGTCTGGATCCAAACTGTTTGCCCAGATACCCCTAAAAGGGTGCCCCGAATGGAATGGGTTAAAACTGATATCTTTGTATTTACTGAAGCAAAAGCTCCTAAATTTGGAGGGGTAACATGTTTTTGATATAAGTTACTTGAATTCAAGTCACATATACAGCAGAACTTCAATGGCTCGAACTCTGATGGCTTGTTTACCCTGCCTGGCTAGAACTTGCTTCTGGGTCCCTACAGGTCAGTTTGTATAGCAACTTACCTTGGATGGCCAGAAATATCGTTGGCTGGAACTAATTTTCATGGCCCCAAGCCTGTTTGAGCCAAAGAAGTTCTACTGTATATCAGATTGGGTAGCAGATGGCTGCCGACGTTGTAATTGGCTGCTGAATTGGTTGAGAATTTCAGCCCCTCTATGGTACTTTGGCTGCCAAAGGTAACATCAGCAGCCAGTCGGTTTATACTGTGCTTGCTAATGGGAGAATTCTGATGCACATTGATTTCTACAAGTCTGCACAAGAAGAGAGAGGTTTTTAGGGCGCTAACTTCCCTTGTTGAAGGGAAGCAACTCTTATAGAATGAACTGGCTTCTCTTACGATATTTTGAAACCTTCTGAAGTAGGGCTGCTCTTAAAGGGAAGAATTTGCTCCCATGGGGAGCAAATTTTTCCCTTTAAGAGCAGCCCCATACCAGAAGAGAGGCAAAGACTTCTAGAGCAGAATTATTTCCCTTTGATGTGCACCCATGGACCTAAAATCTTGGATTACTACAGGTCTGTAAGAGAAGAAGAGAGATGTTTTGCCTTGGGAATGCAGTTTGTGATATTGAGATTATTTGGTAAGTCCTTTTTTATACGCCCGTTTGAAAAACGGGACGTATATTGTTATGGCGCTGGGGTCCGTCCGTCCGGCGTAAACTTTTCATTTCCGGATAACTCCTCCTACAGTTTACATCCGATCGAGCTGAAACTTGGTATATAGTAAGACTATGAGGTGGACCAGCGCATATCATTTCGAGGTTACGCTCCAATGATTTTTAGCGGAGTTACAGCCCTTTACTTAGAATTTTTGGGGTGTTCGTTTCCGGATAACTCCTCCTATAGTTTTCATCCAATTAAGCTGAAACTTTGTAAACAGTAAGACTATGATGTGGAGTAGCGCATATTATACGGAAATTTTGCTGCGATGATTTTTAGCGGAGTTACAGCCCTTTGAAAAAACGCGTCTATGGCAGTTTGTATGGCAATTCTTTAGCATTCCATAACTTGGTTACTCTTTGGAATATCATGATGAAACTTTATAACAATGTATATGAGGTTAAGACAACATGTCCCATACAAGAATGGTTACTCCCCTTGACTTAGATTTTGAGTTACCTCCCTTTGATTATTTTGTCAGACTATATTTGTGCACCTCATATCTAACTAACCCTTTGGACTATTGTGATGAAACTTGATAGTGATGTATATTAGGTTGACACAATATGTCACATATAAGAACGATTGCCTCCCCTTACTTATTTTTGGAGTAACCTCCCTTTGAATATTTTCTAAGGCTATTCTTATGCAAGCAATAAGTAGGCAACCATATGGAATATCTTGATGAAAATTTATAGCAATGTGTATTAGGTTGAGGCTGTGTGTCTTATATAAGAATAATTGCTCCCCCTTCCTTATTTATGGAGTTACAGCCCTTCAATTAATTTCTACGGCCATTCTTGGGCAAGACATTACTAGGTAACCGTATGGAATATCTTGACAAAACTTTATAGCAATGTGTATTAGGTTGAGACAGTATGTCTAATAAAAAATAATTGCTTCCCCTTCCTTATTTTTTTTGGTTACATCCCTTTGATTACTTTTTTAAGGCTTTTCTTTTGAGAACCTTAGTGTTTGTAATGTCTTGATAAACTTGATAGCAATGTAGACAAGGATGAAACGGTGCAAAAAAAAACATTCAGAAAAGGGCGTATATTGCCTCGCTTGCGGAGCTCTTGTTAAGCTGCGTTTACATGGGCAAAGTTTCTGTGACAAAGACGGTTTGTCACAGGAAAATGTGTTCCTGTAAATGCCAAAATATGTAAATGTTTCTTTGACAAATATATATGGTAAAGTTACGTCGATAAATTAAATTTGTCCATGTAAATGGAGAAACTTTGCTAAAGATTATGTAACAAAGAACCTTGCTATAAGCGTGGAAAATGTGACAAAGATTTTGTTTCATTGCTGCAGGTAACTTTGACGAATAATATTTTTGTGTGAACACTGCAGCAAATATTTCATTGCCAAAGTTTGTTTGACAAAGTTTCTATACCACATTTTCTTTAACAAATAATTTCTCCATGTAAATCCAAAATGTTTGGCATACTTTCTTTGTTAAAGTTTCTGTGACATAGAAACTTTGCTCGTGTAAACGCGGCCTTACTGTAAATCAGAAGATTTTTGCAATATCTTAACTCATTATTTTGCTGTAGAAATAATTGCAAGTTGGTATATTTGTGAGACCCAGAGCCCTAGATAAGAGGGAGTATTTGGTGATAATTAGGGATAATTTTTGTTAATTCTGGATAAAAACATATGTTGTTACCCCTCATCTGAACCGTCTCAACGACACGGTTCAGATAAGTGGTCACAACATGTGGTTTCGATGAGAAAGAAAAAAAATTATCCATCAATTATCAACAAATACCCATCTTACCTAGTGCTCTGGTGAGACGTTTGCCCTTCATATGGAACTTTCATTTTACAAAATTTCAGTTGTTGAAAAGGCTCTAATCAGACTGCCTGGATGTGCAGGCTGATCTGAGCCTTTGCTGTCCCCATATGCATTAAGCACTCTGTTTGTTTGTTGGGGCTCGTATAGTGTCCAGGGCCACAATGTCTTTCCATGGATATATGTATAAAAGCAGATTTGATTGTCAGTATCTGTGCTGGTCTTGAGCGATGTTAATAATACACATTTACCAAAATGACATGCCTTAAAGCAGCAAAAAAAAACAAGAGGGCCATGAGGCCCTGAATCGCTCACCTGAGTAACAATATGACCCAACTGCCGACCCCCTCTCAGTATGATAAGTTTTGACTCAAGAGACTTGGTTGGCAGGATTTATGTAGGGGACCACTAAACTTTGCTTTATTATAATATATAAGCTCTGGGTTTTATGGTTTGAGAGAAGAAGATTTTTTAAAGTTTTTTCCCATTATAAGTCTATGAAAGCTAATGACCCCCTGGGGTGTGGCCAATTTGGATCCAAGGGGCATGGTTGGCAGGATTTATGTAGAGGACCACTAAACATTGCTACATACTAAATATCTTAGCTCTCTGCCTAATGGTTTCAGAGGAGATGATTTTTGAAGGTTCTTAAATTAGCTATACAGGCTCTATGATGCCCTAGGGTGTGGCCAGTTTGGACCCCAGGGGCTTGATTGGCAGGATTTATATGGGGGACCACTAAATGTTCTTACATACTACATACTAAAAATATAAGCTCTGGGCCTCATGCTTTCATTGTAAGTCTATGGGAGATAATGACCCCGGGGCGTGGCCAGTTTGGACCCCAGGCACATGGTTAGCAGGATTTATGTAGAGGACTACTAAACATCGCTACATACTAAATGTCTTTGCTCTCTGCCTAATGCAGAGTTCACGAAAGTCTGCGAGAGTTTACAGGACCGAATCCGGTAAAATGATTAAAATGTACTTGAAAATTCTGAATATTTTTACCAGACCGAATGAATTTTTACCAGACATGTCAGGCGGTCAGACGGAGTTTTGTGAAGACTGCTAATGGTCAGAGAAGAAGATTTTTGAATGTTCTTTAGCTATATAGCTCTATATAAACAAAAGACCCCCTGGGGTGTGGCCAGTTTTGACCCCAGGGGCTTGATTGGCAGGATCAATATTGGGGACCACTAACCATTGATACATACTAAATACATAAGCTCTGGGCCTCATGGTTTCAGAGAAGAAGATTTTTTAAGATTTTTCCATTGTAAGTCTATGGGAGCTAATGACCCCCGGGGCATGGCCAGTTTTTACCCCAGGGGCATGGTTGGCAGGATTTATGTAGAGGACTACTAAACATCGCTACACACTAAATGTCTTTGCTCTCAGCCTCATGGTTTCAAAGAAGAAGATTTTTGAAGGCTGTTTAGCTATATAGGTCTATATAAACAAAAGACCCGCTGGGGTGTGGCCAGTTTTGACCCCAGGGGCTTGATTGGCAGGATTTATGTTCAGGACCACTTACCATTGCTACATACTACATACCATACTACATACATAAGCTCTGGGCCTCATGGTTTCAGAGAAGAAGATTTTTATACGCCCGTTTTGAAAAAACGGACGTATTATGGCGTGGCATTGTCCGTCCGTCCGTCCGTAAACATTCTTGTGCGCGCCGTAACTCAGTAACCATTTGGGATATCTTCATGAAATTTGGTAGGCATATGTATTAGGTTGGGGGAACGTGTCGCATACAAGAATGGTTGCTCCCCCTTCCTTAGTTGCCAAGTTATGCCCCTTTGATTAATTTTTTCCCTGCAAGTCTTGTGCGCGCCATAACTAGATAACCGTTCGGGATATCTTCATGAAACTTCATAGCAATGTGTATGAAGTCCCAGCGGTGTGTCGCGTTCAAAAATGGCTGCTCTACTTTTCTTCGTTTTAGACTTAATTCCTTTCATAAGTTCTTACAGGCTTTTTTGTGTGTATTTATCTTGTACAATACATTGTCAGGGGAGAATAGTAGAGCAAAAAATGGTACATCTAGTATAACTAGGTTATCTCCCTTGTCCACTTTGACAAGCAACTATGATGTGTTTGAAATTTTTAAATAATGTTGCAGTCATTATACCCCCGCTTTGAAAAAGTGGGGGTTATACAGGTTTACATCTGTCTGTCCGTCCTTCTGTCTGTCTGTCGGTCTGTCCTTCCGTCCCCTTTTAATCAAATTTTTCATCAAAGATTTCTTCACAACCATACAAGCTAGACTGGTCATATTTGGCATAAAGGTTGATGACGCCATGTTGTACTGTGGGATTGAGAACCAGCCTTCTTCTGCTTATTCTTCCCTGTATTTGTCCAATTTTCTTTCTTTCCATGCTTTGAATAATGAAAGTTTATGTCAAAGATTTCTCTACAACCATGCTAGCTAGAGTAGTCATATCTGGTATGCAGGTTGATGACGACATGTTGTATCGTGGGATTGAGAACCAGCCTTCTCCTGCTTATTCTTCCCTGTATTTGTCCAATATTCTTTCTTTCCATACTTTGAATAATGAATTTTTTCGTCAAAGATTTCTCCACAACCTTGCAAGCTAGAATAGTCATATTTGGTATGCAGGTTAATGATTACTTACTGTATCGTGGGATTGAGAACCAGCCTTCTCCTCTTTTTCTTCCCTGTATTTGTCTGATTTTCTTTCTCTCTTTACTTTGAATGATGTAATTTTTTGTAACAGATTTCGCAGCAACCATTAATATTTGGTATACATGGTAACAATGATTTCTCTCTCTCTCTATGCTTTTTGTTACGAAACTAACACCATTTGATTTAAGCAGTTAAGCGCGGGGGTATAGTCAGATTCGCCAACAGTTCTACTTAATTATAGAGTGGTTGCCTGTCTTTGTCTGCCTGTCTATCCTTTTGTAAACAATTTTGTTCATTCTGTAACTCCTTTAGGACATTGAAACGGGCGTATTATGCGCCGCTTGCGAAGCCCTTGTTTAAGATTTTCCCATTGTAAGTCTATGGGAGCTAATGACCCCTGGGGCGTGGCCAGTTTGGACCCCAGGGGCTTGATTGGCAGGATTTATGTGGGGGACCACTAACCATTGCTACAAACTAAATATATAAGCTCTGGGCCTCATGGTTTCAGAGAAGATTTTTTAAGTTTTTCCCATTATAAGTCTATGGGAGCTATATGTTGCCATGGCAACCAGAGTTCCAACCCAATCTGCCCTTAAACCTTATGCAGGCAATCCCCCACCCCAACAATGCTACACATAAAATTTGACCATGATTGGCTAAGTGGTTATGGAGATATTCTTGTTTGAATATGTGAACAGACGACGACGGACGACAGAGCCTCCCTATACTATAAGCTCACCTTGTGAGCCTACGGCTCAGGTGAGCTAAAAATCTTGACGATGGATGGACGGACGAAATGACCTTGACCTTTAGTGACATAATATTTTCATTTGTTCATTTAGTTAATCATGTATACCATGTATTGTACCTTAGACTTAAATAGTTTCTGAGAAATCCACTGTTTAAGCGTTTTCCCATATAAAGGCCTAATGATCCAAAGTTGACCATGTCATAAATTAGGTCAAGGTCAACGCAAGGTCATCATTTGAACAAACTATGATAAGCCCGCATGCCCGATGCTACATACCAAGTTTCAAGGTCATAGGCCTTTTGGTTCTGGAGAAGAAGATTTTTGAAGGGTTTTTACCATATCGATGGCTGAGCGCAAAACTGACGTAACTACATATTTTTCACAAAATGACTTTTTCACATTTTTTTAATCGAAAGTAGGTGATACATCTTCTGAAAAATAATAAACCTCATATTCTTATTATTTTTCCCATTTTTTGCTAAAATGTAAAAGGTAGCTAACTCAGAGCAGTCAACAAGTTCCCGCAAAACTGACGCAAGTCCACTTACAACTGTTTTGCGGGATAAAATCAGTCAGCAGCTAATTCCATTTTGTCTGCAAAAGGGTTGTAACTCGTGTAACTGATTTATTTTTAGGGACAAATATTAAGGAACAAATACCACAACAACAATATATTGTAACAGACTAGAAACATAGTGAAACAAACTGTGTTTCTATTTCAAAATCTCTTTCTTTACATATTGAAACATAAAAGAAGTTGGTTGGGGCAGATATTTTGAAACACCAGGATCATATACTGTTCGCCATAGTTTTGAAACAGTGAAATCGTTGAAAACAAAACACTGCTTTTGTTTTAAAGTAACTGTTTTATTATATACTGAACAAAGATACAGATCCTTTGCAGGAAATTTACCGATACTACTATTTAGAATCAAATAAAACAACGAGAATACACAGCAACATTTAGGAAACACAGTGAAATGGATTGAAACTAAACATGTTTCTTGTTTCAAAATCACTTTGTATCTACATGGTAACATTGTGTTGGGGGTGGGGGGGGGAGGGGGGGGATTGAAACACACACACATGAAATACAATGAAATGGTTTGAAACTCAAACGCGTTTCTTTTTTCAAAATCACTTTGTACATGTAATTACATTCATTGCAGCTCCTCAATTGGAAATCAGCTAGGACAAATATTTTTACCATATTCAGCCGGGCCGCGTAGTGCAATCAGTAGGGCACCTGACTCATAAGTCAGAGATCCTGGGTTCGAAACCCAGTCTGGCCGCATACTTTCGTTTCACCTTCCGCTGATTCAAGAAGGGCAGTTGTCAGTTACTGGCGAAAGTATGTGCACTTAGTACTGGTTAACCGCTTAGGGGGTCTAAGCCTGCCCAGGAATAGTGTGGTTAGGTTAACTGACCGTCCTCCTAACATGACCATAGCTGTTTACAGTGGACGTTAAACAACAAATCAATCAATCAATTTACCATATTCAAAAATACATAGCAACATTTTAGAAACGCATTGTACATTTAAACACATCCTGTCTCTGTTAAAGAATATTTCATTTCTAACAAAAACAAGGTACATGTACAACCTATCTACCAGGTATATGAATCATCTTGGGCAAATGTTTTGAAACTAATGAAACAAGAATAGTGTGCATACTAAAACTTTGGAAAGAGAATACATTTATATAGTCAGATTTTGGAAACACAGTGAAATGAACAAACCATAGGTGTACTTTCTTTCAGTAACCATACAAGATACAACATCTCTAAAAGAAATCAACTAGGACAAATATTTTGAAAAAAAAAATGAAACAATAAAAATTCATACCTAGTATGGATGGATGGCTGACCTGCAGTTTTACACCTATTTCAACAGTACCGGTATTTTAGGTCTACCAAGTGCAAGAGTATACTAGTGATATAGTTTGACGGAAACCATGTTTCTGTTTCAAAATCAGTTTTGTTAGGTTTTGAAGTATACTCCTCGCCATAAGTTTAGCATATTTCAGCTCTATGGTACCTTTGTCACAAATTCTTTAGAAAATTAAAAAACTTTGGATTCGGAAAGATAGAATATTTAAGCATAAGCCTCATGATATTTTTGTCCGAATTATCAGGTAAAAGAATTCTGGCGGGTTGACATTTGTGTAAAGTAGTAGTTTTTATCTTTTATTTTCTGCATATAAAATGTCGTAGCAGGAAAAAAAAATGTCTCACGTCAGACAGGAGACCACGAAACAAATAAGTTTCACATAAAATTTGAAGCGCCAGTATCAAAGACCAACAGTTTTCAGTAAGGCAAAAATGATAAGAATTCATAGGAAAAATGCATTGTTAATGATTAAGAATACAAGTATTGACAAAAGTTTCTTTTATGTCTGATTTAGAAATGACTGAGACACAATCAATGTAGCAAGTTACGATTTAACATGTCATCTTCAGACTACGGTAATTTGGTGTGTGAAAAAATAAAACTGATGATGTGTTGGACACACTTTTAAAAAGTGTCTAAAATTGTTCTTTAATTACGATTGTGTATCCAAACAGCTGCAGGGTTTCAAAAATCCATTGTGTAGGTGCTTTCATTGTACATCACTGCTTCGGATAGGATCCATAACCACACATTTTTTTACTTATAAGAAGTCCCCTTTATCAGTTATTTCAGCTGCTAACTTCACAAATAAATTATGCTAAACTTTTGGCGAGGAGTATATATGGCTCCACTATAGGAAATCAGTTGGGACAAACAGGGTCTGCAGGGATCCTTTGGCATCTTTTTTGAAGTCCCTGACTCCTACTTTTTTTATTGGGACTCTTGTTTTTCTGAGAACTTTCTAAAATGTATGTTACTTTGAAATCCAATGAAACAAGAATATACAGTTGCACTTTGGATCAAGAAGGGTAGTTGTCAGTTACTGGCGAAAGTATGTGCACTTAGTACTGGTTAACCGCTTAGGAGATCTAAGCCTGCCCAGGAATAGTGTGGTTAGGTTAACTGACCGTCCCGACATGACCATAGTTGTTTACCGTGGACGTTAAGCATCAGATCAATCAGTCAATCAATGCACTTTGGAAACAATAAAAATAGTGAGATACTAACTCAGCCTCTGTTTCTGAATCACTTTTGTTTACGTAAAGAAACAACATACTGCCCATGAACAGAGGGAATCAAACATGGCAAATATTCTGAAACAATTGAGCGGTAAGAAATACTATTTTGGAAGCACAGGGAAATGGTTTGAAACAAAGTTTGTTTCTGTTTCAAAATTACTTTTGTTAAATTAAAGGAACAAAACAAGGTATCGATGGCCTCTCATATAAATATAAGCTTGGACAATTATTTTGAAATCAATAAAACAATAAGAATTAGGATAACATTCTGGAAACACCATGAAACAGTGTGAAATGAATCCTGTATCAAGTTCAAATTGAGGGCCTCATAAAATAAAGCCATTACTTACTTACTTCAATTCATTTTTGTAACATAAATCAAGATATGACCTCTTAACATATCAACTGGGGCAGCTTAAGTCTTAGAACATGAAGGCCACCAATGATAAGCCCCTTTCCAGGGCCATTGGATATTTTAAAGAGACTCAGTGCATAAAATACAAACAGACTGACTCGGTCTTTGAGGGTCATTATGGCCCCATGTTTTAGTTTGAAAAGGTCATAAGTGACTTCAGATAGGCAAACTCTCTTAGGCACAACAATGACTGGGACAAATGTTTTGAAACAATGAAACAGCAAGACTCTAAAGTAAATATTTTGGAAATGCAGTGAAATGCTTTCAGTTCCAAAATCACTTGCTGCCAAAAGACGCTATGGCTTCTGATAAAGAAATCAGTTTCGAAACTAACGATACAACAAGAATAATAAAGTAAGAGTTTGAAAACGCCTGATAGTTAAGATTTTGTATCAGGGGCCTTTCCCAGCCTAAGATCAGCAACGGTTCCATGAGCCTTAAGATATGGTTCTTAGCTGTACTTTAACCACAGCTAAATTCTAAGCATGGATAAATAACCATGAAACACAATGATCAGCCTTACCTTTTCATTTTACTAAACTCTAGTGCACTCTCAACTGCCATTCCATGACGGTGAAAAGGGGAAGAAGAATGGATGGATGGATGCTTGCAGGTTAACTCCCTTTCAACAATATTTCAGTCGTAATTAACCATTAGAAGGATGATAATGAAAGGATGTGTGCAGTGTAACGTAACTCCATTTAAAGATTAAAAGGTTTCAACCTCTAACAGGAATCAAAACCAAACCATTAGTTTAGCAGGCCAGTGCTTAACCCAGTGAGCTACAGGAGCACATAAAGGGGGAAGAGATACTGATAGTAATTTCACACTGAAAGTCTTGAAAGGTAAAGAATGCATAAAAATAATCCAAAATGTCTGTTTTCCAGTTTCCCCAGTTGTTAAAGCTGGGAGTTGGGGCATAGTTACAAAACAGAAAACAGGTACAGCAGCCCTGTTTGTCATTTGTCTAGCATAGTATTATGTGGGTTCCCTCTGTCCGATGTAGACAAATGTAAAATTGAGATTGCTTTAATTATGTAAATCAAATGAAAACAGTGCATATGAAGATACTAATGACTGTGTAACTGGGAACCATGTAAACTATTATGATGCAAAATAAGAACTGAAGATCTGATGTCTGAATACGCTAATACTACTTGAAACAAAGCAGCAACATTTACTAGACTTAAATTTCACAAGCCTTTGACATGATGTCTCATAAAGTTATTCACAAAACATACTATTAAATTCAGTTCAGATGTTAAAAAATGGATAAGGTTTAAATCATGTGAACATTTTACAAAATGGTTTCAGGTTGCATATGGGCAGACTACTGTTTTTGGTATACAAATTTCTGGAATAATGTAAATTAGGGAATAACTGTACTTAGAATTGTCATTTCGGGAGATAAAAAATTAATTTTAAACTCTGCAGACAAGTGTCTTAAAAACCAGTTTGCAACCATTAAACCCAAGATACACTTCTCTGAATAATAAGTTTCAATAAAGTTATCCCCCCCCCACCCTGCACAGTTTCACCTTTCAAAGCATACTACACTGCAGCCTAACTTTCAAAGTAGGCTCTTTCAGCAAAGTAAACCCGGGCGTCAGCCAATGAGAAGCAATCTATCTTAATAACATGACATTTGCAAAGTATATATATATGTTAGGATATTCTGTCACAAATTTTAATGTTATCCTTTTTATAAGTACATTAGAATAAACTATAAAGAGTTTAAACTAAGTCATTAAAACAAACATTTTGCATTTGAGAAAATTTTATAATATGCTAGGTTTAAAAATAAAGCAAAACCAGTTTGAATATAGGTTCAGGGAGTGTTGGGTTGACAGAAAACATCAGGAAATTAAATTACTGGTAGACTGGGAACAAAAATAATTTTATAGCTTTGGTTATAACTTTTATCTCTGAAAATGAGGTGGTTCTAATAGGTTAATCCAAAAACTTACAATTGAAATGGTTCTAACAAATACCCACTACATGTTCCTGTATTCTGAGCAGAAACATTATTATATCACAAACTATTATCCAATAAGGACTGTTTTGAGATTTTCTAGGGCCCTGGTAAAGAATATTTAGTCATTAGGATTGTTGATATAATGAGTAGCCTCCTTGGTGAATTGATCAACTTTCAGAATGGCAAAGAAATGCTTTGTATACTTCTCAGAAGTGTTTCAGTATACATGTACTCAGGCTGTCACCACACACCTGAGCTGCACCATATTTCAGACCAAAAATATATTAAAACAACATAGAAACTTACAGAAACATTCAAACAACCTCAGAAAAACAAAAAGGGCAAATGGCTAAAACAGATAGTATCAGCTTTATCTGATTTACTTCGATGACACGAAAATCTCAGTGAACATATAAAGGCATACGTAGGACACATATGCTTGGATTCTGTGGTCTAAAAATGCCTCCAAAGTATGTTTTAAAGAACAGTTGTAAGTCATTGTAGCTGTTTTGCAGTAAGACTTGACTTTAAGACAACTAATAAATATGCAGTTAAAGTTTGTGAGTCAGTTACGTCTGTTTTGCAGTACAATTTTATTTTTCTATTACTGAAAAATGACACCAAAAAAGGTTGTAAGTCAACTTACCGCTGTTTTGCGGTAAGATTTTATGTTTTTGGATACTGAAAAATATGCCAAAAAAGGTTGTAACTCGAATTGTTACCAAAACACAAACATCAATAAAGCTATCACAAACAGGGCTTCCTTATAGTTGGCAGCATTTGTATGGAAGTCTGTATACAGAAGGGCAATTTGAAACAAGACCTGTGTGTCACAAGAAAAAGTTTTTTGCTTGTCCTGAAAAGTTTTGTAAAATGTAGTTACATCAGTTTTGCGCTCACCCATCGATATATGGGCGTGGCGTCCATCTTGGTCATGTGACCCAGGACCCGGGTACAAACTTTCATTTCCCCATCCCACTGAGACTACATATGAAATTTGACTTCAATTGGCCCAGTGGTTTCAGAGAAGAAGATGTTTGAAAATCTTGACGACGGATGGACGCACGAAATGACCTTGACCTTTAGTGACATAATATTTTTATTTGTTCATTAAGTTAATCATGTATACCAAGTATTGTACCTTAGACTTAAATAGTTTCTGAGAAATCCAGTTTAAGCGTTTTCCCATATAAAAGCCTAACGTTCCAAAGTTGACTATGTCATAAATTAGGTCAAGGTCAACGCAAGGTCATCATTTGTACAAACTATGATAAGCCCGCATGCCCGATGCTACATACCAAGTTTCAAGGTCATAGGCCTTTTGGTTCTGGAGAAGAAGATTTTTGAAGGGTTTTTACCATATATGGGCGTGGTGGCCATCTTGGTCATGTGACCCAGGACCCCGGGTACAAACTTTCGTTTCCCCATCCCACTGAGACTTCATATGAAATTTGACTTCAATCGGCCCAGTGGTTTCAGAGGAGAAGATGTTTGAAAATCTTGACAACGGATGGACGCACGAAATGACCTTGACCTTTAGTGACATAATATTTTCATTTGTTCATTTAGTTAACCATGTATACCAAGTATTGTACCTTAGACTTAAATAGTTTCTGAGAAATCCACTGTTTAAGCGTTTTCCCATATAAAAGCCTAATGTTCCAAAGTTGACCATGTCATAAATTAGGTCAAGGTCAACGCAAGGTCATCATTTGTACAAACTATGATAAGCCCGCATGCTCGATGCTACATATCAAGTTTCAAGGTCATAGGCTTTTGGTTCTGGAGAAGAAGATTTTTGAAGGGTTTTTACCATATATGGGCGTGGCGGCCATCTTGGTCATGTGACCCAGATACCCGGAACAAACTTTCGTTCCCCCGACCTATGTAGGCTCCATATGAAATATGGCTTCAATCGGCCCAGTGGTTTCAGAGGAGAAGGTGTTTGAAAATGTTGACAACGGACGACGGATGCCTGGCTATACTATAAGCTCACCTATGAGCCTAAAGGCTCAGGTGAGCTAAAAAGATGACAAAATTTACATCTGCAAAATTAAAACAAAAAGGAGAGATCATTTGTCTAATGTATGTCATATTGAGAATTCAAAGACTGGAAGACCAACAGTGTTTGCAAAGAGCATAGGTCCAAATGAGGTGGCCCATGATATGCCACCTCGTCAGGATCTACCCGGTTTGCAAATTTAACTATTTTCACTGTTTGCACATTCAGAGTTAATGCAAATTAATCTGATTTCATTTTTGGCACTTTAAGGGCTAAGAACTTGTATATTCTTCAGAGTTTATGGTGTGTTGACAGGAAAGGGTCTGCGGAAACAGAGCTCTAGATAAGAGGGAGTATTTGGTGATAATTAGGGATAATTTTTGCTAATTCAGCATAAAAACATATATTGTGACCCCTCATCTGAACCGTCTCGATGAGACGGTTCAGATGAGTGGTCACAACATATGGTTTCGATGAGAAATAAGAAAAATTATCCTTAATTATCATCAAATACTCCCTCTTATCTAGAGCTCTGGGGAAAAATGTGCAGACATGCAGGCTGAGTGTTTGCTATCCCAATACAATAAAACTGTTTGTCCACACAGGCAAAGTTTCTGTGACAAAGTAGGTTTGGCATAGAAAAATTTGCTTGTGTCAATGAAAAAATATGCCACATTTTCATTGCCAAATTTATATGGTAAAGTTTATATGACAAACAAAATTTGTCCCTGTGAACAGAAAATTTGCCACAGAACATGTAACAAAGAAATTAGCTATGGAGATGAACACAAAAAACTTTGCTCATAATCAAATTGGTTTCATTTTGAATAACATGTATTTAAATAAGAAAATGTATTAAACATGGTTGGCCGTTTACAAGGGCAAAGTTTATTTGCCCAGGTAACTTTGAAATATAATGTTTGATCAGCAGCAGTATTTCCTTGCCAAAGTTTATTTGACAAAGATTCTATGCCACATTTTTCTTTAACAAATAATTTGCTCCATGTGAATGCAAAATATTTGGCAAACTTCCTTTGCTAAAGTTGCTGTGACAAAGAAAGTTTGGTTGTGTGAACGAGGCTTAAGAACCTTTTATATATGAGCCGCGACACGACAAAACCAACAATGTGGTTGTGCGCCCAGCGCAGACTCAGATCAGCCTGGGCATCCGCCCAGTCTGATCAGAGTCTTCGCTGTCCGCATGGGGGTAGCTTAGACCCTTAGCTACCCTTTAAGCACTTAGAGAATAGTCTTTCCAAACGAAGCGGATGCCTAGACTGATCTGAGTCTGCGGTGGGCGCACAACCACATCGTTGGTTTTGTCGTGTCGCGGCTCATATGTCAGTAAAATACCTTTTTTCATAAAACCACACATTTCTTTTTCTTACTTCAGCATATATTCCTGCCCCAATGGTTTATGGGTCTATTATTGATACAGCATGTTTATTATGGAGATCAAAATGTGGTGGACACGGGTCTTGTCTTGTCTACGACATTGTTCAGTTCCGACACAGATATGTTGGTAAGTATAGTGTACCATATTAATATTGTAAAATTTGGGACAGGTTGGTTTCACGATGCAGTAATGTGTCTTAAAGCTGCGGCTGGAATTTCAAACAGTGAAAACCCTGATCAGACTGCTCCTTTAGTGTGATCTGGGGCTGCACTGTTTGCTTAGGCCTATCAAACTATTTCAATGCTTAGAAATTTTATTGTATATAATGAATTGAAAATCAAATATTGGCGGGCTTATATTTTGTTCTTTGCCTTAATCGCCAATAACACCAAAATTCAGTAGCCACCAAATATACGTGTTTTACAGTACCCTAATATACTTCAGTATTGGGACGATAAAAACCATTAATTTTCCATTTGACTCAAATGGAAAATTAATGGTTTTTAGGTGTCCATAGACGTTTAAGCACATTAATGTATCTGCAGTTCCGTTACGTTGTTATTTTCAGGGTTTTTGTACCCTAATATACTTCAGTATTGGGACACTTAAAACCATTAATTTTCCATTTGCCAAATGGAAAATTAACAATTTTAGGAGTCCCATTATTTAAGCATATCAGGGTATCTGCAATTCTGTTTTGTTGTTATTTCAGGGTTTTCAGCATTACTAAAAGTTTGTGGTGCTTTGTTGTTTGGCATTGTCTGGCTTCTGATGAGGAGAAGAAACAGGAAGGAGATGGAAAAGACACTTGCGGTATGTTTCTGTCGTAGGAGGCATGACTTTGGAAATTGTTAAAATACACATGAACTAACAGCCCAGGCTCAAATCTGATGACTAATCCATACAGTCAGATCAGTCATACTTGTTTGCATCAGGAGTACATGGAGGTAGCCAAAAGCACTGCTGCAGATAAGAAGGGGTAACAGGGATAATGTAGGGATAATTTTCCATATTTTTTCCATAAAACATATTTCGTGACCCATCATTAGAACCATCTTGACGAAACTGTTCTAAGGAGGGGTCACTACATATGTTTTCATTGAGAAGTAAGAAAAATTATCTTTGAATTATTCTCAGTACCCCCCTCTTATCTGGAGCTCTGCAAAAGTAAGACAGTGACCAGCATGCAGGTTTGTGCAGGGGAAGTCACAAGTGTGTGCACATTTCTCAAGGCTCACTTCATGTGGTAGGGGGTTTGCATACAAGCTGAATTCACCTCATTGTTTTTCTGCCATTTTTACATACAGGAAGAACTGTCATAGTCACCCAGGCCACATGTCATTGACTTTTTACCCCACAGCAAAAGACGTAAACAATGGATGGAAATCCCGAGTTCTATAAATAAATACACCAAGGATAACAACGCGGCTGGTGGGTGGGGCACACTATTTTGTTATTTTGGCCATTGTCTAGCGTTAACTACACGTTAACATCGTGTGAGATATGTAGCAGAAGACCTAATAGTCCAAACGACAAAGATTACTCCCAATAAAATACATCTGTACACCCGCAGTTCTGAGTTTGCCTGAAGAAATCTACAGCGGCAGTCAGCGGTCCACCACCATTAAGTAAAACGACCTTGACCCTGTACCGACCTTGACCGAACGACCGACTGTCCCGCAGTAAATGGATGAAGTTCGGCTCTAAGTTGGCGCTCCCGGCACTGCGGGCGATATCATTCCAGGCTACCGCTGGGTTGAGTGTGCGAAGGTTTTGTGAATATTTTACCACTTTTTCAATTTTATATGAGTTTTTTTGTGAGATGGCATTTTGAATTTTGTATACGTTTTTCTTATCAAGCATTTGTTTAAAATATAGAAATATAGTTATGGACTTGCAATGGGTAAAACGCCTAAGCTTCGACTACAATCATGTATCGATGTTCTTCTTGCTGAAAATACAGCTTACTGGGGCGTACGGCACAAAGTGATATTGCATGGTAATAATGTAAAAGCTTGGGCCTCTGTAGCTGAATGAGTCTCGTTACATGATGGAAGGTGTACAACAGACATGGTAAAGTGTGTGTGTGGGGGGGGGGGGGGGGGGAAGGGGGGGGAGGGGGAGGAGCAAACCGCCCACCTATAAAAACATTTATCTAATTGGAATATTATTTTCGGGCAAAGGAATCAGTGCTGTCTAAAAACTAGCAATCAAATCTGGAAACAGGATAATAAGTAGCCCATGGCGTTTTGCCTATCTAAAAAGGCGTTTTGGTAGGGCAAAATGCCCAAAATGTTTAAAAATTTAAAAATACAAATTCTGTAATTATGTTAAAATCCAGCCATATTTCCAGATTTAAGTGCCACATTTGTAAACAACCTTGTTTGCTTTAACAGAAAAGTTTATTCCGAATTGGTTCGGGCAGTTTCATAAAAAGTAGAGCAGAGGTATAATTACTTATTTGGGGTAATTTGCAGCCCCCCACCCCCTCTAACCCCCAACTATGTTTTATGGAGTGGCTCATGTCTAAAATTGATTGGGAGGAGGGAACGGGCGAAGATTCATCTACTGGTCTAATGGGGGCCTCCCCCGTCCCAAACCCAGGACTTCCTCAGATTCTCCCTCTCCCTATGCAAACAAACACAGGCATCTGACGTTTCTGGGGTCTCAGAAATTAAGCATTATCCTCATTATGCCCAGAAACCGTATTTTCTATATATCTCACTAGAGAAAATACCGTTTCTGGACATATCGAGGCTAATGTTAACTCTCTGAGACCTCAGAAACGTCAAATGCCTGTGAAACAAACCAGCAGAACACCCCCCCCCCCCCCAACACCACCACCCTGGTATTTCGGAAAAGAGGAAACTATTTTACCGTTTACCACACTTACCAACAGCTGGCATCAAAGCTATCTGCCATATTAAACAATAGGTTAAAAAATTCTACTCTAGGTTGAAGAGGCTATCGAAACTTCTTTTGTTGTTGTTGTTCTTCTTCTTCCACTTGTTGCTTCACGTTGGCTATTCTATTCTTTCCAAAATAACTGTTCCCAGCGTGTGCGGGTAAAATACATACCTTGGTTATTTTTATTCTAAATAGAGCGAAATGCGTAAAATAAAATCTACTAAAAATACTTTAATCATATATGAATCAAAACTGAAGGAAATCAGATTTTTTGGCAGTAAATATTATTTGATAAACAATTTCCGACTGCGGTATCACTGGATGGCGGAGAACCGGCTTCAGGAAGTGAAAAAATGACAAAGAAAGTATGAATTTTCTACAAGCAGTGGTGTTTACTGACAAATTCACAGAGACAGTGGGAATAAATAAACATTTGGCAAGATGTCTCACACGATGCCGGTACGTTAAAGAGTATCAGCGGCATTAAAAAACAGCCTAAAACCGTACTTTGCATGTACCCCACCCACCTGTCGCGTTGTTATCCTTGATCTATATTTATATATAGAAGTTTATTTATAGACTGGGATTCCCTGCATTTGTTTGGCGATAAAGTCAATGACCTGTGTCCAGGCATTGGTGTTAGCATCCACTTTGGATACTTTGGTAAACGTTTTTAAAGGCCCATATCCCCGCATTATGCTTCATCTGTATCTAGGCAGTTTGTAAAGTCAACTTCAGTTTTTGGCCTTCTCAGTAATGATGAGTTAAAGTAAATTTTAACTGGCTGCTGGCTGCAGTTTCATAAGATGTCTTATTAGCAGATTTGATTATTTTCAGATGGGGGAAATGATGAATTCCGTCACATCCATCAATAAATTAGACTTGGGTTACAGTATAAAACAGCAATCAGTTACCAAAAGATCAGATAATCTTAGTGACTTAGATGAAGAATCTCCAAGAGACAAGCTCCAAGATGACACAGACTGTGAGCTGGATCAAGAAACACCAATGATAATGCATCTTGATGACTCAGACTCTAGTCTCGATGAAACAGATGCCGATACAGATTTCCAGGACAAACCTTTAAATGAAGCAGAGTTAAATCTCTGTCAGGAAAGAGAGACAAAGCATCCCAGTAATTCAGACTGCCACACTGAGGCAAATATAAGTTTAGAAGTTAGTGAGGAAAATCAAACAATTTTTATGGTCCACCAGGGCATGGCAGATGAATCAAAAGTTTGATGACACCTAAGTTTATAACTGTTTTAAAAGATTTAAGGGTGCTGTGAATCACGAAATATTTATGTCAGTTTTGTTTTCATGGAACTTTCCATTTGTGAAGTTCCGCAGAGATAAACTTATCATGAAACTGTTATTGTCCATATCAATGCAAAAGCAAAAAACACCATAAGAATCACATAATTGAATTGTTTGTTTGTTCACACTTGGAAAGAATTATTATTTTGGGCAAGAATTGTTATACTGAGAAAGAGTTGTTATCTGTTTTCATGTTAAATTTGCACAAAACTTGGCATTCATAAAGTTCCACAATGATATACCTATCACAAAATTGTTATAGTCCGTCTCAATGCAAAAAAATGAACCCCAAAAAACAAAAAAAGCACTTAAGAGTCACAAATTCAAGTTGTTTGTGTACACTTGGCGAGAATTGCTGTTTTGGGCAAAATTTGTTATATTGTGAAAGAGTTGTTGATGTCTGTTTTCAAGTTTTTACTTGCCACTAAAATAACAGCTTGAGTCGCTAGGTATTTACACCAAATGAGGATCTTTCTTGTCTTGTGTGAAAATACACTTGTATGTATTTGGTATCAAAATTTGTGCAGGTCACATACTTTATTTGATGCTCCATCTACAGAATTACCCCAAATATTCAAATCAGTCTTTTATGAAATTCTTCTTTGAGACGGGGTTTCTCTCCTAAAACAATCCCAAAAACCTAGATCCATCTTATAAGATGGATCTAGATCTTTGGGAATGTTTTGCTAGGAAAAAGCCCCCATCTTATAAATGAAGAAATCCAGTAATATTGGATAAGCAACCAACACAGGGTATAAACCAGTCCGCCAGTTTTCGCTTCCTGCAGAGACTGTCCATCATATTTGGCTTCCACAGAAACTGTCCATGATCTCTTGCTTTCTGCTGAGACTTCTGTACAGGATAAATGGCTTCCTGCTTCCGAGGCTCTTGGCAGGAAGCAGAGTCACGTGGACAGTCTTGGCAGGAAGCCATTTTTCGAGGACAGTAGTCCCTGCAGGAAGCAAGAGCTCTTACACAGTGTTGGTGAAAGCCAAATATGATGGACAGTCTCTGCAAGAATCGAAAATTGGCGGACTGGTAAATGTGACCGTGTTGTGGCATAGAGAACAGCTGCTTACCGTGTTTTTTCAGTTCTTAGATGGACGTCCTCACCCTTCAGAATGACCCCAGGGCCCAGTTGTTCAAAGCATCGTTAGCCTAACGAGCTCGTTAAAAGGTCAACTTGTTAAGCCTTTTACAACTTTATAACTAAATACACTTATACTTTTTGTTGAAAAAATGTGAGAAGCTTTCGCAAAGCAAAAGCTTCTCACATTTTATCAACAAAAAATAGTAATGGCATATTTTAGATATTAACGTTTGAAATTTTAGTGAAATGTTAACTAACGATGTTGTTAGTTTTGATGTCTAAATCAGTATTGTGTAGTTGTGTTGTAAAATGGGGTCTTTGCTTCCAAAATGTGACGAAGATATTTAATTTAAGTGTTTATCCAATGTCTGTTATGCCAGATCTGCTACAGTATTTGTCTAACAAATTTTTGTTTTGCCAGATATGCCCCAGTATTTGTTTATCCATTGTTTGTTACGCCAGATCGGCCAGAGTATTTGTTTATCCAAGTTTTGTTAAGCCAGATCTGCCAAACGAAGAGAGGTTATTGTTAGAAACTCATCCATTGTTGATAATTATTGTGTATTCTAACATGATGTTAACTTTTTCCCCATTGAATGCATAGAAAGCAGTGGCGTGTGAAAGTTTGTGATAAATAAGTTGCTTATGTTAAAAAGTACCAATTTTGCACCTTGATGGCGTGGAATGTAAACATTTGCGTCTGTCTACTTCCACCTCAAAAATAGTCCTTTAGAAAATGTTGTAATATACTTGCATTTTCATTCTGTACAATGTTAGAATCGATTACCCGTGAATTATTGCTGATGAATATTAATTCACTTCTGCTTCACTGTCATATATTAATATTTTGTGATCTGCCCTCCAACAACATGTGTTAATCAGCGATAATTCAAGTGTAAGGAAACTTATTTCTTAAATGTGAGCTCCATAATATGGTGGATTTTGAGGATAATTATTGGGTAATTTCTGGTCATACACCATAAAAGCACACATTTTGACCAGTCATTAGAACTGTTTCAATGTGGCAGTTCGAATATGGATTCACAATATATGGTTTGAATGGGAAATAAGAAAATTATCCTAGAATTATTCATAAAATCCCATCTAAAGAGCTCTGGGTCTCATTGTGTAGAGCATCATTGGCTTAAAGGTAAAGGTAGAAGCTTCCCATAGCCTAGTGGCTCTGCAAAAGCTCCTGATATTTTTCAGGCATAAAAAGGCAGTGCTGTTGCATACAATACATTTGAAAATTCTACTTTTGGTGAAGTAACATCATCATTAATTTTGAACAACCAGCCGCTGATCTTAGGCAGGCTGTCCAGCTGTTTAGGGTGAATGTGGTAATTTGTTGTTTTCACCATATCTGTTGATTTGTCAGGTATTAATTTATATAATGTATATTTGTACGATGAGCAAAGTTTGTTATGTATTTTTATGCTGTATATTTCATGTGATATTTCAACAAGTTTTTTTCAGATGTGCAATTTTGTTCCTTGTGTTCAGAGGGTTTCTAGTTACAGTTTATCAGTCTTTGTTAACAGGCCTGTATATTCAGCTATGCCATTTGACACCAATCAAAGAAATGAGACGCAATGCGACAAAACCAACAAAGTAGCATGTGTGCCCAGCAAAGACTCAGATAAGCCTGGGCAGCTGTCCACATGGAGCTAGCTTAGACACTTAGCTACTCTTTAAGTGCAGGGCAAAGACTGATCAGACTGGGCAGATGCCCAGGCTGATCTTAGTCTTCGCTGGGTGCACATGCTACTTTGTTGGTTTTGTCTTTCCCAGCTCATTTAATATTGTTTTTTGTACACCAATCAAAGATATCATACTGTATCTATTTGGATATAAGGTGTGTTTTCCCTTTTGAAAACTGCGGCAAATACGCAATACTGTCTTGTGTTATTCAACTATAAAATATTCTTTCTCTTCCAAAACTATCTAAGAAATGTACATCCATCTTAAAACAATCCCAAGCCAATTTTGGTGGATTAAGTGCCACTTTTTCACAGGAAAAAAGCAATGAGGGGGAGGTTTGTAAAGAGGGGATGTTTATTAGGAAAAATATGATACCTTCAGTAGTTGAATACTCTCGTTGTACTCATTTTTCTACAGTCAGACTTGTGTACTCTCATTTTCTTGCCAAACAACATATTGCTTCCATTTTCATTGAAATTTATACACATAACCTTATTTACCATATATATTTGTCAGAGGGCAGCCACAAGCAGGGTAGACCCTGATCAGACTGCTCCTTATCTGCCGAGATAGTGGTTTGCACTGTTTGCGGGGATCAGTGTCTGTACTCAGGGGCGTAGCTAGGGGCAATTTCATAATACGCACAACCATGTTTTATTCTCTACTTCTTGAAGGGAAAGCTAGTATTTCAGCCACTTTGGTAATTGGTATTGAAATCTTGTCTAATTTATAAATTTTCAGCATGCAAATATACAGGTGCGTTTTGAAATTTTGTCAATTTTGACAAAATTTCAATACGCACTTGCGTATTTGCCGTATGAGTCATTGTCAAATTTCGTCAAAATTCTTGTGTTTTTAGTATTTTGTGAAAATGTATTGTTACAAAATATTGCAAATGTGTTCAAGCAATAATTTGAATAGAGTTCTATCAAACTGTAAACATATATTGCCTTCAATTATAACTTTTGTGTACTTTTTAGCTCACCTGAGCCGAAGGCTCAGAGGTGAGCTTATAGGATGGGAGTCGAGCCGTCGTCCGTCCGTGCGTGGGTGGGTGGGTGCGTGCGTGCGTGCGTCAACACTTTCAAACATAAATATCTCAGAAACCAGTGGGCCGATTGCAATCAAATTTTATCTGAAGCATCATTGGGGTTGGGGAAAGGCTGCATAAGGTTTTGGTGCCGATCAGCTCAGAACTCTGGTTTCCATGGCAACAGATAGCCCCCATAGGGTTATAATGGGGAAAACAGCGTCATCACCTTTTCTCGACTGTTTTTGATTAGATCCTTATCATACTTGCAGGTAATGATGACATACACAAGAGCTTGGATGAGTTCGAAATTTGGCCGGATTCGAGCACAGACTACGGAGTTAGCTGCCCTTGAGCGTTTGAAAAAAATCCCATAAAGTTATAATGGGGAAAATGGCGTCATCACGTTTTTTCAACTGTTTTTGCTTAGATCCTTATCATACTTGCGGGTAATGATGACATACATAAGAGCTTGGATGAGTTTGAAATTTGGCCGGATTCGAGCACAGACTACGGAGTTAGCTGCCCTTGAGCGTTTGAAAAAAATCACATAGTGTTATAATGGAGAAAACGACGTCATCACATATTTTTAGAAAAACTTTGTCATCGCTCTATTGCCTACATTTCTCAACGGATTTTAAAATAACTTCACACAAATGTAGGGCATGACAATATCTCGAGCAAGTTCCACTTTCAGGATGCTGCGCCCAAGGTCAAGGTCACTGTGGCTATTTTTTGAAAAACTTTGTCAGCGCTCTAGCACCTACATTTCTCAGCAGATTTTAAAATAACTTCACACAAATTTAGTGCATGACAATATCTCGAGCAAGTTCGACTTTCAGGATGCTGCGCCCAAGGTCAAGGTCACTGTGGCTATTTTAAGAAAAACTTTGTCAGCGCTCTAGCACCTACATTTCTCAATGGATTTTAAAATAACTTCACACAAATGTAGGGCATGACAATATCTCGAGCAAGTTCCACTTTCAGGGTGCTGTGCCCAAGGTCAAGGTCACTGTGGCTATTTTTAGGAAAACTTTGTCATCACCCTAGCACCTTCATTTCTCCATGGATTTTGAAAGCACTTGACACATATGTAGGGTATGACAATACCTCAAGCAAGTTTGACTTGCAGGGTGCTGCGCCCAAGGTCAAGGTCACTGTGGCTATTTTTAGAAAAACTTTGTCAGCGCTCTAGCACCTACATTTCTCAATGGATTTTAAAATAAATTCACACAAATGTAGGGCATGACAATATCTCGAGCAAGTTCGACTTTCAAGGTGCTGTGCCCAAGGTCAAGGTCACTGTGGCTATTTTTAGAAAAACTTTGTCATCACTCTAGCACCTACATTTCTCAACGGATTCTAAAATAATTTTACACAAATGTAGGGCATGACAATATCTCGAGCAAGTTTGACTTTCAGGGTGCTGCAATCAATGTTTTTGATTAGATCCTTATCATACTTGCAAGTAATGATGACATACATAAGAGCTTGGATGAGTTCGAAATTTGGCCGGATTCAAGCACAGACTACGGAGTTAGCTGCCCTTGAGCGTTTGAAAAAAATCCCATAGTGTTATAATGGAGAAAACGTCATCACATTTTCATTTTTCATCGGATCCTCTCCATACTTGCAGGTAATGAGGATATGCATAAAAGCTTGGATTAGTTAGCATTTCGGCTAGATCTCACTACTGACTATGGAGTACCTGCCCTGAGCATCCAAAAAATCAATGTCACCACTTTTTCTTGGTTTCTACTGATCCGATCCTTTTCAAACTTGCAGGTAATGAGGAAATGCATAATATCTTAAACAAGTTCAAATTTTGGCCACATCAGGCCAACCACTACGAAGTTAGCTGCCCTTGATAGCTCTGTCTATTGTGCTCTTGATTGAATACTTTTTAAACTTGCATATATTAAATGAGGGCATACATAATGTTTTGGATGAGTTTAATTTTCAGCCTGATTGGACCACTGACTGTGGAGTTAGCTGCCCTTGAGCATCTTAAATATCCCTATAGGTTTACAGTGTCTCTCAGGTGAGCAATTGTTGCCCTTTGGGCTACTTGTTAGATATTTCAAGTATCAAATTTTCATTTGATGTATTATATTTTTAATTTTTTACAGTGCAAACATAATACAAACTAAACAGTTTAATTGATTACTCAATAAATAAAATCATTAGCATTTTTATTTTCTAAAATGAAAATGATCTAAAATCTGTTACGGTACTGACATTTTTAGGTTGGTATGTCTTGCTTGAACGATGATAAAAACAAATTGCTCCACTGTTAAGGTGCACTGTTGCTTGTTCCAATATCCCCAATGATAGACTGTTTCTTTCCAAAAATAAAGTTTGCATTTTCTCTTTATCATATTTTTATTTTCACCTCCATGGAGATTTTGACGAAATTTGACAATGACTCGTATAGGTAGCTACGCCCTTGGTACTCTTTGTCAAGATTAGGGTCTGTATATTTTTGCCAGACTTTTATCAAATTTTCCCTGATAGGAAAAATGGCCTCATCCAGTTCTGAAGATGGAAGAGCCTATTATATACCAGGTAGAATTTAACCAAATTATGTATGGTTAATAATGTGGATAGTCGAAGATAGGTTTAGAGTGATTTTTGCCATTTTAGATGTTGCTTTTTTGTACAGAATGTTCATATACTGTGTGTACATATCAATTTTCTATAGTCAAACTTGTCTTAAAGGGGCACCAAAGGGGACACAAAAATTTGGCTGCTTAAGATGGGTGACCCCTGTAATACAGGTTGAATTGCACTGTAATTTGGTTCAAGGGATCCCAGGAAGATGGCTGTTAAAGACAGGTTACCCCATAATGCAGCGACCCCTTAAGACAGGTTTGACTGTATTTTGTAATATACTCCTCACTAAAAGTTTAGCATAATGTAAAAGCAGATCTAACAGATTATTAGAGATAATAACAATTGAATTCTAACTTTCTGTGGAAGTTAATGTAGTATTTCATCAACACCAGTGATAAATCGTAAAATCAGCAAAGTTTGATTTTGAGTAACAACTGCACAAAACATGCACAGACATATATGTCCTAAAAACACATTTTGGGAAGAAAAAATATCGTTGAAATGTGCTGTTAGTGACTTCTTTTACACCAAATTAACATTTGTAATGCTAAATAATTTTGGCAAATATTATTGCATTTATAATCATTAAAATGAAGCTTTAGTTCTTCTGAAAATGTGAATTTTGGAGGCATTTATTTCTGTGCTCTCTTTGTGCTGTGCTTACTCAAATCAATTTAAATTTGCTGTTTTTACAATGCTAAAGCATCGGTATTGGTGAAAAAATGCATTTATCTTCATACTGAAATATAATTTCTAATAATCCTGGTGCAGTAGAACTTCAATGGCTCGAACAGGCTTGGTACCATGAAAATTAGTTCCAGGAAAAGGTAGTTCTAGCCATCCAGGGTTAGTTTCTTCATCACTAACCTCTAGGGACACAGGAATATGTTTTAAACAGACAGGGTTAACGAGCCATCAGTGTTCAAGTCATTGAAGCTGTACTGTAAAAGTATTTTAAAAATATGCTTAACTTTTGGCGAGGAGTATAGGTAATGATTACATAGCTGTCAATGCAGTTTGTCATATCTTGCCAATATCATAAAAGTTTTCCATATGTGAGTGAAACATTTTGTATGGTAATTTATATTGTCTTCTATTTTTAGCTCACCTGAGCACGAAGTGCTCAAGGTGAGGTATTGTGATCCGTCTTTGTCCGTCGTCAGGTCGTGCGTCCAATTGTCAACTTTTGCTTTAAACGACTTCTTCTCCAAAACTGCTGTACGGATTTTGAAATAATTTCACAGAAATGTTCCTTGAGGGATTCTTTACCATAATTGCTAAAACAGTTCTGCTCCGCTGAACAAAATGGCCGCCAGAGCTAAAAATAGAAAAACCTTTAAACGACTTCTCCTCCAAAACTGCTGGGCAGATTTTGAAATAATTTTACAGAAATGTTCCTTAGGAGGCCCTTTACCAAAATTGCTCAAACGATTCCGCTCCGCTGAACAAAATGGCCACCAGAGCTAAAAATAGAAAAGCCTTTAAACGACTTCTCCAAAACTGCTGGGCAGATTTTGAAGTAATTTCACAGAAATGTTTCTTAGGAGACCCTCTACCAAAATTGCTAAAATGGTTCAGCTCCGCTGAACAAAATGGCCGCCAGAGCTAAAAATAGAAAAACCTTTAAACAACTTCTCCTCCAAAACTGCTGGGCAGATTTTGAAATAATTTCACAGAAATGTTCCTTAGGAGGCCTTTTACCAAAATTGCTCAAACAGTCCTGCTCCGCTGAACAAAATGGCCACCAGAGCTAAAAATAGAAAAACCTTTAAACAACTTCTCCTCCAAAACTACTGGGCAGATTTTGAAGTAATTTTACAGAAATGTGTCTTAGGAGACCCTCTACCAAAATTGCTAAAATGGTTCCACTCCCCTGAACAAAATGGCCGCCAGAGCTAAAAATAGAAAAACCTTTAAACGACTTTGCCTCCAAAACTGCTGGGCAGATTTTGAAATAATTTCACAGAAATGTTCCCTAGGAGTCCTGCCACCAAAATTGCTCAACCGGTTGCGCTCTGCTGAACAATATGGCCGCCAGAGCTAAAAATAGGAAAACCTTTAAATGACTTCGCCTCCAAAACAGCTGGGAAGATTTTGAAATAATTTCACAGAAATGAGCCTTAGGAGACCCTCTACCAAAATTGCTGAAATGGTTCAGCTCTGCTGAACAAATGGCCACCAGAGCTAAAATAGAAAAACCTTTAAACGACATCTCCTCTAAAGCCAATGGCTCGATTTCAAAATAATTTCACAGAAGTGTTTGACTCATGGTTCTTAACAAAAATTGATGAAACGGCTCCACTCCGCTGTGCAAAATGGCCGCCAGAGCTAAAAATAGAAATAAATCTTAGAATGACTCAAGGGCACAGTTATGATCCAATCATTATGAAACTTGGTCAGAATGTTTATCTTAATGAAATCTAGACCAACTTTGATACTGGGTCATGTGGGGTCAAAAAGTAGGTCACTAGGTCAAATCTTAGAAAAATGTTGTGTACACTTTTGAGGACACAGTTATGATATAATCTACATGAAACTTTGTCAGAATGTTTATTTTTATGAAATCTAGACCTGATTTGAAACTGAGCCATGTCAGGTCAAAAACTAGGTCACTAGATCAGTTCTTAGAAAAACCATTTGAACGCTTTAGAGGACACAGTTTTATTCTAATCTTCATGAGACTTTGTCAAAATGTTTATCTCCTACAAATCTGGACCAAGGTGCAACTTGGTCGTGTTGGGTCAAAAACTAGGTCAAACCTTAGAAAAACATTGTTTACACTCTAGAGGGCACAGTTTTGATCCAATATTTATGAAACTTTGCAGAATGTTTATATCCAAGAAATCTAGACCAGGTTTGAAACTGGGTCTTGTGGGGTCAAAAACAAGGTCATTAGGTTAAATCTGATAAAAACCTAAGGTACACAATAAAGGGTTCATTTTTCATTGAATCTTTGTGAAACTCTGTCTGTTGGACCTATGGATGTTTCTAAGGTTAAGTTCACAGGATACTCAGGTGAGCGATCCAGGGCCATCATGGCCCTCTTGTTTTTCATTAAGGTGAATGGGTACACTTTCAGGGGACACAACTCTGCCATTTTCTTTTTTGCATCCCTTCTCAATGGGGGTCAACTCTTAAAGGAAAGAATCTGCTCTCTTGTTTGGGATAGGTTTAATCATCTTAAGAGTCGAGCAGGAAGTCAGAAGAGTTGTTTCCCTTTGTAAAAAATGTGGAAAAACAAGAAGCTGTACCCAAAGACCTTAAATATTTACTTACTGTATTAATTCCAATAAACACCCCTGCTCTAACAAACACCCCCTGCCTCTTTTTTGAAAACAATATTGTATCTACTTGTATCATTTCATGTTTGCTTCTCTGGATGAGGTAGCTCTTTGAAATGGGGTCAACTCTTAAAGGTGAGAATTTGATCCTAGAGAAGCATATTATGTCTTTTAAGAATTGACTCCTACTAAGGAGGGACGTGAAAATTGTAGTGTTGCTTCCTCTGAATGTATACCCATCACCTTTATTGCTTATTTGAGGTATTTTGGCACTAATTTACTAGACTATAGGCTCTAAATATTGCCCCCACCCCTTCGTAAAATGCAAAGCCCCTGGGCGTTTAATAGGATCAATACAGTAAGTTGTGAATGCAGTCTGCTATATCTTGTCAGTGTCGCAAAAGTTTTCCACATGTGACTATAATGTTTTGTATAATAATTTATGTTGTCTTTTTTTTTTTTTTTTCCATCAAAGCATATCATTTCCAGGGCTTCAGATATGATTGTGTGGTTTTTGATGATAATACAGAGATAATTTAAATTCTGTCTCAATATCCAAAACAAGCTCCAGATAAGAAGGGGTAACAGAAATAATTTAGGGATAATTTTGTTTATTTTTCCTTGAAAACATAAGCTGTGACCCTCATTAGCAACGTCTCAACATTGTGACCCCTCATTAGAACTCTCTTGCCAAGACGGTTCTAAGGGGGTGGGTGGGGGGGGGGGGGGGGGGGGGGGTCACAGCCTATGTTTTCATTGAGAAAATAAAAAAAAAAAAGAAAAAAAAATATCTCTGAATTATCCCTGTTACCCAGTCTTATCTGGAGCTCTGTCAAAAAGCCTACTCTGTAGTCCCTCAGTAGCTTTTAACGCCTCAGTGAGATGTACGTGTATTTCACATTATATATAAGGTGATATGAAATAAGTTTTTATGGTGTGTCTCCATAGTAGAACTGTCATGGTTAAGTTGATCTAAAAAAGGGCCCCAACATATTGATGAGCTGCAAAACTGCAAAACCAAAAAAGTGGCGTGTGCGCCCAGCGAAGACTCAGACCAGCCTGGTCATCCGCCCAGTCTGGTCAGAGTCTTCACTGTCCACATGGAGCTAGCTTACATGCCGCTTTGTTGGTTTATTGTATCGCGGCACATATGTTTTATGGAAATGCACAGAATTTGTTTCAAGATTTACATATACAATGTCATGTATTTGGGGTATTTTCTGTCTCGTAGATGAATAAATATATTGTATTAATCCTAATAAATGCCCCTGTTCTAATAAATGCCCTGTCTCTTTTCCGAAAATAGTTATATTAATTTGCATGAATTCCCGTTTGCTTCTCTGGATAAGGTAGCTCTTTGAAATGGGGTCTACTCTTAAAGAAATTTTCTCCTAGAGAATCAAATTATTTTCCTTTAAGAGTTGACCCCCTACTGAGACGGGGAGCAAAAATAGTAGAGTTGCTTCCTCTGAAAGTGTACCCATTACCTTTATATAGCTTATCATAGGTATTTGGGCAGTAGTGATTTACTACAATTTTGGCCCTAAATAACACCCCCACTTTTGTAAAATGCAATGCCCCCGGGGCGTTTAATAGGATTAATAAGGTACTTATCAGACTGTTGATAAGGATGCTGCGGTTTGGTGTTCTGCATAATTTGAGTTGTTGCCCTTGTTTTCTGAATATATTTAGAGAAAAAAATCAGTCATTGATGTTATTTACGTACTTAACTTGTAAAAAATGAAAGTCTTTCATCGTTTTGCTGTTACTGTTACTTTGTGTCCAGTTTGTAACTGTTGTATGAAATATGTTGTTATTGTCATGCATTTGATAAGGAATGTAAATTTCAATGTAAGTGTACTGCATTTGACACTGTAAAACCAGTGTTTTCTCATGGTTCCGTATCTTAGGAGTCCTTGGGACCCTCAGTTTTGTTTTCAATGGTAGAAGTCTCTTATCTACCGGTACCTAAATTATTATCTAGTTTTCTCTTGAATAGAATAGAATGTTCTGTGCTTCATTTTGAAAATAAATGACGTCTATTTGACCCTTCAATTTAATCAGGTAATTGTACTTTTTTCTGACATTAGCATTCAAAGCCTGTTCATGCTCTGCTCTATTAAATTTTGAGAATCCCAGAGCACTCCCAACATTTTCTTCGGAGAGTACCAAGAACTATTTTGGGAGTAAATGAGGCAAAATCCTTCATCATGGAAAACCCTGGTAAAACATACGGTACATGGGCTTTGTGGGGGAATAGCATTTTGATAAGCAGCCAGCCTGTATACATGAACAACAATTATTCGCCAGAAAGATGTTGAAATTCTGGTGAAGGTTTTGATTATCCCTCTTAAGTTTCCACAAACATAGTAATTGTAAAAGTTGTAAAAATTGAGACTCCTAAAATAATTACTGTAATTGTTGTAAAATGGAACAGTTTGGTGTTAAAATTCAGTAATGTGGCCAAAAGATGAAATTGGAATGACAATCAGTGTAGACCTTGATCAGTCTAATCTGGGTCTTCATTGTTTGCTCAGACCTGTCTGTCTCAATACTTAACCCTTTTTAGACCGGATACCCGTTTTGGGGACATTATGCAAACAGTGCAGACCCAGTTCAGACGCCGCAAAATGCGGCGTCTGATCAGGGTCTGCATTGTTTGCTTACAGGAATTTCTATGCAAAATACAATAAAAGTGGAAATATTCACCAGAAACCCCTAAAACTAGAAATGGGATTATCTGAATGATAAGAATGGACAAGTCCACTGGTCAAAAAAGGGTTAAAATATTTAGTGCAGTTATTTAGATTCTTTGAGAGTGGACCCTAATTTGGAAGGCTCCATCTTTCAAGAAAGCAAACAGTAAGTGACAAAAGTTACTTTTCTTCATAGAAATGGTGGGAAAACATTGAGGTATACTCATACACCTGAAAGGCTCCAGAGCTCCAGATAAGAAGGGGTAACAGGGATAATTTAGAGATAAATTTTCTTATTTCTCAACGAAAACATATATTGTGACCCCTCATTAGAACCGTCTCGGTGAGACGGTTCTGATGAGGGGTCACAATGTATGTTTTAAAGGAAAAATAAGGAAAATTATCCCTGTTACCCCTTCTAGGGACTGTAGGAGACTTGGACAATATGTCTCAATATTTTGGATACCATATATATTTGGCTATAAAACAGTGGTTTTCCATTCCTAGATTGACTCCAAATATTGAAATACATGTATTGAAATCATTAAGAAATTCCGCTGTGAGATTGGTTTTCCCTTTCTAAACCAATTCTCAAAGTCTAGATCTGTCTTATGTGTCAACAGCGAAGACTCTGATCAGACTGGGTGGATGCTCAGGCTGATCTTAGTCTTTGCCTATGGGCACACATAAGATTGGTTTAGATTTTTGGGATTGTTCTTGAAGGGGAAACCTCCATCTTAAAACCAAAGAAATATGATAATTATATTACAATACACGTATCTGAGCTAAGCGTCTTCAGAGAAATAAAATCAGCATTTTGAGTGTTGTCATATTTTGCTTTCCTTCCAGACAGTTTCCTTAGCAGAAAGTACACACTTTATATATACACTGAACAAAACAAGAAATGTTATATCAACTTTCAAATCATTTTTTCCCAAATTTTCAAAATTTAACCAAGGCTAAAAACTTGTTAGATATTCTCTACAAATACCAACAGATGCAGATACACTACCAAACAGTTGTAAGTTTGTTATACCCCCGCTTTGAAAAAGTGGGGGGTATACTGGTTTACATCTGTCCGTCCTTCCTTCCTTGTGTCCGTCCATCCGTCCTTCCTTCCGTCCGTCCTTCCGTCCCCTTTAAATCAAGTTTTTTGTCAAAGATTTCTTCACCACCATACTAGCTAGACTGGTCATATTTGGCATACAGGTTGATGACGACATGTTGTATCGTGGGATTGAGAACCAGCTTTCTCCTGCTTTTTAGCTCACCTGAGCACGAAGTGCTCAAGGTGAGGTATTGTGATCGGTCTTTGTCCGTCGTCCGGCGTCCGGCGTCAACTTTTGCTTTAAAAGACTTCTTCTCCAAAACTGCTAGCCGGATTTCGAAATAATTTCACAGAAATGTTCCTTGGGGGACTGTCTACCAAATTTGCTCAAATGGTTCTGCTCCGCTGAACAATATGGCCGCCAGAGCTAAAAATAGAAAAACCTTTAAACGACTTCTCCTCCAAAACTGCTGGGCCAATTTTGAAATAATTTCACAGAAATGGTTCTTAGGAGACCCTCTACCAAAATTGCTCAAACGGTTCCGCTCCGCTAAACAATATGGCCGCCAGAGCTAAAAATAGAAAAACCTTTAAACGACTTCTCCTCCAGATTTTGAAATAATTTCACAGAAATGTTCCTTAGGTGACCCTCTACCAAAATTGCTCAAACGGTTCCGCTCCGCTGAACAATATGGCCGCCAGAGCTAAAAATAGAAAACCTTTAAATGACTTCTCCTCCAAAACTGCTGGGCCGATTTTGAAATAATTTCACAGAAATGTTCTTAAGGAGACCCTGTACCAAAATTGCTCAAACGGTTCCGCTCCGCTGAACAATATGGCCACCAGAGCTAAAAATAGAAAAACCTTTAAATGACTTCTCCTCCAAAACTGCTGGGCCGATTTTGAAATAATTTCACAGAAATGTTCCTTAGGAGACCCTCTACCAAAATTGCTCAAACGGTTCTGCTCCGCTGAACAATATGGCCACCAGAGCTAAAAATAGAAAAAAGCTTTAAACATCGTTTCTAAAGCCAATGGCTCGATTTCAAAAAATTTCACAGAAATGTTTTACTCATGGCTCTAAACAAAAATTGCTCAAACGGTTCTGCTCCGCTGAACAAAATGGCCGCCAGAGCTAAAAATAGAAATAAATCTTAGAATGACACAGAGGGCACAGTTATGATCCAATCATCATGAAACTGTCAGAATGTTTATCTTAATGAAATCTAGACCATCTTTGAAACTGGGTCATATGGGGTCAAAAACTAGGTCACTGGGTCAGATCTTAGAAAAACCTTGTGCACACTCTAGAGGGCACAGTTATGATCCAATCTTCATGAAACTTTGTCAGAATGTTTATTTATATAAAATCTAGGCCAGATTTGAATCTGAGTCTTGTGGGGTCAAAAACTAGGTCACTAGGTCAAATATTAGAAAAACCTCATGTACACTCTAGAGGGCACAGTTATGATCCTATCTATGTGAAACATTGTCAGAATGTTTACTTTCATGAAATTTATACCAGATTTGAAACTGGGCCATGTGAGGTCAAAAACTAGGTCACTAGGTCAGTTCTTAGAAAAACAGTGTGAACGCTTTTGAGGACACAGTTTTGTTCTAATCTTCATGAGACTTTGTCAGAATGTTTGTCTCCAATGAATCTGGACCAAGGGTGCAACTTGGTCATGTTGGGTCAAAAAGTAGGTCACTAGGTTAAACCTTAGAAAAACATTGTGTACACTCTAGAAGGCACAGTTTTGATAACTTTGTCAGAATGTTCATATGCAAGAAATCTAGACCAGGTTTGGAACTGGGTCATGTAGGGTCAAAATCTAGGTCATTAGGTTAAATCTTATAAAAACCTTAGGTACACAATAAAGGGTTCATTTTCCATTTAATCTTTGTGAAACTCTGTCAGTCATATGGATGTCTCTGAGGTTAAGTTCACTGGATACTCAGGTGAGCGATCCAGGGCAATCATGGCCCTCTTGTTCTTCCCTATATTTGTCCAATTTTCTTTCTTTCAATACTTTGAATAATCAAATTTTTCGTCAAAGATTTCTCCACTACCGTGAAAGCTAGACTAGTCATATTTGGAATACACGTTGATGACGACATGTTGTATCATGGGATTGAGAACCAGCCTTCTCCTGCTTATTCTTCCCTGTATTTGTCCGATGTTCTTTCTTTCCACACTTTGAATAATGAAATTTTTGGTCGAAGATTTCTCCACAACCGTGCAAGCTAGAGTGTTCATATTTGGTACGCAGATTGATGACGACATGTTGTATCGTGGGATTGAGAACCAGCCTTCGCCTGCTTATTCTTCTCTGTATTTGTCCAATATACTTTCTTTCCATACTTTGAATTATGAATTTTTTTGTCAAAGATTTCTCCACAACCATGCAAGCTAGAGAAGTTGTATTTGGTATGCAGCTTAATGACAACTTATTGTATCGTGGGATTGCAAACCAGCCTTATACCGTCACTTTGAAAAAGTGGGGGGTATACTGGTTTACATCTGTCTGTCAGCCTTCCTTCCGTCCGTCCATCCGTCCCCTTTAAATCAAATTTTTAGCTCACCTGAGCCAGCGGCTCCGGGGGAGCTTATAGGATGGTAAGGCTCCGTTGTCCGTCGTCCGTCGTCCGTCCGTCGTCCGTCCACACTTTCAAACAACTTCTCCTCTGAAACCGCTGGGCCGATTGTAACCAAATTTCATATACAGCCTCCTGGGACCTTAGGAACGAAAAGTTGTTCAAACCGTCCTGGTCACATGACCAACATGGCCGCTATGCCCATATATGGTAAAAACCTGAAAAAATCTTCTTCTCCAGAACCAATAGGGCGATGGCCTTAAAACTTGGTATGTAGCATCGGGTACACGAGTACTACCAAGATTGTTCAAATTATGACCTTGGGTTGACCTTGACCTTTTTTACGGTAAGGTCAAATTTGCTTCCTTATGCTTTTATATGGCAAAATGCTGCAACATAAGATATCTTGGAAACTGTTGAATATTTTGGCCTAAAAATTGGTACATACAGTCATCTTAATGACTACATGAAGATTTATGAGTTCAAGAGGTCAAGGTCATTCTTTGACCTTTGACCCAGAACTCTCATATTTTGACAATATCGAACAATCTCCTCAAAAACAACTAGGCCAATTGAAATTAAATTGCATATAGATCCTCCAGGGGTTGAGGGAATGAAAATTTGTTCATACGGTCCAGGTCACATGACCAACATGGCCACCACGCCCATATATGGTAAAAACCTTTAAAAATCTTCTTCTCCGGAACCAGTAGACCGATGGCCTTGAAACTCAGTATGTAGCATTGAGTACTCAAGTACTATCAAGATTGTTCAAATTATGACCCTGGGTTGACCTTGCCCTTTTTTACGGCAAGGTCAAATATCGGAAAATGCTAGCACATGAGATTTCATGGTAAGTTTTGAAGATTTTGGCCTAAAAATTGGTATATACAATCATCTTAATGAGTACATGAAGATATGTGAGTACAAGAGGTCAAGGTCATTCTTTGACCTTTGACCCAGAAATCTCAAATTTTGACAATTTCAAAGAATCTGCTCTAAAACCACTGGGCCAATTGAAACCAAATTTCATATAGAGCCTCGAGGGGTTGAGGGAATGAAAAAAATTTCTAACGCTCCTGGACACATGACCAACATGGCCGCCATGCCCATATATGGTAAATACTTTTATAAATCTTCTTCTCCAGAACCAATTGACCGATGGCCTTGAGACTTTGTATGTAGCATTGGGTACTTGAGTACTATCAAGATTGTTCAAATTATAATCTTGTGTTGACCTTGACCTTTTACAGCATGGTCAAATATGGGAAAATGGTAGAACATAAGATTTCATGGAAAGTTTTGAAGATTTTGGCCTAAAAAATTGGTATATACAGTTGTCTTAATGAGTTCATGAAGAATTATGAGTACAAGAGGTCAAGGTCATTTTTTTACCTTTGATCCAGATCGCTCATATTTTGACATTTTCAACCATTTCCTCAAAAGCCAAAGGGCCAATTGTGAACACATTTCATATAGAGCCTCCAGGGGTTGATTGAATGAAAAATTTGTTCAAACGGTCCAGGTCACATGACCAACTTGGCCGCCATTACCACTTATGGTATAAATCTTTAATATTTTTCTTCTCCAGAACCAATACACCTATGGCCTTGAAACTTGGTAAATAGCATGGAGTACTAGAGTACCACCCAGAGTGTTCAAATTGTGACCTTGGGTTTACCTTGACCTTTTTTGCGGCATGGTCAAATATGGGAAAATGCTAGAACATAAGATTTCATGGAAAGTTTTGAAGATTTTGGCCTAAAAATGGTATATATGGTTGTCTTAATGAGTACATGAAGATTTATGAGTACAAGTGGTCATGGTCATTCTTTGACTTTTGACCCAAAACTCATATTTTGACAATTTCAGACATGATAAGTAAAAGCCACCTTGCCAATTGTTCAGGTGAGCGATTCAGGGCCTCATGGCCCTCTTGTTTGTCATAGATTTCTTCACAACCATACAAGCTAGACTGGTCATATTTGGCATACAGGTTGATGACGACATGTTGTATCGTGGGATGGAGAACCAGCTTTCTCCTGCTTTTTCTTCCCTATATTTGTCCAATTTTCTTTCTTTCCATACTTTGAATAATCAAATTTTTTGTCAAAGATTTCTCCACAACCGTTCAAGCTAGACTAGTCATATTTGGAATACACGTTGATGACAACATGTTGTATCATGGGATTGAGAACCAGCCTTCTCCTGCTTATTCTTTCCTGTATTTGTCCATTTTTCTTTCTTTCCACACTTTGAATAATGAAATTTTTCGTCAAAGATTTCTTCACAACCGTGCAAGCTAGAGTGTTCATATTTGGTTTGCAGATTGATGACAACATGTTGTATCGTGGGATTGAGAACCAGCCTTCTCCTGCTTATTCTTCTTTGTATTTGTCCAATATTCTTTCTTTCCATACTTTGAATAATGAAATTTTTCGTCAAAGATTTCTCCACAACCATGCAAGCTAGAGAAGTTGTATTTGGTATGCAGCTTAATGACAACTTATTGTATCGTGGGATTGCAAACCAGCCTTCTCCTATTTATTCTTCCCTGTATTTGTCCAATTTTCTTTCTTTCCATACTTTGAATAATGAAATTTTTCGTCAAAGATTTCTCCACAACTATGCAAGCTAGAGTAGTGGTATTTGGTACGCAGGTTGATGACTACATGTTGTATCATGGGATTGAGAATCAGCCTTCTCCTGCTTATTCTTCCCTGTATTTGTCCAATATTCTTTCTTTCCATACTTTGACGATGAAATATTTCGTCAAAGATTTCTCCACAACCATGCAAGCTAGAGTAGTCACATTTAGTATGCAGGTTAATGACAACTTATTGTATCATGGGATTGAGAATCAGCCTTCTCCTGCTTATTCTTCTCCTGCTTATTCTTCCCTGTATTTGTTCAGCTTTCTTTCTTTCCATACTTTGAATAATGAAATTTTTCATCAAAGATTTCTCCACAACCGTGCAAGCTAGAGTAGTCATATTTAGTATGCAGGTTAATGACAACTTATTGTATCGTGGGATTGAGAATCAGGCTTCTCCTGCTTATTCTTCTCCGGCTTGTTCTTCCCTGTATTTGTTCAACTTTCTTTCTTTCCATACTTTGAATAATGAAATTTTTCATCAAAGATTTCTCCACAACTGTGCAAGCTAGAGTAGTCATATTTAGTATGCAGGTTTTTATGATGACTTACTGTATCATGGTATTGAGAACCAGCCTTCTCCTGCTTACTCTTCCCTGTATTTGTCTGATTTTCTTTCTCTCTTTACTTTGAATAATGCAATTTTTACAAAAGATTTCTATGCATCTGTAAGTTAAAATAGGGATATTTTGTATGCAGGTTGATGATAACTTGTTGTATTGTGGGACTGAGAACCAGCCTTCTCCTGCTTATTCTTCCCTATATTTTTCCAGTTTTCTTTCTCTCCTGATTTTGAATAATGCAATTTTTTGTAACAGATTTCACAGCAAGCATTCATATTTGGTATACATGGTCACAATGAGTTCGCTCTCTCTCTCTCTGCAGTTTGTAATGAAAATAAACACCATTTGATTTAAGCAGTTAAGCGGGGGTATAGTCGGATTCTCCGACAGTTCTAGTTTTATATTCTTTGCATCCCATGAAATTGAGAATTCTAAGGGTAAATGTACGAGGGGCGTTCGAAAAGTAATGCAAATGGCCTCATAACTTTGTTTACGAGAAAACTGGGTACAAATGCTATGCATATGCTGAAAACACTACATTTTGTCTTTGCAATGATACCAAACGCTGTACGAAGACATCTTTCCATATTGACTTACAACGCATTTTATTAGGCCACCGTCATACAACTGGGCTAATTTCATATGTAAAATCTTTTCGATGTTGGGCATTCAAGTCAAACATCATTGCAAATACAAAATTAATCTTTGTCAGTTGTTTGTCCACTGTTGGCTACAATATTTATACAAAAGTTGGAAGGATGGCAACTGTTATCGATTTATTCCTGGCAAAGCAATGCGCAATTCTTATGACGTTATAGAAATATACGTTAACATCATTTTCAAAAGCTTGTAGAGGCTTCGTTTTTGGCATTAATTTGAATTTATTGACAGGTTTTCGTTGACCCATGTAAATGCTCTTGCTGACAAGATTTTGAATGCTAATACACTTGTTTTCATTACGAAATCATTTAATTTTTGGTAGAAATGGGGAATTTGCCTCTTCATTATTCATATTCCCGGGCCAGTATGGAATCCAGATTAAAAATAATTTCCGCGATATTTACAGGACAACATTGCCTGGGCATTGTCTTTAAGTAGCAAAAATAAAAACAAATCAAAGACTGACGATATATAAATTACGGCCTACTAAACTAACATTCTGCAGTGTCTTTAGGGTATACCTCTTTCAAAGAAGATAAAAATGCGCCCTTTTCAAAAAAATACACCATGTTAGCATACTTTCCTACGCATATTATAGCTTTATGTGTTTTTGCAATCAGAAGTTCTGTTTTTATATTAGTTACCGAGAAATTACGTCATTTGCATTACTTTTCGAACGCCCCTTGTATATAACATTTCTTTTTTTGTTCAGTAAAATTCAAACTCGACTTTCTTATAATTAACAAGTGCAAGTTGATTTGTTGATAAATTCTCTGAACCAGAGCCTGGGAATTACTTGGAACTATTTTCTTTGTGATGATTTCTAAGATACTCAGTGTAGCTAACAATTCTGAGATAAAGATGACCATGTTTAAATTTTAAGAAATGAATTCTATTTTATTCTTTTGGGTGTGTAAACGCTGATGAATCATTCATAATTCAAACCTGCAACCTTCTGAAAAGTAGCCTCTAACCACTTGACCATACAACGTAACCAACCGTATTAATCCTTATAAACGCCCTTGCTGTAATAAACACCCCCTGCCATTTTTCCGAAAATAATGTTATATTAACTTAAATGAATTCCTGTTTGCTTCCCTGGATAAGGTAGCTCTTTGAAATGGGGTCTACTCTTAAAGGAAAGAATTTGCTCCTAGAGCAAATTTTTTCCTGTAAGAGTTGACCCTACTGAGAAGGGAGGCAAAAATAATAGAGTTGTTTCCCCTGAAAGTATACTCATCACCTTTATATCGCTTATTAGAGGTATTTTTAGCAGTGGCTGATTTACCACACTTTAGGTTGTAAATAACGCCCCCCTTTCGCAAAACCCCTGTGGCATTTAATAGGACTAATATGGTAAGCTCTGCAAAAGAGAATGTCAAAATAAAGATGAGGTAAAATTCAAACTTGGTGGATGGTGCTGGAGAGTGGACAGCCTTTCAAATCACCAAAGAAAAGAAGTCTGATCAGCAATTAAGAGATTTAACATCACCATAGTGCCATGTTTTAAAATCAAAGAATGGACAGACAGAAGAACATGGCTTTAAAACAAAAATTGTCAGAAGACAATAAAGCGTGACTTTGCAGGAGCTTGATTTTAACATCAGGAGCTTGATTTTAACATGCTCAAGTTTAATATGGACAATACCGACCAGGTGAAATGAGATAAACTGCAGTTTCAAAATGAAAATTCTCCTAAGAATAATTCAAACCTCTGAAATATTGGATGAGATATGACAATATCAATGAACATTAAAATAAAGGTCACAGTCACCTAGAAGTAACATGAAGTCAATCACTGTATTCGACTTTACCATTACACTAAATATAATAGAAGTCAATGAAATTGTTTTAGATATATTGGCTTAAATCACTGGACCATGAAATATAGATTATGCTGACCTACAATTAGTATGAGGTCACTCACAGTGTCAGCCCACACCCCATAACCCATAAATCCATGTTAAAGTGTAAGAAATATGCAAAATCACTGGACCATGAAATATAGGTCACACTGACCTACAATGAGTGTTAGGTCACTCACAGTGTCAGCCCAAACCATGAATCCAAATATAATGCAAATCCATGAAATAGTGTTAGAAATAAAAGGTATAATCACTGGACCATGAAATATAGGTCATGCTGACCTTCAACTTAGATGATATTCATAGTGTAAGCCCAAACCATGTAAGGCAGTATGATGCAAATCCATAACATAGTGATGGAAAAATGATGCAAAATCACTGGACCATGAAATAGGGGTCACACTGACCTACAATCAGTATGAGGTCACTTACAGTGTTAGCCATAGCCATTAACTGAAGTAGTTTAATTCAAGAAATAGTGTTATAAAATATGAGGCCAAAATCTCTGGACCATGAAATATAGGTCTTTGTGACCTACTGCTAGTTTGAGGTCAAACCTCCGGTCACACTGAGTCATTATCACAAGCAATCATTTTCATAAATCTGATCGTCCACAAGCAATAAGGCAAAACCACTAGACCATGAAATATAGGTCATTGTGACTTACTGTTTGTTTGAGGTCAAATTTTTAGGTCATACCGAGTCAATATCAGAAGAATCATAATCATATATAAAAAAACTCTTCAAGATATAAGGCAAAATCACTGGACCATGAAATATAGGTCAATGTGTCCTGCTTTTAGTTTGATGTCAAACTTTGGGTGATAATGAGTCTGTATCCAAGCTATCATGTACAAACATCAAACAGATTTCAATATATTATATAGAATCACTGGACCATGAAATATGGGTCACTGTGACCTACTATAAGTTTGAGGTCCAACATCAGGTCATACTGAGTTATTATCAGAAAAATCATGTTTCTGCATCAAATAGTCTTCAATATATAGCTATAAGGAAAAATCACTAGACCATGAAATATAGGTCACTGTGACCTACTGGTAATTTGAGGTCAAACATACTTCATACTGAGTCATTATCTCAAGCAATCATGTGCGTACATCAAACAGTCTTCAAAATATAAGGCAAACTCACTGGACCATGAAATAAAGTTCAATGTGACCTACTGTTAGTTTTAGGTCAAACTTTGTGTAATACTGAGTCATGATCCGAAGCATTCATGTTTGAACATTAAATAGTCTTGAAGATATAAGGCAAAATCACTGGATCATGAACTGTAGGTCATTGTGACCTACTGTTAGTTTGATGTCAAACATTGGATTATACTGGTCATTATTCCAAGCAATCATGTTCATACATCAAACAGTCTCCAAGATATGAGGCAAAATCACTGGACCATGAACTATAGGTCACTGCGACCTACTGAACGTTAGTTTGAGGTTAAACTTTGGGTCATACTGAGTCATAATCCCAAGCAATCATGTTCATACTTCAAAATTTTAATAGTCTTGGAGATACAAGGCAAAATCACTGGACTATAAATACAGCTCACTGCCCGATATGCACCACTGCTTTCAGTAGATCTTCCATAGACGTATCTATGGAGCAAGTTTGAGGACTCTAGCCCTTGTGGTTACTTAAAAACTGAGCTTAATGCAACAGGTGAATTTTTTTCTGTGTTCAATCAACCGTGAAAAGTCGGTCATGGCACGAAATGCATCACTGCTTTCAGTAGATCTTCCCCAGATGTATATATTGAGCAAGTTTGACGGCTGTAGCCCTTGTGGTTACTTAAAAACTGAGCTCAACACAACAGGTGAGTATTTTATATATGTTTAATCAACCGTGAAATATAAGTCATGGCCCGATATGCATCGCTGATCTCAGTACACTTTCCCCAAATGTATCTAGTATTCTTCACTGCTTTCAGTAGATCTTCGCCACGTGTATATGGAGCAAGTTTGAAGACTCCAGCCCTTGCGGTTACATAGAAACTGAGCTAAACGCAACAGGTGAATGTTTTTTCTATGTTCAGTCAACCGTGCAATATATGTCATGACCCGATATGCATCGCTGTTTATAGTAGACCTTCCCCAGGCGTATCTATGGAGCAAGTTTGAAGACTGGCCCTTGCGGTTTCTAAGAAACTGAGCTAAACGTAAACGGTGAATATTTTTTTTGCTATATTCAATCAACCATGAAATTTAGCTGAGGGGCAGATATACATCACTGCTTTTAGTAGCTCTTCCCCAAACTTATTTATTGAGCCAGTTTGAAGACTCTGGCCCTTGAGGTTACTTAGAAACTGAGCTAAACGCAAAGCTGGCGAATATTTTTTCTATGTTCAATCAACCGTGAAATTTAGCTGAGGGGCAGATATGCATCGCTTTTATCGGTGGATCTTCCCCAGACGTATCTGTGGAGCAAGTTTGAAGACTCTAGCCCTTGCGAATTCTCAGAAAATGAGATAAACGCAAAAGGTGAATATTTTTTACAAAGGCACACGCGCACGTGCACCCGGACGCACACAAAGGGTATTGCATTAGTCCGTCTTTTCTTCGCAAAGTAGCACTAAAAATAAACCCCTTCTGTGCTTGAAAGACGCTCCTTTTATTATTGGTTATGGTCATTATCAACTATATGTCATGCGTAGCATAGTCTTTAAGGTAGTAAGATACTAGGGTTATTGGTCATGATGAAACCCGTCAACTATGGAGTATATACAGTTTAAACATACTAACAATGTCTACCGATAAGGTGGTGATTTATGGTAAATGTAAAAATCTGCATAAAACCATGAAAAAGTAACGTATCTCCTTGAAAGTTAGCAGACTTCTTATTTTTGTTGTTCTTTACAGTTTAGAATACAAAATAGACGTACATGCTGCTTAAAAAAGTGTTTTTATAAGGAAAGATCAAAGGGTAATTTTCTGCGAATAAATCTGAAAAAATAATATCGTTATTGAAAATTTACGTAGTGCTGAAGGTGCATTATTGCATAATGAAGAGCGTCCTAGCAATTATTTATTCCAACTCTTTCTCAAATTGTAATGTAGACCAGATGAAAACGGTAGCTTTTTCTCAAATGTTCAACCATGTACAAAGTAAATGTACACTGTACGCATTTATTAAATATAGGGTAGACAAGCAATAGATATGTTAACACCTACAATATAAATAATGCATTACTGACATGATCAGTGGTGTGTAGATGAAATTGTTCAACCTTGTTAAAATAGTCTCACCTGTCTCACCTGTGTGTTTTGACAAAAAAATTTGGACACAGACTGCATCTTTTTTCATCTGCTCAGCTGATGTGTGAAAGAGTTTGAGAAAATAATTGCTAGGACGCTCTCCATTATGCAACAAGGTACTCCAAGCACTAAGTATATTTTCAATAATGATATTATTTTTTCAGATTTATTCGCAGAAAGTTACCCTTTGATCTTCTCTTATAAAAACACTTTTTAACATTAACAAATGCTGTATTTTGGGATTCTAAATTATGAGAAACAACATACAGAAGGCATCTGCTAAGTTTTGGAAAGATCAGGGTTATTTTGAGTATTTTATGCAGATTTTTGTCTTTGTCCCAAATCAGTGAGTATCACCACCTTAATATCCTTAGTTTGTGGGAAGATAGGTCTGTACAGTGGAAACCGAGATCAGAGTGCTCCTTGAGAACCAGTCTGATCAGGGTCTACACAGTTGCCATTCCATCTGCGCATTTTTGTTGGCATTACTCGATCTGGTAGAACCGGAATAACAGGAAAATAAATAGTAGGGTAAGGACTGGCTGTACTTGCAGCAGGTGCAGAATGGGGGTTGTCTGTTTTAACTTAAGGTAGTCCGAAACTGAATAGAAATATTGGCGGGACATTCAAACCATTACACCAGCTGAATAACCCAAAGGATTATTAAACATTTGGATAAGAAACAAAAATAATTCACTGTTTTGTTTTCCTAAAAAACAATATTTTGTATTTCTACATACTTTTTTTTACATATTCACCATTTAAATTCATATCTCTAGCACATGAATGTACTTTCATTTTTGCAAATCATATAATTTATAATATAGGATATCTGAAACAAACTGGTAAAAAAATTGAAGTTATCCTGATAATAAGTATATTTTTGCATTGTTTTAAAAAATGCAAGAAAATTGAATTTCATGAAAAACGTCATTAAAAATATATTTAACCGATGGGGTAAGCTTATGTATATTATATTAGTAAAAAAAAAACAAAAAAACATTTCACCGTTTCGTTTCCTAGAAAAGCAATGTTTAAGTTCAAAAGTATCTCCAAAACAGACGGCCCAAATTCTGCACCTGCTGCAAGCACAGCCGGTCCTTGCCCTATTATTTATTTTCCTGTTATTCCGGTTCTACCATAGAGAAAATGCAGAGATGGAATGGAAACTGTGAAGACCCTGGTCATTCTGGTTCCTAAGGAACAGTCTGATCTCGGTTTCCACTGTTTTTACAGACAACTTAAGATCTTTACGGTAGGCATCGTTAGTGTGTTTTATAATTGTTTGTATCTTCCTTTGATCTTTGGTGTGAAATATCTGAATTAACTTTAAATACCCTTCGCAAAACGAAATGGATTTTTTACATTGATTTGCTATTAGTTCACCATGGTTTCACCATTTTCCATTGTTACACTCTTTATTAACAAGTTAAATTTCATACCTGTTCCTTAAAACCATTGCAAATAGGCAATTATATTTCCATTTTCGCAGAAAATAGTATAAAAATGGGGATTTTAAACAGCTATGCCATTTTTTTATCCATTAGTTTTCTATTTTCTAGCGCTAAACAGAAATGTCTACCATGACAAAATGATATTATTTGAACCATTTATTTTCTATTCAATTTGATTGACAGGGAAATGGGCCTTAAATGGTAATTATCAAGGTTTGGGCTAGAAAGAATGTGGTTTCTATAGCAATAACTATATATCAGTAATTTTCTGTCAGCCTCTCAGTACACCAGAGTTAGTTTTGAATTCTGGCGCAATTATTTAGCTAAGTTTTAAAACAGTTGTATGTTTTTAACCAACTTTCTTGCATAAAGTTTTATTAATGTTTTGAGGTTTTGGAATATATTCTGGACAATAAATAAATGGATCTTGCACAGTATGTGAATTAATACCAAAATTACAGCAAAGTAAGTTTCTACAGTTAAAATTTGCATGCTTTACTTTTTGGCTAATGTCAGATTCACTGTAACATATTATTCACCCAGGTTGCCATGTCTAATGATGTATCTGAACCAATGATTTAAAACAGTAATGACATTGGAAAACTTATGAGTGCCAGAGTTTGAGATTTTAATTTTTAAAAACATAATGAAAAAAAGTCTGAAAATTAGGACACCTAGAATAATTACCAAAATTGTCCTAAAATTCGGATATTTTGGGCTTACAAAGCAGTGATATGTGTTCAGAAGATGCACATGGAATGGAAAGCAGTATAATTCCTGGTGAGACTGGTCAGGGCCTGCACCTTCTGCTCAGCCCTGTCTGTCCCAATAGTTAGAATTCTTACCATAGGGTTCTTCCAATAAAGTATAATAGCCTAAAATCCCGAAGTGACAATGGACCAGTTACTATAAGGCCTTTTTTTTTTTTTTTTTTTTTTAGCTTTTAGCCTGTATGCATAGTTATCATCTAAAAAATACTATGCTGGAAGAATACATATAGCTAAAGGCAGTAGCTCTGATCAGTCTGCACATCTGCATTTAAGTGCAGGATGGTCTTATATGTAGTATCTGTTGTATGCATGTGACATCAGACCTCCTTTCTCGTGCTGTGACTGATATTAATTAGAGCTTATCATTATTAAGGTAGATATGCCATAGCAACCAGTCAGTAAAGAGCAATCTGTGCAGACCCTGACCAGACTGCCACAAGAAAAAGTGTAGCATTGTCCCAGCAAACAGTATAAACTCTGATCTGACTGCTGGGCTACAGAAACTGTGTAGAGCCAGATCTGACTGTCAGTATAGACCCTGATCAGACTGTCACTAGCAAACATTGTAAACCATGCTCAGGCTGTCCCCAAGCAAACAGTGTACACCACTGCAGACCTGGATCAGACTGCCCAAGCAAAACTTTGACATGCTGGTTAGACTACTGATCTGGGCCTCCTGACTGTTCAAATGGGAAAGCAAGAGATATAGTGCTAACATAAATCAAGAGTTGTTATCTATTGCAAATTACTTCTGACATTCTTAATGCATTATTTTTATTTGTTTGTACTAGAGAGAAATAAGATATTAAGGCGGCCATGAGCAAACATTATAGACTCTGAACAGACTGCTTCCCAAACAAATAGTGTAGAATCTGATCAGGCTGCCAGTGACGTGCAAAACCAGATCAGACTGCCCCAGCAAACATGATACATTTGTACAAATACTTTGTAAAGATCAGAAAATTTAAGAGCACCTTGTTTTAATACTGCTTGGTCCACTAATTAAAAGAAGTGTAACCATAAATGATTATTACTCTGTAAAAATGATAAAAATCAAACACTTAAAATAATTACCATAGCTGTATTAAATATGGAACAGTTTGGATTTGAAGGTGAAGATGGAATGGTAGACAGTGTAAACCCTGATCAGATTGTTTATTTTACGAGCAATCTGTCTGGGTCTGCACAATTTCCTGATCTATCTGTTCCAGATAGTTGAAATCTTTATGGTAATTTTTCAATTTTTTTTAATGAAGAGACAAGAAACGATGCTTGAAGCAACAGAATTCTTCTGGTACATATTTACCAAATTTTAAGGTTTTTGTCAGTGCTTCTGGAAAATATACTTTATGCTGCATATAGCAAGGGTTCAGGGTCTTTATTAGTACCTTCATGAAGGACTTTTGGAGTCTAATTTTCACACAGAGTGCACAACAAGGACACTTTACAGATTGTGCGAATTTGCAGGCTTGTCTGAGTTACTTACATAAGATATATTTTATTAGAATATATCACATGATCATGCCATGAGAAAAGTAATATTTCATCACTATAACTGCATCATTTAAATGGTAGCAAACCATTTTAACTAATGTTCTAGCCATTTTTATGATGTCGTTTCAATGTTTCCATGCAAAATGGAAATTATTGTTTCACCATTTCCATGATGTCATTTCAATAGCAGCCTAATTTGCATATTTCGTCCATTTTCAATGGTGGTCCAATGCTGCAATAAGGATGATCCAATGGAAGTTCAATGATTAAGACTAATTGCCTTCTATGGAAACTTTCCATTGCTAAGCCTTGCAATGAAATGATGAATGAATGAAAAATTAATGGTTAGAAAGAAATGGAAACTGAATAGATATTAAATGCATTTCTTTTTGCTAAGGGTACCAGCGTCTAATCAAGAAGGCGGAGCTTCAGATTCCCATTCAGTTACACTGAGATTATTCCTAAGTATTGCCATGCTCTTACCGGACTGTGCAGTGTATTTATACACCGCACAGTTTATAGAGTGCAGACACCTGTTGTAGCCTTGCTATTTTTAGTTGGGCTAACAGTTTAAGTGGGTGCTTCTACAGTGCTCAAAATGCATTATAAAATTATGAAAAACAATAAATTGTATGATCATGTATTATGTAAAGCGTTAAAGTTTAGATTTATTTCCTATTTGCTTGCAATTCATCATTTGAAATAAACTTGAAACAGACTAGACCAATATTAATGTCACATTTGACATTCAAATTTCCCTGTGTTTCTGGCAAGGCTAGTCGTTTTAACAGCTCTGTTAAAAAGTGGACTGCAGAAAATTATAAATATGTCAATTTTGATCATGAGAACTAATTCAAATAATATAAGGTGAAGTGATAAAATTCTTAGCACTGACAGGCACCAAAGTATGTGAAGGAAACTCTGGTTTCTGATTGGACCATGATACAAAACATCTAGAAAACTGACTGTACTCGTTATTGATATAACCATCTCGAGGGCTCCGCCCCCTCGACGGTTATATCAATTACTCGTACAGTCAGTTTTCTAAATATTACTATACTATTCACCATGAACAATAACTCTGTTTGCTTTAACAAATAAGCCAGCAGAGTTATTCAGTACCTGTCCACCTTAAATATAGTTCCTAGGAAACGAAACGCGATATGTTTACTTGTCTTATTCTGTAACAAACAATGTAAGTTTTACTGAAATAATATGCATAAGCATGCCCCATCGATTATATATATTTTTCATGAACTGGCGCCGTATCATAATACATAGCTATTAGGGCTTTTCATGGGGGAGGTCGCTCCAAAATGTGACCTACCTCCTACAGAACAGAATTAGACATGTCATTGTACCACCATAAGAACAGAATTTCTCCAAAATACCACCACCACCAAGAGAACTTTTTTTATACTTAAAAAAGTACAGGCCTGCTATCTTCACTTATGTAAATAACATATACATGAAATTAGTAAAGAGCTAGTCTGTGTTTTTACATAACCAGACGCTACTGGTCCTCATCCTTTGTTTCGGATCATAGTATTTTGGTCCTTGTTCTTTGTTTAGGATCATAGTGTGTGTTTTCTCGGGTAATTTGGGATCCAACAGAGAGTTCTTCCATTTCTGTAACTAATAATATTTACACTTGCCACTGACTTCCCATAGGTGAACCCATAAGAGCAACTAGCTTCATACATCGATGAAGGACAACTGACCATGTGACGTTGTCGTCAAGCGACGTCGTATGTAAACAAACGTCTTGATTGGTTCTTGTAACGTTCGATTGACGCCACGTCAGGGCGACGGCTGTTTAACGTCATGGCCGCACACGTCGTTACTAACTTTTCTTCCACCCATATTTTGCCTTTTCTACGCCAAATTACCACGAAAACGGCACAGAGAGGTTCACAAATAAAGTGTAAATATAAGAATAAAAATTTGATTTTTCAGCGTTCATCGTGTGAAGAAACCAGTGGTCGTCCCTAAACTTCTACAAGAAGCGCTTCGCGCTTCATGGAATTTTAGCTCCGCCCACTGGCTTCATCACACGATGAACGCTGAAAAATCAAATTTTAATTCTTAAATGACATTTGATAGGTTTTGACTCAAAAATGGCCAAATGTCGCACTTTCCGAAGTTGTTACAAAATGAAAATGAGTCACGATTCCAGAACTACCTTGTCATCGAGGCTAAACAAATTTGTTTAGCCATGATTGCCAGATCGTTTGGGAACTAGGACTCCTTTTCGTTTGGTAACAGTCCCTGTATATACATAGTTAACCAGGGGTGAATGTGGTAGCTGGTGCACAAAAGAACTTAGACTAAGTCAGTTGTTCCCTTTGACGATACAGGGCCGACTTCTATGCCACTATCGGGACACTTTGCGGACATTGAGGGTCGGGTCCTCGTGGACCAGACGGAGAGATATCAACTGAGTCTAACTTATAATGCCTCATGGTGAAAATGGTTGGTTCGTAGTATGGGTTTCACGCCACCTTTACCCAGTACCAAGTTGATCTGATGACACCTCCTTACCTTTTGCAGACTTCTCATGTTTCCTTTGGCCTCACCCCATAACCCCACCCTAGCCTGATCCAGTTGCCAAAGCATGGTCTCCGTATAAACTTTTTCATCTTTGATCACTATTGTCCAGTTTCTAACTCTCCAGGGCAAGTAATGGTACCAGACATAACTTTATTCCCATTTTGCATGTGTTCAATATGAACTGTTAACATTCTGACCGCTGGCCCCACCCAGGGGCAAATCTAAAATGAAGTCAAAGAGGTTGGTCTGGGTAAGTATCATAATAAATGAAAGGTTTGTAGCATGAAAGGTATGGAAGTTATGAGTTCGAAGAGAAATGCATTTTCATATTGCATAGTCGTATAAGGCAAAATCACTCAACCATGGATGCAGGTCAAGGACACAGGAGTCTGCTTTGCTGCTGCTGCACTTGTAAGAATACACTGTTTGACCAAGTATACCACCATAAACTTGTACACCGTTTGCATGTTAGAAGATTCAGACTAAAAACATTAACACCATCCTAGATATTGTTCTTTGGCCTCACCCTGTGGCCCGACCTAAGGGCAAGGTTGCACAAGGCAAAAGTTAATGCTCCAGGAAAAGTCCGATTAAATACGAAGCAGGTACAAGCCGGAACAGAATCAGAATAAACTTTAACCAAAAATTTAAACATCAATATCGTCCTAGATATTTACCTCTGGCCCCACCCTGGGACCAGACCAAGGGGCATATTTGCATACAACAAAAAGCCAACGCTCTGGGAAAGGTCCATACCAAATATGAGACAGATACCTCGAACGGTTATGGAAATATAAGCGTAAAAAAAACTTAAACATTTGTCGGGCGCGGACGCAGATGGACGACCTTTCATAATGTCATAATTCCGCCAAAAATTGGTCGATTGTCACCATTTTTAAAAAGTATCTTAGGACGCCCTAGAAGGTGCTTTACAATGAATTTTGCGGAAATCCATTGAACCGCGCAAAAGTAATTGACCTGCGAGGAGCGAAATTGCAAAGGGACAGAAAGTGGATGTCAAGGTCACAGCCTTTCAGGCGAAACAAAAATGTAAAAAGTAAAAAATACTTATAATCATGATAACTGTATTTTTTACCACTTTTGTTTTGATTATAGGCCTACTATATTATTAGATTATATGATTTGCAGAACTGAAAATGCATTCATGTGATATGAATTTAAATGGAAAATGTATTAAAAAAAAGTAATATGTAGAAATACAAATTTTAATTATTTTTGTTTTAGGAAAACAAATATTATCGAGTGGAATCACTTAGAAGAAGCAGTTGTGCATGCAGAGACAATCGAGGGCTCTAAAACCCTTCATCAGGCGCACTCAGACTAAAACTCTCTCTCCCAGTGCTGAGAAGCCCTGCACTGTACAGAAGCAGTAGCAGAAGCAGAAGCATTTAAAGTACGTTAACTGCAAAGTGCTCAGTGTTACGGTTCCGTACCTGGAGACTCAAGGTCTCGGAATACAGTTCAATACCTGGAGACCCACTGTCTCGATGTAGGCTACCGTAACTGGAGACCTTTTGGTGAATAGAGTCACCGAACTTCCGGTGGTTAGTCACAAATCTTCACAACGCATGCGCCACCGGAAACAAATATAATGAAGTGAGAAAAGTCTGTGGACCAAAATATTTTCTAAATTTTAGGGAAAGCTTGAAAACGACAACCTCTCACGACAGTTTTTCTGAAGAACTGATATATTTCACCACTGAACCATTCTCTTAATTCAAAGAAGGCGACAGACAGCTCATAAGTTTGACGAAATGATTGGTTCAATAAATTTCTTGCATAAATTTTCAACATTTCAGCACCAAAAATGATAGGTTTCTCCTGTCTGTAAGAGTATACGAGCAGCACCATAAACGTGGCAGTATTTTGTAATTTGCTGAAGTCGTGCCAGGTTGAAATGGACACCTGGCGTAGTGATACTGGGGATGACGACGGTGAAGTGATAGATTTGTTGAGTGTGGATGATTACGATGCTACAAAGGTGATTTTCTTCATCAGTAAATGCACCAGTCATTTGCAACACAGGTTAACCTAAGGCCGAAGAATTGCCAGGGAAAGCATTTCACTAAAGTGCTGTGCATGTGCAGGCCTTTTGATTAGATGACGAAATTACTGGGACAATGTTCAGGTCCAGATCAACTGCAGAAATGGGTATTATACCTAGAGGAGGGTATAATAGCTGCTTCTGGCTGTACAAAAGCGTGTTTTTCGTGTGCATTTGGCTATTTCTCTCATGTACACAACGAGTCGCATGCTTGCATTCAATGTGCATATTTCCGGGCCCGATCAAACACCATTTTCAGAAAAAAATCGGCGGAAACCGACCTGCGTGTTTCGTAAGAATACATTGTTTTTAACCCAAAAATGGAATTTCATGTGATTTTCGCTGTTTTCTTCCTTATTTGTTCATTTTAAAAGCAAAAGTTTACTGAAAACAAACTTCTCTGGGTGTTTCGTCAATACCTCCAGGTTGAGGAGCTCCAGCAGCCGGTGATGCTGATAAATTCTAATTTTTATACACCGGTGTCATGACAACTGTATTATTAAGGTGGCACGAATGTGTCATCAAAAGTAACAAATGGGATGTTTTATTGATTGTTTAAACAAGTTGATTAATGTTAATCCGTTAATCTTTCCTTCAGTTTTCCATGCAAATACTTAAGCTAAAGTGTTGTTCTCCGTAGCTATCAAGTTCAGTATAACTTAAAAATGAAAAGAAGAAGAAAATTTGCATGTCATCATACCTTATTTGAGTCGATTTTTTTCTAGTGCACAAACAGAAATTCAGATGTTAACAACTACCAAGACTTTGTCTCAAGGAGCTACTGTTGGTATTTTGTGTTAAACCCCAAATATGATTGATAACAACCACATAAAGTTACCGAAATTTGCCTTTCTGCTGTTTGTACACTTCTGAGGCATTGTGAAGATAGACAGATATAGATAGATAGATGCGGCCCGAGTTAAAATTGTAACTGCTTGAAAACAGGAGGATGAGTCGCTATTTTCGTGCGGTTTTGCACGTGCGCAAACTTAGTATTTACAGAACATATGCACCTTCAGAATACAATGAAATAAAACGAATTTAATCAAGAGCTCCTAATTTAATACCAATAACGTTTTCGTGCGGTAAAACCCAGTACTTAAGATTATTTCTTTTCATTTATCATTAGTACTTTACACATTTTTGTACGCAAGCACGCATTACAGGTATATTCGTTTGCGCGGTTTCTCCCATGAAGAAATCAATATATGCCTTTAAAATTCAATGAAATTCACATCGAAACCTTGTTGTCGTCATAAAATTGAAACTTACACCTATTTAAGCACCAAGCAATTGTTTGCAAAATTAACTTTTATTATTGTTATTATTATAAACGCTTTGTGTGCCACGGGTATGTTAGTATTTTCGTGCTTCTATTTCATGTTATCATTACTGAGTATTATTTTTATTATTGCACTTGTGCGAAATAAATATTTGAAAAACATTCTTCTTCAAAATATGATGAAGGAAAATGACTTTAATAATAAATTCTTGTAATTATAAAATCAAAATCTTAATCAAGGATTTATTTTCAAAATTAAATACAGTGTCAGCTTGGCAGTGACGCACCTGGCCACATGGCGGTAATTTTATTGACTGCGAAAGCAGTTAATACGGACGCAATACGTTTTCAAAATTTTCAATTGCGCGAGCTATATGAATGTGCGCCTTTTAAGCATACGTAAGCGCGATGTTTTTTCCCTAAGAAAGTGCGACTTTTTCATTAAACCTCGGATAGTTCAATGTTCCGACATGTATCCCTTCCGATAGCGAGATAAAGAATATTATTTTGAAAAAATATATCTTGTCTGTTGCCTCCCTTTCATCGCGCAGAGGTGGAAGTGGGATACGAGTATGTTATTATTATTTTTTAAATAGCAAAGTCAGGAAATATTCGTTAACACCATATTAAGATTTCAACTAAAGTCATCATATGTGTATCAGAGGATGGGTCTTGAATGAAATTTTAACATGCTTCTGTCAGTGTGTTCCATCGCTTACACATGTATACTCTTGTTGAAAATCTCTTCCAAAGTATCAAAACATTCTCGTTCCCTTTTTGCAAGAACAGTGATCGTTCAAGATGCGCGAATTTTCAGATATATATTTTTTCTGCACAGCTTTAAGATTTCCTATGCATTCAATCACAGATAGGTGTGAGTGACTGAACATATCACCAAGCTGGTCGTGGAAGCTGTTGCATCTGTGTGTGATGCATTTACTGTCAATGCCCGGATCTTCAACCTATCTGCGGACCTAGGTAAAGGTCGCGCACACGTAGGCATATTTTCCGGGGAAAAGTCGCTCAAACGTATGCTATAAAAAGTCGCGCAAGCGTAGGACATTTTCAGGTATAGTCACGCAAACTTGCTGCTCCCCTGAATACATGTTATAATTATCAGTTGAATGAGGAAATACAATACAGCGCAATACATTTATGCATGAATAAATCTTGAATTATATCAGCGGCATGGACAATTTAATATTATCACGGGATGGCCTCAAGCTACAAAGATTGTCAATTTTTACCGAAAGCAAGACGTCCAAAAACGGTTTGAGTCAGGGGTGGGATAGGGCTTCAGTCAAAAGGAGGTTTGGTTAGGTTTCCGCAAACAAGACATTTATTTTTGTTGTTGTTTTTTCACCCCTGATTTTTGGGGCTGAATTTTATATATTCTGTGATCTCTTAATTCTACTGCGCTTGACCCTTGCACAGTTAGGCCTACACAGAAAAAGACGATTGCTAGATAGCTGCATAGAAATGAAAACAAAACAATACTAATAATAATACATGTAGAGTGAATAAAAACATGTTATATGCATACAATTCAATTTACATGTAATTCTTTACTCAGATTGTCAAATACAGTTTAGCGCATCCGCAACACATCAACGAAACAGGACAATGTCCTAATAATAAATATACCTTCCCAGCAGGCATATGACTTCACAGTGACGTTGCACTGACATCCCACTGATGTCAGAACGATGGCATACTGTCGCTCTGTCCCAGCTGGATCTAAGGGTTGGGATATTATACAATCACTCAAACATCCCCACTTATCAGTTATACTACTTCTGATGGCATATTAGTGCCACCGTAATAACTCAGTTGTCACAACATCGGTGAGGAGAATGTAAAATTTAACAGCATCACCGACCGCTGGAGCTCTTCAATTTGAAGGTATTGATGGAAGCTGCATTGAAGTTTAACTCAGTATGTTTTTCGCTTCTAAAAGGCACAAATAAAGACAAAAAATGGAGAAAATCATACAATGTTCATTTGGGGTGAAAAACAATTTATTCTTACAAAACACGCGGGTCGCTTTCCGCCGAATTTCTTGTGAAAATGGTGTTTGATTGAGCCCAGAAATATGCATAATGAATGCCAGCATGCGACTCGTTGTGTACATGAGAGAAATAGCCGAATGCACACGAAAAGCACGCTTTTGTATAGCCAGAAGTAGCTGTTATACCTGCTTCTAGGTATAATACCTATTTCTGCAGTTGATCTGGACCTGATGTTAGGGACATTTACATTTGAACAACGTTCTATACCATCCTCAGTTTTTTTTGTCTTTTTCATCGAAAATCTATGTTGAAAAATCTGGTCATGTTTTGACGTATGATGGATGGATGGATGACTTGCGATTTTACGTCCTTTTCAACAGTATTTCAGTCATATCAGGACGATGGGCTTGTGATAATGAAAGGCTGTGTGCAATGGAACCCCGTTTATGATGGAAAGAACTCCGCCTCCAGCGGGGCTCAAACCCGCGACCGCTAGATCAGTAGGCCAGCGCTTAACCCACTGAGCTACCGGGGCTCCTTTTGACGTATGAATATCCTATGAAAAAAATAGACATGGTGTTTTGTCAGGCTACCGTTAGCGGACATATGGCCGTATATTTGCTTGAGATTTGCTCCCATACGTTGAAAAGTTTGACCTCTGTCGTCTGGCATACGTCTGATGATTGTTATATACAGCCACTTGATGTTGTCCCGACGTATAAACAATATCATCACTGTCCATAAATTTCTGGCATGTGTCTTACTTAATTGGAGTAACGCAGGTGTTTACTGTTGGCCAGACAAAAAGACCGCCTACGGGCCAGTCAAGGCTCTTAGCATCAAGCACTGAACCAGGCAGCACCCATGTCTCCACCTACCTGTCAAGTGACAGACACTTGTATAATCAACCTATTACGGCAGTGTTAAATTGTTAATCTGCAAAACCCTTACCCAAAGACAATGACTTTGATCTCCCCAGGTTCGGTAACATCATCTCGGATGAAAGGTTTAAATCTTATCGCTTGAAAAGAAAATTGGAGTTAGCAACTGACGTGTATGTGCAACGAATATGTCCAACCTCAAAGGTTTGTAAATGTATCCATACTGAAAAAATGTATTGAGAAACTGTCATGAACACAAGATTCAAATAATTCCTGCCTTTACAACGAATGGTTTGGCAATGGAGTCTTTAGGAGCACGAACCTCTTTTGCTAACAATGTAGATCCTACGCTAAGATATATTGTTCATTATTCCAGGCGCATTATTATCTAGGCTATGGTAATATTATGAAACTATTCAAATAATAATGGAAGCGTCAGTTTTACTGGTTTCTTTGTACCGACTGATCGGAGATTTCATTGCCATAACACACTGTGAGGCTTTTTGTTGTGGTATGGCTCATTTTACGCTTGATAGCCGTCGCGTGAAACTGATATCTTACGGTCTTGTGCATCTGCACAGTCTGATCAGCCTATGTTATATCAACGCGTCAATATAATTTAGGGATGAATGGGCTAAAATTGGCGACCAGTGCAAGTTACTCATTCTGATCAATACATACGCGATTACCAAGCGTAAAACCGGTAGTGCAATGGTTAAAGACGGTAACCTTGTCGAATCCTAGATGTTGATTTCAGTTTCAGATCAAAGGACGCCGCTGTCTGACACGTGCAGCTCAACACGTGTCAGACGTCAGACTGAACCGAGAGGCGGGAGAAGGTATCTTAACCCAGGCAAACGCTGATAGCAAAGACTCGTATCAGCCTGCGCAATATTCTAATGACTGGCGTTTCCTGTTCGGTAATAGGGTCTTGAGGTTATGAGTGTCAACGTTTCCCAAGAAAAGCGAATACTTCCGTGGAAGCTTATCAGGCTGCGCTTGCTTCATAAGATACATTTTATGTGATGCGGCTCACTAAACTTCCCATGCAGCGACCGTCCGTGAGTTTAAGCTGTTTCTTTAATTGGTGTCGCGTGAAAATCTGAAATGAATTCTCCGTTTTTGACGAGGATTAATATACCGGGGTAGATTGTTCATCCGAACAGAGTTAACTGTCATCAGATTTTTCGAGTGCGCATACTAATCTGCGTCGTCTCTGTATGCACAAGCCGTTAGGTGGCTTTTGTAAGATAGCCGTTACAGCATAATTTCATGGTGAGATCGCTTCCACGCGTTTGGAATTGTGGGTGCGCAAATGTCCAAAACCAGCCTGCGCAGTCTTGTCCTTATATAGGCACCTATAGTTATCTTTTGTAAAACTTGAGGATGGCCAGATTTTGTTTTAGCATGCTACCAGTTGCCTCGGAACCAGACTGCGCTATGTACGGTGCTGGCGTAAAATTTACTGGAGAAAAAGACAGGCATGGAGCCGACGACCGAAATCTCGAAGTCAGATCAAATTTTCCCTCGCAGAAGTCATGCAAGGAACAGAGGACCTTGAACGAACAAACAAGACTCGGATCAGCCTGCATATCATCTTATCTTTCTTTGTGCATCAATAATTCTTTGGATTCTAAATAACAAATAGCCAAGACGTAGACTCTGAACAGTTTCTGCAGATGCGAAAGCTGTCGGAGACTTCATTGGTACATTCGGTGTCGCAACACACTGATTGTAAGTGTAAACTTCAAAGACACCGCCAGACACTGACAATCGAATCGTGGCACGTGCAGTTTTGTCCAGGTGTGTCAGAAGAAAGATACTTATTGCATATGCAGAGAGAGCTGACATAGATCAGCCTGCACATCCACGCAGTCTCATCGGAGTCTTCGAACGTACATGAAAACTGACGGAATCGAACAACGATCAGTCTGCGCTGATGTGCGACTTTGTACTTTGACGATACCCAATCGGACTGCAAATGCAACATCAAACGTACCGATTTTTTCCCCAATGCGCTTATCAAGTCCGCCGTCACGGCCGATCCGATCAAAGAGGCACATGAAAGACAAAAAAAATACATTGAAAGGCCACTGTATAAGGAAAAGTGTGAAACCAATTAGTAATTGGTGATCTAAGGATATAATTACCGGAGAGTTAAAAACTAACAAACACGTTGTAAGTTATTCTAATCTATTTTATTTCATCATTTGTATACAAATTAAGGTATCCGAGCTAATCTCTTTAATTGCGGGAATTGTTAAAATGCCTGAAGCACTGCTGACTGGAACAGATTTTATGCTTGGATTTTAAAGAAATGGCGGGAGCATGATCGTAAAAATTGGGACACTGAAAAAATCAATTAATTTACCAGCTTGTAAGTATTGGGACAGCTGCAAAAGTAATTAATTTTTGGCGTCCCAAAACATAGAATTATTACGGTAGTATCGTCATGCACACCAGTGCGAAAATAATGCCAGACAGTGCAAAATTGGCCCATTCTGAGCAGGGTCTAAGCGGTTATTGGGTGTAATACGATATGCAATAATAATTACCAGCTTGTTTATGGGTGAGACACATTTTGTCTTTGTAGAAAAGATCAAAGTACACCACAGTGAATATACACGTGCTGTTTTATCTGTGAGTCGGATAAAGGAACCTCGGTATACACACTAACAAATACTCATATCAGCCTGCGCAACAAAGCAGACCTTTTTTTAACTGTTTGCAGCTTTAATTAGAGCGTCGACTACCTCGCGACAATTGAATACTACCGCGGAAGCCAGTTCACACATTCTGTGAGTACGACACAGCCCATATTTCTATGTCTTGCGTGAACAGTGTGCGATCTAGGTGCCTTAATAATCTTAACTGACAATGCAGAAATTGGAACAAACTGGTTTGAGTCCTCAATTTTTAGCTCACCTGAACAAATTTCAGGAACAGCTATTGTACTACCCTCGGCGTTACAAAATGATAAAGTTTTACGTTAAAGTTTTTAAGATCTCATAGTTTCTAAACCCTTTGATCAATTTAAATTATGTTGGCTACAATGATAGATATTGGTCCAAAAAATTTTCAGCACCATCCCCACCCCTGGTCATGACCTAAAGGTCAAGGTCATGGACTTAGAAATTTTATGTCAAAGTTTTACGTTAAAGTTTTTAAGATCTCATAGTTTCAAAGCCTTTTAATCAATTTAAATTACATTTGGTATAATGATAGATATTGGTCCAAAATTTTATTCTGGACCTTCCCCAGCCCTGTTCATGACCCATAGGTCAAGGTCATGGACATTGAAATTTTATGTTAAAGTTTTGCGTTTAAGTTTTTAAGATTTCATAGCTTCTGAATATTTTAATCAATTTAAATTGGTTTGAAGATAGATATTGGTCCAAAATTTTATTCAGGACCATCCCCACCCCTGTCCATTACCTGTAGGTCAAGGTCATGGACTTAGAGAAATTATATGTTAAAGTTTTACATTAAAGTTTTTAAAATCTCATAGTTTCTAAAACTTTTAATCGATTTGAATTATATTTGTAAAGTGGTCTAAAATTTTATTCAGCATCATCCCCACCCCTGGACATGACCTTAAGGTCAATGTCACAGACCTTGAAATTTTATGTTGAAATGTTCTTGGTTAAAGTTTTTTAAAACTCTCCTTTCCTTAACAATTAGATAGATTTATTTAATACTTTCACGGATGTTAGATGATGGTCTAAATTTTTATGCAATACCAACCCATCCAGCTTGATGACAGGTCAAGGTCATGGACATACAAATGTTATGCTAACATTTTAGTTAAATTTTCCTAATGTATGGATGGATTTCAGTTTATACTTAAAATTCTGTTAAATGCTGGTCCAGAGTTTTGCACAGTACCAACCCCACCTCTGGCATTTACCTTTAGGTCAAGGTCACAGGCTTAAGGTCTATAGTTTCACACTAGGTCTATAGTTTCACACTGCCTAGCTGGAAAGTTATACCAAGACTGATGACAGATACTGCTCAGGAGTTTTACATGATAGCAGCATCACCTTCCTTATTGACCTTGATGGTCAAGTTCACAATTTTAGAACTTTGTGTTCATGATGGGCAAGCGCCAGTTCAGGCAAGCTATGCCGTCTGGTGACAGCTCTTGTCACAACAGGAATGACTCTGATTAAACTGCACAGATGCTCACGCTTCCCTGCATTTACCTTATTCTCACATAACCGGGTATAATAAAAATGTTCAATACTGTAAAAGAGAGAGAGACAATTATGCGTCCAGTCATTCCTCAAAACTTCAGACTTTCAAAAAATTTTCTCTAGACGTCCAAAATTGGAATCTGGACAACTTGCCCCAAAGACAACTCGCCCCACAAATATCTCGCCCCAAGACAACTCGCCCCACTTTCAGAAGACAACTTGTCCCATATTCTCAGACACTCACCTTACTAGGATATCTACGTTCTTGTCCCAGATCCAGAACACAACTCGCCCCTCCCCCCCCCCTGCATACCCCCCCCCCCTCCCCAAAAAAAAAAAGAATTCGCAGTGACCCTGGTTGTGACTGGGTGGACCTTGGTAAGTACATTAAATACCCAAACTCCCAAAGCACTACGACGATGACCTGGTACACCCAGGGACTGAGCAGCGAGGTTTTGAGGGTACTGCAGTTGGTCATTGAGGTAGGTAGGGTTGGGTAGACGGTAGGATAGGGTGATGTGGCCCTCCAAACTCATAATTTTTTTATGTTAAGGGTAGGTAGGTTGATTTGGCTCTCCAAACTCATAATTTTTAAAGTTAAGCTGTTCATTGTTGTAAATGACTTGATCATGTTTATGTTGATAATTACACTGTTATTTGAAGCGTAATTGTTATCAAACTGTGGCTGTGAGGCATGCTACAAACAGTCATTAATGCTTATTAGTATTTGTTGTCCCCTTTAGCGCCTAACGGGACAGGTTTTTGACAGATTTATGAGATAGGGCAAGCTGTCTTTTGAACGTTTGTGAGATGCCTTCTGAAAGGGGGCGGGGGAGGGGAGGCATCGTCAGGGGCAGAATTCTTTAGAAGGGCGAGTGGTCGCAGAATGTGGGGCAAGTTTTCTTGGGGCGAGTTGTCTCAGAATGTGGGGCGAGTTGTCACCTGAAGGTGGGGTGACTTGTCTTGGGGCGAGTTGTCTTGTGGCGAGTTGTCCATAATTCCCAAAATTGACACCATGGAAGTCTAGACTTCCAAAATTTGAAAGTTAGTAGAAGCCCTGTTTTGTACAGAACTACAACTGAACTTAGTCCCAAACTTACAGATGTGTTATAGTTTTGCGTTTAGTTTATGATTCTGTGTTCATATCTCCAATATCCTTTGATGGAACCTTTTGATATATGACTAGGTTTGCTTCAATGTTCATACATAATAGTTGACATCATCTGGATGCTGCTGCTGACCTAAGGTCAAGGTCAGTCTTAAACATTTGTGTTGAAGTTTTGTGTTAAGTTTATATTTTTCTTTTATACATGTATTTCTAATACCTTTGATGGAACCTTTTGATATTTGTCTGGGTTTACTTTTAAGGTCATAGCTGCTTCCCAAAGGTCAAGGTCAAAGACTTGTATATTTGTGAATAAGTTTTGCATTAAGTTTACATTCCAACATCCTCTGATGTATGACTGGGTTTTGTTTTCTATGTTCACGCTGCTGGCCAAGGTCATGGACACAGACATATATGTTTTACATTAAAGTTCTGTGTTATGTTGGTACTCTTTGCTGATTTAGTATACTTCGATGGAACCATTTGATAGGTGACTAAGTTTACGTTTAGGTTCATACCATGATTGGTTTCATCACGCGGTGGTTTCATTAGGCAGTGGCACTGGTCGGGGGTATATATGAGCCCCTGCTCTCTTGCTGTAATCTTATTTTGCCTGATGAAACTTGTCCCCAAATGATCTTCAAATCCTGTCTAGGGTAACTGAGAGATTCACTTTCATATGTTGCATGATCCCAGGCTTATACTTTGCTACAAGGTGTCACAGGGTGAGAAAAACTGACAACCATACAATGTAGTACCTGGCTTAAAACCAGAGTCCTTGGATTAACATTTCTATGCACTACCAAATGAGGCCAAGCATAAAAAATATTTTGTTTGCTGTTCTCGACCAAGGATAATTTCTTAGGGTAGGTAGGTCGTCTTTTTTTTTTTTTTTTTTTCATTCCCGAAAACGTTAAAGCAGCCCAAATACCACATAACATTTTAAAATATTATATAAAGTACCCATAGTACATACAAAGATAACAGCATCCTACAAGATGAACAAACCTATAAACTTAGCCGGGCCGGGTAGCGCAACCGGTAGGGCACCTGACTCGTAAGTCAGAGGTCCTGGGTTCGAATCCCGGTCTGGCCACATACTTTCGTTTCTCCTTCCGCTGATTCAAGAAGGACAGTTGTCAGTTACTGGCGAAAGTATGTGCACTTAGTACTGGTTAACCGCTTAGGAGGTCTAAGCCTGCCCAGGAATAGTGTGGTTAGGTTAACTGACCGTCCCGACATGACCTTAGTTGTTTACCGTGGACGTTAAGCATCAAATCAACCAACCAACCAACCAACCTATAAACTTACCCACAAATGGAATACCCATAATGTGCTAGTGTAAAGGCAACCAGTGTAGACCCAGATCAGACTGCTCTCCAGGGGCAGTCTGATCTGGGTCTGCAGTGTTTGCTCAGACCTGTTTGTCTAACTATTTATGTTGATCACAATAAATTTCCCATTTTCAAAAAGAAAAAAAAATGTGCTGCCCCAAATGGCCAAAAAGTTTTTTGGGTAGGGAGGTTTTGAGTAGGTAGGCAATTGCAAACAATCAATTTTTATTTTTGGCCTGTCTACATAGCATCCACTGTTAGTGTTACAGTTTGAGCTTTACAAGAGTTTGAAATAGGGTCCTCAAACACGCCAAGGGAACACTTTGCATTGCTGGGAGTCACTCTGTGTTAAAACCTGCTGTTACCTCAAGCCAGTACAAGTGTATGATAATATACTTATGTATGATCTGTCACTGTCATACATTCTGACAATTACATTTGTAGATATTTTCCACTGATGTTCAGATGTTGGACACAAATGAGTTAGCTTTGCTAAGCTAAAGACCCTTGAGATTTGACCTGACCTTCTTGACTATTTTTAGGAGCTGGTCATGTAAAGGCACGTACATGTTTATACCAAATGAAGTTTACCTCTAAACGTTGCCAATATATGGTAGCACCTTTCATAATGACAGATTTATCCTAATCTCTTTTAAATAAACAAGTCACTTTTAAATTGGCCTTTTACACCATGTTAAATCCTCATAAATATATATTTATCTGCTTGAGTTGTATACAAATATTTTACAGGTATGTATCACACTGAAATATATCCATATCGATCTTTGATGGAAAGGTGTATAAAAATGATACAAATTATCCCTACAAAATATTAGAGACTTATATTCAATTAGAAACTCAGATCTAGATATAAGGATTTTTTTAGAAGGGAAAAACCAGTCTCATAGAAAAATTTCATAAGACTGTTATTAGGGGTCATTCTAGAGATTAAATTGCAATGCCTTATATTCAAATAGATATGGTAAGACTTGCACAGATGCCCATATTTGATGGTTTAGTGCAATGAGCAGTGACTCAACAAAACCAACAAAGTGGCATGTGCACCCAGCAAAGACTCAGATCAGCCTGGGCATCCACCCAGTCTGATCAGAGTCTTTGCTGTGTGCTTAAAGGGTAGCCAGTGATCTATGCTACCTCTATGATGACAGCAAAGACTCTGATCAGACTGGGTGGCTGCCCAAGCTAATCTGAGTCTTCGCTGGGCACACATGCCACTTTGTTGGTCTTGTTGTGTTGGCACTCAAATATCCTTGAAAACTCTATAAAACCCATAGCCAGACTTGCTGCAGCACAAGTATGTGTTTTATGGCAAAATATGAAACAATACTGCGTGAGTGAGTGCTGGAAACCTGCAAGATTAATGTGGTGACCCAAAGGCTAAACAGGCCAAACTTTCACTGGTCCAAATTGTCCAAGAACTAAAGATCTGAAGATAAATTTGGACTACTTAAGTCCATATTTTGAAGATTTCTGGTGGCCCAAGAGAAAAATCAAGTGCATTTGGCCTCCGGGTCACTGGCCAGTTCCAGCACTGCAATGTTTTGAATTTTGAATTGTTTGCTGATGTGTGCAAGACAGAGTATTATATAAATACCATTAATGAACCATACATGCAGTGTGATCAGTGATGTCTCTGTATGTGGTCTGAAAAATGTTGACTAGCTTGACTGAAATCTGTAGCAGATGTGATCAGATTGCAGCTCAGCCTCAACTGTTACTAAACACCTTCTCATATCTGGTTCTTTTTTTCCTGTGAACAGACTCGATTTTGTGTTATAAATTATTAATGAAAACTAGTTGTCTGGCATTGCTGTATGGGCCAAAAGTTTACAAGTTGAGTATTTATCATAATGAACCAGAGCACTGTAAAGATTCTAGGTATTGGGACAGATATGGCTGAGCAAACAGTGCAGAACCAGAACAGACTGCTCCCAAGGAGCAGTCTGTTCAGGGTCTCCACTGTTTGCCATTCCTACTGCATCTTTTAAATGGATTACCTGCATTGTAAAACGGAAAACCAAACTTCCATTTTAGGACTATAATGGTAATATTTCAGGTGTCCAAATTTTTGTCTTGCCCATGACTAGAGAAGCAAGACATAGTACTGTATTTGCCAAATTGAGGGAACTTGCTCTAATAAGCAACACATAATATGACAAAACCAACAAAGTGGTTGTGTGCCCAGTGCAGACTCAGATCAGCCTGGGCATCCACTCAGTCTGATCAGAGTCTTCGCTGTCCGCATGGAGGCAGCTGAGGCTCTTAGCTACCCTTTAAGCTGCTAGCCAAGAGTCTGTTCAGACTTGGTGGAAGCACAGGCTGATCTGAGTCTGCGCTGGGTGCACATGCCACTTGGTTGGTTTTGTTGTGTTGCGGCTCATGTTCTCATTTCAGATTAAGAAAAATTATCTCAGAATTATCCTGAATACACCCTTAACTGACTCTCTATCTGTTGCAGGCCAAGGTCCAGGCCTCCCTGTCATGGGTTCTTCACAAGGCATATGAAGATCAGGTACCGCCTGAATTCTCAACTCCATTCTATGAGAGGGGAGAGGTAATTTTTCTCATTTTATAGATTTACATATTTATTTATTTTTTTTTTTTTTTCAGAAATAAAGAAATAAGCCATTCCATTTACGAATAACATGACATTGGATTGAATATCCAAAATATGCGTCGGAATATCATGTGATGTACTGTTAGAAACCATTAATGAAATGTCACTTTTAAAAGACTAAGTCTTGCCTCCAGTTTTATTTTGGTGGAAAAAAGTTGTCAAATCTGTCTTAAGGGCTCAGTCAAGGGAAACGAAAAAATTGGCTGCTTAAGGCAGGTGACCCCTTAATACAGGATCATTATGTCTCCCCCTTCAGGGTCGGGAGACATATTGTTTTTCCCCGGGCGTCTGTCCGTCCTTCCGTCCATCCGTCTGTCTGTCACAAATCGTGTCCGTTCTATAACTTGAAAACCGCTCAAGCTATATTCACGAAACTTCATATAAATATCAATCAACATGAGACGACGTGCAGAGTGCAAGAATGGTAACTCTGGCATTTATACTTTTTGAGTTATTTCCCTTGGAACTTAGTCCATCACAAAATTGTGTTTCGATCATGTCCGTTCTATAACTTGAAAACCACTCAAGCTATATTCGCGAAACTTCATATAAATATTAATCAACATGAGACGACGTGCAGAGTGCAAGAATGGTAACTCTGGCATTTATACTTTTTGAGTTATTTCCCTTGGAACTTAGTCCATCACAAAATTGTGTTTCAATCGTGTCCGTTCTATAACTTGAAAACCGCTCAAGCTATATTCGCGAAACTTCATATAAATATCAATCAACATGAGACGACGTGCAGAGTGCAAGAATGGTAACTCTGGCATTTATACTTTTTGAGTTATTTCCCTTGGAACTTAGTCCATCACAAAATTGTGTTTCAATTGTGTCCGCTCTGTAACTTGAAAACTGCTCAAGCTTTATTCATGAAACTTCATACAAATATCAATCAACATGAGGCAATGTGCAGACTGCACAAATGGTAACTCTGGCATTTATACTTTTTGAGTTATTTCCCTTGGAACTTTGTCCATCACAAAATTGTGTCTCAGTGGAGTCCGTCTATAACTTTAAAACCATTCAAGCTATATTCATGAAAGTTCATACAAATATCAGTCAACATCAGACGACGTGCAGAATGCACTCTGGCGTTTATACTTTTAGAGTTATTTCCCTTGGAACTTTGTCCATCACAAATTTGCGTCTCAGTCGAGTCCGTCTATAACTTTAAAACCATTCAAGCTATATTCATGAAAGTTCATACAAATATCAATCAACATCAGACGACGTGCAGAATGGAAGAACCATAACTTTAGCATTTATACTATTTGAGTTATTTCCCTTAGAACTTTGTCAGTCACAAAATCGTGTCTCAGTCGTGTCTGCTCTATAACTTGAAAACCATTCAAGCTATATTCACGAAACTTCATACAAATATCTATCAACATTAGAAGAATTGCATAGTGCAAGAACCATAACTCTTGCATTTATACTTCTTGAGTTATTTCCCTTGGACCTTTGTCAGTCACAAAATCGTGTCTCAATCGCTTTATTACTTGCATGAAAACCGGACAAGCTATATTCACAAAACTTCATACAAATGTCAGTCAACACTAGACAACCTGCAGAGCACAGCATTTATACTATTTGAGTTATTTCCCTTGGAACTTTGTCATTCACAAAATCGTGTCTCAATCGTCTAAGCTCTATAACTTGAAAACCGTTTAAGCTATATTCATGAAACTTCATACAAATATCAGTCAACATATAAATAGACGACGTGCAGAGCACTGTAACTCTTGCATTTATATTTTTTGACAAAAACTAAATATGAATATCAGTCAACATTACATGACATGCAGAGCATAACAACTATAACTCTTGCATTTATACTTTTTACTTATTATGAATCCCTGCTTCAGGGTAGGGAAACAGATTGTTTTTCCCTTGGCGTCTTAATGACTGATCCTTTTGACATCAAAAAGGGGGGAGACATCTGTTTTTTCGTGGAAAACAATTCTAGTTTGCACTGGTTCTCAATTATTTAATCACAAAAAAAAAAAAAATTATTTCAGCACAATACATGTACATTGTATAAAGACACTCTTCACTGTAATTGCAGGGTGACTGGCAGATCAAACCCCGGCTAGCAAATCTCCTGGCTAACAGTGAGCTGTACTGCCAGGCTTGTCGTAACATGTTTGGAGAGAATGCCTCACAATGGCAAGGTGAGTAGCAGAATTATCAGAGCTTCCGAAAAGGTGAGATATTGAGGAAAATTCATTGATAACTGCATATTTCTTGACAAAAACATAAGTTGTAATCCCTCGTTAAAAAAGTCTTGATCAGACAGTTCACATAATATGTTTTTATTTTTCAGGCATTTTAATAAATTTTCAACATTTGGAATTATACTAAAAAATTTTAAAATATGTGATCATATGTGCTTGTTTTATAGCATTAACATTGGCACAATCACTCAGAAGAAAGAACACGAGGTGTAAACAGCTCTTGTTCGAACAGCATTTTTTTTTTCTTAAACAATTGAATAAAGTAAAAAGATGGGCAATGATCAGGAATTAATACAATCAAATCCCACGTTCCGCTCTCAAAACCAATAGGGAAAGAAGCACATGCACATAGAAAGTGACACAAGTTTACGAAAGACACACACAGTAAACCGAATGAGCAGCTCTTTCCCAAACTGATGGTCATTCAGCTACCCCAATAACAGCATCAACATCTATTTTTACTTAGTTTTTATTTACTTGCATATTTCAGGTCACTGGAGTATTATACAGGTGCTGTCAAGGAAAGGTATATACGCAGTAGGAACGGACAGTACTGACGTCACAGAAACTATCCTCATGCAGACTTCACCGTTTAAAATTGTAAGTGCCATAGTTACCATATTTGTTCTGCTATGAGCCTCAGAGCTCTATATGAGAGGGAGTATTTGGTGATAATTGGTGATAATTTTTGTTATTTCTGCAGAAAAACGTATGTTGTGACCCCTCATCTGAACCGTCTCGACGAGACGGTTCAGATAAGGGGTCACAACATATGGTTTCAACAATGAGAAATAGAAAAAATTAGTTAATTTTCATCAAATACCCCTCTTATCTAGAGCTCTGGAGTCTGTAAGGAAGGTTCAAGTTTGGGACTGGCTACATCATCCAGGGAAGTATACAGGAATTCACAAATATAAAAGTGGCAGAAAATCACAGATGGCTACACAAACACTTTAAATATCTCTTAGAGTTTATCTTGTAAGCTATTAATACACTCGTATGTCTACATATATTAGAAAAAAATAATTTTTAATGAATATGAAGTCATTTTTTTCTCACAGAGTATTTTCAGTAATCTACTTGAATGTGGAAGAAATTTCTCCTTAGCATTTGCTTCCTTGGAAGATGTTTTCATATTTCTTCAGTAATGGTATAAGATGGGTTTCTCCTCCAAAACAACCCCAAAAATCTTGATCCATCTTATAACTGGATCTAGATTTTTGGGATTGTTTAGGATGATAAAAACCCATCTTAAAGCTGAATTAAACAAGACTGATTTACATAATTGGGGTTATTTTAGAATGGAACCATGGCCTTATAGGTGAATTAACATGGTATACACATTACATATATGAATGACTCTTGTATTGTTAAACTTTGATAGAAGTCATTTATGGTTTATATGATTTACCGGTTGCCATGATCCTTTGACCTCCAAAATTACAAGAGATCCAGATAAAAGGAGAGGCTTTGATGGAAAATCTAATTTATTTTTGAGAATATTTAGTAGACTCCCTTTCAACGTACCATAATGTGCCTAAATTTTGGGACACCTAAAAGTGGTAGTATTTCAATTCTCCTATCAACCTTCTCCCCGAACCTCAGCGGAACGAATCCATATCCGCAGTAATGGGGTGCCGAGCGTCCGTCGAATGGGACACCTAAAAATAATAAATTTTCCATTTAGGACAAATGGAAAATTTAAGTATTTTAGGTGTACTAATACTTAAGCACATTATGGTACACTTATGTAGAAAAAAATTAAATAATACTGTATATCGCAGGATTATCGTCAAGGCCCGTCTTTGTCTGAAATTGAGAACACAGATAATTTGTTTCTCTTGTTGTTTCCAGTCAGTACCTACAAATGTGTACCAGAAAATAATTGTTATTTATTTACAGAAAGCACACCTGGCCCTTATAGACGCTCTAATGTTAGCCTTTTCAAGGGAGATAATAACTATAGAGCGGGTGACGCAGAGTGTTAGAAGGTTTGCCAGTTTTAATGCTTCTAGTGAACTCCCAGCTGACCTGGAGGACGCCATCTTGTTTTGGATTAATAAAGTTTGTGTCACAGTCCAGCAAAGATTGAACAAAAGCCAGACTGGTTCTGAAGTGTCTGAGACCATTCCAAAGGTAAAAGAATAACACATTATATCCATTGTGTTATTTTTTATCTTAGAAAATAGGATAAGTTTCTTGCCTACGAGAATTAAAAGGGACAGCTGAAGTCAGTTTCCTGTGGTCGACTCTATTTGTATAATTCCATATCAAAAATATCGTAGTAGATAGGATTATGACAATTACTAGAAATATTGGAAACATACTTGTCAATTAATTTGATTCTTGATTCCTTTTGGAACATCATAGTTGTCACATTCAGTGAGACATTGATTTTTTTTTTCAGGTCAGGGAAATGTCAAGGACTTTTATAATTGGTGATGGATATTTGTAAGGACTTGAAAAGTCAGGGAAAAATAAAAGAATTTGAAAATCAATGGTCTTGGCAGTCTTATGAAATTCAGCTATGATATGGGTTTTTTTCTGCTAAAACAATCCCAGAAATATAGACCCGGCTTATGAGATGAAAGGGATTGTTTTGGAAGGGAAAACCCCCATCTTATAACATAAGAAATATGGTTCATTGACTTTTGGTAAATGTGTCAGGCATTGCTGGCAGACAGTGCAGACCTTGATCAAACTGCTCCTTTTGGAGCAGTCTGATCTGGGTCACCACTGTTTGCTTAAAGACATCATTATTGTTTATTGAGTGTCATAATCCTGGTGTGCAACAGTCCAGTGACACTGCTATTTCATCTTAGGAAAACCCCCATCTCACATAGATAATGACATAACAGGGTCCTAAAACCATCAGAGAGTGATATCACTTTTTGGCTTACTTAACATATCCCTTTTAGCATTCCTGATCCAATAGTTAAAATCATAATGGTATATGCTTTCCTTTAAGGATCCCATGGAGAGTGCCAGAGATCAAATTTCTGTTCCGATCATGGAGAACTTCATGGCCGATGTAGGAGATGGATGTTCTCTAGCTGTGCTACTGAGCTTTTATTGTCCGCAAATTGTTAAGATTGAAGGTAAGACAGGCCAAAGTTTAATTCGACAAAGGGCTGAATGGTCCATGACCAGGCCCCAAGGTTATAACACTTTTTTCGTGCTCAACTTAGCTGAGCATGAAATTTTGATAAATAGCAAATTATTGATAAGTGAAGTTGATTTTTTGCTCAGTTTAACTGAGTATGAAATTTTTTCTGCTTATGAATATGAAAATGCCAACATAAGTTGGCATTTTCATATTTATCAGCTGAGAAAATTTCATGCTCAGCTGAATTGAGCACAAAAAAGCTTTATTACCTCGGGCCAGATTTATTTGACAAGTGGCTAAATGGTTGGTGCGATATTAATTCAACAGATGGCTTAATGGTTCATGAGCAGATTGCTTTGACAAATGTCTGAACAGCCTTGAGCAGATAAATTCAGCATGTCACAAAATAGACAGTGGGATGATTAATATGACAATAACTAAATGTTCCAGCTATTAAAGGTTGTTGTTGTTGCTGTGTTATTGTGTTACATCCATGGTAAACAGCTATGGTCATGTTCGGACAGTCAGTAAACCTAACCACTTTATTCCTTGGCAGGCTTAGACCTCCTAAGCGGTTAACCATAACGAAGTGCACTTACTTTTACTAGTAACTGACAGCTGCCCTTCTCGAATCAGTGGAAGTAGAAAGGAAAGTAAGTGGCTAGACCAGGTATGGAACCCCGGACCTCTGGCTTTTGAGGCAGATGTGCTACTGACTGCGCTACAAGGCCCAGCAGTGGACGTTAAGCATCAAATCAACCAACCAACAAGGCCCAGCAACTATTAAAGGAAAGAATTTGCTCCTTGAAGAAACATTTTATTCTGTGAGCAGAGTCTTTCCTTCATGAGTAGACCCCCATTTTGGAAAGGGAAGCAATCAGGAAGTCACATTGGAAATTTCCATCAGTAAAAATAGAGGAAAAATACGAAGGTATTGACATACACTGCAGGGCTTGACTAATTAAAATTTGATCTACTTGTCTGCTATGAAACCTCTACTACAAAATGAGGAAATTCTTCGGTTTCTATATATAGCTTATACATTTTTCTGGGCAAGTAAGAAAATATTTTACTTGCCCAGTAAAAATTTTAACTTATCCCGGGCAGCCAGACAATGGATTTGTCAGGCCCTGACACACCTTAACTTCTGTATTTATATGATTTGTACAAATAAGAATGATACTATAAGGTCAAAAATGAAGAAAGGTACTATATTATCGGAGGTGGCCTTATTAGGAAAAGCATGGTAGGTGGAACTGATTACAATATCATACCATAGAAATTCTTAAAATTGGGACATCTACAATAACCACTGTAACTGTAAAAAATGAATTGATTGTTTTTTGAATGCTGTGTATTATCTTAACGATGCAAATGGAATGGCAAACAGTGTATATCTTGATCAGACTGCTCCAGAAGGAGCAGTCTGATCAGGGTCTGCACTGTTTGCTCATACCTATCTGTCCCAATAATTAGATTTTTTTACGGTAATTATTTACGCTAATATCTTCTTTCTTTTCATTTCAGATGTGTACTTGAAATCTATAGTTGGAATAGCAGATTCTTTATATAATCTACGACTGATACGAACTTTCTGTGATAAATATATTCCGAATAAAACTTGCCATTTTACCTATGAGGATATGTTATATTCCAAAGAGCCACTAAAGGAGAATTTCTTAGTGATGGTTTCTGAACTGTTTTACTGGTTTGAGATTAAACCGTTGTCGGTGGTTACGGGCGGAGGCAGAGTTTCATCAGTTACAGCGGAAGACAGTGGTATGTATTTGAAATGTTTCTGGTTATGCAAGTTTAACTGCTTATCAAAGGCATAGAGAAAAAAAGAAAAAGTGGTTGAGTTTGATGATATATCAGGGATAGTTTTGATTCCTTCTCTAAAAGGACCTATCTTTTTGTTCTCATTAAAACTGTGACCAGCAGAAGCGAGACGCATAGATATTACGTTTCTAGTGTCAGCAGTGTAAACTGTGTGTTAAGTTTTTGTCTCGCCTGCGAAGCAGAGGCGAGACATAGGTATTGCTTTTCCGGTGTCGTCGGCGGCGGCGTCGGCGGCGTAAACTTTCATCGGGTTTTTGCGTTTAGGTCAGTTTCTCAGAAACTATAAGGGCTAGAGCCATGAAACTTGATTCATGCATACATCTGGAAGAGTAGATCTCAAAGCCATCATCAATACTGAGTCTTGACCTACATTTTACGGTTGACTGACTTTGCAATTTTTCATCGGGTTTTTGCGTTTAGGTCAGTTTCTCAGAAACTATAAGGGCTAGAGCCATGAAACTTGATTCATGCATACATCTGGAAGAGTAGATCTCAAAGCCATCATCAATACTGAGTCTTGACCTACATTTTACGGTTGACTGACTTTGCAATTTTTCATCGGGTTTTTGCGTTTAGGTCAGTTTCTCAGGAACTATAATGGCTAGAGCCATGAAACTTGGTTCATGCATACATCTGGAAGAGTAGAGCTCAAAGCCATCATCAATACTGAGTCTTGACCTACATTTTTCGGTTGACTGACTTTGCAATTTTTCATCAGGTTCTTGCGTTTAGGTCATTTTCTCAGGAACTATAATGGCTAGAGCCATGAAACTTGGTTCATGCATACATCTGGAAGAGTAGATCTCAAAGCCATCATCAATATTGAGTCTTGACCTACATTTTACGGTTGACTGATTTTGCTATTTTTTGTCAAGTTTCCATGTTTAGGTCATTTTCTCAGAATTTATAAGGGCTAGAGCCATGAAACTTGGTTCATGCTTACGTCTGGAAGAGTAAATCTCAAATCCATCATCAATATTGAGTCTTGACCTACATTTTACGGTTGACTGACTTTGCAATTTTTCGTCTAGTTTTCGCATTTAGGTCTGTTTCTCAGAAACTATAAGGGCTAGAGCCATGGAACTTGGGTCATGCCTTCATCTGGAAGAGAAGAGCTCAAAGTCATCATCAGTATTGAGTCTTTACCAACATTTTACGGTTGACTGACTTTGCAATTTTTTGTCAAGTTTTCACGTTTAGGTCTTTCTCAGAAACTAGGGCTAGAGCCAAGAAACTTGGTTCATGCATACATCTTTGCTGATTTAGCTCTGTTTTGTGACAAAGCGCCAGCAGGCGAGACACCGCATTCCGCGGAATTCTTGTCTAGTTTAGCTCTGTTTTGTGAGAATGCGCAAGAGAGACATAGCATTCCACTGCTTGTTACACAATTTTATGGAAGGGAGACAATTCTTATGATGTCTCTTTGCTTTCTCAGGTGACAAAGTCCTTCCACAAAGGGAACTACTCTTAAAGGAAAGAATTTGCTCCCAGAGGAGCAAATTCTTTCCTTTAAGAGTTGAACCCCTTTTAGAAAGGCTCTGAAAATGAAAATGGCAGAGTTATTTCCCCTGAATGAATATTCAGTCTCTTTAAGATGTTTCAGCATAAAGGATAATTATAGCGAAGTGTTTGGTTTGTTTCAGGTCAGAGGCCGGCTACTACGGGTAAAGTACAGCCCTCTTCCAAAGTTCCAAGTGTTCCTATTAGTAGTATAACGAAACAAAGTTTCCAGAGGTTAAAAGCCGACTCGGAACTTAGATCTAGTAGTACACCAGATATCCACAAGTTGAGTCCCTCGGCACCCCTTCAGCCAAGGGTTCCCCTGCTTCATAAACGTCACCAGCAGGGAACAGTCCATGATGATCATTCTGTTCAAAGTAAGTCTATGCAGCTCTGCAGATCAGCTTAGAGTTTTCATTTAAAAATTTTTGGAAAATTTTGGTCATTAGACAGAGTTTTTTCTCTTCCCAAACAACCCCAAATATATAGAGCTGTTTCATAAGACAGATTTAGAATTATTGGGAATGTTTTGGAAGGGTAAACCCAATCTTGTAGCAGAATTTGAACATTTGAGGTCATTTTAGAAAGGGGAAACTCTGTTTTATAGCAGAATAAATATGGTACTTCTATATGAGAGGGACACCTGTTTAGCTCAGTAGGTTAAGGGCTTGTATGCTAGATTTGAATCCTGGTGGAGGCAAAACCTTTTAAACCATAAACATGATTCCAGTGCACCTAGCCTTTCATTAACACCCTTTATTGGCTTGATATGACTGAAATGCTAATAAAAAGCTGTAAAACTGCAAGTCATTCATACATTAATCCTTCACTGTATGTTGGGTCATTTTCTGTAGATACTGTATATCTTCCGTTATAAACCAAGGGTGTTTCCCTTGAAAACAATCCCAAAAATCTGGATGCATCTGGAGTTTTGTGATTGTTTTGGAAGAGAAAACTATTTATCATATGACGTCGGGGGCTATTCAGTGGACAACGTCGTGTCATAAAAATCGTCTGATCACAGATGTAATAACACTTTTGCGTGTACAGGTAACGTCATTGGCAAGGTCTGTGTCAGCAATGCATTGTCTTATTGAAAGAATGTTCATTTTGAAGGCGAAAAAATCTTCTTAAGGGTCATGTTATTAACAGAAACTTACACTCATGGTCATTTCATATGAATCGCCACAGGCTCCTTTCATAAATTTTATATGAAATGACCACTCATGTAAGATCCTCTATATCATTTTACACTGGTGTGGTGATTTTGGAAGGGAAAAAGCCCTGGTCTTGTAGCTGAATAATATGGTATTTATTGTAGAATCAAACATAGATATTTATTTCTGCTACAGGCCATGGTAGTAGTGTTCAGCGAGCTCACTCTCTTACCTCCAAAGATCTAAAGACAGGCAGTGTTCCTAGAGAGTCAGTATTAGCCTGGCAGGAAAAAGGGTATGTACAACAGATAACTGAATTTGAGAATGAATTATAGGTTTGAGAAAATCACTCTTTTCCATTGTATGAATTTTAGGTAGCATCTCACTTAAAATTCGAGAGGAGCATGGCATACAATGCATGCCATGCTCCTCTTGAATTATAAGTGAGATGATGCCCTAGATCTGTTACCATAGCAACTATGGAATTTCTAACTTATGCTTAGTACCTTGGCAGAATGCCATCTCAGTGTCACTTTGATATCAGTATAAACTCTGGGTTGCTATGATTAAAGATCAGTAGCATCCGTTGTATTGGAGCATGGCATACAGTGTTCGTCATGCTCTTCCAGTTTTTCAGTTCATAACAAACTGAAATTCTTAAACGGAAACTTCAGATTTTCACAAAGAAACAATTATTCTCAAGTCATTTAATTCTACGCTGTACATGAATTACAGCAGATCAGGTTATGGTCATGCTGGTCATGGTGACAATGCCATATGGTTCATATCACTAGCAGAAGTGAGACACAGGTAGTGCTTTTCTGGCATCAGCAGTTGTAAACTTTTGTTGAGTTTCTGGTTTGGCTCTATTTTGGTTTAAACAATATTTTATTCATACGAAATATACTGACAAGACATGTACATGTAATGTTCATTGAGGATCTGAACGGAAGCATATTGCTTATAGAGTTCATTTCCTCATTCATATAATTTACACTGTATATTCAGTACATTGTAACAGCATGACTAATATATTATTTAAACGTTAATACTCCTTTTTTTGCTAAGGACTAAATACCGAACAATGAATGGCTCTATTTTAACAACATGCTTACAGGCAAGACATCAAAACCCTTCTTATATGGAGCTGTGTTAGGTTGTGCTGACCAAATTTGTATAAAGAGTTTCTTAAACTATTCATGTCTTGAGATCCATAAGAGAAACATTGGGGAGCAGTGGCAGGGTAGCCCCAGATAAGATTCAATAAACATGGCATATGATCAGGGTTTACACTGCCTTAAATACTGGATTTTTCAGATAAATAAGTAAAAATAAATTAACACCCCTTACAGTAGAAATGGACTTGTCTAAAGAGCCAGGTAGAAGAGTCCATTTGTCATCGATGGGTTAATTATTTAACATTGTGTCTGTTACAGTCTGCCAGATGATCAGAATGCGCTTCCTGACACAGACAGAACCGGGAGTAACCTCCTAGCTAACGTCAGCATTGACTCAGAAATGAACGGTAGTTTCTCCAGTGGTAGCATTGACCTTGGTGACCTTGAGCCAACACCAAGAACAGATCGGACATATACGCATGCCGCTGGAGATAATATGCATACAATTCAGTTTAGTCTTCAGAATAAACAGCAAACCCCTCACCCGGGTGAGAAACAGCTATCTGATGATATGAATCTGGAAAGTGTGACTTCTGGGATGTCTGACATACCAACTCATGTTTCTCAGTCTGGAGAGTTGCAAAAGGGAGAGAACTTTAATGATACAGAAGGTTCTGCATGTAATTTAACTCCCCTACCATCAGATGGCAGGGGTGTTAATTTACATGTAGAACCTCTAATGCCGGCAAGGCTAAAACCACTGAAAGAAAAGACTAATATTCATACAAAAGAGGAGGAAAGGGGAGATAATTTCTCAAAAAAGAAAGTACCATCTCCTCCAAGAGTTAAAAAAGGTGTGGATTTCAATTCAGAGGTTGAAACAATTAATAGAAGTGTTGACATAAGTGGAAGTGATGATTCATTTACTGAGGGGCAGGTAACTCCTCTCCCTGCTGATCAGATATCTCCTAGAGGCATGGTTATCACTGGTCATCCGGCTAGTAATTTAAGACAAGACTTTGGAACTAATAATTATAATTCTGGAATCAAACAGTCACCCAAAAAATTTGAGGCATTCTTTATTAGAGGCAGTTTAGGTGAATCTCAAGATATGCTCAGTCAGAGAAGCGATTTGAATGATGATGGTGTGGTGAAAGAAAGTTTCACAATATCGGATGAAATTCACACCCCGGAAGCTGCTAGGGCTGCTGGGATTCCTATCATTGACAGCTCGGAACATCAGTTTGTGCGACAAGCTTCAAGAGAAGGAAGTATCGCCAGCAGTAGAAGCTCCGGAGATTTTTCCGATCATGAATCTCGTAAAATTCACTTTGATCATAAAACTAGAGAATCAACGGAGAATAAACCTGGTCAAAAACAGGATTCTAGTCATGTAGATATGTCAAGTGCAGGACAATTCATTTATCAAAAGCCTGTAATTGTTACTCGTGTAAAAGACAGTGATAAAAGTAGTAAATCCATGGCAACAAACTTTGCTGAAATTAAACAGATGAAACAGTTAGGTAATGTAGACAATTCTGGTTTGATTTATATGCAACAGGGTCAAGATGGAGAGGATAAGAAGAATCCTTTAAAAGATGTATTTCAGAAAAATAAAACTGAGAAAAAGACAAGTTTTGCACCGTTGCCAAATCAGAGAACATGGCAACAGAGTGTAACAACAGCCAATCAGAATCAAGAACCAGCTTCTGGGTCTTCTAATGGTGGTACAACATCACAAGAACTGCTAAAAATAAAAATGAAACTTGAAGAAAAACGGAAAGCAATTGAAAGAAAGAAACATACACAAGAAATTCAACAGCAGAAGTTACGACAGAGATTGGGTAAAGCAGCGTTCATGCATGTGATAGCAAAACCTAAGGAAGAGGATGAGATAAATGAAGAAGAGGTCAGTAATGGTCGACCAACTACCCTGCCACCAGCGAGAATGACAACCTCGGATCCACAGGTTCAGGTAGCCCCTGAGGTTAGCCACAGAAATACCATGAACACTTCGGCCTCCTCTCCAAGGTCTGCAACTAATACCACGCCCCAGAAAGTTTCACGACCCTTCTCACGTGATGATATTCAACAAACAATAGAGAATGTGAAGAAGAAATGGTTTAATGGTGACAACACTGTTTCAGCAAGGACACAGGATGAAGAATATTCTCAACAGAGGGCAGAATCTCCAGAAAGGTCAAGGCCGCAAAGGTCTTTGTCAGTTGAAAGTCAGAATACAAATAGTAATCAGCGGACAAGTCCTCGAAGAGATTCTGACACAGCTGAGAAAGGAGAAAAGTATGAAGAATATAACTCTTCTCTCGATAAACTGAATCAGAGCTTAACTGACTTACAAGGAGAAATAATGAAACTCTCATTGAAACAAAAACAGTCTGGTCAACAAGTGGCAAATAATCTAACTGCTGATAGTGATAAACAAAATAAGAATGATGTTAGGTCAAGGTCACGGTCCCCACCAACTGTTCTAGAAGTGAAATCCAAAGTTCCAGTTGAGCCAGCTGCTGAGAGAGCTACAGACTCTGGCAGGCCAAGGGCTGCTCAGTTGCGTAGCTCGTCTGAACCCAGACAGATAGTGTCTGAACCTGCACCAGAGGGGCAGATAGGGAACTATCAGTCTCACACTCTACCTAGACATCCAACTTACCAACAAAACCAGGTGTCCCCATTCATGATGCAAGGTCATGTGACAGTAGCAGGTCCTGCAGGACCAGTCTATTCCAACCCAAACCAGTTTGTACCAGTCACTGGTATGGTTCCCACTCCACAACAATATGGAAGTTACCTAATGGGTCCCACACATCCCCAACAAATGGGCCCAATTCCACCTCAGCAAATTACCCCACCGTATCAGCAAAGCCCACCTCATATGTACCCACAGACAGCCCCCATGTACGCACAGCCTTTTCCGCAACAGAATATAATATCTCCACAAACACAGCCTTTTCCTGCCATGTACCCAACCCAGCAACAGCCTCAATATCAGCCACACCCACATATTGCTTCAACTTACACTACACCATCACACCCACAGCAACCTCCATACTCACAGCCAATGTCTGTTACCCAGCAGCCAGAACCTGCAGTGAACAGAACATTGTACACACAAGATCAGAGAGGGGTACCAGTCAGTAGACAGACTGTATCAGAAGATGTTCATGTGAAAAGTCAGCTTCCAAGTGCTAAAAGAGAACCAGACAATAATAAAAATACTAGTAGTAATGTTACTGAAACTTTAACACAAGACGATGGATTCTTTATTGCTATGCATGAAGGCTCGCCTAGGAAGCAGAAACCTCAGTTAAGTGATAAAAAAGGAAAAACCGAGGTGCAAGTTTCAAGTAAGATAGACAGAGAACAAGATATAGTGTTCAGTGAAAATAAACAAATAGACAATTCAAATAATACTGAGCAAAGTTCTTACGAGTCTTCAGTGATTGAGGACTTTGCTCAGAAAGTAACAGAACAGCGACCTGATCTGGATAAAACAGGAACCCAGTCAGATGCAAGCGAGTCCAAATTGGATGATACTGGTTCTAGTGGTCTTGATACAACAGGAGTAGGATTTGTGATTGGTCAAGATGAATCCTCATTAGATCAGGTTAGTAGAGAGCAGGGGGCACAATGCACACACAATGTCTTGGATGCGTAAACCATATTTACGATGGTTTACGCTAAGTTAAAGTAGTATTCCTGCCCAAATTTCATATTTTCTCAAAATCTTTGTTTAGAGTTTTTTATACAAGCAAACCCATTATAACTCTGATTTCCATTCACTTAAGACTCATTTACATGCCGGAATGACACTATTAGCTGTAGTGTTAGCCTGTTTTATTTTTAGTGACGCGAAAAAAATTAGTACACACAGGATCTATATTACTCAAGTAGGTTTACACACCAAATGACAGTGCTCCAGATAAGAAGGGTTGACAGGGATAATTTAAGGATAATTTCCCTTATTTCTTCATAAAAACATATGTCGTGACCACTCATTAGAACTGTCTTGCCGAGACGGTTCTAATGAGTGGTCACAGCCTATGTTTCGTTTAAGAAATAAGAAAAATAATCTGTTATCCCTTCTTATCTAGAGCTCTGAATGAGCAGGTTTCCATCTGCTTAAAAGAGTTAAGCTTTCTAAAAGGTTAAAAAAAATAAGTTAACAGTCATTTGAACAAGAAATAGAATGGGTCATTTTAAGCAGAAATTTTGCTTTAAATGGGTCTATGCATGTTTTTACAGCATTTTTACAAAGGTAAACAAGTTTTGTGATTTCTTTCCTTGAAATGTGGACCCAATTTTGGAAGGGCTTCCCTGTGAAGGGAAGCAAGGAAATTACAAAAAGTGTTCCTCTTTGAAAAAAGGGAAAAATATGGGGGTGTATTTGTTAACATGAAGGAGTATCTAACATAATGACCCTAAAATTTCGGACACCCTAAAGTCGGACAATTAGAAAGTGGATTTTACACAGGGATACATTTAAATGATATTCAATGAATGACAAACATTGTGGACTCTGATCAAGCAGGAGCAGTTTGATTTGGGTCTACAAATATTTGCTCAGACCTGTCTGTCCAGATCCCGGTCTGGCCACATACTTTCGTTTCTCCGTCCGCTGATTCAAGAAGGGCAGTTGTCACTTACTGGGGAAAGTATGTGCACTTAGTACTGGTTAACCGCTTAGGAGGTCTAAGCCTGCCCAGGAATAGTGTGGTTAGGTTAACTGACCGTCCTGACATGACCTTAGTTGTTTACCGTGGACGTTAAGCATCAAATCAACCAACTGTCTGTCCAGATACAGTAGAACTTCAGAGGCTCGAACCCTGATGGCTTGCTCACCCTGCCTGGCTAGAACTTACTTCTCGGTCCCTAGAGGTCACTTTATATGGAAACTAACCCTGGATGGCTAGAACAACCCTTGGCTGTAACTAATTTTCATGGTCCCAAACCTGTTCGAGCCAATAAAGTTCTACTGTATTTAGGGTCATTACGGTATTCCCATTTGCCATGTTACTCTAATGGACCATGAGGATTGCAGAGGAGGCCTGGCTAATCTTAGAGTAAGGAATTTGCTTCCCTCTTGGAGTGAATACTTTCCTGTTAGTTGAGTGAGTTGTGGTTTTTATGTTTCAGTCAAGACTACTTCAGTCTTCTTGAGACATTACCTCTGAATCTGGGAGTGGGGTAGGGGTTTTCCCAATTTGAAATGAGTGACAATGTCAAGTCCAATCAAAGCTACTAGCAGCTCCACAATATAGGCAGCCCCTCTCAGTCTGTTTGGAGGTCCTTGCTTTAGGAATAGCCCCTTGTGAAAAAAGGAAGCAAATGCTTTTGACTGAGACAGAGTCCCCCTTCATAAATATTTCCATTCATCTTCGGGACTTTCCATGGCAATGATTGCAAGGAAAATGATGGGCGGCTTGCAATTTTATGCCCTTTTCAACAGTAGTTCAGCCATATGTGGATATTGGGAGGGTCATACTGTGTGCAATGCAGCCCCATTTGTGGTTGAAAAGACTTCTGCCTGTAGCAGGAATGTGGAACCTGAGACCACTTTAATTTTTGCCCCCCCCAACCCCCCCTCTTCCTTGTCAGGGGTCTACTCATAAAGGAAATTCTTTTCTTTGAGAGCAGACCCATTTTGGAAGGGTTTAATGTCCAGGGGCCATATTTATAACATGATTTAAGTGGTTGCTATGCTGTTGCTAAGGTTGAATTTCTATAAAAGAGATTCCCTACAACTATGAAATTTGCTCTGGAGGAACAGTATGAAAAAGACTGTTCCTCCAGAGCAAATTTGATAGTTGTAGAAAATCTCCTTCATAGAAATTTAGCCTTAGCAACAGCATGGCAACCACTTAAATCATTTTATAAACATGGCCCCAGGAAAGCAAACAGGAAGTCACAAAAGCTGTTTCTTTTCACTTAAACATCTGAGTTAATATAGTTCAGTCAAACCTTTCATATGGGGTCACCCAAGGGAAACACAAGTCTTTGCTGTATAAGACAGGTGACCTCTTAATACAGGTTCTTTTTCACTGTATTCTTGTTTAAGGAATCATTAAATGGTGGCTGTCCCGGGCCGCATAGCGCAGTCAGTAGGGCGCCTGACTTGTAAGCCAGAGGTCCTGAGTTCCATACCCAATCCGGCCACTTACTTTCATTCCCCCTTCAGCTGATTCAAGAAAGGCAGTTGTCAGTTACTGGTGAAAGTAAGTGCACTTAGTACTGGTTAACTGCTTAGGAGGTCTAAGCCTGCCCAAGAATAGTGTGGTTAGGTTAACTGACCGTCCTGACATGACCATAGCTGTTTACCGTGGATGTTAAACAATAACACAACAGCAAATGGTGGCTGCTTAAGAAGACAGGTGATTCATTAATAGAGGTGACCACATAAGCAGGTTTGACTGTAGTTTCATATATTTGTAGCAGAGCTCTAGATAAGAGGGGTATTTGATGATAATTGAGGGATAATTTTCTTTATTTCTCATCAAAACCATATGTTTTGACCCCTCATCTGAACCATCTTGTCGAGACAGTTCAGATGAGGGGTCACAACATATGTTTTTATCCAGAATTTACAAAAATTATCCCTAATTATCACCAAGTACTCCCTCTTATCTAGGGCTCTGTTTGTAGGCAGGTGTCTGTGATCAGCGTAATCTTATAATACAAGTATTGTGTTTAGCTCTTCAGTTGCCTCACTTTAAGGCACACACACTAGCAGATGAGCTATATTGCTTTGTGACAGTGCTTTTCATCAGTGGAGCTGTGTATTACAGAGTGCTGAGCTAGAGATGCAGAAGAAGAAAGATAAGATTGCTCAGATGCGACTACGCAGACAGGAGGAACAAGAGATGAAAAGACAGAAAAAAGAACAAGAATTGCAGAAAAAGAAAGAAGCTGAAAGGTTTGAGAATTTGATACATTCATATAAACATATTACTATTTTTCTTCGGTTATAAGATGAGTTTTTTTTATCCTTCTGAAACAATCTTAAAAATCAAAATTCTAGATCCATCTATTAAGACATATCTAGAGTTTTGTGATTGATTGTTTTAGAAGGGAAAAAGAAAAAAAAGAAAAAAGCCCATCTCACAGCAGAATTTCATATGACTGATTTGGACAGATTTTTTTTTTGTTAATTGGGTATTCTGAATTTTAATTGGGTAATTGGACTTGTTTTACCCTGTGATTTTCTTTTGAACTGAGTATTCTGCATTTTGTTTGTGCAGTTTGGTAAAACTGAAGTTAGCAATTTTCTAACACTCTAGCGGTGCAAACTTAACATTTTTCAATACCAATTGCAAAGGTATCTATCTGTGTATTATAGTCAACACACAGAAGAGACACTGAATAAAAATTCATTATAGAATTAAAATCTTAAATAGTTCCTTCAAGAGCAGAGAATACATTCAGAAGAGGGAACATGGGCCAGACTACGTAGTTTCTGCTAATAAAGCCTCGTCAGTGACCCTGGCATGTGTCAAAGAAAACACTGTTGTAGACCAAGGTCTGACTGTCCAAGATCTATGTTTTCACTAACAACATAAATTCTATAGAGTCTGACCTGTATAAACAGGGTTTTCTTGCTGCTATACTGAAACTAGATCATCTCTTGGACACCATATATGGCATCTTAGGATGTGAAAGTTTTGGCCCTGACACCAATAATTGCCTCCCAAAGAGTCACTCATCGTGGTATTCTTCTTACTTGACTCATTTAAAATTTCCTAAAACTTCAGAAATAACTTGTTGAAGCAGCCACACATTGGTCACATGTTTGATAGATCTACAGATTGGCCAGGGGCTGTTTATTGGTACAGATAATCAATAAAGCATTGTAAATCACCAGTTGTTAGCTGCCTATCATTTCACATGCGATTACAATAATCATTGTTAATCAGACTATAGTAGGCACCTGTCCATGAATTGCTGGTCACAAATTACGTTTCTATGAAGAAATATGGACAGTTATTACTAAGTAATGCTTGTTACCCATTCTTATCTGGGTTATGCTCAGTCTGCATATGATTTGGCCAGAAAGTAAGATTGAGGCTGAAATTGAGGACACAGAATTGCTTGAAAAGGGGCCTGAAGCCATCTGCATACTTTAAATATCAAAATCAGTCTGGGCATCAGCTCAAACCAATCAGAGTCTTTGCATTTCACTTTTAGAACCTGATTAATGCATAGATTGTATATGCAAAGGGAAGCCTCTGATTAGACTTCATGTTGATTCGAGATTACTATTTTACACATGCTATAAGGTCCTTTTTCCCATGACAGTAGACAGATTTAACTGAAATGAGAACCAGTCTACATAGAACCAGTCTACATAATTATGTAGACTGGTTATCAATTTCAGGTTTTAAATGAACAGAATATTATATTTCAGATTAAGACAGGAAGAATCAGAAAGACGGAAGTCAGAAGAGAAAGCTCGACGAGAACAAATCTTTAAGCAGTACCTGGAGAAGAAAGAAGAGGATGAAGAAGGACCAAAGAAGCGAGATGAGAAGAAACAAAAACCTCGACCAAAATCCATGTTTGTTAGAGTTGGCCCTGGTGCGAACTTGGATGAAGGTTTGGATAACAGTGCTTCTACGGAAGATCTTAGTGCTAGAACTGGTTTGACAGCTGATGCAGGAAGAAATAATTCCACTGTTTGTAAGTTTGGCTCTCTTAGAATAATTTCCCTTGCTTAAAGTAATTGTGTACATTTATTTAGATTCAGTAAGAATTTTACCTCGGATGTGTGGGTACTCTTCAGTGTTTTTCCACCAGTTTTTGTCAACGGAAAACAACTTTAGTGAACTCCTGTTTGCTTCTCTTGACAGCAAAGCCCTTCCAAAATGAAACATTGCTTCTTGGGGAGCTGTTAACAGTTGTCCACTAATGAAAACTGAGGCATAAATAAAAATGAAAGAGTTACTTCCCCTGTAAGAGTATCCATTCACCATAAATAGTTGTCAAATTTTCCTTGTTGTCTTAAAAGCAAAATAATAGGCAATGGTGTTGGTATCGCTAGTTTGCAAGGCATGAAAATTGGGATCATTGTTCGTTTTAAGCTTTTGTGAAGGCAGAAATATTGTCATAGTAATATGGTTCATAGTAATACAGTTCACTCAAGTTATCTCAAACATGATATTTCAAAGTACCCACTATAGTTTTCTTCTTACATTACATCAAGTCCTTTAGCTCAAACTACTAATATCTGAAAGTAAATTTTCTAGGACCAGAAAATTTACTTTGAGATATCAGTAGTTTGAGATGAAATAAGTTTGAGGTATCAAGAGTTGACTGCATTTCAGAATACATATGAGCCGCGACACGAGAAAACCAACAATGTGGTTGTGCGCCCAGCGCAGACTCAGATCAGCCTGGGCATTTGCCCAGTCTGATCAGAGTCTTTCTTAAGTGCTTAAAGGGTAGCTAAGGGTCTAAGATACCTTCATGCGGACAACGAAGATCCTGATCAGACTAGGTGGATGCCCAGCCTGATCTGAGTCTGTGCTGGTTGCACAACCACTTTGTTGGTTTTCTCGTGTTGCGGCTCAATTATGAAGCTGAAGCTTAACAGGTTTTTTGAGTGGCTGCTTGCTTTGCTATGAAAGCTATGTTTTGCTTTGCCATGCTCATTCATTTTTTTTTTTTTTTTGGTGAAGAAAATATACATCAAAGATTTACACCCTCAATATTTCTGGTAACTTTTAAATTTCTCACAAAACATTATATCCTAGGCATGATAATGATTGCTATTAAAAGTACATTTATCTGCCAAATTTATGATTTGTGATGGTCACTGAAAATAGGAGAATTTAACAAAATACACAAAAAGGCGCCAATAGCGGACCGCCATTCCCGCCAAAAATGAAGACTGGATATGCCCAGCAATCATAGTTAATCAGGTTAAAGTTATATCATGAATACTTTTAAGCCCTTTCTTTAATCACCTTCGGACATTTATTGGCTGAAAAGAACTCACGTGCACAGATTAGAGGTTAATGCTATTGTAAAGTTATTTACTCCACCAATCATAAAATTCAAAACATGCTTGCAGAAACGCCTGTGGGAGTCAATCAATTTATGACGACAAAATATTCAAGAAGGGTACGCATTGATATATCGTCTCTGCCTCCGAATAAAGATGTTTTCGCTGAAGATTTTTTGAACAAATCTTAATTATGTTGCATACAACTAACCAGTTTCAATTTTGCGATTATTTCGTAATGAAATACGAGGGAGTATACCTTTAAAGAAATTGAAAAAAATCTAAATGGCTGAGATATTTACAGTTTTATGCCTCGCCAGGCGTCGCCTAGTGTATAATGTTTAGGTTAAGCATTACAAGACAAAGAGAATATTCATTTTCTTTGGGACAATTGAAAAATTATTTTTAGGTGTCCCAAAACTTAAGCACATTATGGTATGATCACCTCATTTTAGAATCTTAAGTGTCCCAATACTTAAGCACTTTATGGTATTGTCACCTCCGTTTAGAGTCAACTTAAAGGAATTGCGATTTTTTTACAGACTTCTTTACCCCAGAAACTGTGAGGAGAAATAAAAGTATATGTAAGATTGGAATGATAAATATTATACATATAAATCAGTCTTCACCGCTCCAGATAAGGGGTAGGGGGCCAAGATCTTGTTTGGCGGCTCTGGGGACAGGGCCTGACACAAAGCTTCATCATGATTCTGGGATGATTTTTATGATTTCTTCATAAAACGATTTTGTTGAGGCCCCTAATTAAGACCACTTTGATGAGGGGCCACAGCATATATTTTGTGAAATTAAAGACCAGAAACTATCTAAGAATTGGCCAAAAAATGATACCTTATCTGGAGCATTGGTCATGTCAGTTTTAATTTGCCTGTCCAGTCACTCTCTAATCAACTCTTTTGCAAGTTTGATATAAGTATATTTTGTAGATTCTGGTAGAATCTTTTCTCTCATTATTTATCACTTTATCCTTATAAAATTTTAAGCACTACTTGCATACCAGTAATTGTGAAGGTTTTATACTGATGTAATGCTGACAGCTTTTTATTGGCTGTCTTGCACAAAAGCAGAGGAAAAACTGTTACACTACATTTGGTATTAGTCCACAAATGTTCAAATTGAATATTAGTACCCAAAAAATAAAAAAATTGGCCCACCCAAACTGTTACTGAAAAAGTCCTACAAGCAGCAAGCCTATTTTAGCATGTGGTGTTCAGAGTGGGGAAAAAGACTTGAACATTGTCAAAATACTGAACAGTTTTGTGTCACTGGCAGGGTTTGAACCCTCACAGATGCTGCGACAGCGCCTAGCACTGCAATGTGCGTCAGCTTTAACCATTACGCTACCGAGATGTCCCTAAAAAAGGATGCTCAAGTAGCGTATATAAAGCTAACCGACGTTGCAGTACACTCCGTATGTAGGGGTTTCTATTTATTATTAACTTCTATTTTTCTACCGAATTATGATATTTCTCTCATCAATGGAGGCGACACTTGTCTTTTCAACCACAATGGAGACATAATTCATTGTAAATATTTTACATGTCGCTTGCCAGGTTTGAACCCTCATGGATGTGGGGACAGCGCCTAGCACTGCAATGTGAATAGACTGTAATAGAAACCCCCAACATCCACCCACATTGCAGTGCTAGACGCTGTCACCGCATCCGTGAGGGTTCAAACCCGGCCAGCGACATGTAAAATATTTACAACGAATTATGTCTCCATTGTGGTTGAAAAGACAAGTGTTGCCTCCATTGATGAGAGAAATATCATAATTCGGAAGTCAAATAGAAGTTCTTTTTTGTTGGGCAAAACCTAGGACAAGATATTTGCATGTTCTGTGATTTCACTTTCAGAAAATTTACTGCTTTGTTGCTATATAATGCCTTCATTTTCTTGCATTTAGTACTGATCAGTAAAGCAACTCTTTCCTTTTCTGTTGGTTGAGATGCAGTTTGTTTTAGTTCACTCATGTCTGACACTTATATATTGCCGCTGGATTTAAATTGCAAATTTGGATACTCTGCAAATTATGTCCCCCCACCAAAGATGAGGGGGGACATATTGTTTTACGTGCGGTTCCTGGGCATCGGCGTCAGCGTCGGCGTGACAGTTTCTTGCGTGTGCGATATCTCTTGAACCAATGGATGGAATTTCACCAAACTTGCATGAATACATCATTGGGACAAGTTTAAGAGCTGATTACATTTTGGTGACCTTGACCTCATTTTCAAGGTCACTGGAGGACTTAGATGACAATTTCATGTTCCCACTTTGCGTGCGTGATATCTCTTGAACCAATGGATGGAATTTCACCAAACTTTCATGGATACGACATAGGGACAAGTTTAAGAGCTGATTAGATTTTGCAGGGATGAGAATGTTCAGGATTGATCAGGAATTCCTGATTTGGGTGTCCCAGAAATCAACCTTGGGATACCTGCAAAGTGAATTTTTAAGTCTGCAAGAATACAAGAAAATCTTTTTTCTTCAGGTAAAGACCCATTTCTTTGCACAGTAGACCTCTCTCAGGCATAAATCTATGTAAAATATGGCTCAGGAGAAGCATTCCATGGGTCTCAAAAATTGCTAGTATCCCTTTTCCTGATTGGCTGTTATGCCTCATTCTCATCCCTGATTTTGGTGACCTTGACCTCATTTTCAAGGTCACTTGAGGAGTTAGATGACAATTATATGTACCCATGTTATCTCCTAAACCAACGGATGGAATTTCACCAAACTTGCATAGATACATTATTGGGACAAGTTTAAGAGCTCATTAGATTTTAGTGACATTGACCTTATTTTCAAGGTCACTGGAGGACTTAGATGAGAATTTCTTGTACCCACTATATCTTCTGAACCAATTGATAGAATTTCATCAAACTTGCATGGATACATCATTGGGGCAAGTTTACGAGCTAATTAGATTTTGATGACCTTGACCTCATTTTCAAGGTCACTAAAGGACTTAGCTGACAATTCCTTGTACCCACTATATCTTCTGAACCAATGGATGGAATTTCACCAAACTTGCATGGATACATCATTGGGACATGTTTAAAAGCTGATTAGATTTTGATGACCTTGACCTCATTTTCAAGGTCACTGAAGGACTGAGATGACAATTTCCTATTACCACAATATCTCATGAGCCAATGGATGGAATTTCACCAAACTTGCTTGGATACATCACTGGGACTAGCTTAAGCGCTAATAAGATTTTGATGACCTTGACCTCATTTTCAAGGTCACTGAAGGACTTAGATGAGAATTTCTTGTACCCACGTACCCACTATATCTCCTGAACCAATGGATGGAATTTCACCAAACTTGCATGATAACATCATTGGGACATGTTTATAAGCTGATTAGATTTTGATGACCATGACCTCATTCTCAAGGTCACTGGAGGACTGAGATGACAATTTCCTATTACCACAATATCTCATGAGCCAATGGATGGAATTTCACCAAACTTGCTTAAGAGCTGATTTAGATTTTGGCAACCTTGATCTCATTTTCAAGGTCATTGGAGGACTTAGATGGCAATTTCTTGTACCCATAATATCTCATGAACCAATTGATGGAATTTCACCAAACTTGCATGAATACATCACTGGGACTAGCTTAAGAGCTGATCAGATTCTGGTGACCTTGACCTCATTTTCAAGGTCACAGGAGGAATTCATTATAGGGGATGGAAAATGGGCTGGTGGGGGACATCTCTGAAAAACATTTCTAGTTTAAAACTGCAAAACCTTCATATGCAGTCTATTTACCCAAGAAATAGATAGGCTCTAACTGTGACTTCCTGAGTAATAAATCACTGTTAGGAGGTCAGTTGTATATAGTAAATATCACGAGTGCTGAGTAGGAGTGATTTGTCTCTTAAGTCTTTACAACAACTTCAGATACAGATACAGATACAAGTTTTATTTTACGGATGTGTTTACATAACTGTCAGACAAGTTACTCAAAATTCACTGTCAGAGCTGAACTATTCTCTTTTTAAGACTCTGTTTTTAAAATGCCTGGCACTTAGATTTTGCAGTTTGTTTAGTATTGCTAATTTGGATACTTTGCTTCTGTCAGATGTTGTAGCCAAAGGATGGGTTTACTTGGCAACACATGTTGCATGACGTCATGCACCATGTGTCACCTTATAAACACACCATAAACATAAGTTCCATGACACAAATCTGTTGCATGCAGCATGTTAAATCATCTAAATATATCCTAGATGGTTGCATGACACGTGTCATGCAACATATGTTGCTGTGTAAACCCACCTTAAAATTTATGCTGTCTATGGTATTTGCTTCAAATACAAGAGTCGTATAGAAGTTCACTGCGGCCATCCCATATTCAAGAAATGTACAGAAATATATACCATATGAATCCTGATGAATATGATGCCACAAGCATAAGGTTTTGCAAAAGGGAGGAGTTATTTGGAGCCTCAAGTGTAATAAAGCATCCACTGCCAAAATACCTCTAATAAGCTATACAAATGTGATGGGTATACTTTCAGGGGAGGCAGCTCATCTATGTTTATCTCTCTTCGCAGTAGGGGCCAACTCTTAAAGGGAAGAATTCAGTGCTCTAGGAGCAAATTCTTTCCTTGAAGAGTAGATCCCATTCCAAAAAACTACCTTATCCAGAGAAGCAAACAGGAATTCATGCAAGTAAACATTATTTTCGGAAAAGAGACAGGGGGTGTCTATTAGAGCTGGGGCTTTTATTGGAGATAATATGGCATTCGTGCACTGGTCATGAGGTATGGTGGCAATGTGGATGGAGGAGTATATGATTTTCATCTGACACGTGGCCATCCATAATAATTATGTCTGTCTAATTGTCCTTGCATCACATTTGCATATGAAGATTAATGTGTATATTGACGTGCATGAAACTTGAAGATATACATGTACATTGAAGATACAAAGCAAAAGTTTAGGCATGTAATCATACCCATTTCCCCTTGATTGTACCCATATGAAGTATGTCAGGGGGTATATAGTTTTTGTGATTTCATCCATTTGTTGGTGGATAATTCCATTTATCTCACTTCCATGTTTTAAGTTTTTCATTAAATCATTTTTATCCCCCGACCGAAAGGTTCGGGGGATATAGCGATGAGCCTGGCGTCCGTCCGTCCGTCCGTCCGTCTGTCCGTCCGTCTGTCCGTCCGTAAACATTTTCTTGTCCGCTCCATATCTTGAATACCGTTTGGACTATTTTCATAATACTTCACAGTTATGTAGAACAGGTCATGACGACGTGTCGCGTGCAAGAATAGTAACTCTTGCTTTTGTAATTTTTTAGTCATCTCCCCTTTGGTGAATTTTTGGCAGATTCGTGTCCGCTCTGTAACTTGAATACCCTTTGGAATATTTTCATGATACTTCACAGATATGTAGAGCAGGTCATGACGATGTGTCGCGAACAAGAATGACAACTCTTGCTTTCTTACTATTTGAGTTATTTCCCCTTGATGGTTTTAGGTGTAAATTCGTGTCCGCTCTATAACTTGAATACCTTTTGGAATATTTTCATGATACTTCACAGATATGTAGAACAGGTCATGACGACGTGTCGCGAACAAGAAAGACAACTCTTGCTTTCTTACTTTTTGAGTTATTTCCCCTTGATGGTTTAAGGTGTAATTTTGTGTCCGCTCAATAACTTGAATACCCTTTGGAATATTTTCATGATACTTCATGGTTACGTAGAACAGGTCATGCTGATGTGTCGCGAACAAGAATGACAACTCTTGCTTTCTAAGCTTTTGAGTTATTTCCCCTTGATGGTTTTAGGTGTGATTTCGTGTCCGCTCAATAACATGAATGCCCTTTGAAATATTTTTATGATACTTCACAGATATGGAGATTAGATCATGACAGTTTGTCTCATACAAGAATGACAACTCTTGCTTTCATACTTTTCCGAGTTCCCCCCCCCCCCCCCCCCAAAAAAAAAAAAAAAAAAAAAATTTTTTTTTGATTCTTTGTCCAAATTCACTTACTAGAGAGCTCAAAATTAGATTTGTAGGGCTTGTACTTTAGAAGTTATTCACACATTTTGAAATGTTGAATGTATCATATGCAATACATTGTCTACATGGTTGCTATTTGAGATTTTACCTCTTTTTAGCAATCTGGCATACTGTTTTGGTCTGAGTGTTAGATAATCATGCATCTGTTAAACAGATATTGTCAATAAGGAGCATAAAAGAATGACAGTATACTATTTATATGTGTTTTGAAGGGCAATGTGTTTACAAAAGCGCAAGGGGCCTTCGGTCGGGGGATTTGCCATCTCCTCTGATGGCTATTTTTTTATAGTTCATAGATAGGTGGTGGCCCTGAGCGGGGATATATGTGAGACCCTGCTCATTTGGTCTTGTTTAACACTTTAAGCGCCAGTGACGAAAATAACTGAATTTGCAAGCAGCGTAGATCATAATGAGCCGCCTCATCTAGATCTACACTGTTTGCCCTATAGTCTTTGAATTCTTGATATGATACAGCTTGCACGAAACATTTTTGAAATTTTTGCAGACGTAAATTTAAATTTTGTCGTCTGCTTTTTGGTGCTTAAAGGGTTAAAATAGAAATGGAAAATGTCCCTATATCCACCCAGACAGAACCTTTTGTTCCATTGTACTGTAAAAATTCTAAAAATTGGGACACATATTAATAACCATCATAATCATCCGAAAATTGAAAAAGTTTGGTTTTCCAATTTTAGAAATTCCTTCAAAAGATGCAGATGGAATGGCAAACAGTGAAGACCCTGATCAGACTGCTCGTTGTAGGAGCAGTTTGATCTGGGTCTACACTGTTTGCTCAGACCTATCTGTCCCTATACTTAGAATTTTTAGGGTTATACATTTTCCTATGTTATTTTAGTTACACAATATTTTAGTTGTACAATATCCATGTTGTAGTTTTTGTTTAGTTTTTGCATTTTATTTGGTTTATTTTCAGCCAGGGGTCCCAGGAGTAAACATATTCCCTCACCCTCTAGAACCATGAGGAAAGCAGGTTGGTGTAGATCCCTTGGCCCTGGACCCTTAAAATAGACTTGAGTCTAATTTTATTGTCGTAGAGTAATTGCCAAAGTGAGAGATAGGTCCTATTTTCCCAGTGTAAGCATTAGCAATATAAATGTTTGTTCATCTTCTAGAAATGTTGGAGCCCCAGTAGCTCAGTGGGTTAAGCACTGGCCTGCTAATCTAGCGGTCCCAGGTTTAAGCCTGCTGTAGGCGGGAATCTTTTCAATTGTAAACTGGGTTCCATTGCACACAGCCTTTCATTACTACCAACCCATCATCCTGATATGACAGAAATACTGTTAAAAAGGACGTAAAATTGCAAGTCGACCAGGCTCAGTTTTGTTACCGTGGACTAACAGGCAAGACACCGCCTTCTACAGTATTCTTGTGATGGTAATAAAGGATCAGTTTTTTTCGTGCTTCAGAAATGTTTGTAGTGGCACCTCGTCTGAACCGTCTTACCTGGTTGAGGCAACTCTGATCAAGTGCTTCAGCATACATGTATATTTAAATGGAGAAATATAATGAGTTATCGTGGAATTATCATGAAAACCCCACCTTATTTTGGGGACAAATTACGAAGCTGATTCAAAATTTCAGCAATTTAAAAAAATATATTGTGCATTTTGTTGATGTGGCTTTGGCTTGCTACTTACACATGTATATTTTGTAGCATTTATGCTTTAGATGCATTTTGCCAGATTGCTATATATGTACTTGATGTTGTCTTATCATACTTCAAGCACTCTGATTAGGTTTGCTATCATAAAAAAATAAAAAATAAATAAATATACTTTGAAAAGCCATATTTTTCGGGGCTAGATACTTTTGCAGTAGAGTGGAGTCGGGTACCTTTGGACAGAGGGTAAATTCGGACATACCATTGCAAACAGTGAAAATCCAGATGAGACGGCTCATAATGAGTCGTCTCATCAGGATTTTCACTGTTTGCCCAGTTAATTTTGTTTAAATTCCAAACAACTGACATATAAAGGAAACAATGTCACTGTCCGAATTTACCCGCTGTCCGACTTTACCCGACTTTCCTATACATGTGACAATTCTAATAAGCTCCCCACACTTGATCCTATGTATGTTAGAAAACTTAGCAAATCCTCAGCTAACAACTGTATTAAGCTAACAATGCCTTGAACAACTGGCGACTCATTGGGCACAGCTTAGTCTATATTCAGTGAGTATAACACTAAAAATATTATTGGCTTAAAACCCCTTTGATTTTTTTAAGCTCACCTGAGCCTTTAGGCTCATAGGTGAGCTTATAGTATAGCCAGGCATCCGTCGTCTGTCCGTCCGTCGTCCGTCCGTCCGTCCTTCCGTCCGTCCGTCGTCAACATTTTCAAACATCTTCTTCTCTGAAACCACTGGGCCGATTGAAGCCATATTTCATATGGAGCCTACCTAGGTCGGGGCAACAAAAGTTTATTCGCGGTATCTGGGTCACATGACCAAGATGGCCGCCACGCCCATATATGGTAAAAACCCTTCAAAAATCTTCTTCTCCAGAACCAAATGGCCTATGACCTTGAAACTTGGTATGTAGCATCGGGCATGCGGGCCCATCATAGTTTGTACAAATCATGACCTTGCGTTGACCTTGACCTAATTTACGGCATGGTCAACTTTGGTATGTTAGGCTTTTATATGGGAAAACGCATAAACAGTGGATTTCTCAGAAACTATTTAAGTCTAAGGTTTAATACTTGGTAAACATGGTCGACTAAATGACCAGATGAAGATATTATGTCACTGAAGGTCAAGGTCATTCCGTCGGACCATCCGCCGTCAAGATTTTCAAACATCTTCTCCTCTGAAACCACTGGGTTGATTGAAGCCCAATTTCATATGCAGCCTCCATGGGTTGGTGGAACAAATGTTTGTTCGCGGTATCTGGGTCACATGACCAAGATGGCCGCCACGCCCATATATGGTAGAAACCCTTCAAAAATCTTCTTCTCCAGAATCAAAAGGCCTATGACCTTGAAACTTGGTATGTAGCATCGGGCATGCGGGCCCATCATAGTTTGTACAAATCATGACCTTGCGTTGACCTTGACCTAATTTACGGCATGGTCAACTTTGGTACGTTAGGCTTTCATATGGGAAAACGCATAAACAGTGGATTTCTCAGAAACTATTAAAGTCTAAGGTTTAATACTTGGTAAACATGGTCGACTAAATGACCAGATGAAGATATTATGTCACTAAAGGTCAAGGTCATTCCGTCGGACCATCCGTCGTCAAGATTTTCAAACATCTTCTCCTCTGAAACCACTGAGCCGATTGAAGCCAAATTTCATATGCAGCCTCCATGGGTTGGTGGAACAAAAGTTTGTTGGCGGTATCTGGGTCACATGACCAAGATGGCCGCCACGCCCATATATGGTAAAAACCCTTCAAAAATCTTCTTCTCCAGAACCAAAAGGCCTATGACCTTGAAACTTGGTATGTAGCATCGGGCATGCGGGCTTATCATAGTTTATGCAAATCATGACCTTGCGTTGACCTTGACCTAATTTACGGCATGGTCAACTTTGGTACGTTAGGCTTTTATATGGGAAAACGCTTAAACAGTGGATTTCTCAGAAACTATTTAAGTCTAAGGTTTAATACTTGGTATACATGGTGGACTAAATGACCAGATGAAGATATTATGTCAGTAAAGGTCAAGGTCATTCCGTCGGACCATCCCTCGTCAAGATTTTCAAACATCTCCTCTGAAACCATAGGGCCGATTGAAGCCAAATTTCATATTCAGCCTCCATGGGTTGAGGGAACGAAAGTTTGTTCGCGGTATCTGGGTCACATGACCAAGATGGCCGCCATGCCCATATATGGTAAAAAAAAACTTTCAAAAATCTTCTTCTCCAGAACCAAAAGGCCTATGACCTTGAAACTTGGTATGTAGCTTTGGGCATATGGGCCCATCATAGTTTATACAAATGATGACCTTGCGTTGACCTTGACCTAATTTACGACATGGTCAACTTTGGTCTGTTAGGCTTTTATATGGGAAAATGCTTATATAGTGGATTTCTCAGAAACTATTTAAGTCTAAGGTACAATATGTGGTATATATGGTCAATTAAATGACCAGATGAAGATATTATGTCACTGATGGTCAAGGTCATTTTGTCAGTCTGTCCGTCATCAAGATTTTCAAACATCTTCTCCTCTGAAACTACTGGGGAGATTGAAGCCAAATTTCATATGGTGTCTCAGTGGGATAGGGGAACTAAAGTTTATACCCGGGGTCTGGGTCACATGACCAAGATGGCCGCCATGCCCATATATGGTAAAAACCCTTCGAAAATCTTCTGCTCGAGAACCAAAAGGCCTATGATCCTATGAGCTTGCGAGCCCATCATAGTTTGTACAAATGATGAGCTTGCATTGACCTTGACCTAATTTACGACATGGTCAACTTTGGTAGGTTAGGCTTTTATATGGGAAAACCGTTATACAGTGGATTTCTCAGAAACTATTTAAGTCTAAGGTACAATACATGGTATATATGGTCAACTAAATGACCAGATGAAGATATTATGTCACTAAAGGTCAAGGTCAATTTGTCGGTCTGTCTGTCATCAAGATTTTCAAAACATCTTCTCCTCTGAAACCACTGGTCTGATTGAAGCAAAATTTCATATGGAGTCTTAAGTGTGATCGGGAAATAAAAGTTTGTTCTCCGGATCTTGACCAAGATGGCCGCCATGCCCAAAGATGGTAAAAACCCTTCAAAATCTTCTTCTCCAGAACCAAAAGGCATATGACCTTGAAACTTGGTATGTAGCTTTGGGCACTCAAGCCCATCATAGTTTATAGAAATGATCGTGCTGTGACCATGACCTAATTTATGACACTGTCAACTTTGGTACATTATGTAGGTTTTTAAATGGGAAAATGCTTAAACAGTGGATTTTTCAGAAACTATTTAAGTGTAAGGTACAATATTTGGTATATATGGTTGACAAAATGACCAGATGAAGATATTTTGTCGTTAAAGGTAAAGGTCATTCTTTGACTTTTGTACAAGGTCATTGAGATTCTGTCTCCCGTCAACATTTTCAAACATCTTCTCAGAGGCCACTGGGGTCAATTGAAGCCATATTTCACATGGAGCTTCACTGGCTTAAAGGAACCATAGTTTGTTCAGATGGTCTTGGTCACATGACCAAGATGGCCACCATGCCCATATATGGTAAAAACTCTTCAAACGTCTTTTTCTGGAGAACCGAAAGGCCTATAACCTTGAAACTTGGTACCTGTATGTAGCATTGGGCACTCAGGCCCATCATAGTTTATACAAATGATTACTGTATTTCATATGTAGCTTTTATACTGGGTCATAGGAATCAAAGTTTGTTCAGATGGTCATGGTCACATGAACATGGTGGCCACCACGCCCATATATGATAAAACCCTTCGGAAATCTTTGTCCAGAAACAAAGGCCCAGTGACCTTGTGGCTTGGTATATAGAATTGGGACTCAACATTAATCCCCAAGGGAGGGGGGTTATCTGCCTCTGCCCAGGTGCTATATACATGTATAAAAGCATTAAAATATATACAAGGACCAAGTGTCAGGTGAGCTACAGGACCATTGGTCCTCTGGTTTAAACCTGTCCTTTTGAAATAAAAAAAAAAAGCAAAGAAAAATAAATGGAGAAAATTTATGTAAGACTTACTACTGTCTGGCAAATATCCAAGCCATTTTGAATCTCAATAAAAATGAGCCGCAACATGGCAAATTCAACAAAGTGGCATGTGCACCCAGCAAAGACTCAGATCAGCATGAGTATTCACTTAGTCTGATCAGAGTCTTCAGTTTCACTTAAAGGGTAGCTAAGTGTCTACCGGTAAGCTACCTCAGAGCGGGCATCAAAGACTCTTATCAGACTGGGCAGATGCCCAAGCTGATCTGAGTCTTCACTGTCTGCACATGCCAATTTGTTGGTTTTGTTGTGTCGTTAATTGTAAGTACCACAAGAAAAAAGAAAATCATAATGTATATTAGCCACTACACAACAAAACCAACAAAGTGGCAGGTGTGCCCAGTGAATTCTCAGATCAGCCTGGGCATCACCCAGGCCGATCAGAGCCTTTGCTGTGCACTTAAAGGGTAGCTAAGGGTCTAAGCTAGCTTCATGTGGGCAGCAAAGACCATGATCAGACTGGGCAGATTCCCAGGCTGATCAGAGTTTTCGATGGGTACACAATGCCACTTTGTTGGTTTCGTAGTGTCGTGGCTCATATATTTGAGATGGACTTGCCAGCAAAAAACACACTAAAAACAGAGTTTATTGACACTAAAAAATAAATGGCATTCTAGTGGTGTTAATAGTATAGCCTCTTCTTTTTCAGTATCTTGCAATACATTAGACCAGAAACATCCAGCCTCTGGTGGCGCTGGGGATGGTAAAACACTAGCCTTTGGTGGTCTGACCCACCGGCGACCTCCATCACCTGACCTCTACAAGATACGGAAAGGGCCGAGGAGTAATGAGGGTAGTGATGCTGGGTCTGCTACTGGGGTACCTGTGGGGGCTGATTATACAGGTAAGATACTGAAGGCATGAGCTGGGTAATTATGAAGTTGAAGGTAGGACCAAGTCTATAGATGAGGGATTATCTTATGATAGGCCTTGGAGGCTTGGACCTCATGCAGTTCCTGTAATGGATTAGGTAGACTGGCCTGCTGATCTAGTGGTCCTGGGTTCGAGCCCTGCTGTAGGTGTGAATCTTTTAAATTGTAAACGGGGTTCCATTGCACACAGCCTTTCATTATCACCCACCCATCATCCTGATATGATTGAAATACTGTTGAAAAGGATGCATCTATCTGTAATAGATATGTTTCCTGGAGTGATATTGCCGGTCCAATCTGACTGAATAAGAATTACAGCAGCAAAGGTATTCTCTAACTACAGTTTGTATGGTAAACAAGATCAGTCAGCCAATCAAATAATGGTATCCTGATTTCCAGTCCACTGATTGGGTAAATACATCTACACACCTGTTCCGACAGCAATTTATTTCCGACATTTATGGTAGAGTCGGGTAACTTCGGACGGGGTTAATTCGGACATACCATTGCAAACAGTGATAATCCAGATAAGATGGCTCATAATGAGCCATCTCATCAGGATTTTCACTGTTTGGCCAGTTATTTTTGTTTTAGTTCAAACCACTGACATATAAAGGAAACAATTTCACTATCCAAATTTACCCGCTGTCCGAAGTTACCCGACTCTCCCCTAATTTTACCCATGGCTGAGAAATTTTAATCTTGATAGGATTATTTCAGGCAGTGATGGCAGCAAAAAGTTTTGTCATTTTTCTGGTTTAGCCTTTAAAGTAGTGTGGGGCACTCTTTCGGGCTTTTTGTGACAACAGGCAGATCTGATACGCAAAATGACCTGCAACACGACAAAACCAACAAAGTGGCATGTGCACCCAGCAAAGACTCAGATCAGCCTGGGCATCCGCCCAGTCAGATCAGAGTCTTCGCTCTCTGCAAGAAGGTAGCTTAGCCCTTTAGCTACCCTTTAAGAGCACAGCGAAGGCTCTGATCAGACTGTACTGATACACAGGCTGATCTGAGTCTGCTGGGCACACAGCCACTTTGTTGGTTTTCTCATGTCGCGGCTCAAATGCAGTTTTCCATAGATTCTTCACTTGTTGTAAGATAGTTGATCATATGCAGCACAAGCAGCAGCAGCGGCAGATTTTTTGTTGAAATCTCTAATTCCTAATTATTTTCTTAGCGAACTGTGCATACTCTGACCAGACTGCATATTTGTGCAGTTCATTTGTGTATCTCCAATAACATATTCTTTCTTACAACCAGTATTCCAGATATGAGGGGATAACAGGGCAAATTAAGGGAGAATTTTCATATTTCTGCATAAAAAACATATCTTGTGACCCCTCATTAGAACCGTCTCAACAAGACAGTTCTGTTGAGGGGTGAAAACATTTAATTTTGTTGAGAATAAGAAAATCATAGAATTATCTACAAAACACCAGCTTATATAGAAAGCTCTATCAAGACGCAAATCATTCTATTATTATTTCAGGTCCGAAGTTGTTTGTGAAACCAAGTGCCAAGTCTAACCGACATATTATTATTAATGCTATAAGCCACTGTTGTTTGGCTGGTTCAGTGAATACAGAGTTGAAAAATAAAGTTTTAGAGGTAAGTCGTTAACCAGTCACACTCCATCCCATTGCATTCTGGGTATTTTTTGTCATCTGCTGAAATTGTCGTCTGCATCAAAAATCAAGAAAATTCTGACAGTATTGGTCTAACTAACTCTTGCAGAACTGAGGTCTGAGCAACAAACAGTTTGGATCTCAGATCAGGCCCAACCATTGTGGGGCCTAATCTGGATCCAAATTGTTTATCCAGATACCCCTACAGGGGTATCCCGAATGGAATGGGTTAAACCAGTCACACTCCATCATGTTCACTACCATATTTATTCAGTAATAAGATGATTGAACATCAATGATTCAGACTTTTGGCAAGGACCCTGTCGCAAAATTTCAGTCAGGAAAGGGCAACATAATCTGCATGGACATCAGGGCCCAGTTGCTCAAAGCATTCTTAGCTTGACAAAGTTGTCAGTCAAGGATTGGTTAAGTATTACAGTACACGTAAAATCATTTACGGTAATATTTTTGGCTGAAAAACGGTGAGAAACTTTTGCAAAAACTCTTCACATTTTTTTGGCAAAAAAGTCTGTGTTTTTACATATACTGCTCACAAAAAGTAGGGGATATTATGAAATAGAAGCCAGTACAAAAATTAATAATAATGGTTGGGTTAGTTTATTGTTGGATATTGACAGAACACTTTTCAAGTAAGAAAATTCAACTAAAACAGAAATAGTCAATGCAGGTCACGTGACCTAGAGCAGCACATAAAGGACTATGGGGTCTACACCTCAATTTCACATCGGCGAAAAAAATTCTGTTGGACCCTCAGATTTTGTGAATGATAAAATTCTTCATAATTTTCCAAAATGAAAACACCCCCTTTGGTAGGCTTTATTGCGTTATTTAAGGGCAGGGCAGTTACAAAGGTCACCATATGTGACACAATTCACCACACAATGGTATCTTTTACGCCTATCATTTTTTCCAGTGATAAAACTGCATGAGAAAAATATCTGTATCTTGCTAACTGAGGCATAGGGCGTCTGTCTTAATAAAGTTTGCGTATAAATTATAAGTCATGGCTGCGCTGGATTCGTGTGAAATTCGGGTGTCGACCCCTTGTCTACTTCCAATTTACTCTAGGTCACGTGACAAGCTTAAACATTTCAATATTCATATTGAGGGTCTCTATGAATATTTGTTTTATGAATTATACCAGTTTAATATTCATCTACTTTTTTTTTTAGCTCACCTGAGCATGAAGTGCTCAAGGTGAGGTATTGTGATCGGTCTTTGTCTGTCGTCCTTCATCCGGTCGTGCGTCTGTCGTCAAATTTTGCTTTAAACGACTTCTTCTCCAAAACTGCCGAACGGATTTTGAAATAATTTCACAGAAATGTTCCTTGGGGGACTCTTAACCAAAATTGCTCAAACGGTTCCGCTCCGCTGAACAATATGGCCGCCAGAGCTAAAAATAGAAAAACCTTTAAACGACTTCTCCTCCAAAACTGCTGGCAGATTTTAAAATAATTTCACAGAAATGTTCCTTGGGAGGCCCTATAACAAAATTGCTCAAACGGTTCCGCTCCGCTGAACAATATGGCCGCCAGAGCTAAAAATAGAAAAACCTTTAAACGACTTCTCCTCCAAAACTGCTGGGCAGATTTTGAAGTAATTTCACAGAAATGTTTCTTAGGAGACCCTCTACCAAAATTGCTAAAACGGTTCCGCTCCGCTGAACAATATGGCCGCCAGAGCTAAAAATAGAAAAAACTTTAAACGACTTCTCCTCCAAAACTGCTGGACGGACTTTGAAATAATTTCACAGAAATGTTCCTTAGGAGGGCCTTTACCAAAATTGCTCAAACGGTTCCGCTCTGCTGAACAAAATGGCCGCCAGAGCTAAAAATAGACAAACCTTTAAACGACTCGCCTCCAAAACTGCTGGGCAGATTTTGAAGTAATTTCACAGAAATGTTTCTTAGGAGACCCTCTACCAAAATAGCTAAAACGGTTCCGCTCCACTAAACAAAATGGCCGCCAGAGCTAAAAATAGAAAAACCTTTAAACGACTTCTCCTCCAAAACTGCTCGGCAGATTTTGAAATAATTTCACAGAAATGTTCCTTAGGAGGCCCTTTACCAAAATTGCTCAAACGGTTTCCCTCTGCTGAACAAAATGGCCGCCAGAGCTAAAAATAGAAAAACCTTTAAATGACTTCTCCTCCAAAACTCCTGGGCAGATTTTAAAGTTATTTCACAGAAATGTTTCTTAGGAGACCCTCTACCAAAATTGCTAAAACGGTTCCGCTCCGCTGAACAAAATGGCCGCCAGAGCTAAAAATAGACAAACCTTTAAACGACTTTGCCTCCAAAACTGCTTGGCAGATTTTGAAATAATTTCACAGAAATGTTCCTTAGGAGACCCTCTTCCAAAAATGCTCAAACAGTTTCGCTCCGCTGAACAAAATGACCGCCACTGATAAAAATAGAAAAACCTTGAAAACAACTTCGCCTCCAAAACTGCTGGGCAATTTTTGAAATAATTTCACAAATATGTTCCTTAGGAGACCCTCTACCAAAAATGCTCAAACGGTTCCGCTCCGCTGAACAAAATGGCCGCCGCTGCTAAAAATAGAAAAACCTTGAAACGACTTTGCCTCCAAAACTGCTGGGCAGATTTTATAATAATTTCACAGAAATGTTCCCTAAGAGTCCGGCTACCAAAATTTCTCAAACGGTTCCCCTCCGCTGAACAATATGGCTGTCAGACTTGAAAATAGAAAAACCTTGAAACGACTTCTCCTCCAAAACTGTTGGGAATAGTTTGAAATAATTTCACAGAAATGTTCCTTAGGAGACCCTCTACCGAAATTGCTGAAATTGTTCAGCTCTGCTGAACAAAATGGCCACCAGAGCTAAAAATAGAAAAACTTTTAAACGACATCTCCTCTAAAGCCAATGGCTAGATTTCAAAATAATTTCACAGAAGTATTTGACTCATGGTTCAAAACAAAAATTGCAGAAACGGTTCCACTCCGCTGTACAAAATGGCCGCCAGAGCTAAGAATAGAAATAAATCTTAGAATGACTCAGAGGGCACAGTTACGATCCAATCATCATGAAACTTGGTCAGAACGTTTATCTTAATGAAATCTAGACCAACTTTGATACTGGGTCATGTGGGGTCAAAAACTAGGTCACTAGGTCAAATCTTAGAAAAACTTTGTGTACACTCTTGAGGGCACAGTTATGATATAATCTACAGGAAACTTTGTCAGAATGTTTATTTTTATGAAATCTAGACCTGTTTTGAAACTGGGCCATGTCAGGTCAAAAACTAGGTCACTAGGTCAGTTCTTAGAAAAACCATGTGAACGCTTTAGAGGACACAGTTTGTTCTAATCTTCATGAGACTTTGTCAAAATGTTTATCTCCTACAAATCTGGACCAAGGGTGCAACTTGGTCATGTCGGGTCAAAAACTAGGTCAAACCTTAGAAAAACATTGTTTACGCTCTAGAGGGCACAGTTTTGATCCGATATTCATGAAATTTTGCAGAATGTTTATATCCAAGAAATCTAGACCAGGTTTGAAACTGGGTCATTTGGGGTCAAAAGCAAGGTCATTAGGTTAAATCTTATAAAAACCTAAGGTACACAATAAAGGGTTCATTTTCCATTGAATCTTTGTGAAACTCTGTCTGTTGGACCTATGGATGTTTCTGAGGTTAAGTTCACAGGATACTCAGGTGAGCGATCCAGGGCCATCATGGCCCTCTTGTTCTAACTTCTGCTGCCTTAAATGTCTTAATATCCCTTACTTATTTTGAGCAGTACATGTCAAACCTGTCTTAAGGGGTCACCAAAGGGAAGGGCAAAAATTGGCCGCTTAAGACAGGTGACCCCTTAATACAGGTTCATTTGAATTGTATTTTGGTCTAAGGGACCCAGAAAATGTGGCTGCTTAAGACAGGTGACCCCTTAATAGAGGTGACCCCATGAGCAGGTTTGACTGTATATAATACAGTAGAACTTCAATGGCTCATTAACCCTGCCTGGCTAGAACTCTTTCCTTGGTCCCTAGAGGTCACTTTATATAGAAACTAATCCTGGATGGCAGAACTACCCTTGGCAGGAACTAATTTTCATGGTCCCACGCCTGTTTGAGCCAATGAAGTTCTACTATATGTTCAAAAATTTAACATCTCATTAACTAGCAAAGTAGTTAGTTTTGAACATCTGGGCCCAGAATTAGAGAAAAGTATTGTTTAATTAATTTAAAACACTTCAAAAGTACATTTTTGGGGGAATTTCTTACATGAGGTCTTAAAAGTGATCCTTAGCAAAAATTCAGTTGTATATATCCCAGTTATTTGTGGGAATTGTCTGATTTTGAACTCTTTTACTTGCAGGAAATTGCCAAGTCAAATGCAAAACATTTCTTGATCCTGTTCCGAGATGCCAGTTGTGGATACCGAGGGTTGTATGGGTTTGATCCAGATTCTGAAGACGTAACCAAACTAATGGGTGTAGGTCCAAGACAGATTTCAAATAAAATGGTAGAAAAATATTACAAGTGAGTGTCATGCTATGTATTTGTATTTATCATATTTCTTCGGTTTTAAAGCAGGAGTTAACCCTTAATGCGCCAGAAAGCAGATGACAAAATTCACGTCTGCAGAATTTCAAAAAATGTTTCGTCCAAGCGATATTATATTGAGAATTCAAACACTAAAGGGCAAACAGTGTAGATTCAGATGAGGTGGCTCATTATGAGCCACCTCATCTGGATCTACGCTGTTGGCAAATTACACTATTTTAATTTTTGGCGCTTTAAGGGTTAATTCTTTCAAAATTACCACAAGTAGGTTAATCAGTCTATAACCTATAAAATGGGCTTTTCTCTTCTAAATTAATCCCAAATATCTAGATCTGTCTTACAAGACAGATCTAGATCTTCAAGATTGTTTTGGAAGGGAAAACACCATTTTATAACTGAATAAGTTGAATAAATACATTAAGACGGCCGGATCCAGTTGTATCAATATTTGATTCAAAAAGAAATGTTTCCTTAATGGTGAATTGCCAATTTAATAACATGATGTTGGAGGGCAGATCATGAAATATTAATTCAGGATGGCAAAGCTGGAGTGAATTATTTTGCACTTCTGCTTGACATCATGCTGTTGAATGATAATTTTAGGAAAGGAAAAAATAGTTTGATTCTTACATTATCTAGTATGAAAATGCAAGATTATTGTGTTGTTTCTAATGGACTATTGTGAGTTGGATGTTGAGAAAAGTATGTACATCCGACATCATCAGGATGTGAGTTTGCATACTGCAACATCTGGCCCCGAGGTTATAAAACTTTTTTCATGCTCAGTTCAGCTGATGCCACTTTGTTGGTTTTGTTGTGTCACAGCTCAGTTGTCAGATATAATATTTGATACAAACCAGTCTTTTTCAAGACCAGTCATGAAATAATTCTTGCCAGTCCATTTGAACAGTAGATCTTCATATGCCTAGTTTGTGATCTGAATGGCATTCTCATCGAAAAGACCACAGGTGTGTGGGGTTGAACCTGCAACCTCTGATTTGTATCCTATGGCATTGTCCACTACACCACCGCTGCACCTGAAGCTGCATTTAGAAGTCAGCTAGTTTTAAGCAGTCTGGGTTCAAGGTTATAAAACTTGAGAATAATCTCAAACTCAAAATAAAGCACACTGATTGGCTGCTTCCGAGCATGTTCTTGGAAACAGCCAATCAGTGTGCTTTATTTTGAGTTTGAGAATGTCCTCAAGTTTTATAACCTCGGGACCTGTGTTTGTGTTGCACTTGTGTCACTCCGAAGGACTGGCTTGACTATTGTTTAAATCCCCATAAAACATATATGTTTCAATCCAAACAGTGTTCTCACTGCTCAATATTTTATATTTACAGATACAATTCTGGTGCCAAATCATTTTCAGAAGTTTCCTCAACAAAACATGTTTCCGTGTCAATAGATGCCATCTCGCTACAGAACGCTGTATGGAAACCAGCAAAACCACCAGCAAAGGGTTACAGATAGCTACACCAGTTGATAGGACTAGTTGTTACTATTTATAGAATTCAATATGTCTGCCATTCCAATTTATTTATTTATATGGGATTGTCTCATTAAGTTAACATGAAGCTTTTTGTAACAAGCAGGTTTTTCAAATGTAAATTTATAGCTTGATGTCACTGTGCTTATCAAATGTTGTAATTACCTCTAAGGGAGATCATTCTGATATGGAAATAATTACCTCCCTTCTGAGAGAGGCTATTAAATGAGAGAATTTTTGTGAGGGAGGCTACTATTAAAGGAAAGAATTTGCTCTTTAGAGAGCAAATTTTTTCCTTTAAGAGAAGCCTTCTTTACAAAGGAGGAAATTCTTTAAGAGTACCCTCCCTTACAAGAATTTTCTCTGTAGAAAGCAATACTTCCCTTTTAAAGTAGCCTGGGTTTCTTACAGAAGAGAAAATTCTTTCCTATATGAGTAGCCTCCCTTACAGATTCCTTTCCTCTAAGAATAGCTTCCCTTGCAGAAGGGATTCGTTCTGGAGAAATAATTCTTTGTCTCTGCAGAAGTTACCTCCCTTGTAAAAACAGCCTCAGAATAATGGAGGTGCATTCAGTCGCCATAAGTAATTCAGTGTCATATAAGCCAGGAATATTTGGGAAGACCAATTTGACTTTTGAGCTGGAGTGAGTGAAAAAATAGCATGAGCAAGATGCAGACTCATTAGCATGCAGTTCTGTGGAAGCTGGTCACCCATTGCCTCACAGATGATGTCTTAATATGTTTTGATAGATAAGAGAGACTAGTTAGTTTTCATCCCCAAATGTCTGACATATCTATCTAGCAGTATGAAGAATGGACACAAAAAAGGGGCTTGCATACTTGTAAAATCTGTGCCGACTTCTATTGTCTGTTTCTGTATCTCTTCTCATGTTGCGTCTTTCACTGCTGATGGTACTGAGACACATTGGATTATCTCCCTTGGATTATGCAGGTAGGGAAAGTTAATATGATGCAAAGGAGGAAACAATATTGCCTTATTTTTCTACAAATATATTTCCCTTGCTTTATCTGCTAAAGAGAGGTAATACAGTGTGTCATTATGTCAGCGTTCATTTGTAAGATGTTGCCGCAGTATCTTTTCTCATAATGTACCCTATTGTGCTTTAGCATTGGGACACCTAAAATTAATTTTCCATTTATCCTAAATGGAAAATTATTTATTTTTGGTATACCAATATCTAGGCACATTACAATATATCTTTTATGTCTCATTGTCCATAATATGTGATAAGCTGATGTGCTGCAAATCCACACAACTGTGCTAAAATGTATAGGTCATTCTTGATCTTTGAATCGCTGAAAATGCAGACAACAAAATTTACATCTGCAAAAATTCAAAACTTATTTTCTTGGCGCTTTAAGTGATAAGTCTTGTGCTTGCTGACTCCACTGAGACAATTGGCTTATCTTTCTTAGCTAATAAAGATTGGAGAAAACAGTAGGAAACAAATTAATCTGTGGTCTTCTTTTCAAAAGAAATTTCCCTTGCCAGTGTCTTGATATCTCAGTTTTTATTCACAAGATGTCGCCTCAGTCTTTCCACATTGTACAGCAAAAATTCTAAAAATTTGGACACCTAAAATAATTACCATAATTGTCCTAAAAAGAGAACAGCTCAGTTTTACAATGAAGTAATGCCTCCAAAAGATGAAGCTGGAATGGCAAACAGTGTAGACCCTGATCAGACTGCCCCTTAAGGAGCAGTCTGATATGGGTCTGCATTGTTTCCTCGTACCTATCTGTCCCAATACTTAGAATTTTTAGGGTATACATATGTCTCATTATTTATGTGATGTGTTGATGTGCTGCAAATCCAATTAATGTGCTAAAATGTGTCAGTCTTTCATAACCCTTAAAGCTCGAAACTAGCAGATGACAAAATAATGTCTGCAAAATTTCGAAAATTTTTGTCCAAGCTATATCATATGGAGAATTCAAAGACCAGAGGGCAGACAAAGTAGACCCAGATGAGGCAGCTCATTATTAGCTTCCTTTTCTGGATCTGTGCTGTTTGCAGATTCAGTTATTTCATTTCTAGGGCAATAAGTGTTAATGTGATTTTGAATCATTATGTCTGTGTTGGGGCCTGTTTTATGTGTATGCAATGCATATCTGTTTATAAGGAAAGTAATTTGTGGAAATTTCCGAACTTTTTTTTTCCATATTTGTGCATAAGATATTATTGCATGAAAATACATGTATGTTGTTTCTCTAATCATAGAAACGTCTCTTTGAGGGATGTTTTTTGTCTCGCCTGCATCTGTCAGCATTGGCGGCATAATATTTCAAGTTTTCTGATTTACCGTAAAAATTCTAAATATTGGGACGCTAAAAATAATTACCACAATTGTCCTAAAACTGGAACAGTTTGGTTTTACGGTGCAGTAATGTGCCCAAAAATGCAAATGGGATGGCAAATAGTGTAAACCCTGATCAGACTGCTCAGTCTGATCTGGGTTTGCACTATTTGCTCAGACCTGACTGTCCCAATATATAGTTTTTACGGTAGCTCCGTCTTGTGCCAAGGAGCAGACATACAAGGCACTGCCTTCCACAAAATTCCCCGTTTTGTTTTGTTTCTTTTTGGTAAAGAAGAAAAATATTGGATAAACAAGCATGACCGGACAAACAACAACATGAATAACATTTAAGTTAACATCTTTGAAAGTTATATGCATAATTATTCAAATATAGTAGCTTCCTATCTGCAGTATTACAGTTAACCACTAAACAGTTCAATCACTATTTAAAAAAATGTCGGATATCTCTTGAGCACATACCTTAATTGTTCAGTTACAGATGGAGATTTTTTTTCCTTCCAAAAAAATTCCCCCGATCAAGATCAGTCTTGTTTTGGAAGATAAAAACCTATCTAATGGCCAAAGTACACACAACTGATTTACAGTTTTTGGGGTGCTTTATGAAGGAAACTCTATCCTATAGCGGAATTAATAGTGTAATGTTTTTGTTAATTGAATATGCCTGTAAAAAAGTCATACTAAATGTAAGGATTATTTCTATGTCATAGCTATTTTCCATGGCTTAAATTTATAGAAAACATTCATGAAAACGATGTTTTAAAATGTTCTGAAAACAGTGGTTTGAAAATTTTCTGCTCTGTTTAATTAAGACTATTGTGCAAGTAAGGAAATCCATTTTTACATTGAAAGAGTGTCTTAATATGTATCTTTTATACAGGCATATTCTATTGATAAAATCCTTGTAAATCTGAGATACTAAACCTTGTCAATATGTGTGCTGTCTGAGTACAGGTATTCTAGGCATTTCAGTAGACTGGTGGTACATGTAGTTGGAAAAATAACAATTTTTTGTGAATAATCTGGAGTCCACAAAAATTAGTCAAAGGAATTTATTTGACTTAATCTAGAGCACTGTGTTAATGCATAATTATAATCAGGGTGAAAAGGAATAATAACCAATCAAGATCTGTCTCAGAAAATCTATTTTAGCTACACTTATTCTATGTATTTTCTGTTTATTACAAGGTTGTAGTTTTGTTATTTTTGTTGATCTCTGTGTTGTGTATATTTGAGCCTGGTCACATGAAAAAGGACTTAACGTCATGTTCTGAAACAGCTGTAGAATAGTCTGCACATCTGCTCAGTCTTTGTGTGGTCTATGATGGTAGGATCTTCTCCCAATCCTGAGGAACATATTTATGTGTATGTGTACAGTGTCATAATTTGCCACCATGTTTATGTGTTTTGTGAAAAAATATCTTTTGTGACTTCCTGATTGCTTCCCTGTATTACAAAGCCCTTTTGAAATAGTACTCTTAAAGGTAAGAATTTGCTCCTATGAGAGCAAATTATTTCCTTCAAGAGTTGACCATAATTTATTCGTGAGAAAAATTTGAAAATGCCAGAGTTGCTTCCCATGAACCTAAATGAAGAGTCTTATTAGCTCACCAGAGCTGAAGGCTCCGGGGGAGCTTATAGGATAGGCAGTGGTCCGTCGTCGTCGTATGTCGTCGTCGTATGTCGTCGTCGTCTGTCGTCCGTCAACACTTTTAAACGACATCTCCTCTTAAGCCACTAGGCCGATTGGGCCCAAATTTCATCTGTGGTATCCTTGGGTGGGGGATTGAAAGTTTGTGTTTTTTATGAAAATTGGCCCTTTAGTTTGGTTGCTATGGCAACTTAAGAGTTGCCATTGACTTATAATGGGGAAAATAGAAAAATGGCATTTTCTGCCAAGCCATTGCAGATATGTTGATAAAACTTTTATAGAAATGTTCCTTGAGATGTCTTCTATCAGCTATATGTTTTTTTGCCCACTACTCCTTTTATTGGTTGCCATGGAAACCGAAATGCAAGTAAAAAGGAAAAAATACTTAAAAAGTTATCTCCTCCGAAGTCACTGGGCCGATAAGGTCCAGATTTCATCTGTGGCATCCTTGGGCATGGCGATTGAAAGTTTGTGTTTTTTTATGATCATGGGCCCTTTAGTTTGGTTGCTATGGCAACTTAGAGTTCCCATTGACTTATAATGGGGAAAATTGAAAAATGGCATTTTCTGCCAAGCTGTTGCAGATAATGTTGATAAAACTTTTATAGAAATGTTTCTTCAGATGTCTTCTATCAGCTGTTTGTTTTGTTTTGCCCGCTGCTCCTTTTATTGGTTGCCATGGAAACAGAAATGTAAAAAAAAATGGAAAAATACTTAAAAAATTATCTTCTCTTCAGCCACTGGGCCAGTAAGGCCCAGATTTTATCTGTGGCATCCTTGGGCTGGGGGATTGAAAGTTTATGTTTTTTTTTTATGAAAATCAGCCCTTTAGTTTGGTTGCTATAGCAACTTAGAGTTCCATTGACTTATAATGGGGAAAATTGAAAAATGGCATTTACTGCCAAGCCATTGCATATATTTTGACAAAACTTTTATAGATTGTTCCTTGAGAAGTCTCTTATTAGCTATGTGTTTTTTTTTTGCCCACTGCTCCTTATTGGTTGCCATGGAAACCAAAATGAAAAAAAAATGGAAAAAAAATACTTAAAAAAATGATCTCCTCAGAAACCACTGGGCCGATAAGGCCCAGATTTCATCTGTAGTATCCTTAGGCAGGATGATTGAAAACTTATTTTTTTTTATATATAAAATCGGCTCTTTAGTTTGGTTGCTATGGCAACTTAGGGTTGCATTGACTTGCAATGGGGAAAATTAAAAAATGGCATTTACTGCATTCAATATATGGAAAATAGTTATATAATTTGTTATCAACTCAACAGACTGTCAGACTGAGACTTTGTAGTTGTATATTTTGTATTAGCCTGTACGAATTGACAGCAGTTTTGAGCCTATGCAAAGTTGATAGCAATTTTAGCTAGAGATCTGGTGAGCTTTGTGGCCCGTGGGCCTCTTGTTTTGAGTCTTTTCAATCCTAAATGGGATTCCATTGAATACAGCCTTTCGTTCATCCACGCCTCATCCTAGTATTACTGAAATACTGTTGAAAAGGATGTAAAATCGCAAGTTATCCATCCATTTTAGTTTGAGCGGTTGTGCAGGCTAGTTGAAGTTGCTATTTCTCATGATGTAATATCCCTTTAAACGTCGGCAGGTCGCTTAAATTTTTCTAAGTTTTTGCTTAGTCACTTTGGTTGTCATTCCAAGTCATATCACCCTAAAAATTTCCAAATGATCTTCCTATATTTTTGTTTATGGTGCTTTTCATTGTTTTACATGTTATTTACTTTGTTCCGATTTTTTCTGATTTTTGTATGTTGTTTACTCTATCCACCTTCATTTGTTTTAGTAAACAAAAAAAACCTAAGACAGAGGGCTATACCAGTACAAGTAGTGTAGATAATGATCAGACTTCCACTAAAAGAGAAGTCTGATCAGTATCCACAGTAAAGGTCACTACCATCTCTCCCAGTCTGAATTAAAGTAGTAGTAGATTATAGATTTAGGGGATAACTACTCAAAATCACAAATAATTTTTGTGAGGTAAATCTTAGGTTTTATGGCTGCAAATTCAAGAATGTTTTAATGGAACAGTTGTACAAGATTAACAATCATAAAACCTAAGATTTACCACCCCAAATGTCAAGTTTCATTACAGTTACCGGTACCTCAATTCTAATGCACGTTTTCACCTTTTAAAATGTACTACTTTACACTCAAAAGAAGCTCTTTCACCAATGTAAAACCAGATGACAGCTCATGAGTAGGGCATTGCAGAATGGCGTCTGTTTTCCAACAGTATCACAGGATATTCTAGTGGCAATTTTTAACGTTGTTCAATCAGGTTCATCATATTATGAAGTGCATTAGAATAAGCAGTCAGTCTTAGTGAACTGTATATCTAGATTAGACTGTTGTGAGCCGCGACACAAGAAAACCAACAAAGTGGTTTTGCGCCCAGCGCAGACTAAAATCAGCTTTGGCATCCGCTTAGTCTGCTCTGACTCTTCACTAAGCACTTCAAGGGTAGCTAAGGATCTAAGCTACCGCCATGTGGACAGCAAAGACTGATCAGACTGGGCAGATGCCCAGGCTGATCTGAGTCTGCGCACCACCACTTGTTGGTTTTATCATGTCGCGGCTCTTGTAATTTTCAGGATCTACAGTAATTCGTTGGTTATGAGATAGAGATTATTTCACTTCCAAAATGATCCCATAAATCAAGATCCATCTTGTAAGTCCAGTCTAGAGTTTCGGAAATGTTTTAGAAGGGAAAAATCCATCTTATAGCAGAATTTTGTACTGGTTGTAATGCCGGTCATGGTATGATTCTTGCCAGTTGGTGTTAGGGTTTAGATTTTTTACAGAGCTCTAGATAAGAGGGAGTATTTGATGATAATTAGGGATAATTTTTGTTAATTCTGCATAAAAACATATATTGTGACCCCTCATCTGAACCGTCTCGACGAGACTGTTCAGATTAGGGGCCTCAACATATGGTTTCAATGAGAAATAAAAAATTATCCCTCAATTATCATCAAATACCCCTCTTATCTAGAGTTCTGAAGAACAATCTTCTCTTTGATAATACCAGTCTGGCAAGAAAGACCCGTCGTGGATCATTTCAATTACTTTTTGAGCGTCAATGCCAAAAGGGTGCTTATGGGGTATGTGAACAGTAGTCTGACCATCCATACAGTCTGATCAGGGCCTTTGCTGTTTGCACACCTTGCATGGACACAGGAATCTACAGACACAGAATGAAGGCTCTTAACCCTTAAAAAGCACACAACGAAATTTACGTCTGCAGAAATTTCAAAAAATGTTTTGTCCAAGCTATATTATATTTAGAGTTCAAAGACTATAGGGCAGTGTAGATCCAGTTGCGGTGGCTCATTATGAGCCACCGCATCTTGATCTACACTGTTTGCAAATTCAACATTTTTTCATTTTTGGCGCTCTAAGGGTTAGTACAGACTTGTAGCTGGGTTTGTGTGTTCATTGTCTGAGTGACAGATTGGAAGCTTGGTTTAAGTGTTCACTGTATGAAGATACATTAATGACTGTTAAGAATTGTGTCATGATTGGCTTGGATAAGATTTGAGCCACGACACAAGAAAACCAACTAAGCCGTTGTGTGCCCAGTGCAGACTCAGATCAGCCAGGGCATCTGCCCAGTCTGATCAAACTATTGGCTAAGCACTTAAAGGGTAGCTAAGGGTCTAAGCTACCTCCATGCTGACAGCGAAGACTTTGATCGTACTGAGCGGATGCCCAGGTTGAACTGAGTCTGCGCTGGGTGCATAACCACATTGTTGGTTTTCTCGTGTTGCGGCTTATTTGTTTCCATCCTAGTTTACTGGGTGTGTATTGTGAGCACTTTTCTCCTGAAACAGCTTATGTCATATAAGAACTTTGCTTTAATGGGTGTGTATTTTGAGAGGCACTTTTCTCCAGAAACAGCTAATGTCGTATAAGAACTTTGCTTTATATGGTATTTGATTCAGGCTTTATATGCTTATATATTATGAATGTTATTTATTTGTAAAATAAATTTGATAACTTTAAGAGCAACAATATACGAGTTTGGTGCTTCATTTGATGCCTCTGACTTTCAGCTATTAAGATTTTACACCCATATTTGGTGAATATGTAATCCCATTAGGGGATGGTTGGGGTTGGGTGACTGCGCTGGGCAACTTTCAGTGCTGGGTGTCCTACTGATTTGGATAATAGTAGGGACAAGGCCTACTGTGCTTGCAGTAGGTGCGGGTGGGGGTTGTTAGGCTATTTTTTCTCTCGCCTGTGATCTTTTCTTTCTCCCCTCTCTGCCGGGCCGCGTAGCGCAATCGGTAGGGCACTTGAATCATTAGTCAGAGGTCCTGGGTTCTAAACCCGGTCTGGCCACATACTTTAGTTTCTCCTTCCACTGATTTAAGAAGGGCAGTTGTCAGTTACTGGAGAAAGTATGTGCACTTAGTACTGGTTAACCGCTTAGGAGGTCTAAGCCTGCCCAGGAATAGTGTGGTTAGGTTTACTGACCATCCCGACATGACCATAGATATTTACCGTGGACGTTAAGCAATAAATCAATCAAAATTCTCCCTTTCTCTGGAAGAAAGCTCGATACAGACTGAAATACTCTCAAAGAACAGTCAAACCCAAAACAACCAACTCCCATCAACATATACATGTAATTCATACCAAGATGATACCTCAGTTTAACCCATTGCATTCTGGGTACTTTTTGTCATCTGCTGAAATTGTCGTCTGCATCAAAAATCAAGAATATTTTGACAATATTGGACTCCCTAACTATTGTAGAAATGACAACTCATACTCTACTGAAGCCAGTGTGACAAAACTTCACCTGCATCAGTGCCTTATAGTGATATACATTTATTTTAAGCTTCATGAAATTCTATTCAATGGTTAATGGCTCCAGATGGATGGACAGAAAGACGGTTGGTTGGTTGATTTGATGCTTAACGTCCACGGTAAACAACTAAGGTCATGTCGAGATGGTCAGTTAACCTAACCACACTATTCCTGGGCAGGCTTAGACCTCCTAAGCGGTTAACAAGTACTAAGTGCACATACTTTCGCCAGTAACTGACAACTGCCCTTCTTGAATCAGCGGAAGGAGAAACGAAAGTATGTGGCCAGACCGGGATTCGAACCCAGGACCTCTGACTTACGAGTCAGGTGCCCTACCGATTGCGCTACCCGGCCCGGCCCGACAGAAAGACGGACATGGAGAAAACTACTATATGGGGTGGGGGGGCACAAGTGAGTATGACCTAATAAAAAACAAGCAAATTCGGTGAATTTATATCCCCCGCCGAAGTGGCTTTGATTTGTTTATTATTATGTTTTTTAGCTCGCCTGAGCATGAAGTGCTCAGGGTGAGCTTTTGGGATACCCTGATGTCCGTCGTCTGTCGTACGTCCGGACGGACGTCCGTCAACTTTTGCTTGTGTACACTCTAGCGGGCACAGTTTTGATCCAATCTTTCTGAAACTTTGTCAGAATGTTTATCTCCATAAAATCTGGGCCAAGTTCGAAACTGGGTCATGTCGGGTCAAAAACTAGGTCACTAGGTCAAATCTTAGAAAAACCTTGTGTACACTCTAGAAGGCACAGTTTTCATCCAAAGTTCATGAAACTTTGTCAGAATGTTTATCTTTATAATATCTAGGACAAGGTCGAAACTGGGTCACGTTGGGTCAAAAACTAGGTCACTAGGTCAAATCTTAGAAAAACCTTGTGTACGCTCTAGAAGGCACAGTTTTCCTCCAAAGATCATGAAACTTAGTCAGAATGTTTATCCTCATAATATCTAGGATAAGTTCGAAACTGGGTCACATCGGGTCAAAAACTAGGTCACTAGGTCAAATCATAGAAAAACCTTGTGTACGCTCTAGAGGACACGGTTTTGATCCAATCTATATGAAACGTTGTCAGTACATATATCTCCATAAACTCTTGGGTCAAAAACTAGGTCACTAGGTCAAATCATAGAAAAACATTGTGTACGCTCTAGAGGACACAGTTTTGATCCAATCTTTATAAAACATTGTCAGAATGTTTATCTCCATAAACTCTAGGCCAAGTTCGAAATTGGGTCATGTCGGGTCAAAAACTAGGTCACTAGGTCAAATCTTAGAAAAACCTTGTGTACGCTCTAGAAGGTACAGTTTTGATCCAAAGTTCATGAAACTTTATCAGAATGTTTATCCTCATAATATGAAAGACAAATTTGAAACTGGGTCATGTAGGGTCAAAAACTAGGTCACTTGGTCAAATCATAGAAAAACCGTGTGTACGCTCTAGAGGACACAGTTCTGATCCAATCTTTATGAAATTTTGTCAGAATGTTTATCTCCATAAACTCTAGGCCAAGTTTGAAAGTAGGTCATGTCAGGTCAAAAACTAGGTCACTAGGTCAAATCTTAGAAAAACCTCGTTTACGCACTAGAAGGAATAGTTTTGATCCAATCTTCATGAAACTATGTCAAAATGTTTATTGTCCATATATATATGCCCCTTATGAAACTGAGTCACGTCAGATCATAAACTAGGTCACTAGGTCAAATCTAAGACAAGAGGGCCATGGTGGCCCTGAATCGCTCACCTGAGCATTAATCAGTTCACTGGCTCTGGTGAAGATTTATAAGAGTTTTTACCATACTAACATTTGACCTAGTTTTTGACCCGACATGACCCAGTTTCAAACTTGGCCTGGATATTGTAAGAATAAACATTCTGACACAGTTTCATTGAGATTGGATCAAAACTGTGCCCTCTGGAGCGTATACAAGGTCGTTCTTATATTTGACCTAGTGACCAAGTTTTTGACCCGACACGACCCAGTTTCAAACTTTACCTAGATTTCATTAAGATAAACATTCTGACAGAGTTTCATGAAGATTGGATCAAAACTGTGCCCTCTAGGGTGTACACAAAGTTTTTCTAAGATTTGACCTTGAGCCGACGTGACTCATTTTCATAGGGGGCTTAGATATATGGACAATAAACATTTTGACATAGTTTCATGACGATTGGATCAAAACTATGCCTTCTAGTGCTTACACAACGTTTTTTAGCTCACCTGAGCACGAAGTGCTCAGGGTGAGCTTTTGGGATACCGTGATGTCCGTCGTACGTGTGTCCGGACGTCCGTCCGTCCGTCCGTCCGTCCGTCAACTTTTGCTTGTGTACACTCTAGCGGGCACAGTTTCGATCCAATCTTTATGAAACTTTGTCAGAATGTTAGTCTTTATAAAATCTAGGCCAAGTTCGAAACTGGGTCATGTCGGGTCAAAAACTAGGTCACTAGGTCAAATCTTAGAAAAACCTTTTGTACCCTGTAGAGGGCACAGTTTTCATCCAAAGTTCATGAAACTTTGTCAGAATGTTTATCCTCATAGTATCTAGGACAAGTTCGAAACTGGGTCATGTTGGGTTGAAAACTAGGTCACTAGGTCAAATCATAGAAAAACCTTGTGTACGCTCTAGAGGACTCAGTTTTGATCCAATCTTTATGAAACTTTGTCAGAATGTTTATGTCCATAAAATCTAGGCCAAGTTCGAAACTGGGTTATGTCGGGTCAAAAACTAGGTCACTAGGTCAAATCTTAGAAAAACCTTGTGTACGCTCTAGAAGGCACAGTTTTCATCCAAAGTTCATGAAACTTTGTCAGAATGTTTATCATAATATCTATGCCAAGTTTGAAAGTAGGTCATGGCGGGTCTATAACTAGGTCACTAGGCCAAATCATAGAAAAACCTTGTGTATGCTCTAGAGGACACAGTTTTGATCCAATCTTTATGAAACTTTGTCAGAATGTTTATTACCATAAAATCTAGGCCAACTTCGAAATTGGATCATGTCGGGTCAAAAACTAGGTCACTAGGTCAAATCTTAGAAAAACCTTGTGTACGCTGTAGAGGGCACATTTTTCATCCAAAGTTCATGAAACTTTGTCAGAATGTTTATCCTCATAGTATCTAGGACAAGTTCGAAACTGGGTCACGTCGGATCTAAAACTAGGTCACTAGGTCAAATCATAGAAAAACCTTGTGTACGCTCTAGAGAACACAGTTTCGATCCAATCTTTATGAAACTTTGTCAGAATGTTAGTCTTAATAAACTCTAGGCCAAGTTAAAAAAATGGGTCATGTCGGATCAAAAACTAGGTCACTAGGTCAAATCTTAGAAAAACCTTGTGTACGCTCTAGAAGGCACAGTTTTCATCCAAAGTTCATGAAACTTAATCAAAAAGTTTATCCTTATAATATCTAGGGTACGTTTGAAACTGGGTCACGTCGGGTCAAAAACTAGGTCACTAGGTCAAATCATAGAAAAAACCTTGTGTATGCTCTAGAGGACACAGTTTTGATCCAATCTTTATGAAACATTGTCAGAATGTTTATCTCTATAAACTCTAGGCCAACTTCAAAATTGGATCATGTCGGGTCAAAAACTAGGTCACTAGGTCAAATCTTAGAAAAACCTTGTGTACGCTCTAGAGGGCACATTTTTCATCCAAAGTTCATGAAACTTTGTCAGAATGTTTATCCTCATAGTATCTAGGACAAGTTCGAAACTGGGTCACGTCGGGTCTAAAACTAGGTCACTAGGTCAAATCATAGAAAAACCTTGTGTACGCTCTAGAGAACACAGTTTCGATCCAATCTTTATGAAACTTTGTCAGAATGTTAGTCTTAATAAACTCTAGGCCAAGTTAAAAAAATGGGTCATGTCGGATCAAAAACTAGGTCACTAGGTCAAATCTTAGAAAAACCTTGTGTACGCTCTAGAAGGCACAGTTTTCATCCAAAGTTCATGAAACTTAATCAAAAAGTTTATCCTTATAATATCTAGGGTACGTTTGAAACTGGGTCACGTCGGGTCAAAAACTAGGTCACTAGGTCAAATCATAGAAAAAACCTTGTGTATGCTCTAGAGGACACAGTTTTGATCCAATCTTTATGAAACATTGTCAGAATGTTTATCTCTATAAACTCTAGGCTAAGTTCGAAACTGGGTCTTGTTGGGTCAAAAACTAGGTCACTAGGTCAAATCTTAGAAAAGCCTTGTGTACGCTCTAGAAGGCACAGTTTTGATCCAAAGTTCATGAAACTTTGTCAGAATGTTTATCCTCATAATATGTAGGAGAAGTTTGAAACTGGGTCATGTCGGGTCAAAAACTAGGTCACTAGGTCAAATCATAGAAAAACCTTGTGTACGCTCTAGAGGACACAGTTTTGATCTAATCTTTATGAAACTTTGTCAGAATTTTTACTTCCATAAACTCTCGGCAAAGTTTGAAAGTAGGTCATGTCGGGTCAAAAACAAGGTCACTAGGTCAAATCATAGAAAAACCTTGTGTACGCTCTAGAAGGCACAGTTTTGATTCAAAGTTCATGAAACTTTGTCAGAATGTTCATCCTCATAATATCTAGAACAAGTTCGAAACTGGGTCACGTCGGGTCAAAAACTAGGTCACTAGGTCAAATCATAGAAAAACCTTGTGTACGCTCTTGAAGGCACAGTTTTGATTCAAAGTTCATGAAACTTTGTCAGAATGTTTATCCTCATAATATCTAGAACAAGTTCGAAACTGGGTCATGTTGGGTCAAAAACTAGGTCACTAGGTCAAATCATAGAAAAACCTTGTATGCTCTAGAGGACACAGTTTTGATCCAATCTTTAAGAAACATTGTCAGAATGTTTATCTCCATAAACTCTAGGCCAAGTTCGAAACTGGGTCATGTCGAGTCATAAACTAGGTCACTAGGTCAAATCGTAGAAAAACCTTGTGTATGCTCTAGAGGACACAGTTTTGATTCAAAGTTCATGAAACTTTGTCAGAATGTTTATTCTCATAATATGTAGGACAAGTTTGAAACTGGGTAATGTCGGGTCGAAAACTAGGTCACTAGGTCAAATCTTAGAAAAACCTTGTGTACGCCCTAGAGGACACAGTTTTGATCTAATCTTTATGAAACTTTGTCAGAATGTTTATCTTCATAAACTCTCTGCCAAGTTTGAAAGTAGGTCAAGTGGGGTAAAAAACTAGGTCACTAGGTCAAATCTTAGAAAAACGTTGTGTAAGCACTAGAAGGCATAGTTTTGATCCAATCTTCATGAAACTATGTCAAAATGTTTATTGTCCATATATCTAAGCCCCCTATGAAACTGAGTCACGTTGGCTCAAGGTCAAATCATAGAAAAACTTTGTGTACACCCTAGAGGGCACAGTTTTGATCCAATCTTCATGAAACTCTGTCAGAATGGTTATCTTAATGAAATCTAGGTAAAGTTTGAAACTGGGTCGTGTCGGGTTAGAAACTTGGTCACTAGGTCAAATATAAGAACGACCTTGTATACGCTCCAGAGGGCACAGTTTTGATCCAATCTCAATGAAACTGTGTCAGAATGTTTATTCTTACAATATCCAGGCCAAATTTGAAACTGGGACATGTCGGGTTAAAAACTAGGTCAAATGTTAGTATGGTAAAAAATCTTATAAATCTTCACCAGAGCCAGTGAACTGATTAATGCTCAGGTGAGCGATTCAGGGCCACCATGGCCCTCTTGTCTAAGATTTGACCTAGTGACCTACTTTTTGACCCGACATGAGCTACTTTTAAACTTGGCAGAGAGTTTATGGAGATAAACATTCTGACAAAGTTTCATAAAGATTAGATCAAAACTAAGTCCTCTAGAGCGTACACAAGGTTTTTCTAAGATTTGACCTAGTGACCTAGTTTTCGACCCGACATGACCCAGTTCAAACTTGTCCTACATATTATGAGGATAAACATTCTGACACAGTTTCATGAACTTTGAATCAAAACTGTACCTTCTAGAGCGTACACAAGGTTTTTCTACGATTTGACCTAGTGACCTAGTTTATGACTCGACATGACCCAGTTTCGAACTTTGCCTAGAGTTTATGGAGATAAACATTCTGACAATGTTTCTTAAAGATTGGATCAAAACCTTGTCCTCTAGAGCGTACACAAGGTTTTTCTATGATTTGACCTAGTGACCTAGTTTTTGACCCGACGTGACCCAGTTTCGAACTTGTTCTAGATATTATGAGGATAAACATTCTGACAAAGTTTCATGAACTTTGAATCAAAACTGTGCCTTCTAGAGCGTACACAAGGTTTTTCTAAGATTTGACTTAGTGACCAAGTTTTTGACCCGACATGACCCAGTTTCAAACTTATCCTACATATTATGAGGATAAACATTCTGACAAAGTTTCATGAACTTTGGATCAAAACTGTGTCCTCTAGAGTGTACACAAGGTTTTTCTATGATTTGACCTAATGACCTTGTTTTTGACCCGACAGGCCTACTTTCAAACTTGGCCAAGAGTTTATGGAAGTAAAAATTCTGACAAAGTTTCATAAAGATTAGATCAAAACTGTGTCCTCTAGAGCGTACACAAGGTTTTTCTATGATTTGACCTAGTGACCTAGTTTTTGACCCGACATAACCCAGTTTCAAACCTCTCCTACATATTATGAGGATAAACATTCTGACAAAGTTTCATGAACTTTGGATCAAAACTGTGCCTTCTAGAGGGTACACAAGGCTTTTCTAAGATTTGACCTAGTGACCTAGTTTTTGACCCAACAAGACCCAGTTTCGAACTTGGCCTAGAGTTTATAGAGATAAACATTCTGACAATGTTTCATAAAGATTGGATCAAAACTGTGTCCTCTAGAGCATACACAAGGTTTTTTCTATGATTTGACCTACTGTCCTAGTTTTTGACCCGACGTGACCCAGTGTCAAACGTATCCTAGATATTATAAGGATAAACTTTCTGATTAAGTTTCATGAACTTTGGATCAAAACTGTGCCTTCTAGAGCGTACACAAGGTTTTTTAGCTCGCCTGAGACGAAGTGCTCAGGGTGAGCTTTTGGGATACCCTGATGTCCGTCGTACGTCCGGACGTCCGTCAACTTTTGCTTGTGTACACTCTAGCGGGCACAGTTTTGATCCAATCTTTCTGAAACTTTGTCAGAATGTTTATCTCCATAAAATCTAGGCCAAGTTCGAAACTGGGTCATGTCGGGTCAAAAACTAGGTCACTAGGTCAAATCTTAGAAAAACCTTGTGTACACTCTAGAAGGCACAGTTTTCATCCAAAGTTCATGAAACTTTGTCAGAATGTTTATCTTTATAATATCTAGGACAAGTTCGAAACTGGGTCACGTCGGGTCAAAAACTAGGTCACTAGGTCAAATCTTAGAAAAACCTTGTGTACGCTCTAGAAGGCACAGTTTTCATCCAAAGTTCATGAAACTTAGTCAGAATGTTTATCCTCATAATATCTAAGACAAGTTCGAAACTGGGTCATGTCGGGTCAAAAACTAGGTCACTAGGTCAAATCATAGAAAAACCTTGTGTACGCTCTAGAGGACACAGTTTTGATCCAATCTATATGAAACGTCAGAATATATATCTCCATAAACTCTAGGCCAAGTTCGAAACTGGGTCATGTCGGGTCAAAAACTAGGTCACTAGGTCAAATCTTAGAAAAAACCTTGTGTACACTCTAGAAGGCACAGTTTTCATCCAAAGTTCATGAAACTTTGTCAGAATGTTTATCTTTATAATATCTAGAACAAGTTCGAAACTGGATCACGTCAGGTCAAAAACTAGGTCACTAGGTCAAATCTTAGAAAAAACTTGTGTATGCTCTAGAAGGCACAGTTTTCATCCAAAGTTCATGAAACTTTGTCAGAATGTTTATCCTCATAATATCTAGGACAGGTTTGAAACTGGGTCACGTTGGGTCAAAAACTAGGTCACTAGGTCAAATCATAGAAAAACATTGTGTACGCTCTAGAGGACACAATTTTGATCCAATCTTTATAAAACATTGTCAGAATGTTTATCTCCATAAACTCTAGGCCAAGTTCGAAATTGGGTCATGTCGGGTCAAAAACTAGGTCACTAGGTCAAATCTTAGAAAAACCTTGTGTATGCTGTAGAAGGCACAGTTTTGATCCAAAATTCATGAAACTTTATCAGAATGTTTATCCTCATAATATGAAGGAAAAATTTGAAACTGGGTCATGTAGGGTCAAAAACTAGGTCACTTGGTCAAATCATAGAAAAACCGTGTGTATGCTCTAGAGGACACAGTTTTGATCCAATCTTTATGAAACTTTGTCAGAATGTTTATCTCCATAAACTCTAGGCCAAGTTTGAAAGTAGGTCATGTCAGGTCAAAAACTAGGTCACTAGGTCAAATCTTAGAAAAACCTCGTGTATGCACTAGAAGGAACAGTTTTGATCCAATCTTCATGAAACTATGTCAAAATGTTTATTGTCCATATATATATGCCCCTTATGAAACTGAGTCACGTCAGATCAGAAACTAGGTCACTAGGTCATATCTAAGAAAAACTTTGTGTACACCCTAGAGTGCACAGTTTTGATCCAATCTTCATGAAACTCTGTCAGAATGTTTACCTTTATGAAATCTAGGTAAGTTTGAAACTGGTTTGTGTCGGACCAAAAACTAGGTCACTAGGTCAAATATAAGAACAACCTTGTATACGCTCCAGAGGGCACAGTTTTGATCCAATCTCAATGAAACTTTGTCAGAATGTTAATTCTTACAATATCCGGTTTGAAACTGGGTCATGTTGGGTCAAAAGCTAGGTCACTAGGTCAAATCTAAATTAAGTTATGTTGCAAGAATCAGAACTAACATTGCAATGATGCCAGCCACAAACTCCTTGGAATACATTAGTTTCACCACAGTGAGATAATGATGCTACCATTCTATCATCTGTGTTTGCCTAGTCAAGTCTAGTTCAAATCCATCAAAGGAACTCAACATGAACGGGAACTTTTTGGAGAAGCGACTCTGCCATTTTCAGCTCACCTGATCGAGCCTTACAGTATTGGTGTTAGCTGCCTCTTTCATCCATCCATAAACATTTTCAAACATCTCTGAAACCACTGGGCAGATCAAATTTCATATGGAGCCTGCACATGGGTCAAAGGATTGAAAGTTCTTCAAATGATCTTGGTCACATGACCAAGGTGGCCGCCATTCCCATGTATGGTAAAAACTCTTATAAATCTTCACCAGAGCCAGTGAACTGATTAATGCTCAGGTGAGCGATTCAGGGCCACCATGGCCCTCTTGTCTAAGATTTGACCTAGTGACCTAGTTTTTGACCCGACAAGACCCAGTTTCGAACTTGGCCTAGAGTTTATGGAGATAAACATTCTGACAAAGTTTCATAAAGATTGGATCAAAACTGTGTCCTCTAGAGCGTACACAAGGTTTTTCTATGATTTGACCTAGTGACCTAGTTTTAGACCCCACGTGACCCAGTTTCGAACTTGTCCTAGATACTATCAAAATAAACATTCTGACAAAGTTTCATGAACTTTGGATGAAAACTGTGCCCTCTAGAGCGTACACAAGGTTTTTCTAAGATTTGACCTAGTGACCTAATTTTTGACCCGACATGATCCAGTTTCATAGTTGGCCTAAATTTTATGGAGATAAACATTCTGACAAAGTTTCATGAACTTTGGATCAAAACTGTGTCCTCTAGAGCATACACAAGGTTTTTTCTATGATTTGACCTAGTGACCTAGTTTTAGACCTGACGTGACTCAGTTTCGAAGTTGTCCTAGATACTATGAGGATAAACATTCTGACAAAGTTTCATGATCTTTGGATCAAAACTGTGCCCTCTAGAGCGTACACAAGGTTTTTCTAAGATTTGACCTAGTGACCTAGTTTTTGACCCGACATGACCCAGTTTCGAACTTGGCCTAGATTTTATGGAGATAAACATTCTGACACAGTTTCATAACGATTGGATCAAAACTGTGTCCTCTAGAGCGTACACAAGGTTTTTCTATGATTTGACCTAGTGACCTAGTTTTCGACCCAACATGACCCAGTTTCGAACTTGTCCTAGATACTATGAGGATAAACATTCTGACAAAGTTTCATGACATTTGGATGAAAACTGTGCCCTCTAGAGCGTACACAAGGTTTTTCTAAGATTTGACCTAGTGACCTAGTTTTTGACCCGACATGACCCAGTTTCGAACTTGGCCTAGATTTTATAAAGACTAACATTCTGACAAAGTTTCATAAAGATTGGATCGAAACTGTGCCCGCTAGAGTGTACACAAGCAAAAGTTGACGGACGGACGGACGGACGGACGGACGGATGGACGTCCGGACACACGTACGACGGACGACGGACATCACGGTATCCCAAAAGCTCACCCTGAGCACTTTGTGCTCAGGCGAGCTAAAAAACTTTGTGTACACCTTAGAGGGCACAGTTTTGATCCAATCTTCATGAAACTCTGTCAGAATGTTTACCTTTATGAAATCTAGGTAAAGTTTGAAACTGGTTTGTGTCGGATCAAAAACTAGGTCACTAGGTCAAATATAAGAACGACCTTGTATACGCTCCAGAGGGCACATTTTGATCCAATCTCAATGAAACTTTGTCAGAATGGTTATTCTTACAATATCCAGTTTGAAACTGGGTCATGTCGGGTCAAAAGCTAGGTCACTAGGTCAAATCTAAATTAAGTTATGTTGCAAGAATCAGAACTAACATTGCAATGATGCCAGCCACAAACTCCTTGGAATACATTAGTTTCACCACAGTGAGAGAATGATGCTACCATTCTATCATCTGTGTTTGCCTAGTTAAGTCTAGTTCAAATCCATCAAAGGAACTCAACATGAACGGGAACTTTTCGGAAAAGCGACTCTGCCATTTTCAGCTCACCTGAGCCTACAGTATTGGTGTTAGCTGCCTCTTTCATCCATCCATAAACATTTTCAAACATCTCTGAAACCACTGGGCAGATCAAATTTCATATGGAGCCTGCACATGGGTCAAAGGCAAATGATCTTGGTCACATGACCAAGGTGGCCGCCATTCCCATGTATGGTAAAAACTCTTATAAATCTTCACCAGAGCCAGTGAACTGATTAATGCTCAGGTGAGCGATTCAGGGCCACCATGGCCCTCTTGTTTTTAAGTTTCATATAATTTTGTTCACTGGGCTGAAAGAACTATTACTCTTGCATAAGTGAGGCATAAGCTGAAGCTGTTCTTAAACACTTGCCTCAGCATCACTGCACTATGATGATACATTTTTAATTCAGTTTCAAGAAATTTTGTTCAGTCCAGTATATAAGTTATGGCTAAATCAATTCAAGGGCATTAAATCATGCACTACTTATGTGATTATGATCAAACTTAATGTGCACTGCTATGTCAAGACAATAGATAAATATTTTAAGTTTCATGAAATTCCATTCATTGGTTACTTAGTTATGACTCAATTTGTTGATTTTAAACCAAGTCAAGGGCAATAGCTCATTGCTAACTGAAGCAATTTCGGCAAAACGTAAGATGCACCAATGTGTTACAGTGATACATATTTATTACAAGTTTCATACAATTCTATTCATTGATTACTTAGTTATGGCTAAATTTGTCAATTTTAAATTGATTCAAGGGCAATAACTCATCAAGGGCAATAACTCATGCACTTCTGATGCAACTCTGATGAAACTTTATGTGCATAACCACCTTACAGTGATACATATTAAGTTTAAGTTTCATGAAGTTTTGATAGTTGGTTACTTAGTTATGGCTCATTTTATTGATTTTAAGTCAATTCAAGGGCAATAACTCATGCACTCCTGAAGCCACTATGATGAAATTTGTTATGCATCAGCCGGTTATAGTGATATATATTTATTTTAAGTTTCATAAAATTCCGTCCAGTGATTACTCAGTTATGGATCATTTTATTGATTTTAAAACAATTCAAGGGCAATAACTCCTGCATTACTAAAGCCAGTCTGATGAAAATTGACGTGCATCAGCGGTTTATAGTAATATATATTTAAGTTTCATGAAATTCTGTTCAGTGGTTACTTAGTTATGGCTCCGGATGGACAGACGGACCGACGGAAGGAAGGACGGACGGACGGACATGGAGAAACCTATATCCCTCTGCCTTCGGTGGGGGATAAAAAATGTTGTAAAACTTTCAAGTGAGTATGACCTAATTTTTTACCTCTATGCCCCACCCAAAGGCCTTACCCTGAGGTATGATGTTACAGAATAGATGGATATGCTATGATTATATTCCAAATATTAAAGGGTTCTGGCCAGTGGTTGTTGAGATCTGAAAGTTTAAAAAAACTTTTGATGTAAAACTTTAAAGTGTGACGCCCACGCTGACGTAGATGCCAACGTCAGGGTGACAAGAATAGCTCCCTGTACTTTCGTACAGGCGACCTAAAAATGGATAAGACAAGATTTTGAGGATTTTTTTTCTCTTATTTAGTTATTACTCAACCAAGACGTGTACCCTCATAAAAAATGTCTCACCGAGACTGTTAAAACAAAAGATCACAACATGTTTTTATGGACAAATAAGGACAATCATCCCAAAAATATCTCTGATATCCCTTCTTAGCTGGAGCACTGAATCAAACTTTTAACCCTTAATGTGCCAAAAAGCAGACAACAAAATTTAGGTCTGCAGAAATTTCAAAAAATGTTTTGTTCAAGCTATATCATATTGAGAATTCAAAGACTATAGGGCAAACAGTGTAGATCCAGATGAGGTGGCTCATTATGAGCCACCTCATCTGGATCTATACTGTTTGCAAATTCAACAATTTTTCATTTTGCACTTTAAGAGTTAAAATCAACAAACATATCCAAATGTGCTTTAGTATTGGGATGGCTAAATGCCATTAATTTTCCATTTGTCCCAAATGGAAAATTAATGGTTATTAGAAGTCCCAATATTTCCACACATTAGGGTATTCTGCAGTTCCCAGCTGCATTTAATGGTAAAGATAAAAGTAAAGGTTTCCCAAAGCTTTGTGGCCATAGAAAAGGTGTTAATTTCTTGATGGCTTCAATGTCCAAGGAAGATAACTTGAAATCACCAAGTTGTTTACCTTTGCAAAAAAGGCGGAAAAAACATAAACTGCATTCAGTAATTCACAAAATTGTGCTACACATCTTAACTAAAATTGTACTACACATCTTAACTACACAAAAGTCATGTACTGATAATGTTTACCATCCCCCAATCTCTTCATTCTGCCAAACACCCCCATGTACACTCTAGCCAGACATACTATACTCAGAGGAGGAATGAAAGAGGTGGGGTGGGGGCAACTCTTACCGGTAAAAAGTTTCTCTTCAAGGAGCAAATTTTGTCCATTAAAAGAAGACGGTTTACCCCACTGTGAATGGGCTTCACTGTCCAAAGAACCAAACTTGAAGTCACATAAGTTGTCTGCCGTTGCAAAAATAGTAGAGTTGCTTCCTTTGAAAGTATACCCATCATCTTTATGCTTCGTATCGTTGATATTTGGGCAGTGGCTGATATACTGCACTTCAGGCTCTAAATAACACCCCCCATTCCCAAAATGCAACATCCCTGGGGCATTTAGTAGGATTAACATGATAAAAGAGATTAACCCCAATAAGTACATCTGTGAATCAGAGCAGTTTCTATGGAACTTTACAAACAAATTTCTTAAATGAACTGACTTCAGTATGTTTGTAAGAAGAGCTGATAATACATTATACACATGAGCCACGACACACCAACAAAGTGCAATGTGTGCCATGTAAAGATTCAGATCAGCCTGGGCAGCTCTCTAGTTCTGACAGAGTCTTCACTGTGCACTTTAAGGGTTAAGTAAGGGTCTAAGCAATTTCCATGCCAACAGCTAAGACTCTGATAAGACTGGGCAGTTGCCCAGTCTGATATGAGTCTTCACGTGGCACTCAAACCACAATGTTTGCTACTTGTGTTGTGGCTCATATCTGCTGTCCTGTGCAGCTTAATTATAATAATCACTTAGTTTTCTAAATTCATACAGGTATAATTTTGTCAAAAAGGAGTTGTTCCCCAGACCCTCGCCACTTCAAAAAGGTGTATACATACAGCAGGGATCTCCCCAGACCATTATGGCATGTCGCTTGAAACATGCCTTCCTCTTCAAATTACCTTTGCAACATGCCTAATTTCCAATGAAAAATTAGTAAAGTGTTATTATATTCATTTCTTAACAAGTGAAGTTGTTTTAAATGCATTAAGAAACATCAATAAGTTATTTATTTTATAACCAAATAAACTGATAATTTGAGCTGCCACATTAGAAAACAAACAAAGAGGCATGAGCGCCCAGTGAGGATCAGATCAGCCTGGGCATCTACCCAGCCTGATCAGAGTCTTTCCTGTGTGCTTAAAGGGTAGCAAATGGTCTAAGCTATCTCTATGCGCCCACGGCGTAGGCTGATCTGAATCTTGATGTGGCGAATATGCCACTTTGTTGGTTTTGTGATGTCGCAGCTCATTTTCAGTCAACAGCATAGGGTAACCTTTGATTCAGTGTCAGTGTCCCAGCCTGGGCCCAGTTGTTCAAAACATAATGTCAACATGATTCTGAATTTTCAAACATACCTAAAACTAGCCATTTTTGCTGAAAGAAATATGCAAAGAGTGCAACAACCCCTCACAATTTTTCAGCAAAAAAATGTCATCGCAACTGATTTTGTGAGTAAGACTTAACAAAACCTCAACGAAGACTTTGTTGCATTAATGACACTTTGAACAACAGTGCCCTGACTTACAAGTTACAGTTCTCTGGCACACCTGTTTTCCAGTATAATTCCATTAAACTTGCTATCTTGTCAGCCTGTTCTTTTAATTCAACATTAGCATTTTCACTGACCTCTTGTTTCACTTTAATTTTGTTTTTCTGAGACTCTGCTATATCTTCTTCAATTTCAACTTTTAGTTTTACAGCTTCAGAATTCATATTTGCTTCCAAGCCTCGTTCACCCTTTGGGAAATACTCTTCTTTAGACTCAGATTTTAAATTTGTTTTTGGACTGATTACAGGAGCTTTGTTCTTCTGAGATTCTACTAAATCCTCTTCAATTTCAATATCAACCAGCTCCCCAGCTTTGGAATGTTTATTTGCTTCTATGCTTAGCATACATTTTGGTAAATGTTTTTCTTCAGACTCAGATTTTACTTTTGCTTCACTTCCTTGTGTTCTTTCTTTCTGGGATTCTACCATATCTTCTTCAATTTTAACAATACCAAGATCTAAAGCTTCAGAATATTCAGCTGGTACTTCATGGAGTTTAGTATTTGGGGAATATACTTCCTCAGACTGAGCCATATGACTTCCTTCTGGCAATGTTTTATTACAACTCGTCCATGACTTCTCAGAATCGATTTTAAAAAGTTTAATGCTCAGAGGCTTTGCAGCATTATTTCTCATGTCATTGCCTTCATCTAAGTCTGACATTGATGCAGACAGTGACACTGGAAATAATGCTGCATTTTCATCATCAAAAGAAGCCCATTCTACATGCTTTTGTACATCTGCCACAGTACACTCACTAGTTTTATGATCTAAAAGTCTTTCAGAATCACTTTCAATTTGGCTTTCCTTTTTTCTATCAATAGTTTGTCTTCCATTTCCTTCATCCCCTTGAACTGCATGTAGTTTTCTCAACTGCTCCTTGCTGTCAACTTCAGTGATAGTTTCAACAATACTGCTAGTATCATTTGCATTAGTGTTCAAATGACTCTTTGGAGGGGAAACCAAAAGATGCCATGGAATACTTTTCTCAGAGACTTCATTTTCAGTGGAACTTGGTGTGAACCCTACTTGTTCAGGCTTATGAGTCTTAGAGACAACTGTTGCATCCAATACAGTGTTTTCATTATCTTTACCTTCACCTTCAACTGGACATGTTTTGCTTGGAATATGTGGAACTTGTGCTCTTGTTTCCCCCGATACATCAGCATGATGTGCAGGAGTCCCAACCTTTTGGAACGTTTTAAGTGTTTTAGGCACAAAGCCTGGGTGTAAGACATAGAAATGATTCTTTAAAGCCTTCATGGACCCAAAAGCATTCATACAGATGGCACATTTATGTGGCACTCTACTTTTGCAATGACACTCATGCTGAATCTTTGATGCAGCCTGTGTATATTCTTTCCCACACCAAGAACATTTATATGAAAGGAAATCACGCAGACATTGTGTATCTGACGGTACATCACTACCATGATCACTTATACAATCATCATCATCATCATCATCATCATCATCTATGTTTTGGACAATAATAAAATCATCAGATGATTCTTTCTCAGTAGATGAAAAGCCTTCTTTACTTTGCCTTATTCTTGTATTTATAGAGGACATAACATCTTCATCAAGCTCTTCAGCATAGCTAGCAGCTATTTTATGTGCAAGATTTGTTCTGAATGAATCATTCAACACATGGGTCTTTGTTAGTGAACTATTAATGTGTTCTTCAAGCTTGAAGAAAAAATCAGGGTACCTTTTCCGTAGCTCTGAAGGATAAATCAAACTGTTTGGGTTAGCTTTAGTTATTTTAGACATGTCCTTTCCAAAGCTGTGTTCACAACTATTTCTGCATGCTTTTTCTTTGAATTGCCTACTGCCTTTATTCTGGCAAGTAGTTCTCTTCTCATTTTCTTTATCCCTGTCAATTTCAGTGGCAACTGATTTAAATGCGTTAGTAAAAACATGTTTTGACTTATAACAGTCTTCCTTTCTACTTGGAACAGTAACACCAGTAGGAACACAACTGTTTGAAGGCAGTCTAATTTTACTCTGTGTATAAAGAGGAAGAGAAACTGGAACAAAGATGACTGATGTTAAACTGATACCTGTATTAACCTGTGTACAATGAGAAAGACTGTCATGTGCTACTTTATGTTTGGGAACTTTTACTTGCGCTGCAGCAACACTATCAAATTCTGTAATGCTCTGGGCTTCCTTCTGTCTGACTATCTGCATTTTTTGTAAGTTTATATTTTCACAACCTGTAGCTTCTTTTGGCTGTACAGTCGAGTAGTTTTGTGTCTGCTGATTTCTGTTTTCTCTTGCACTCTTTTCTTTCAATAGTGTATTGATTTCTTCCTCGTATAGTTCCCTAAGTCTACATTTATCTCTTTCCAAGATTTTACCCAGACTTAGCAGTACCATGATACATAAAGTCTGATATGTCATCATTTCATTTACATTCTCTTGCAGGTCATCCATAATTTTTCTCCTAAGGAATTCATGTAACTTTGCCTGTAAACTAGCTAATTTCATCTGATCTAGCCATTTCTTTCCAGAACTATCTACTATAATTAAATTCATCCACTTATTTCTTACCTTAGATTTCATTTTTTCAAATTTTGCTTTGATTGCTGGACAAATGTTCGTATCTATCCTATCATCCATTAGAGAGGGCAGACTCTTTTCAAAATCATCAGTGGTGATTTCAGGAGGCAACAATGTTTTGTACAACATCCACCTTATCACCAGATCAAACTTACTTATAAACTGTTTATTGCCCACCGACTCGTTTTCACTTTCACTACCAATTGTAATAGGTTCAACATCCCCAGAATCACTTCTACTTCTACGGGACACACTTTTTTTAGAAGCCATTTCATCTTCCATATTTCTTTTTGAAGGATTGCGTGGAAAATTTCCTTTTCTCTTTACACCTTTAGCCTCAGTCTCTTTCACTGCTCCAGTTTCAGGCAAAATGATGACAGACTGATCACTGTCTCCTCTTAAAATATCCATATTAGGTTCAGGAACAGGATTTTTGTCATTGCCAACCCTTCCAACATGCTCTGTTCTTTCCTTTATTGACTCTGACTCAATATTAGCCTTCTGCAAGGCACAGTCTTTAAAATGATCAGTGTCCACATCTATTTTTCCTGCTGAAATGCTTTCCATAAGCTTTTCAATTCTTAAAACTCTATCGGATAGAGCTGACTTAAACTTGAACCCAGGTCTTGTTGCTGGAACACTGTGTTTTGCTGGCTTTTCATAACTGAACACACCCTGCCCAGTAGCTGGATTAAAAACTGGCGTGCTATTGCGCTTAACATCCTTCTGCTCGCTATGGTTGGGAATTGCTTCAGAAGTAAACTTGTCTGAAACTTTTCCAATTTGACCCTTCAAAATTTCAAACATTGCATCATCTACCGGTACTTCAGTAAGGATTAGTTGAGGGCTATCCCACTTTGCTCCTTTGAATATGTTCTGTGTTTGAATCAATTCCTGATTCACCTTTTCACTTGAAGCACTCTCATTTGACTGCATGACATGACTATCACTGTCAAATCTGGCAACAAATAAACGAGGAACCCAATTTAATCCAAAATTTCTATCTCTTCTGGCATTTTCATTCTTTCTATTAATAGGCGGCTGTGGTTTCATATAACATTGCCTTAGATTTACTCTTAATTCTTTTAATTCTACACCTGGATACTTTTTCATTGACTTCTTGATAATATCACTAGTTTTTGTTTTGCAAGGTTTTATTGAAGACTGACTCTCTAATTTTGTCACTGATTTAATATCAGGACTGTCATTTGTTTCCTGTTCTTGCAGAACTGACATTTCATCAAAGTTTCTGTCAGACATTGAAACTGGCAATATATCCTTATGCTTCCTATATATATCTTCCCAACTTATATGCTTATATACCACTATAGGTTCAGGTACAACTTGAGTTTTTGACAACTTTGTCTTGCCTAAACTGCAACTCCCACTTCTACTCCAAAACGATTTACCTGTTAATCTTTTCTTCATATATGGCCACTTTTTCATTCGACTTTTTATCCAAGGAATTCTAGACAGCCTTTTGTAAGATGATTTTTGTGACTTTTCTAGGAATGTAAAATTTGCATCTACTTTTACTACATCTGCAAAGGAGTTTTGGATGTTATTTACTGATTTATTGTTTAAGCCATCAAAAGTTTCACTTCCGCAGACATCTTTTCTTTCAGCCACAGTTTCAGCTTGTGAACTTGACTCTAACCAAGACATTGGCATATCACAACACATGCCATCTTCATCACTCTCAATTTCAATAACATCACCAATAACATTACCTTCACTGTCCTTTGTAGATACAGCAACAATTTCAACATCACTATCATTACTCTGGTCTTCTTCAGTTTCAGAATTCATCACTTCAGGAGCTGGCAGACTGCTTCTTACAAGTGTCTTAACTTTCTCCATTACTGACTGCTAAATAAGAATCTGGGGCTGTATTTAAAAAATGACTTAAGTCGTTGATATGCTGTTGCTAAGGCTGAATTTCTGTTAAGGAGATTCCCTACAACTATGAAATTTGCTCTGGAGGAACAGTCTTTTTCAGACTGTTCCTCCAGAGCAAATTTCATAGCTGTAGGGAATCTCCTTCAAAGAAATTTAGCCTTAGCAACAGCATAGCAACCACTTAAGTTGTTTTATAAATACGGCTCCTGGTACTTCTATTTTCAAGTTCTATAGTTACCTCTGCTACTGGCTTAGACATCTTAGTATGGGACATCTTAGAGGGACTGAAAGACATAACTCATTTTCCTTGGCAGTATGTCCATTTCACAACAAGATATGTTCTCAGTAACTCTGGTCTTTGTTTAATCAGGTTCCTTCCACACTACTGTCATGTCTGTAAAGAAAATATAAAAATAAACAACCTTCACTATTAACAAAATTCTGTTTAAATGTGATACTTCTGGCTTCTGGGCCCAGTTGTTCAAAGCCTTTTTAGCATAACGCAGTTGTTAGTCAAGCTTTTGCACTGCAAAAACTCCTCACATTTTTTCCAACAACAGCTTCGCAAGCAGCGCATAATACACCCGTTTTAGTGTCATGAAGGCGTTACAGAATGAACAAGATTGTTTATAGAAGGATGCACAGGCAGACAAACAGAGGAAACAACTCTGTAATTAATGACTGCAATGTTATTAAAACATCTAACACATCAAACACTGTCATTATACCAAAAATCAGCTTCCAGGGTGTAGCAGCTCAAAAGCTGAGAAATGCCAAAGTCAAACAAGGGAGATAATTCATAAACTAAGTAAGCTAGAGTACCATTCTTGGTCATAATACATTCCCTTGATAATATATACATCACCATAAAGTTTTGTTAAAATATTTCAAACGGCTAAGGAGTTACAGAGTAAAACAGAAATTGTTGCAAGGGCAGATAATTCAGGAAGTAAGACAGAATTGTGGTTCATGCTCATGATTGCCCCATTATTATACACATTCCTACAAAGTTTCATTAAAATATTTCAAAGGGTTAAGGAGTTATGGATTGAATGGAGGAATGGGGTTAGCCTACAAAAGCTAATCAAAGGGAAGTTACTCCAAAATTAAGTAAAGGGGAACAACCATTCTTATATGTGACACACCGTCTTGTAATCATGCACATTGTTATGAAGTTTCATCAAGATATTCCAAATGGTTACTAAGTTATTGAATGCACAAAAACAGCCTAAAAATCTAATAAAAAGGGATGTAACTCTAAAGCAAAGAAAAAGGAGCAACCATTGCCATACAAGACACATCATCGGACCCTCATACACATTGCTTTGAAGTTTCATCAAGATATCCCAAGCTGTTATCTAGTTATGGTGCGCACAAGACTAGTAGGGTAAAAAATAATCAAAGGGGCATAATTGGGAAACTAAGAAAGGGGGAGCAACCATTACTGTACGCGATACTTTGCCCCATCCTAATATATATGCCTACATAATTTCATGAAGATATCTCAATCGAGATATGGTGTGCACAAAAATGTTGACGGACGGACAGCGCCATGCCATAGTACGTCCGTTTTTCAAAACGGGCGTATAAAAAATAGCAGTGTTTTTAAGTAGAATAAGTTCCAAAATTTATCGGTAATTCTCTTTAACTAACAACATGTTAGTTTTGAACAATTGGGTCCATAATACAATTTATTACATGACGTCTCTGTTATTCAATGGATAACGTCTTGTCATAACAAGAGCTGTCGCCTGACAGCATAGCTCGCCTGAATAGGTGCTTGCCCATCACACAGTCGCTATTGTAATGTGGAAGGCTATGCATAAAATCCAGGCAAGCATGTCCATAAGGACAACACATTTATAAACAAAAGCTATCTCAGAAATAAGTTTAAAATGAAATTAAAATAAAAAAATCCACATGAAATTTCAAAGTCCATGAGCTTGAGCTCAAAGAACTAAGGTGTGGGGCTAGGAGGGTGGGGTTGGGGCTTGGGGGGGGGGGGGGGGGGGGGGGGGGGGGGGGGCTAGGATGTATCAAAATTTTGAACCATTATCTAACATCAGTCCAAGTATAAGTATCAACTGATACCATCGTGGCACTGTGAAATTATGTCTTCATAAATATAGAACTTTAACCAAAATCTTTAAGACAAAATTCAAAGTCGATGACCTTGACTTCAAGGTCATCCGGTGGGGTAAGTATATAGTGTTTTGTAAAATCTCAAAAAATTGTCTAACATCAGTTCAAGTGTAAACTAAATCTCTGCCAATCATAATAAATCAGAATGCAATTAGAAAACTTTAATAAAGACCAAATTTCTTAAGTCCCTGACCTTGACATCAAGGTCACTGAGCGGGGTTGGGGTAGTACTCTGTAAAACTTTGGACTAATATCTAGGTACAGTGCAAATATAAAAAGAATTCATCTATGGGTTCAGGAGATATGTGTCTTTAAAAAACTTTAACCAAAACATCCCAGCAATAAATTTTCTAAGTTCATGACCTTGACATCAAGGTCACTGAGGGGGGTGGGGGTAGTACCTTGGAAAACTTTGGACCAATATCTAACTACAATGCAAGTATCATAGGAATCCATCAATGGGTTAAGGAGATATTGGGCTTTATAAAACTTTAACCAAAACATCCAATACAAAAACACTTCCAATTTTCTAAGTCCATGACCTTGACATCAAGGTCATGGAGTTGGGTGGGGTGGCACCCTGTTAAACCTTGGACCAATATCTAACAACAGTGAAAGTATCAAATGAATCCATCCATGGGTTAAGAAGATATAGGTCTTTAAAAAACATTAACCAAAACATCCAATCCGGACGCCGACGCGGACGCCGACGCCAGGGTGACAACAATAGCTCTTCCTGAACTTTCGTTCAGGCGAGCTGAAAATTGTATGACCACAAGTGTAATAACACTTTGGGGCGTACATGTAACGTCATTGACAACATCCATGTCAAGAATGTGTTTTCATACTGAAATAATGTTCAGCTTGAAGGTGTTAAAATCCCATTTTAAAGGGTCATGTGATAAACAGAATCTTACACTCTTGGTCATTTCATATTAAATTTATGAAACTTGCCCAAGGCTTGTTTCATAAATTTCAAATGAAATGACCACTCGTGTAAGATCCTCTATTTCAGGGAAGACAACTCTGCGCTGTTTTCATTGATGCTTCTCTTCTTCATAGGGGTCAACTCTTGCAGAACTTGCTCTTCTTAACTCTTTAAGCACCAAAAAGCTGTCGACAAAATTTATGTCTGCAAAAATTTAAACAAGACCTGTCCTCGTACAGGATAGCTCGCCTGCAGTGCCTTGCCTATCACATAAAAAATTTTAACGTAAAACTTTAAAGTGTGACGCTGACGCCAAAGTGACAACAAAACCTCTCCCTGTACTTTCGTACAGGCAAGCTAAAAATGCCTTATCCAAGACATTTCATATTGAGAATTTAAAGACTAGAGGGCAAACAGTGTAGATCTGGATGAGGCGGCTCATTGTGAGCCACCTCATCAGGATCTAGGCTGTTTGCAAATTTTGCTAATTTCGTCACTGGGGCTTAAAGAGTTAAAGAGATGCAAATTCAATTTTTCAATAGCAGACCTTTTTTAGAAAGGGTTTCCTTACCCAGTGAAGCAAACGAGAAGTCCCAAAAGTACTTTTCCTTTGAAAGAATGGCAGAAAAACATGACTGCATACAAAACACCTTAAAAATATTTTTTTTTACCAAGTATTTTTATGAATTACAGATAAGGTTAGTGCCTTGGCAGCCCTGGCCAGTCATTCAAAGCATTTTTCTAATAAAATTGTTAGTCAAAGATTCGTTAAGTCTTCTAGTACAAGTATCTGTAATCAAGTGTGCTGATACTGTGTGCTGAAGTAAAAATGTGAGGGACTTTTGCAGTGCAAAACTCCTTAGTAATACATTTTTTTTCAGCAAAAAATGGCAGTGCCTTGGCATACAATACATGTACATTAGAAATTTTAAGGTCACTTCGGTGTCATCAAGACATCATTGTTTTTTCAACAATTGGGCCCAGTTGATTAAAATCATTTCCGTACCATGAAGCCAGGGAGAACCTAGAAAATCTGTCTACAGTACACAGATGTCCCCCCACCCCCCTGCACCCCCAGTGCCTTGAGTAAAATGATGCCTTGATTAAAATACTAGCACTTGTAGGATAACTAGATTCATAAAGGCAGGGCCTGACAAATCCATTGTCCGGCTGCGGGGACAAGTTAAAATTTTTGCTGGGTAAGTAAAATATTTTCTTACTTGCCCAGAAAAATGTATAAGCTGTATAGGAAAAACCCAAGAATTTCAGCATTTTATAATGGAAGTTCTGAACCGGACAAGTAGAACAAATTTTGATTTGTTGGTTGGTTGATTTGATGTTTAACGTCCACGGTAAACAACTAAGGTCATGTCGGGACGGTCAGTTAACCTAACCACACTATTCCTGGGCAGGCTTAGACCTCCTAAGCGGTTAACCAGTACTGAGTGCACATACTTTCGCCAGTAACTGACAACTGCCCTTCTTGAATCAGCGGAAGGAGAAACGATAGTATGTGGCCAGACCGGGATAATTTTGATTTGTTAAGCCCTGATAAAGGCATGTTGTATTATATAAAAGGCAATGATAGGCAAAGTGTTGCCGGAAGTTTGAAATGCGACATATAAATCCTCATACAAAATTTCAAGTTTTTTCAATAATAGGAACCCTAAAAGGTAATGTTAATTTGCCTATAAAAATTCAAAATTAAATTTTTGATATACCCAAGAATTTCTTTTGAAATTTGTTGCTCTCAACTTCCCCTAACTGGCCATGAATTTAATTTCTGATTATTTTGCACATAGACTTCAATTTTTAGTGGAAAAAGCCAAATTTTGTAATTAAACGTAATGGAAACAGGAAAAGTTTTTTAAAGATACTTCCCCCCCCCCCCCCCTTGCCTCAGCTAGCCACTTTGCATGTATGCGTGTACTATCATAATACACATTATATGTGAGTGGCTTGCTGAGGCACGGGGGGGGGGGAGGGTAAGATAGTCTACAGCTGAAGAACTGAAAAAGTGGGTGGGGTACTTACACCCTTTATATCTAAAAATAGGATTAAGTCCTTAGTACTGAAAAAATATTGCATAATATCAGTAACAGTAGTGTGTACGTCAGTTTTAGCATAGTTATCAATTAAGATTTCGATATCTTGGAAAACCAAATAAATGGACTTATTTTCAGAGACTGAAAAATTCACATACCCCTCTTGATAAAATTGGTCTATGTTAGTCTAGAGGTATGATAATTTTTCAAAATCACTGCTAAAATGTCTTTATAGTACACAAGGCTACATATTAATGCCAAATATTTCAACTTTTGCTGCCTGAGGAAGGTGCAGTAATTTGTCGAAAAATGGGCAAATATGCATTGATACTGTCAGAGGTCCTTTCCCTCTTAACAATCTGAACCTTGCAAAATTAGCCTTAGTCCTAAGTCAGTGGATCATGACATATGGATAATCATACCCTGTTTCTTGTATATTCCTGCAGCGCTGTTTACCGAGAGAGGGGTCAAAACTGATCAGCTCAGAGTTCAATATCTTGTGTTGTTGTTTTTTAAGCCAAGGGAGCAAATATCAATAATTGCAAACGTTTTCTATACATGACCAAACCATTTATCTCAATTAAGGTATTGTTCCAGTATACTAAAATGCAAAAATAAGTGAGAAAAAACTGCAGGAGATCAATTTTGGACAAACTGCAGTGCACCTACTGACCCCAAGTGTCTGTGATACAACTGACAACAAAGTGAAAACCCATGTCACTGGCATAAAATCTGGGTCTATGTCTATGACGAAACATAGAACGACAAGACATAGAAAAGCCAGAACATAGAAAAGACAATATATAGAAAGACTAAACATAGAACAAAAGATCAAAATAACACCAAAATAACAGCGAAAAAAAAAATCAGAAACATTGAAAATTTTATTTACAACCATTTTACGACAACAATATATGAGCCGCGACACGAGAAAACCAACAATGTAGTTGTGCGCCCAGCGCAGACTCAGATCAGCCTGGGCATCCGCCCAGTCTGATCAGAGCCTTCGCTGTCCGCATGGCGGTAGCTTAGACCCTTAGCTACCCTTCGAGCACTTAACGAAGAGTCAGGTCAAACTAGGCGGATGCCCAGGCTGATCTGAGTCTGCACTGGGCAAGGTTGGCCGGGAAATACCGGTGGCGGTAATTCCCAGTGGTAATTACCGGTAATTACCGTCCTGGGAAATACTCCAAATTTGGGCACAGTGGGAAATACTGGGAAATATGAAATTTTAGAGCTGCTTTTTCTATAATTTTCTGTCATGTTTCACTTATTTTAAGTTGAAAGCATATATTTCTTATCAGTTATATACATATCATGCAAATAAGGTTATAAATTCAAGGATGGTCCTTACCAGAGGACACAGCAGATGATACTTGATTGTTTCAAAAGCTAAAATTTCAGTTTTGATTTCATCTAGCCTTTTAACGTCCTATTTATGAAAAATAACAGGCCGTCAAAACCTTTTTGAACACTTAAGAGTGTTTCAACATTGTATTTCTAACAAAAAGATCTTTTATCATTTAGTTCTCATACAAAGGCAGGGGTCAGCCTAGGGTTCTTAGACATGGAGAAGTATTGTGACATTTTCTGAATTTCAAGGAGACGTTTTATCTGAAATTTTTGGGGTTTCTTTATGTTTTATACAGTTTGACTTCTCCCTCAGCTCAAAATAAGGAGAATTCAGTCAGTTAGGGAGACAAATTCTCCCACCTCTCCCTCTAGGCTGACCATTGAAAGATATGAATGTAGGACATTTCGGCCATGGACATTTCGGCCTAGGACAGTTCGGCCACTGACATTTCATCCACGGACATTTCGGCCACAGACGTTTCGGCCAAATTTTAAGAAAATGGAAAATGAAACTATGCTACCTTTAACAATCAAAAGTACTTAGATTATTTTTATTTTTGACACACATGGCAGAAAATGTATGGCTGGGCTTAAAATAACTCCAACCATATCTCTTAAGGGCAAAATAAAAGGGGTGCATCGCAGGTGATATTGCATCAAACGTATGTTTACACATCAAGATACTATAGGCATTACAAAATTGAAAAATGCCAAAACGGCCCATGGGTGTGGGTGGCAATTGTGCTAGACTATGGTCAAAGTAACCTTATAAGTGTTTATGGGTCATAAACCTAAAAATTATACTAAACATGACGTCATATAGGGCCCTAGCTAAAGTAATTGAAACCAATGTTTACAGTGTTTTTGCCTTAATATGCTCACAATGACCTCAAAGATGTTGAAGGTCCATAAAATATCAAGAAAGCAATAAAAAATCATTGGAGTTCATTAAGACTAGCTTAAGTTACTCGTGTGGCCACTTAATTCAATAACAAAAGGCATTTTTTGGATAAAGGCCGAAACGTCCACCTTTGACAATTCTGTGGCCGAAATGTCCATGGCCGAACTGTCCTAGGCCGAAATGTCCTAGGACGAAACGTCCGTGGCCGAAATGTCCGAGCACCGAAAGATATATACCAAACTGAACTGCAGGTTTACTACAACTATTTTGCCTGGTGTATCACTGCTAATGGCCATGCTACATGAAGCTTTCTGCAGGCTAGTTTCATCTGTTTCTAAGTTTGATCTGATCATATCAAAATATGACAGAACCCTGTCTATAAAGATAGATCTTCAAAACTGTGCATAGACTGACAACTATTTTATAAAAAAAAAAAAAAAAAAAGAGTTTGTACCATACTCAAGTTGATTGCATGTATCTATGAGTTTGTCACCAGATAAAAGAAACCAATGATGCGTGGACATTGTGGTCTGTTGGTTTCCTTTTGAAGTTATCTAATGATTTATTTCCTAGAGGCTTCTCAAGAGAAGACTTATCATATTAATAAACCATGCTTTCTTTTGTAAGTAATGACCAAACACCACTAAAGGTGTGAAAAATAATTTAATAGTCTTGATTCAACAGACAGGTGATAGGAATGAAGTCACTCTCAATGTCAGTGTGTTATAACAACTGGCTGACAGAGAGACAACTGAATAGATTGCTCTTCTTTGAAAGCAATTTGATTGCAGAACTAGAAAATATTTTATCAGTATCTTTGGTTAGCACTTGATTAAATAAAAGGAGTTTTTTGCTCAGCATAGTTGTATAGGTGTTATAAAATATATTTAAGATTTTCTAGTTGGAGTGCAGCCAATTTCCCAGTAATTCCCGGGAATTACCAGTATTTCCCGGGAATTACCAGTATTTCCCGCCGTCCTGGGAAATATGAGTATTTCCCGCCTTTTTGCCAACCTTGGCACTGGGCGCACAACCACATTGTTGGGTTTGTCGTGTCACAGCTCATATATATTTTTTTAATTTCCTTATTTGTTCTCATCTGGAATTAAGACATTACTTTCTGAAGTCGTTTCTCATGACATACTGCTTTGCCACATTTTTTTTTAACAAAGATTCCCCATGAAAAAGATCTTGTTTCCTCAATTCAGTATTTGACTGCTCTGCCTTATGAAATTATAAAAATTTCAAAATATTTGGATGTGCCTGTCTCAGAATCAAACTAATGTGTCTGTGGCAACCTTCCAGAAAGTTTGTGGTCCTAGGCTCTCTCTGTGGAGTTCTCTCATACACCAAATAGATGGAGGAAATGGAGGGTCTCTCCAAGTCAGACGCAAAGGGTGCAATGCATCAGCGCCCGTATCAGCACTGTGAGGCCCGGATAGCGTAGTGAATAGAGCACTCGCTTTCTGCCTCTGCTGCCCGGGTTTAAATTCCGGCATTGGCATGTGGGAGGGTAGTGGTCACCTGTCTGAGGTTGATGGTTTTCTCCGGTTACTCCACTTTGCTCCACCAGTATAGGACCACAAACGAGCCAACTTCCGTGCCAACGCGAGTATTTATATAAGTTCGCATGAGCTTTCAACGCAATCACTGTAAAATAAATAAAGTTTACATATCAGCACTGGAATACGGTCTAATAACGTTGTCGAAAATTCATCAGGTTAATCATATGCTTAGCTGTAATTATTGCTTGTTCCCTTATTGATCAATATAAATTGATCGATAGCCATGATAGGGTGAGCGAATTGTGGCGAAAGTGGGTTTCGCCATTGTTTGGTACAAAGTAATCTGGTGTAAATGTTGCCCTTAGAAGTGGAAAGGGTAGCCCCAGTTAGTTGACCAATCACAGACAAGGGTCGTCATATCAGATTGCTTGGCTGGAGCGACCTGGGGTTGCAGCATGTGCTGAGAGCGTGAAGCTGGAAAGATGGATGCAAGATCCCAAGTGGGTTCTGCCAGATGCAAGGCATCCGGCAGGCCCTGAGGGCAGCTTCCAGTCACAGACAAACAGCCCGCACATGTAAATTGTGAGATATTTGTCATTAGTTTTCGCAACCCTGTCCATTGCCCTGACGAACATCACAGTGGTGATCAGCAAGACGCCTTTTGGCAAAACTTAGTGACCAATGATCTGTGACAGCTCCAGAAGAATGCCGGATCCGAGGGCATCAAGACCAGGGGGTCGTCACTGCCAGGCGGTGGACCCCACCGACTTTCAGCCAGCAGGAGGAATGTGACAACATGGCAGATAAAAAGGTAGGACCCAATGGACAAAACAAATTCTGCTTTTAGAAATTTAGATGGGCTGTGCCAGATGCAAGGCTTCTGGCAGACCCTAAGGGCAGCTTCCAGAGTCACAGACACAGATTGAGGGTAAGTGCGCCCCATTGGTTCAATGACTTAGCACTGCCGATCAGTCAAGTGATTATTGTTTTCACACTTATTGTGTTCTATTATTGGTCGTTCTATTATTTGTCGATCTATTAAATGTCATGTCTATGTTTTGACTTATCTTTTAAGTGTTGCTTCTCTCTTTTGTCTTTCTATGTTTCGTCGTACACCGTAAAATCCGAGTACATGTACCGCTTGCAGACTAGTTCTGATAATGTTTTTATACCTGCATAAATGTCGGTAGGAACACGTTTTGTCAGTAAATTATAGCACAGGAAAAGACTGTCCATACACTAAATATGTCTGTGCGACCAAGGATTCAAAGATGTTTGCAAAATAACCAACAGAAATCATCGATCATCATTGTCAACTGAACTGTCTTCTAGATTTTCCAAGGTAGATAACCCACTCTAATCCCCGAATTCGGTGTCACGAACTACCGAATCGGTACCCAAGAGAGCACCTTCTCGCGGAATAGTGGGCTGAAGCATCGCCGAAGTCAAAATTAATCCCACTAAATATATGATGGCCTGGATCGGTCCGTGGAAACACCCCAAACCACCCAAAAACATCCCAAACCACCCCAAACCACTTTCATACCACCCCAAACCCGCCTCCCATAACATAAACTAGAACCCCCCTTCCCCCCTCCACCAAGACACCAACATTTCAGGTCAGTTGGCGAGTATTAGTTTTTCCTTCCATCCACCCTCTTCATTCTTTAAATTAACGTGTCACTGCGCGAGGGATGGGGTTCTAGTTTGTATCTCGGGTGGCTAGGTTGAGGTAGTATAAATGGTCGCCCCTCCTCCCGCCCAACCCTGCGTGACATACATGAACCTACAAAATATTTTACTTTATTATACTGAGATTATTAATTTTTCGTTAATATTTAAACCAAAAGTTATTAAAAGAGATACATAGGCAACCACTTATTAGTGTTCTTTTTATTTTGAATCTATATAGATACTGTTTGGGATGGGTGGGAGCAGTATTGGTGTGTGTGTGTGGAAGGGACAAGGGGGTGGGGGTGATGTGAATCTGGGGAAGATGGTTTGGGGTGGTTTGGTAGAGGTTTTGGGTGGTTTGGGGTGGTTTGGGGTGTTTCCACGGACCCGGTCTGGATGGGGTTTACTGATTAGAGTATAATAACCATTTTTCATACAGATTAAAGAACAAAATAGTAAGAAAAAAGTACTGATTAGAGAAAAATGAGGGCTAAAAGAATAAAGAAAGCTCTGAAAACTTGAAAAAAATAAAGAATAGTAGAAAAAAAAAATCAGAAAACTGATTAATGAGAAACAAAGACATAAAAGATAAGCCTAAAAATGATATAAAGAATAAGCCTAAAAACCAATATAAAGAATAAGCCTAAAAATATAAAAATACTGACGTTTTAAAGAAATTGTGTTCTGGTTAAAGGTTGCCATATTACTTTGTAACATTATATACCCATCGTTGAAATGCCTACATGCAAGCAATCAAGTTCCAGCCCGGGCAGCGACAGAGAGGCTACACACTTTATACTGGTTTTGTCATGATGTCAGTGGCTCATATGTTTTCTTTTATATGTTTTTTTTCTCATTTCTCTCCAGCTCAGGCTACTACTAAACCTCTATAGCATCATCCCAGAAGACTATTCAGAGAAGAAATTTTACATGTGGTTTGATGATTGTAGGCATTGTTATAAAGAGAAACTGAGTTTTTAATGCTAGGGCCGACATTATTCCGGACCTACTCTAATGTGCTTAACTATCGGGACACCTAAAATCATTGATTTTCCATTTGTCCCAAACGGGAAATTAATGGTTTTAGGTGTCCAAATATTTAAGCATATTAGGGAAAAATTAACAGACTCAGCAGACCATGGAAAATAGGTCAAGATTAAAAAGAAGTGCAACATCCCTGGAGACCAATATAAGAAGAAACTTTGGGATTATGGGAGTTCATTCTGAGTGAGTTTGAAAAAAGAGTTCTGCCTAAGTCGGTGCTAGGGGGGCGTAGCTGTGTACTGGTTATGAAAGGATTCAATAGAACCGAGTCTGCTATTTTCATTTCTTTGGTGAATTCCTAGCTTTCAAAGGATCTAACTGCTCAGAACTTATTTATGCTACATTTGATTTTTGTATGCAGTGTTGGTTAGACACCCAAATGCTGGGATAAATGTAATTTTGGGCGTAAAATTTTACCAAGCAGATCGTGAAATATATCCAGGATAGAATTAAGTGTAACACCAGCAGGCGCACAAGGTTGAATTAACCTTGAATCAACATTGATTCAACATCACAATGTTGAATCAATGTTGATTCAAGGTTGATTCAACCTTGTGTGCCCAGTGGAACAGCCCTGGAGACCAAGAAAAACTAAAGAACTTTTGTGCCAGGATAGATGACTGTAAAGCATTGTAAAGAAAATGGACCTAAACGCTGGGGTCAATGTAATTTTGGACGTAAAGCTTACAAAGTCAGTCGAGCGTAAATATACCCGGTAGGCTAAAGGTAAAAATAAGTGCAAAAGCCCCTGAGATCATTGAAAAAGAAAAATTAATATCAGGTTTGATGATTGCACAAGTCATAGTTTGATAGAAATGGACTTACAGGCCTAGCGTCGATGCAATAGTGGGCAGAAGGATGAACGTGAGAATGGAATGACATCTAGAGCAGAAGAAACCTTTGTTTTATGTGTTGTTTGTTGCTATGTCTATTACTGATACATTGTCTGTGATGTTTAGGCTAGCCCGATGACCACCTACATGTCTGGAATGGCTGGTCACATGGCTGCCGCTGATGATGTCTTTGGTGGTGACTAATTTTGTGTTGTTTTTTCTCACATGGTGTCTTGGGTGGGATCTGGGAGTGTCAGTTCCTGAGAATTAGCCTATTTCCTGTTCCACCTAATCTCGTTTTCAGCTGCACCAGCTGTACTGGCAAAGTCCATCCGTGTCCACTCTTTGATACTGTCATACCACCTCTTCTTCTTTTTCCTTTCTCTGTGCTCTGCTGAATTGTCTTTTCTAAGCAAGGCATCCTTGAGATGTGGCAAAGCCATCTCATTCCGTTTCTTAGCCATGGTCAGGAGTTCGTTTCCAATGGCTGCTCGGATCGTTCTGCAAACTTCCTCGTCAGTGACGTACGTAGTCCTTGTACGAGATGTTCAGTACCTTTTGGTAGCACCTGTGTGATTTTCTTTAACTCTGCTGTCAAGGCATACAGAAATATGGATATGACATGGGAGCGCATCAGTTTCCCCGTTGATCCAAAGATACCGTAGTCGACCTAATTATTGCACATGCCTTAATATGGCCATTTGTGAGTTGATTGCAAGCTACCACGTTTTCTAATTTATGAATTTGTTCGCTTGTTTAGAAACGATGACTTTTAATTTTCATTTGCAGGTCTCTTCTTCATCCTTGCTTCTACCATTAAGTTTTGCTCATTTTAGAGCGACTTTGCGAAGCAAAGACGGGCTTTGCAATACCCTTCGTGTGCGTCTTTGTAAAAATATTCACCTGTTGCATTTAGCTCAGTTTCTAAGTGACTGCAAGGGCTAGGGCCTTCAAACTTGCGCCATACGTCTGGGGAAGATCTACTGAAAGCAGCTATGCATATCAGGCCACAGACTAAATTTCACCATTGTTAAGTTTGGGGAAGATCTACTCAAAAGCAGCAATGCATATTGGGCGATGACCTATATTTCACGGTTGATTTAACATAGAAAAATATTCACCTGTTGCGTTTAGCTAAATTTCTTAGTAACCGCAATGGCTAGTCTTCAAACCTGCTCCATAGGTGACATCTGGGGCAGGTCTAGTGAAAGCAGCGATGCCAATTCGGCCATGACCTATAATTCACGATGCTGCGTTTAGCTCAGTTTCGAAGTAACCACAAGGGCTAGAGTGACACCTGGGAAAATCTACTGAAGCAGCGATGCATATCGGGTATTTTATGGTCCAGTGATTTTCCCTTATATCTCGAAGGCTATTCAATGTATGAACATCATTGCTGGGGATAATGACTCAGTATGACCCAAAGTTTGACTTCAAACTAACAGTAGGTCACATTGACCTATATTTCTTGGTCCAGTGCTTTTGACTTATATTTTGAAGACTATTTGATGTAAGAACATTGCTTAGGATAATGACCCAGTACGACCCGATGTTTGACCTCAAACTAATAGGTCACATAGACCTATATTTCGTGGTCCAGTGCTTTTGCCTTCTATTTTGAAGACTTTTTGATGTAAGAACATGGTTGCTTGTGATAATGACCCAATATGACCCAATGTTTGGCCTCAAACTAACACTTGCCTTCATTTCATGGTCCAGTGCTTTTGCCTTGTATTTTTAAAACTATTTGATGTTGGAACATGATTGCTTAGGATAATGACTCAGTATGACCCGATGTTTGACCTCAAACTAACAGGTCACATTGACCTATATTTCATGGTCCAGTGACTTTGCCTTATATCTTGATGACTATTTTATGTACGAACATGATTGCTTTTGATAATGACTCAGCATGACCCAAAGTTTGATCTCAAACAGAGGTCACAGTCAACTATATTTCATGGTCCAGCAGTTTTGACTTTATTTTTTGAAGACTATTAGATGTAAGAAAATGATTTTTATTTGCTATAATGTCTCAGTATGACCCAAAGTTTGACCTCAAACTAACAGGTCACAGTGACCTATATTTCATGTTCCAGTGATTTTGCCTCATATTTCTACACTATTTATGGATTTCCCTTATGCTTCAGTAAATGGTTTGGTCTATCACTGTGAGTGATTGTAGGTCAGTGTGACCTCTATTTCATGGTCCAGTGATTCTTATATTTCTATCACTATTTTATGGATTCGCATCATACTTGGTTAAATGATTTAGATTGACACTATGAATAATATCATCTTGGTTGAAGGCCAGGGAGATCTCTATTTCATGGTCCAGTATTTAACCCCATATTGCTAACACTATTTCATGGATTTGCATTTATACTTGGGTTCATGGTTTGGGCTGACACTGTGAGTGACCTCATACCAATTGGTTTAAACAGTATTTTATTCAGTTAAGCTACATACATATATACAAATACAAATCATTTCAATGTATGATCTGACGGTAAGCGCAATGCTTGTATGATAGTCATCTCCTAGTGATAGTCATCTCCTACTACCTCATACTAATTGTAGGTCAGTGTGACCTATTTGTCATGGCCCAGTGATTGTGCATCATATTTTTAACACTTTTACATGGATCTGCATTATACTTGTATTATGGGTGTGAGCCGACACTGTGAGTGACCTCATACTTATTGTAAGTCAGTTTGACCTATATGTCATCCGTCCAGTGATTTAGGTCAATATCTCTAAAACTATTTCATTGACTTCTATCATACTTGTTGTAATAGTACATTTAGATACAAAAATTGACCTCATGTTACTAGTCACTGTGACCTATATTTCACAGTTCATTGATATTGTCATATCTCAGGCAATATTTTAGAGGTCTGAATTATTCTCAGAACTTATTATTCTCACACTGCAGTTGATCTCATTTCACTTGGTCGGCGTTGTCCATATCAAACTTGCGCTTGTTAAAGACAAATATTCTTGTTTATTGGGTGTCATAAGCCTATTATGCAACAGTCCAGTGACACTGCTATTTCATCAAAGGAAATACTCTTTCTCACATAGATAATGACATAACAGGGTCATGAAACCCAAAAGATGGGGGGGGGGGGGGTCTATATAGTAGAGAATATTTCTTTAAAGTCAAGCTCCTGCAAAGTTGCACTTTATTGTCTTCTGACAGTTCTTATTATACCTAGTCACTGAAATGACTTTAAGTTACTAGGAGGGAAGTTTACTTCAAGTTTCTGCTGCCACTTTGAGAGAGTTAAGTGCATAGTGCGCTAATAAGGTCTAATACACTACAGTATGTTGTTATTTCTCCAAATTGGTTTCAACTTTGACAGAGCTGCAATGACTTGTGCAATCCTTGAGAGAACCTCTGGTTTTGACCCATCATCTGAGATGATTGCTCCACGACATTTAAAGCTTGTAATGGTACCCAATTTCTGCCCTTTTACCTTGATCTCCCTCTGGATGCCATCTGCGCTATTTGTCATCAGTTTGGTCTTCTCAGCACTTATCTCCATGTTATACCTTGTGCAAGTCAATGTCATCAGCAAACCAAAAAATAGTTTTGCTGCATATGCTAAGATATCCATTATGTTCTTCATCAGACATAATCCTTTCAGCATGTTCAAAAACAATGTTGAAGAAGTGGGGGAGAGAAGGCATCCTTGCCTAACTCCCAACAGTTGCTCTGAATCATTCTCCTATGCTGCCATTCATCTGAACTGTAATAATGTAGCCTTGTCATAGAGTAATAATAATGTAGCCTTGTCATAGAGGTGCTCAGTGGCACAAACTAGATTTGAATTGATATTGGACTTTTGCATGGTGGCCCATAAGGCTGTATGATATACCCTGTCAAATGCTTTTTTTGAAATCTATGAAGACATGGTACAGATTCTGCTTAAGTTGAACTACTGTGAGTTCTAGGTTGAAGATTTTCCCTGGTGCTCCTTCCGGCTCTGAACCCAGCCTATTTTTTGGCAATTATTTCTTCAGCTTGGGGTTTGAGCCTATTCAAGATGACTTTCAGCATGACTTTGCTAAGTTGACTTATGTTGCAGATGGTTCTGTTGTTCTGGCAGAGCTGTAGGTTGCCCTTTTTTGGGACTGTAATAACCAGTGGCCATGGGGTCAGCCATTCTCCTGTTTTACAGATCTTTGTTAAACATAATCATAGTATACCTGCCTGCAAGATCTGCTGGTATATTATAGACTTTTGTGGAAATTACCTTTTTCAGTAATGCTACTGCAGTCGCAACTTTTTCATACATGATTACGAGGTTGAATGCTCTTGGTACTGAATCTTGAAGTCTAGGGGTCGTATTTATAAAAAGACTTAAGTCATTGCTATGCTAGCTGTTGCTAAGGCTCAATTTCTATAATGGAAATTTCCTGCAACTATGTAATTTGCTCTGGACTGTTCCTCCAGAGTAAATTTCATAGTTGTAGGGAACCTCCTTCAATAGAAATTTAGCCTTAGCAACAGCATACCAATGACTTAAGTTGTTTTATAAATACAGCTCCAGAGTTGCACTGTCACATTTTTCATATGATTTTATAGCTCTGAGTACCAGTAATATTCTGTCCATCTGCTGATCATCTCTTGTTCTTCTGTTAGACATTTTCTAGCCTAGTCCTGGATATTTGTGTATCTACCCTAAAGATAGATCCTTCACCAGGTGATATACCCTCTTGCTGTTGTTTTAACTTTAATAACAGAGCAATGCTCCTGAAATTACTGCCTTATATTTGTCAGTAAAATTGCAAAAACAAATCTAATAAATTTGACTGCTTTACTATTGTTGCCTTCAATGTGAGCCGCTACACGACAAAACCAACAATGTGGTTGTGCGCCAGCGTAGACTCAGATCAGCCTGGGCATCCACCCAGTCTGACCAGACTCTTTGCAAAGCGCTTAAAGGGTAGCTAAGGGTCCAAGCTACCTTCATGCGGACAGCGAAGACTCTGATCAGACTGGGCGGATGCCCAGGCTGATCTGAGTCTGCGATGGGCGCTCAACCACTTTGTTGGATTTGTCGTGTCGCGGCTCATGTGTTTTTTATCGGCAATTATCATCGAACCAATCGATTTTAGAGAAGCAGTACTTGTATAACTTACTGAGCATAAGTCAAACATTATGCAAGGCATACACAGCCAAATGCATAAGGGACAATTAAAAAGGGTAAAAGTTACCCCTTTCTGTGAATTTTAATGCGTCAATCGGCCATAAATAATGTGTATTTACGCTTTACGGGCCTTTATCTGGAGCTCTGTTATTATAGCGAAGACATTATAGCCACCTGACTATCACCACTGGAGCATAAAGACAATAATTTACATGAAGATGGTGGTAGGCTATTTATTTACATTTGCTACACTCCATATACCACAGGGTATAATCGATTCCGCCAATTTTTGCTTCCTGCAGAGACTGTACATCATATCTGGCTTCCGCCGAGACTGTCCGCGAACTCTTGCTTCCTGCAGAGACTTCTGTACATGATAAATGGCTTCCTGCAGAGACTGTACGCGTGATTCTGCTTCCTGCCGAGGCTCTCGGCAGGAAGCAGAGTCACGCGGACAGTCTCAGTAGGAAGCCATTCCTCGAGGACAGTAGTCTCGGCAGGAAGCAAGAGTTCGCGGACAGTCTCAGCAGAAGCCAAATATGATGTACAGTCTCTGCAGGAAGCGAAAATTGGCGGAATCGATTATACCCTGTGTATACAATGTAATCTCATCAAAATTAAGCAAGTTAACAATCAACATGATCAATTTGTAGAAAGAAGAAAAAATCTGTTACAATACAATCAATTACATCAGATTCAGATTCTCTGTACTGTCAACTCTAGATATCTCAAAGTTGAAGACCATCTCAAACTACTGTTATCTCTTAAGTAAATTTTCTGGTCCCAGAAAATTTACTATGAGATACCAGTATTTTGAGCAAACTACTGACTATTTCAAAATACATTTTCTGGAACAGAAAATTTACTATGAGATACCAGTAGTTTTGGGTAAACAACTGGTATCTGAAAATAAATTTTCTGCTCCAAGAAAACTAACTTTGAGATACCAATAGTCTGCGGTAAATGGGAGCTTAAATGTAAAGAATAAGGGGAAATGTGTCTGAACTATTATTCTTTGGTATAATTGGGAGGGTACTTTGAGATATCAGTGTTTAAGATAACTTTGAGATATCAGTGTTTGAGATAACTTTGAGATATCAGCGTTTGAGATAACAAGAGTCAACTGTAACTTGCCAACAACTTATCTCTGAGGTTGTGCTCATCAAAATGTTAAACTCCACACTTAACCTTTCAGGGTGCCAACTCTCTGTTGGAAACAAATTTCCCTGACTATTCCCTGACCAAATTCCATTTTTCCCTGACCAAATTTTCAATATTTAGCCATCATGACCCTCCACTTCAGCCCTAAGGTTTGCACATGCAGTACCTGTTTTGAGACACAGAAAAATCTGCAAAGCAGGTGATATACATGTATTTCAAAGCTTTGAAAAGCTTTGAAATATATACCAGAAAAGCAATTATGAAAAAGAACATTATAGAACAATCAACAGAGACTTTAACCATCAAACATTTAAATTTTTGTCCAAAAAATATATGATTCCCTGACTTTTCCCTGACTGTTTAGCATTCTTTGACTAAAATTTGCTTCAGCATTTTTTTCATGAAAGCATGTAGGTACACATTAAGGAGAAGCAATTCCAGTATTTTCAAATTCACAATCAGGGAGAACCCTTAATGAAAAGAAAAATCTCCTCTCGGAGCAAATTCCATCTTTTAAGATTTTGCAGTCCAGGAAAGCGGAAGTGACAAAAGTTGTTTCCCTTTATATATGAGCTGCGACACGAGAAAACCAACAATGTGGTTGTGCGCCCAGTGCAGGCTCAGATCAGCCTGGGCATCCACCCAGTCTGACCAGACTCTTCGCTAAGCGCTGAAAGGGTAGCTTAGGGTATCAGCTACCTCCATGCGGACAGCGAAGAATCTGATCAGACTGGGCGGATGCCCAGGCTGATCTGAGTCTGCGCTAGGCACAAAACCACATTGTTGGTTTTCTCCCGTCGCGGCTCATATATGGTTTGAAAACATGGCGGAGGGCACCCATACACATTATACTATTTGCAAAATTTATTCATGATTCTAACATGACGTTAACATTTCCCTACTGAACGCATAGGAAGAAGCAGCACGTGAAAATTTGTGATAATTCACTCTGTTAACGTCAAGACGTGCAAATTTTGCACCTTGATGACGTTGAACGAAAACATTTGCTTCTGTTGACGTCCCCCTCTAAAATAGTCCTTTAGAAATGTAATGTACTTGCATTTTCATTCTGTATAATGTTAGAATCGAAATAATTTTTCCTTATTCATCGCTGATTAACACGTGTTGTCGGGCAGATACGAGTATTAACTCACTCTGGCCTGCAGCCATCGTGAATTAATATTTCGTGAGTCTTGAATTCTTATATGTTAAAGCTTGGAAGAAATGTTCCTTGAAAGTTTGCTGATGTAAATTTTGTCGTCTGCCTTTTAGCACTAATAAGGGTTAGCAGATCTGTTTAAAGAGGAACTGAATCATAAGACCCACTTTGATTTATTTTCTGTTGAAACAACTGAAACATACCAATTTAATAGCTTGGTTCTGAATACAAACTTAAAGCATTCATTCATTTGAAACATCTGAAAAGAAAAATAAGCACATGTACTTTCGAGACAATTCACAGCACCCGTCTCAGTCACCCTCTTCACCACATGCAAAAATTCATGAATGCTCATTTATGCAATTTCAAAGAATGTAATTCCACCCATATGATATTACATTTACTTTCAAAGCAATTTATGAAAATAAAGCATTAAGGGACCGACCATTTGATATTCTGGGGGGGGGGGGGGGGGGGGGGGCTGGTATTCTTGATGGAGACAGGACATTTTATTTCACTGGCCTCTGGAAACAATTTCTTTTTTTTCACCTTGTGGGAGCTAATTTATTTTTTTTACAAACTAACTCAAACAGGTTATTTTTTTTTTTTATAGCTGAACTATCAGATCCTTTTTTACTTGACCTTAATATCCTTTTATTTTACCCTCATCAGTATTTTTTACACCTTTTTTTCTCACAAAAAGAACATGGTGCTGTCTTTAATCAGGCCAAGGGCATGGCTTAGCTTCCTTTTGAAAACAAGAGGCCCACGGGCCACAAAGCTCACCAGATCTCTAACTCAAAATTGCTATCAAATTTGTATAGGCTCAAAATTGCTGTAAATTCGTACAGGCTAATACAAAATATACAACTACAAAGTCTCAGTCTGACAGTCTGTTGAGTTGATGACAAAATATATGACTATTTACCATATATTGATTGCAGTAAATGCCATTTTTTTAATTTTCCCCATTGCAAGTCAATGCAACCCTAAGTTGCCATAGCAACCAAACTAAAGAGCCGATTTTATAAAAAAAAAAAAAAAAAAAAAAAAACTATATATTTTCAATCATCCTGCCTAAGGATACCACAGATGCCCTGTGGCTTCGGAGGAGATAATTTTTTTTTTAAAGATTTTTTTTCCCATTTTTTTTTTGCATTTTGGTTTCCATGGCAACCAATAAAAGGAGAGTGGGCAAAAAAAACACACACACACACACAAAAAAAACATATAGCTAATAAGAGACTTCTCAAGGAACAATCCATAAAAGTTTTGTCAACATATATGCAATGGCTTGGTAGTAAATGCCATTTTTCCATTTTCCCCATTATAAGTCAATGCAACTCTAAGTTGCTATAGCAACCAAACTAAAGGGCCGATTTTCAAAAAAAAAAAAATCATTAACTTTCAATCCCCCAGCCCAAGGATGCCACAGATGAAATCTGGGCCTTATTGGCCTAGTGGCTTAAGAGAAGATAGTTTTTTAAATATTTTTCCATTTTTTTTTTACATTTCGGTTTCCATGGCAACCAATGAAAGGAGCAGTGGGCCAAAAACATATAGCTGATAGAAAACATCTCAAGGAACATTTCTATAAAAGTTTTATCAACATATCTGCAATGGCTTGGCAGAAAATGCCATTTTTCAGTTTTCCCCATTATAAGTCAATGGGAACTCTAAGTTGCCATAGCAACCAAACTAAAGGGCCCATGATCATAAAAAACACAAACTTTCAATCCCCAAGCCCAAGGACGCCACAGATGAAATCTGGGCCTTATCGGCCTAGTGGCTTCAGAGGAGATAATTTTTTAAGTATTTTTTCCATTTTTTTGCATTTTGGTTTCCATGGCAACCAATAAAAGGAGCAACGGGCCAAAAAACATAAAGCTGATAGAAGACATCTCAAGGAACATTTCTATAAAAGTTTTATCAACATATCTGCAATGGCTGGCAGAAAATGCCATTTTTAAATTTTCCCCATTATAAGTCAATGGGAACTCTAAGTTGCCATAGCAACCAAACTGAAAGGCCAATTTTCATAAAAAACACAAACTTTCAATCCCCCATCCCAAGGATGCCACAGATGAAATTTGGGCCCAATCGGCCTAGTGGCTTCAGAGGAGATGTTGTTTAAAAGTGTTGACGGACGACAGACGACGACGACATACGACGACGACGACGACGGACCACTGCCTATCCTATAAGCTCCCCCGGAGCCTTCGGCTCTGGTGAGCTAAAAAACCAGTGCCTGGAGCATGTTACTCTTTTCTTCTAAGGTACAGATACAAACATCCCTGTATGAGTTTGGCAAAAAATTAGGCCTTAAATTAGGGATATTTTGGCCAAAATTTAGGGCTATTTTTGGCAAAGTTTAGGGCTAACATTAGGAATTTAAGTTTGTTTTTTTTCTATCCCAATATATGCCAAAACATGCTTTATTTGTACTTTAGAAAGTTTGAGTCACATTATACATGAATGGCAATCAAATAAAATGGCTGAAACTTATGTGCTAAGAAGTTAACAAAGGGGGGTCTGCGGGGCAACGCCCCCCAGAAGCTAAAGCAATTTCCCAATTTCAATGGCAATTTTAAGACTGGAAACAATAGAGAAAACCTAGGAATGATGATTAAAAGGGTAGTATATTAGGACTTTTGCCTTTTAGAGTGTTTATTTTGCCATAATGGTTTTGTCTCCCATACGCTAGTGACTCTTTTGCAATTCGGTTTTAGTGGAAACATTTACTTAGTAATGTGGCTGATCAATAATACATGTATGTGAATGTTGTATAGGATGTTTTTGTAAATGTATGCACATGCGGGTCCGCTGGTGTAAACCAATTGTAGATAATATTAAAATATTACTATAAATATGGGGGTCTGGGGGGCACAGCCCCCAGAAGCCACAGACAATATAAAAACTCAATTCCAATGGAATTATCTGCAGACTATATTTTTTTTTTTTTAAATTTTGGGTGGAGACAGGTTATTTTTTTCTCTTACTTTTGAGGCCAGATTATTTTTTTGAGCCCCCTTATGAGCCGGGTTATTTTTTTCTTGCATATCCAAAGACAGGAAATTTTTTTGATAAATATACCAGGCCCCCCCCAGAATATCAAATGGTCGGTCCCTAAATAATTTCAAGAAATAAAATTTTTGCAAACTGATTTCCACGATCATCACATTTACGAAGCAATTGAGAAATGGTTTGATGCTTTGACAGCTTTGGTGTTTTAAGTGCATACTTGCATTAACATAAAATGGGTTAAATTACATTGTCATTTTGGAGCATACAGATAAATTTTCTGATTCAATAACTGCTTTGTTAAATGTGGTGAATATGGAGGTAGGCAGCTGTGAATGTTTAACACTTTAACCTATTGCATTCTGGGTATTTTTTGTCGTCTGCTGAAATTGTCGTCTGCATCAAAAGTCAAGAATATTTTGACAATATTGTAGAAATGATGACTAGGCAGCAAACAGTTTGGATCTGGATCCAAACTGTTTGGCCAGATACCCCTAAAGATGTATCCTGAATGGAATGTGTTAAGCACCAGCGACAAAAAATAGCTGAATTTGCAAACACCGTAGATCCTGATGAGGTGGCTCATAATGAGCCCCCTCATCTAGATCTACACTGTTTGCCCTCTAGTCTTTGAATTCTCAATATAGTAAAGCTTGGACGAACACTTCTTGTAATTCTGAAGAAGTAAATTTTGAAATCCTCCTTTTGGTGTTTAAAAGATTGGTTTAAATAATATTTTTTCAGTGTGAATTACATAATTACAAGAAAAGTACAATACAACATAGAACAGGATCTGATGGTATGAAAAACACTTATATTAAAGTCATCTCCTGGCTTAAAGGGTTAATCAAGAACTAAATTCACCTCAGAATAAGATTCCAGTAAGCAACTGACTGGCATTGCATGAATTGGGAGCTTAAGGTGTATGGGTACACAATCAAGTTTTAATTGCCATTTTTACAAAGGGGAACAACTTTGGAGACTTCTTGTTTTCTTCCCAGGATGACATATCCCTTCCTAAAATGGGGTCTACTCTCAATGGAAAGAATTTGCTCCCATAGCTTCTATGATTTGGCCGCAATTAAGAGGAGAGGCAAAAACAAAAATGGTCAAGTTGCTTCCCCTGAAAGTGTACCCATTCACTTCTAGTCATGTGCAAACAATGACTATTCAAACTAGCCTGTGCAGCAGAGCAAACTGGTCAGTCTCAAGTTCATATTTCACTTTCAGCACAATTCAAAGATTGTTTGGTGGACGCTCTTTATGACACAAACAATTGCTCCCAAACTTTTTGATGCTCAGCTGAACTTACTGTTATAAAGAATACATACCCTAATGTGCTTAAATATTGTGACACTTACCGTAAATCCATCAATTTTCCATTTGGTACAAATGAAAAATTAATGGTTTTAAGTGTCCCAATGCTTAAGCATATTCTGAACAAAAAGTCATTCTGTGCATATCTCAATGACTTTATAAAGGACTTTCCTGTTGTTATGAATGCCATGATAGAGATGGCTAACTGTATATTAAACAGAATGCTCTAATCAGGCTGCATGAGTGTGCAGGCTGATTAGAGTCCTGCTAGCGTGCACATATGCCAAATGGTATGTTTTTATGCAAATGCCCCAGCAGCTAGGCACATGACGTCAAAATGAAGTTGTACTGACATCATGTGCCTGCTGGGGCCAATTGTTTATAGCACAAGGCCTGTAAAAATATCATAAATGAATCAAATGTAAATAATTCACCATTTCTATGCATGCAAACAAAATATATATTTCAACTCAATAACTGAGCCGCGACAAAACAAAACCAACCAAGTGGCATGTGTGCCCAGCAAAGACTCAGATCAGCTTGGGCAGCCACCCAATCTCATCAGTCTTCGCTTTGTGCTTGAAGGGTAGCTAAGGATCTTAGCTAGCTCCATGCAGACAGCAAGGACTCGGATCAGACTAGGCAGATACCTAGGCTGATCCGAGTCTTTGCTGTCTGCACAGGCCACTTTGTTGGTTTTGTCGAGTTGCTGCTCATAAACAGAAATATCTTAATCCCAAGTATTCATACCAAAGCAAGTGAGCAGGGGTTCATGTATCCCCCACCAAGTGCCACAAAAGAAAGAAATATAAAATTAACATTTATGTTAACACAGGGTAAAATCGATTCCACTAATTTTCGCTTCCTGCAGAGACTGTCCTCATATTTGGCTTCCGCCAAGACTGTTCGCGATCTCTTGCTTCCTGCTGAGACTTCTGTACATGATAAGTGACTTCCTGCAGAGACTTTCCGCGTGATTCTGCTTCCTGCAGAGGCTCTCAGCAGGAAGCAGAGTCATGCAGACAGTCTCGACAGGAAGCCATTTTTCAAGGATAGTAGTCTCTGCAGGAAGCAAGAGGTCGTGGACAGTCTCGGCAGAAGCCAAATATGACAGACAGTCTCTGCAGGAAGCGAAAATTGGCAGAATTGATTATACCCTGTGGTTAACCCTGTCAAGACAAGTAACCCTTTTTAGTGATATATACCAAACGCGCACACCTAGTTCAGAGGCCACAGAATGGAACATCTGATCAGGATCTACATTTTTTTTTTCTTACAGAAATTTCTATGTCAAGTACAATAAAATAAATGAAAACATCCACCAAAAACCCACTAATACTAGAAATGGACCTTCAGAATGATACAGCTGGACAAGTCTGTAAGTGGAAAGAGTTAGCTTACAGGCAAATTGATGGAAAGACAGAAACAACATCTATATACTCCTTAACAAGCAGGAACACACAACATGGGTCATTAAGGCATATGCGTACACTTCCATGATTTTCTGTCTTTTTTTGCGAAGGGTGATTAATATATAGTTGAATAATATATTGATTAAACTTAATTCTTTCCGTTAAGTGTAGACCCCTTTTTTGAAGGGTTTTATCGTTCAGGGAAGCAACAGGTAGTCACAATATTAATCACCCTTCGCAAAAAAAGACGGAAAATCATGGAAGTGTACGCTGTTGCTTCCCTGAACGATAAAACCCTTCAAAAAAGGGGTCTACACTTAACGGAAAGAATTAAGTTTAATCAATATATTATTCAACTATAACATAATGTATGTTCAATACATTCAGAGTACAATTTTCATGAAAAAGATTTGGTCAAAAGCTCATAGCTTGTATAGACCATTTCCAGGAAAAAATTTGTTCCTTATGAAGAAGGGAGGAAAATATAAAAATAACAAGAGTTGCTTCCCTTGGAAGTTAACCCATTTACCTTAAGCCACATGCATACCATGCTCAGTGATCAAATCAGCCTAGACAGCTCCACAAACTGATCTGGGGCCGTATTTATAAAACGACAAGTGGTTGCTATGCTGTTGCTAAGGCTGAATTTCTATCAAGGAGATTCCCCACAACTATGAAATTTGCTCTGGAGGAACAGTCTGAAAAGACTGTTCCTCCAGAGCAAATTTCATAGTTGTAGGGTCTCTCCTTCATAGAATGTTAGCCTTAGCAACACCATAGCAACGACTGAAGTCGTTTTATAAATACCGCCCCTGAGTCTTCACTCTCCATTTTATACCGTATTTCTTCCATTATAAGTAAGTTATACCATGGTTTGTCTGCCTGTCCAAGGAAATAATCCACAAGCTAAAGAGAGTGGATTATCTCTTGTGCAGGCAAAAAAACATGGAATAACTATTTTATACCACCCTTATCAGTGTAGACCTTGCTCATTGAGCAATTTTTTTGTTAAAAGTTGCCCTTTTCTGGTGATGGTGGTATAAGATGGAATTTTCCCTTCCAAACCAATCTCATAGATCTAGATCTGTCTTATAAGACAGAACTAGATCTTTTAAATCGTTCTGAACATGAAAAACCAACTGAAAAGTGAATTAAACTAGGCTGATTAGTTTTGGAAGGATAAATCCCTGTCTTCAAAGGGAATTAATACAACTTAACAGATTCCTGTTACATTTAATCTTCATCAATTTATTACAATCAAAATTCATACACTAAGTAACTGCACTCAGTTTTTGCAAACATCAAAATCTTAACAGGAAAATATTCTAGGTATCATGTAATAAACTATTGGGACAGACAGGTGGGAGCTAACTGCGCAGACCCAGATCAGACTGCTCTCAGACTAATAAAGCAGCTGTCTGATAAGGGTCTACAATGTTTGCCAGTCCATCTGTTCTTTTGGCTTAATTAGTGCACTGTAAAACCAAACAGTTCCATTGTAGGACCCAAACAGTAATTGCGCCGCAACACGAGAAAACCAACAAAGTGGTTGTGCGGACAGCGCAGACTCAGATAAACCTGGGCATCTGCCCAGTCTGATCAGAGTCTTCCCTGTCCGCATGATGGTAGCTTAGACCCTTAGCTATCCTTAAAGTGCACTGCGAAGACTTTCATCAGACTGGATTGATGGCAAGTCTGGTCTGAGTCTGCGCTGGGCCCACAACCGCTTTGTTGAATTTCTCCTGTCGCGGCTCAATTATTTTAGCTGTCCCATCTTTTTTATAGACTTTTTATGGTCTAAAAAGCTGACTGTGACCGAATCTAACAACCCCTCAATTTAGACAACTGTACATGGTCCGTAATGTGTGTATATATTGGGACACCTGAAAATAATGAATTTTCCATTTGGGACAAATGCTGAATTTATTGATTTAGGTGTCCCAATACTAAAGCACATTAGGGTATTTGCCATATAGCTTGGAATGTTTGGACTACTGCTAGCTAAATTCCAATCATCAACCAGGCAACCCTTTTTAGACTGGAAACCAGTCCTGTTTTGGGGATATATGCAAACAGTGAAAACCCAGTTCTGACGCCCCAAATCACAGTGTCTGATCAGGGCCTACACTGTTTGCTAACAGGAATATCTTTGAAAAATGCAATAAAAAAAAAAACTATAACCAGAAATGGACTCATCCAAAATAATAAAGAAAATAATAAGGAAGTCTACTAGTTAAGGAGATGTATTTTCAAATGTATTATATGCAAAAACACTGCTGTTTTTGACAAATAAATATGAGGAGTTTTTGCAGTTTTCGTATTTTTACGAAAGGGGGCATGATTTAGAACCTTAATTGTAGTAAATCAGCCACTGCCAAAATACCTCTAATAAACAGTATTAATATGAATGGGTATATTTTCGGAGGAAGTAACTCTACTTTATTTGCCTCCCGTCTCAGTAAGGATGGGATCATCTCTAGAAGGAAAGAATTTGCTCCCATAGGAGCAAATTCTTTCCTTTAAGAGTAGACCCGATTTCAAAGAGCTACCTCCTCCAGAGAAGTAAACAGGAATTGATGCAAGTTAATAAAACAATATCTTTGGAAAAGAAGCTGGTGGTGTTTAATAGAACAGCGGCCTTTAATAGGATTAAAACAGTAAGCACACTTGATTTTATGAGTACAGAAAGACACAACAAATCCCAGACTAATGATTACCTAACTCTTTAAGCACCAGAAAGCAGACGACAAAATTTTACGTCTGCAAAAATTTAAATAATGCCTTGTCCAAGACATTTCTTATTGAGAATTCAAAGACTAGAGGGCAAACAGTATAGATCTAAATGAGGCGGCTCATGATGAGCCGCCTCATCTGGATCTACGCTGTTTGCAAATTTTGCTAATTTCATCACTGGGGCTTAAAGAGTTAAGCTGACAAAGCTTTGAACAACTGTGCCCAAATCTGCATACTACATCAAACCATAATCAACATACTCTCCATACATAATTGAACTTCAGGTTTGCTAACATGGTAATTGAAAGTTATATATATGATATCATTTACAAGCATTATATACACATTCACAAGCAATGATAAACATTTAAATCAACATAACTCACTAGCACAATATTATCTTTTAAATCACTATAGCATACTACCACAGTATTCAGTCCGACACCACAAGCTATAGTTTATAAAAATATGAATCGTAATCAACAAGTTCTCTATTTATAATTTGTTTTTCCATTATCTGCATATATTTGAAAGTGTAATTCACAGTTATATATATATTCAGGTATACTGTCAATATTTAATACTGTACAATCTAACCATATAAAAAATTTAACCAATTTACATGTATGAACACTGAACACATTATCAGTCTATCAATATTTCATGCTTAGGACACATCACTGTATTCTCTATGTTCAGGAAATATCACCACATTCTCTATCTTAAACAATAGTCGATCTACTAAAGAAAACACATTTGGCAAGGGATCAAGACAAACTTTCAGAGCTCTAGATAAAAGGGAGTATTTAGTGATAATTTTTGTTAATTGTGCATAAAAACATATGTTGTGACCCCTCTCACGAGACGGTTCAGATGAGGGGTCACAACATATGGTTGCAATGAGAAATAAAAAAATTATCCCTCAATTATCATCAAATACCCCTCTTATCTAGAGCTCTGGGAAATACATGTAGATATTTTTGAAGGAGAGGCAAATGAATGAATTGCCACCCTCTACAAATTATTTACTTCCCTTATACTAAGGGTGTCAATTCAGTATTGCATCCCATTATCACCATCAACAGTGCTCTAGATAAGGAGGAGTAAGTGGGATATTTAAGGGATAATTTTCTGTAGTACATGATAAAAACATGATGCTATCCATCATTAGAACCATCTCCATGAGACGGTATGCTGAGATCCATCATTAGAAACGTCTCGCTGAGATGATTCTAATGAGGGGTCACAACATAATGTTTTCTTTCTGAGAAAAAAAATTCTCTGAATTATCCTTAAAAACTCCTCTTACCTGGAGCACTGCATCAACATTGGTGAATCATTCACTATCATCACAGCTGCATCATGATTGGTGAATCATTCACTATCATCAGTACTTTCATTATCTTTTCCCGATAAAGTGGTGTCCTCAGGCACACCTGTCTCCCTGAACAGCTCCATTAAACTTGCAATCTTGTCTGTCCGTTCCTTTAATTTCACTTTAGTTTTTCTACCAAAGCTTTCTTCTTTTATAATAATACCCTCCCTCTGAGGCTCCATTACATATTGTTTCTCTTTCACATTAACTGTTCTTTCAACTTCAGAAGGTGTATTTTCTTCCACACTGACTTTACTACTTGATACTAAATATTCCTCAGAATAATTTCTTAGACATCTTGACTGACCCTTTGAAGAACTCTCAGAAAAATCTTTCCAATTACTTCTATTTAAACTTTCTGTATCTACTACTTCAGTTTTAATTCTTGGGTGCACTGCAGCATTTCCTTCTGTTACATCACTTTCATCTGGGTTGGGCTTATGAAAAGCTGATTCTGAGTGGTTTTGCAAGTCTATGTGACTCCCAGCATGTGTGTTCTGTCCTATATTAGCAGCCTGCCTTTCCTTTTCTTCTTGTTCCTGAACCAATTTTCTCAAATGCTCCTTGCTGTCAACATCAGTGATATTTTCAACAACAAGACTGTCACCATCAGTTGCACTGTTTATCATGTCGGTCTCTCCTGTAGCAACCAACAGTTGTGTTAAGGGGCCTTTCACTTCAACTTTGTTTCCACTCAAAGACGCTGGTATAAACACTGCCTGCTCTGCATTAGAATTTTTAGCTTTAGCAACAGCTACAGTCTCCCCTTCACTACTGTCAATATCTCCACCTTCACCTTCAACACGATATCTTTCTCTTGGAATATGTGACACCCGTTTTCTTGTTTCCTCTTCAGATATATCAGAATGCTGAGCAGCAAGTTCAACCTCTTCAAACATTTTCTTGTGGGTTTCAGGCACTGGAATGTCTGGATGCATGGAATAGAAGTGATTCCGTAAAGCCTCTTTGAACCAGAAAACGTTCTTGCAAATGGCACATTTGTATGGATTTCCACCTTGACCTCCTTTGTGCTGCCTCTCGTGTCGATTCCTTGTTCCTACCTGTATAAATCCCTTCCCACATATAGAACACCTGTGCGGTTTCTCACCAGTGTGTCGTTTCATGTGGTCATCTAGATGAGACTTAAATACAAAAGAAAGATTACACAGCTCACACTTATGTGATTTCACTTGATCATGAACATGCATATTGTGTCTCTTTAGAGTATGTGCGTCAGCAAATACTTTTGGACATCTCTGGCATGCATAGCTTTTAATGGTATTATGGACTCTCATGTGTTTGCTCACAGCCAATTCATCTGAAAAGGCCCTGCCACATTCGCAACAGTACTGCAAGTTCTTGCCTGTATGCCAGCGCATATGTTTCTGTAGGTAACGTCTGTCTGTGAAAGCTTTGGAACATATTTCACATTTCCAAGGCTTGGCTTTCGTGTGGGTTTCAGCATGTCTGCGGTATGTGTAGTTTCTGGAAAATGTTTTACCACATAATGTACAGGTCCAGGTCACAGTTCCATCATCCTGTACATTTCTTATTGGTCGAACTCCTGTGGAAGGCAACTTAAAAAAGGGATCATTCCTCCTCCTGGTTTTGGATGAGGTCAAGTTTCCATCGTCTGGCTCTTCAGTGATATTACATGTGCTTAAAATAGCATCACTCGTATTTCTAACTTCTGATATAATTTCATCCATCACTTCACTTTTTATGACACCACAACCTTCTCTTTGGACACTATCTCTTGGGACACTAATTCTATCTAACTGAGATTTTACCATCTCATGTGCTTTTGGGGTCAAAGTTGCACCAGCATTTTTGATTGCATCCTCTATTATTTTATTGATGGTTTCATCTGGTAAAGTGACTCGGAAGGCTCCATCAAGAGGAGCAGCTATAAATCCTGGTGAAATAGGTAAGTGATTTAGTCCTGGCTTAGGATTTGTTGGTTGTGTTCTACTTGATACAGGCCCTGAAGTTGGCTGAGTATTTGAGATCATTGCACCCAACGCAGGATTTACAGATGCGGAAGAAGTAGTGGATGTAACTGACAATGAATTCCCAACATTTCCTGGTAGCTGTGAAATGAGAGTTGCCTTACTGCTCTCTTCTTTTGTTACAACAGTAACTGTACGAGATAAAAGGTTTCTTAATGAGGGTGCAGCAGGAACTGGAACTGATACAGGGCTAGGTTGTACTTTCTGGTCTGTTATAGTCTCTTTTGTAGCTAAGGAACTGTATGAAACAATTGTGCATAACGGTGAAGCAAAGTCAGAAACAGGAACAAAACTATCTGACACTGGGACAACTAATGGTATAGGTAAATCTTTTTTAGGTGTCTGTCTGCCTGTATCAGTACAATTTGTTGTCAGTGGTTCAATGATAATATCACCAGTGGAGGTATCTTTTGAGGAAGAAATAACAGATCCTGAATCCACCTTTAATGCATTTCTTTCAGAATCTTCCGAAGCAATAGATACTGAACTAAAATCAGGGTCTCTGGATAAATTGTCGGCTACATCAGAGCCACATATACCTGGTTTTTCTATATTGTCATTGCTTGCTGAATCAGCTGCAGATGTAGTCACCTTTACCTCAGACATAGCTTGTTCTGACTCACTAATCTGATCTGGCATTTCTTCACTTTTGCTTGCCCCATCTGATTTTTGATCTGGTAAATCTGTCTCATTTTCCAGTGTTTCAGTGGCTTGTTTTAAGTGCCTCTCTGTCATTTCTACCACCTTCAAAGCGACTGGACAAACTTCATCATCTGGCTGATCATTAGCCTGAAACAAGGCTTTGTCTCTTTCCAAAACATCTGCCATCTCAATATCACTTGTGACATTCGTCCTGTCTAATTTGTCAGTTATCTCAACAGTATTATCATTGAAAGCTGTGACAGTTACAGTTTTAGCATTGCATTCAGTTTTCTGTTCATCCTGGGCACTACCTGTTTTGATCTTTATAGAAGAATGAGTTGCTTGTACAACGGTCCGATGAATATTTTCACCTGAAGCTAGAACTTCAGCCTGAGAAACTGATGATATTGTGGGTAAAGCCAAAACAGGTTCAGTGGCTAGAGGAGGAGAACTGCTAGTGGAAGACCTAATTTCTACCGGTATAGTTGACAAAGCTGAAGAAACTAATGGCTCTGAATCAACACTAGTTGTCACTACTGGAATTGGACTGCTGGGATGGCTATGTGGTATGGATGGAGCAGTAGTTATTGCAGCAGCTGAGGAAGATGACTGTGTAACAGAACATGTCACTGCTGGAGTTTGAGATTTAACTGGAACAGATGGATATGGGGTGTCAGCAGCTGAACTAGCTGATTTAGCATGAAGTATATTTGTGGACAAATTTTGGTCTTCATGTTTTGGTATTCCTATTGTTCCTTCCAGGGCTTTGATCACAGTACCATTCAAAGCAGCCAGAAGAGGACTATCAATGGCTTTCAGAATAGGAGCATTTAGAGCTGTCATTATTTCTTCACTGTTCTTTAAAAAAGGTAAATTCAAACCACTTTCAGAAGAACTTTCAGCAACTTTGTTTGCAGCTTCTATCTGAGATCTAAGCTGCATTGCAAGGAAATCTGCAAGTTGCATAGGGGGAATAGGAAGTTTATAGAACTGACTGTCCTGAGGTCCAGGGCTAGGCGCTGTATCATCTGACTTGCACTGCCCAGCAGCTGGAACTGAAGTTGGTAATAACTGTTTTGGTGGGGTCTGCTTTGGAGGGGTTGGGTTGTGGGAAATGTCTAATGGAGGAGTAGGATTTCTCCTCCGTTTTACACGTGCATGTTTTCCAGAGGGTATTTCACTTGACTGGCTTGCTCTGGGGACTGTCACAGATGCTGCAGTTGTTGGCAGAGACATGTTTGTTGTCTGTGGCTGTAAAGTACTTGGTTGATAAGGAATCACAGGTGTAAGAACAGGTGCCGACTGTACAGCTGCAACTTGCGGAATAATTACTGATGCTGATGGCTGAGACATACAATATGCAGGGTTGACAACTGGAAGAAGTACAGGCTGAGGGCCAGCCAAACCTGTTATTAAAGTGGGCTGATATATGGTTGGCTGCAAGAGACTACTGGTATCTGCAAGAGGCTGTCCTATCATAGGCTGACAAACAGCTGATACCATTTGACTGCCAGCCTGTGGCAGAACTGCAGATACTGTTCCTGGCTGAGAGAGGCCCACTGGCGGCATACAAAATGTCACTACTGGTGTTTGTGATGACTGCTGAGATATCACTGCACCTGCAGTGGAAGGATCAGGTGTGGACATTTGTGCAGACTGTACTGCTTGCCCTGCGTGTCCCTTCTTCAATTTGTTGGCTAAGGCAGATTTAAGTGCAGCTGAGTGACTTGTTGGTTCAAGAGAAGACTTAGGTAAATACTGAACTGCTGGAGAATATGGAGCCACGAAGTCTGTTATAGCAGGAATTGACAAGACATCAGAATCAGTCTGAGACAGTGGTGCTGAAGCCTTGCTATTTGACTTAGTCAATGATTTTACTTCATCTGCTGATACCTCTGATTCTACTGGCTCCTGTTTTATCTTAACATTAGGAAAAATGCTTTCACCTGGAACTTTTCCATATGCCTGGTTTAGTGTTTTTTCCAAGCCTGTTGTTGGTGAAGGGTATGGCTTATTACTTTGTGTATTTAGAGAATCATTGTTATCATCATCATCATCATCATCATCATCATCATCTATATTTTGCACCACAATGAAATCATCTGCTGGCTCTTCTTTAACAGGACAAGTACTTTCTTGACATTTTCCTTCAATTTTGTTCTCCAATGATTTGAAATCTTCAGCATGCTCTTGAGCATAACTGTGAGCATAGCTAGTAGCTATTTTGTATGCAAGATTTTCTCTAACAGAATCACTTAGCAAATTTCCAGTGGACTTTGCCAGAGAATTCTGCACATGCTGTTGAAGCTTAAAGAATAAAAAAGGACATCTCTTCTGCAACTCTGTTTGTGGGGGATATATCAAATTCTCAGGGTTAGCTTTGGTTCGCACTTTAGACATGTCTTTACCTAAGCTGTTTTCATACCTTCTTTTGTATGTTCTTCTGTTTCTTCCTTCATCTTTATTCTGAACAGAAGCACCATCTTTCTGATCCTTGCTTGTGTCCAATTCAGTTGTTATCAACTCGTTGAGCAACTGACATGTTTTTGCAGGCAGATTACTACATGTATCACTGTCCATAGGAAGAGGAGGACAGCCATGTGACTGGCAGTCAGCAGTCTGGTTGATTTCTACACTGCTAAGTGCCTCTTTCTTCTGTCTAGCAATCTGAGTTTCTTGCAGGTTTATATTTCTGAGTCTAGCAGCCTCTTTTAACTGAAGTTTCATGTATTCCTGAGACTGAAAATCTCTTTTTTTCCTTGCTTGCTCTTCTTCTAGCAATAGATTTATTTCTTTGTGGTTTAACTCAACAAGCCTCAACTTATCCTTATCTAAAATTTTATCCAAGCTTACCAATATTGTCTTGCACAAAGTTTGATATGTCATTCTTTTACTTACACAACATTTTAAATCCTCCAAAATTTTCACCCTAAGATATTCAAGAGACTTTGCCTGCAACCTAGCTTTTTTCATCTGATCAAGGTCGGTTGTTCTAGGACTGTCAATTGCAATTAAATACATCCACTTTTTTCTTAACTTACCTTTCAGTTTTTCAAATTTTGCCTTTATTGCATTATGTAAACCATCCATTTTAATATCCATGATATATGGCAAAGCCTTTTCAAAATCATCAGTCATCGTTTCAGGAGCCAACAATATCTTGTACAACTCTCGTCTTATTAACATATCAAATTTACTTAGAAACTGTTTATCCTGACATTCATGTTTTTGTTTTTGAACCATACAAAGGTCACTATCATCCACTGATTCTGTTTCACTTTCACTTTCTCCTGTTATCTGGTCATCACCTTCAGAATCACTTCCACTTTCTTCACTTTCACTGGAAGCTACTTCATCCTCCATATTTCTATCTGAAGGCCCACTAGAAAATCTTCTTTTCCTTTTCCAACCTCTACACTTGACTTCATTCATTTCTGCAGTTTCATCTTCTGTATGAATTGTAGCAGAATGATTACTGTCCAATGAAGGCTCCTCATTTGAGAAATCAACAAGCGGTTCAGGCGTAACATTACATTCCATATCATTACCAGCCCCTTCAACAAGACCTGTTTGTTCCTTTACAGAGTCTAACTCAGCTTTAGCCTTCTGCAGTGCAAAGTGTTTAAACTGATCAATTGTCCCATGTTTATTTTCAGCAGAAATAGTTCCCATTAGCTTCTCAATTCTTGCCACTCTATCAGCTAGGGTGGATTTGTAATATTTCCAATCTAAAGAAACTGGACCTTGACGCTTGGTTGGAATACCATGTACATCGATTTTTGCAGCAGTTTCTATTTGTTCAACTGGAAGGATATCTTCATCAGTAGCTTCTGAATAAAGTTCAGTTGATGGGGTAGTACTGCCAGATCTTAAATCCTCTGTGCTTGCACTGGCTGATCTGCTATAATTCACTGACACATCTTTACAAACTTTTTCGGAAAGACTGTCAGGTTTAGATACCACTGCTTTATTTTGACCTCTTTCAATTCCATCAAAATCATCATCTTTAGGTTCCTGTTTAACTCGTAGAGAAAGATCTTCAAATAAAAAATGTCCTGTTGCTGGATCAAGCACTAATTTGTCATCCCAGACTGATTCAGATATGAAACGTCCTGAAGCTGGATCCAGCATCAATGTGCTAGCTATGGTTTCTTCTTTTTCAGAGTCCAATGGCTGAGGTCTTCCCGATATTTGTGTCTCAATAATTTTCTGATTTTTGAGGCTTAATTGCTCCCCTGGAAGACAACTTTCTGAAATCTGATCACTTTTCTCCTTTTTTAATCCAAATTTAGAATCTTCTAGATCATTCTGACTATCCAGGGAGTTATACCCTGCTGCTCCTATTAATGATGTTATTTCTGTTTCCCATTTTTCACTTTCAGTCGTGACTCCCTCATTCCATAGGTTAACAAATCTATTAATATCAAATCTACTATCATATGCATCAGGACATACTTTAATTGGTTTAGGTGTCAATTCTGTTCTTTCCCATCTCGATTCAAGTCTTTCGTCTTTTGCAACACCACATTTGTGGAGCAAGTTACGCTGACATTCTTCACTTACACCCACAATGCCACAATTAAGCAACTGTTCCTCTCTGTATTCTTTTCTAATACAGTTTTTCAAATTTACTTGTAAATCTTTTAAAACTATACCTGGATACTTTTTCATAGAATTTTTGATAATATCACTAGTTTTTGTTTTAAAAGGTCTCAAAATAGAGTGAGAGACAAACAGGGGTTTGCTGCTCTCCAAAGCTGACCTACTATCAGCACCATCTAAATTTTCAAGTTCCTCAAGTCTGGTAACTTTATCATCATTACCAACAGACTTTGGAAGAGGCAAGATATTTTTAAGTCTCCAAGGTGCTTTTCTCACACCTGTATATTTAAATACTATTATAGGTTCAGGTGCAGCTGCGTGTCTCCTCTTTGTACCATCTAAGCTACTATGTCCAATTTCACTGCAAGCTAATTTCTCTTTCTTACTAGACAGTAACTTGTTTTTAGCAAATAACCTCTTTTTCTTTCTTCTGCGTGTTATCCATGGGCTCCGTCTATTAGCTCTGTCTTTAGCTGCTTTACGAAGTCTTTCTAAAAATTCATCATTTGCAGTTACTTTTACCTCACTAGCAAGTGAGCCTTGGCTGTCATTCACTGATTTGTTGTAATCTAGCCTCTTGTTATTCTCACTAATACAACTATCTTTTCTTTGGTCTCTATTTTCCACTATCAAAGACGGCTTTGAGGTAGATGTTGGTGAATCACATGACTTTTCACTTCTGTCACTAGGAATTTCAATAACATTGTTGTCGTCATCTTTTACCCCGGTCATACTGACAATTTCTACGTCACTAGTACTATCCTGTTCTTGTTCAGAGTCTGAATTCATCAGCTCAGGAACTGGGTGGTTAGTTTTAACCAAATTCCTTACCTCCTGCATTATTGACATCTTATCAATATCTGGTATGTCTATTTGCAATTCTTTTGACACTTCTGCTACTAACTTGGCTATCTTAGAGTGTGACATATTTAATTTGTTAAATCACTGTAAACTCCAAAGACAATGATATACAGTCACTCAGAAGCTACTGCTAAAAAGCTGATCTGACAAAAACACACCCTTGAAATTTAAACATGAAATGAACTGAGATATATATATATATATATATATATATACAAAAACAAACAGAAAAATTTCAAACAGGTTAAAGGAAATAATTTTGCAGGTCAATCAAACTTTGCAAAATGTATAGCAGTTTTGTTCTGCAAGGCATAATTTGTCCTTGAATCACAGATTCTTGAAACCAAAAATATATATAGATATAGAAAGATGGTAAATATTTTCTGGTATCTAATTGTATAGAAAGCAAAACATCATATCTTCAACATAATCTATGCACTATACTATTTGATATACATACTACTTTATGCGAAAAAATAATAATTCCAATTAATATTGTAAAACTATGTTGTACAATTCTTAACTAAAAATCACACAAATATATTCAGGTCTAATTGTTAAATAAAGTTGAAAATATAAAAATGTTGAATGTTAACAAAATTTAACTGGGAAAAGAAACAAAAAGATTCTGATACACCGATCCCAGGCCTCTGTATGCTGCACCGTTTCACAAATTCTCCCTCCCTCTTCCTTTAAATCTAACACTGTATTATAATAAACACAAAGATATTTAATCCAAATATGTTAATCTACATCATCAATAATCACTCTGAATCAGACTACAGACACAATATGGCTAGTAACTATTTTAGTTTACTGACAATGTAACTATCACAATTCAATTATATCTCCTGGGTAATAATTGTTACTTCTGTGGTCAATTTCTTGCTATCATTTCTTTATATGTCATTTTTCATAACTTTCATCACCATTCTATATCAACATTTATTGACATCTAATAATGACATCCAAATGTCTCTTTTGGAAAGTACCTATATGTTTTGTGGTCAATCTCTAACTTATAACTTAATTTTACTATCAAGTGTAGGTTATATACAGTTTCCACTCCAAGTGTAAATAAACTCCAGCTTTGTTGAACCTTGTGTCAACTACCCTATTTTAAACCGCTCTGTACAACATAAATTCAATCAAAATAACAGCTGATCACAGAATATCATGAGGAGTTTGAAAGCACATCACAACTCTTCAGTCTCAATTATTTACATATCCTCTTCAGTGTCTTCCGGCTCCACCTTTATTTCAATGTACCTGCAAAGTAAAACAACCCTTTTTACAGGAAACCTGGCCCCGAGGTTATATAACTTTTTTAATGCTCAACTCAGCTGAGCATGAAATTTTCTCTGCTGATAAATATGAAAATGCCAACTAATGTTGGCATTTTCATATTCATAAGCAGAGAAAATTACATACTCAGCAAACCTGAGCAAGAAAACATTTGTACTTATCAGTAATTTGCTATTTATTAGCAGGTAAAATTTCATGCTCAGCTGAGTTGAGCATGAAAAAAGTTTTATAACCTCGGGCCCTGTTTTGGGGACATATGCAACCCGTGCAGACCCAGATCAGATGCCGAAGATAGCAGCATCTGATCAGGATCTACTCTGTTTGCCTACAGCATTTTCTATGCAAAATACAATAGAAGTTAAAACATTTACTACAATCCCCTAAAACTAGACCTGGATTCATCATGCACTTGATTTATGCGCACAGAGTATTCTAGTACACTTTCGTGTAAATCAAGTGATGTTTTGTTGCTTATTGATAAAAAACAACATAGAAGGTGCATAAAATAACTAGAAAATGTGTGTATGCAACACTATGCCCCCAACTGTATGCTGTTTTTCATATAATTTGCTTAGTCCGTTGTAACCCGTCTGTTGGTCTAAAGGACCTCTGACAGTTGTAATGTTAATTTGCCTATAAAATTAGTCAAAATTAAATTTTTGCTATACCCAAGAATTTTTCTTGAAATCTGTTGCTCTCAATTTCCCCTAACTGGCTATGAATTTAATTTCTGATTTTTCAGCACATAGACTTCAATTTTTGGTGGAAAAAGCCAAATTTTATAATTAAACGTAATGGAAACAGGAAAAGTTTTTTAAAGATACTTTCCCCCCGTGCCTCAGCTAGCCACTTTGCATGTATGTGTGTACTATCATAATACACATTATATGTGAGTGGCTTGCTGAGGCACGGGGGGGAAAGATAGTCTACAGATGTAAAACTGAAAAAGTGGGTGGGGTACTTACACCCTTTATATCTAAAAATAGGCTAAAGTCCTTATTATTGAAAAAAATATTGCATGATATCAGTAGCAGTAGTGTGTACGTCAGTTTTAGCATAGTTATCAATTAAAATTTCGATGTATTAGAAAACCAAAAAATGGACTTTATTTTCAGAGACTGAAAAATTCACGTACCCCTCTTGAAAAAATCATTTTAAGTTAGACTAGAGGCATGATAATTTTTCAAAATCACTATTAAAATGTCTTTATAGTACACAAGTCTACCTATTAATGCCAAAAATTTAGACTTTTGCTGCCCGTGGAAGGTGCAATGATTTGTCGAAAAATAGGCAAATATGCACTGATACTGTCAGAGGTCCTTATTTAGTTCAATAAAGATAGCTGAGTTGCCATCTATTTGGGAAAGAGCTGCTGACTCAGCTTATCACTTGTAATTTATTGTTTGTTGGGATGTCTTTGTCAATCTTTCCCTTTGATGTTGGGGATAGGGTTTGGGATCTGATTCAGTCAGTTCCTGAAGTGTAGTTACTCTTTAAATTTGCCTCTAAAGAAGGCTTATTGTCAGGGTCACTGACAAGGCTTTATTAGCCGAAACTACGTAGTCTGGCCCATATTCCTATTTCTGTATGTATTCTCTGCTCTTGAAGGAACTTTTTAGATTTTAATTGTACCTCACTGCAGCTGGTGTTGTGCCGTGTGGCGGCCGTAAAACGTCTCCCCGTACATCATCCATAAAGCAGATTATATTTTATTTACAACCTTTGAGATCAGAGGATAGATTCTGAGAAATCTAAAATTTGAGATGGATTTAGACTATTATTCTAGATCATCGTCTTTTATATTATTTGGATCCTTTTAAAATTAATCAGTCTTTGAATCGACTGCCCAATTAAAATTAAGAAATTACAGTATGTTTTTTTCTGGTTTCGTCACCAGATATTGTCAGGGTCACTGACGAGGCTTTATTAGCCGAAACTACATAGTCTGGCCCATATTCCTACTTCTGTATGTATTCTCTGCTCTTGAAGGAACTTTTTTAGATTTTAATTATCCCCTAACATTTAAGTCAGAAAGGGGTTTTAATCGGTTCACCTACATCTAAGCCTGTAACTGTATGTCAAATACAAGGAACCTAGCTTAGTGGTTCTTCAGATATTTTGTTCACTAAGTTATTCTATAGCTTCTTCGTATTCAAAATGCCTATGTACGAAAATTTGAAAAATTCTACCAAAAATTTATGAACTAGGCTCAAAAGTTAATCAGGTCATCGACACCTTGGACCAAACCTGCATGCCAATAAAAGGATCCTAGCTTATGTGGTTCTTCAAATATTTTGTTCACAAGCTTGTACCTATACTAAATGCATATGTCTGAAAAAGGGGCATAACTGGGTCAAAAATCCACCAATGTTTTTCAACACTTAATCAGGTCATCTACACTTTAGGCAATGTCTTCCTGCAAAAAATCATGATCCTAGCATCAGGGGTTCTCAAGCTATTTTGTTCACAAGGTTCCATAGGCTTATAATGCACTAAGTCAAAAAAAGGGGCATAACTCTGTCAAAAAATAGCCATCAGAGGAGATGGCAAATCCCCCGACCAAAGACCCCCATGGGCCTTGGTAAAAAGGGTGCACTTCAAAACACATATTAGTAATATATTGTCATTCTTTTATGCTTCTGATTGACATTAACTGTTACCAGATGCATGATTATCTAACACTCAGACTAAAACAGTATGCTTGACTGCTAAAAAGAGGTAATATCTCAAACAGCCACCATATACACAAATGTATAGCATACGATACATTCAACTTTCAAAAAGTGTGAATAACATCTAAAGTGCAAGCCCTACAAACCTAATTTTGAGCTCTCTAGTAAGTGAATTTGGACAAAGAATCCAAATCTGGATTTTTTTTTTTTTTTGGGGGGGGGGGGGGGGGGGGGGGGGGGGTGAGGGAATGTGGAGGGGTCAGAGAGAGTTAGGAACACTGATAAGATATCACAGCATGTTCATCAACATTCTAAAAGGTACACGGGTATTCAAATTCTGGAGCTGGCCAGGGTTATACAGATATGGAGCAGAGACTCAAACAGTAGCTCAAACTACCAAAGGGAAATAACTCACAGAGTATAAAAGCAAGAGTTATCATTCATGTATGAGACAAATTGTCATGACCTGTTCTGCATATCTGTGAAGTATCATGAAAATATTTCAAAAGGTATTCCAGCTATGGAGCGGACACCTAAAATCATCAAAGGGAAATAACTCCAAAAGTAAGAAAGCAAGAGTTGTCATTCTTGTTCGCGACACATCATCATGACCTGTTCTACATATCTGTGAAGTATCATGAAAATATTCCAAAAGGTATTCAAGTTATAGAGCGGACACGAAATCACACCTAAAACCAACAAGGGGAAATAACTCAAAAAGTAAGAAAGCAGGAGTTGTCATTCTTGTTTGCGACACATCGTCATGACCTGTTCTACATATCTGTGAAGTATCATGAAAATATTTCAAAAGGTATTCAAGTTATAGAGCGGACACGAAATCATACCTAAAATGATCAAGGGGAAATAACTCAAAAAGTAAGAAAGCAAGAGTTGTCATTCTTGTTCGCGACACACCATCATGACCTGTTCTACATATCCGTGAAGTATCATGAGAATATTCCAAAGGGTATTCTAGTTATAGAGCGGACACGAATCTGCCAAAAAATCACACCTAAATCTATCAAGGGGAAATAACTCAAAAAGTAAGAAAGCAAGAGTTGTCATTCTTGTTCGCGACACATCGTCATGACCTGTTCTACATTTCTGTGAAGTATCATGAAAATATTCCAAAGGGTATTCAAGTTACAGAGCGGACACGAATCTGCCAAAAAATCACCAAAGGGGAGATAATTCAAAAAGTACAATAGCAAGAGTTACCATTCTTGTACGCGACACATCGTCATGACCTGTTCTACGTAACTGTGAAGTATCATGAAAATATTCCAAAGGGTATTCAAGATATAGAGCGGACAAGAAAAATGTTTACGGACGGACGGACGGACGGACAGACGGACGGACGCCAGGCTCATCGCTATATCCCCCGAACCTTTCGGTCGGGGGATAAAAATCACACTTTTTTTCAAAACTTAACCAGGTCATCTACACCTTGGGAAATGCCATCCTGCAAAAACACACGATCCTAGCATCAGGGGTTCTTGAGATATTTTGTTCACAAGGTTCCATAGGTTTACAATGCTCTAAGTCAAAAAAGGGGCATAACTCGGTCAAAAATTTATGATTTTTTTTCAAAAGTTAATCAGGTCATCCACACCTTGGGCAATATCATCATTCAAAAATAGCCATCAGAGGAGAATGCAAATCCCCCGACCAAAGACCCCCATGGGCCTTGGTAAAAAGGGTGCACTTCAAAACACATATTAGTAATATATTGTCTTTCTTTTATGCTTCTGATTGACATTAACTATTAACAGATGAATGATTATCTAACATTCAGACTAAAACAGTATGCTTGACTGCTAAAAAGAGGTAATATCTCAAACAGCCACCATATACACAAATGTATAGCATACGATACATTCAACTTTCAAAATGTGTGAATAACTTCTAAAGTACAAGCCCTACAAACCTAATTTTGAGCTCTCTAGTAAGTGAATTTGGACAAAGAATCCAAATCTGGAAAAAAATTTTTTGGTGTGTGTGTGTGTGTGTGTGTGTGTGGGTGGGGGGGGGGGGGGGGGAGGGGGGTGCTGGAGGGGCTTGGGAATGTGGAGGGTTCAGAGAGAGTTAGGGACACTGGTAAGATATCACAGCATGATCATCAATATTCTAAAAGGTACACGGTTATTCAAATTCTGGAACTGGCCAGGGTTATACAGATATGGAGCAGAGACTCAAACAGCAGCTCAAACTACCAAAGGGAAATAACTCACAAAGTATAAAAGCAAGAGTTATCAAGCATGTATGAGACAAATTGTCATGACCTGTTCTGCATATCTGTGAAGTATCATGAAAATATTTCAAAAGGTATTCAAGCTATGGAGTGGATACCTAAAATCATCAAAGGGAAATAACTCCAAAAGTAAGAAAGCAAGAGTTGTCATTCTTGTTTGGGACACATCATCATGACCTGTTCTACATATCTGTGAAGTATCATGAAAATATTCCAGAAGGTATTCAAGTTATAGAGCGGACACGAAACCACACCTAAAACCATCAAGGGGAAATAACTCAAATAGTAAGAAAGCAAGAGTTGTCATTCTTGTTTGCAACACATCGTCATGACCTGTTCTACATATCTGTGAAGTATGATGAAAATATTCCAAAAGGTATTCAAGTTATGGAGCGGACACGAAATCATACCTAAAATGATCAAGGGGAAATAACTCATAAAGTAAGAAAGCAAGAGTTGTCATTCTTGTTTGAGACACACCGTCATGACCTGTTCTACATATCTGTGAAGTATGAGAATATTCCAAAGGGTATTCAAGTTATAGAGCGGACACGAATCTGCCAAAAAATCACACCTAAAACCATCAAGGGGAAATAACTAAAAAAGTATGAAAGCAAGAGTTGTCATTCTTGTTTGCGACACATCGTCATGACCTGTTCTACATTTCTATGAAATATCATGAAAATATTCCAAAGGGTATTCAAGTTATAGAGCGGACACAAATCTGCCAAAAAATCACACCTAAAACCATCAAGGGGAAATAACTCAAAAAGTAAGAAAGCAAGAGTTGTCACTCTTGTTAGCGACACATCGTCATGACCTGTTCTACATTTCTGTGAAATATCATGAAAATATTCCAAAGGGTATTCAAGTTACAGAGCGGACACGAATCTGCCAAAAAAAATCACCAAAGGGGAGATAATTCAAAAAGTACAATAGCAAGAGTTACACGACACATCATCATGACCTGTTCTACATAACTGTGAAGTATCATGAAAATATTCCCAAGGATAATCAAGATATAGAGCGGACAAGAAAATGTTTACGGACGGACGAACGCCAGGCTCATCGCTATATCCCCCGAACCTTTCGGTCGGGGGATAAAAATTCATGACCCTAGCATCAGGGGTTCTTGAGATATTTTGTTCACAAGGTACCACTGACTAAGTCGAAAAAGGGGCATAACTCTGGAAATATGTGACGGGCGGAAAAAATATAAAAAAGATTGGTCCGCTTATTTTTCATGTACATGCCACATATAAAATTTCAAGATCCTAGCATAAGCGGTTCTTGTGTTTCCCGGCTACGAATAAGGGCTACAGACAGACAGACAGACAGGCCCAAACCAATATGCCTTCTCAACTTCTCCCAAGTTGGGGGCATAAAAATTACGAGCAATTTAAGTTCCATTCTAGCAAAACAGCCTTAAACATGATCTTAAAATTTATAATACACAACAAAATTTGTAGTGCCATGCAAAACATTAAAAATAACTTTCAGTGGTATATCAGTAGTTTGCATGATATTTCAATAATTCAATAATTTCACTTGCTGGGGAACTTAATATTTATCTGAAATGATCCCAAAACATGATGTAGAAAGAATATTAACAACAACTGAGCTGACATTTAAAAGTCAGCAATATTGGTTAGATCACGTGACCACTCTACTCCGACCACATGACCTCTGATGGTGGTGTACTAACAACAGCTTCTTCTCAGTTGTTCTCTGATACTTGACTGGAACTCTGCCTGTCCAGAGTAAAAAGGCTTCCAGAGCTCTAGATAAGAGGGGTATTTGATGATAATTTAGGGATAATGCTCTTTATTTCTCATTGAAACCAGATGTTGTGACCCCTCATCTGAACTGTCTCGTTGAGACGGTTCAGATGAGGGGTCAGAACAAATGTTTTTATGCAGAATTAACAAAAATTATCCCTAATTATCACCAAATACTCCCTCTTATCTAGGGCTTTGAAAGCGTAATCTAAACAGCTGAATCAAGTATGAGCCCCCAATAATTATTACTGTCTGTCCTACACATTGGAGCCTCCACTCCTTTAGGAGCAGTCTGATCAGGGTCTACACTGTTTTCAATTCCACTGGCATCCTTTGGATGCATTACTGTGTTGCATTGTAAAACCAATCTGTTCCATTTTTTTAGACAATTACAATAATTATATTGGTTGTCCCAATTTTCAGAATTTATGGCAGGGTCGATTCGAGTAACTTCGGACAGCGGGTAAATTCGGACATACCATTGCAAACAGTGATAAAAGGCCATCGGCCAAGTGTCACCCGACGTTTGAAATGTGTCACAAACTTCAGCCCTTTATTCTGTTTCAGAGTAAATGTAATTATGTATGGCCAAAAGCAGAAAATATATACATTACAGAACCTGGTAAGCAAATGATAACTGAACATAAGCAAAGACATACCAGGTATACCCAATTACTGGGCCTCTTTATAAAATACTTAAGTTCAGAACGGGGCATATATGTGTAAAATCAGGTTACTGAAACTATCGGCCCTTACAAAATGACCAAAACATCAAGACTGTATACCTAGTAACAAAATAACAAGAGCCATAATCCTGCTTATATGAATCTGATGAAAAATGAACAATGCATTTATGAAAATTCAGCCCATTAATATGAATAAAACCACAAAGGACTAACAAAGGGAGCTCACCATGCGGAAAACCTTGCATTACATGTCCATTTGTGCAAAGAACAACCCATATCACCTCATGGAAAACCAAGGAACAGTTCGAAATTAAGGGCCGATTCAACTGCAAAACTAAAAATAGCCATCAGAGGAGATGGCAAATCCCCCGACCGAAGACCCCATGGGCCTTGGTAAAAAGGGTGCACTTCAAAACACATATTAGTAATATACTGTCGTTCTTTTATGCTTCTGATTGACATTAACTGTTAACAGATGCATGAGTATCTAACACTCAGACTAAAACAGTATGCTTGACTGCTAAAAAGAGGTAATATCTCAAACAGCCACCATATACACAAATGTATAGCATACGATACATTCAACTTTCAAAATGTGTGAATAACTTCTAAAGTACAAGCCCTACAAATCTAATTTTGAGCTCTCTAGTAAGTGAATTTGGACAAAGAATCCAAATCTGGAAATTTTTTTTTTTATTTTTTTTTTTGGGGGGGGGGGGGGGGGGGGGGGGTTGCGGGAGGGGTCACGGGAATGTGGAGGGGTAAGAGAGAGTTAGGAACACTGATAAGATATCACAGCATGATCATCAATATTCTAAAAGGTACACAGTTATTCAAATTCTGGAGCTGGCCAGGGTTATACAGTTATGGAGCAGAGACTCAAACAGCAGCTCAAACTACCAAAGGGAAATAATTCACTGAGTCTAAAAGCAAGAGTTATCATTCATGTATGAGACAAATTGTCATGACCTGTTCTGCATATCTGTGAAGTATCATGAAAATATTTCAAAAGGTATTCAAGCTATGGAGCGGACACCTAAAATCATCAAAGGGAAATAACTCCAAAAGTAAGAAAGCAGGAGTTGTCATTCTTATTCGGGACACATCATCATGACCTGTTCTACATATCTGTGAAATATCATGAAAATATTCCAAAAGGTATTCAAGTTATAGAGCGGACACGAAATCAGACCTAAAACCATCAAGGGGAAATAACTCAAAAAGTAAGAAAGCAGGAGTTGTCATTCTTGTTTGCGACACATCGTCATGACCTGTTCTACATATCTGTGAAGTATCATGAAAATATTCCAAAAGGTATTCAAGTTATAGAGCGGACACGAAATCATACCTAAAATGATCAAGGGGAAATAACTCAAAAAGTAAGAAAGCAAGAGTTGTCATTCTTTTTCGCGACACACCGTCATGACCTGTTCTACATATCTGTGAAGTATCATGAGAATATTCCAAATGGTATTCTAGTTATAGAGCGGACACGAATCTGCCAAAAAATCACACCTATAACTATCAAGGGGAAATAACTCAAAAAGTAAGAAAGCAAGAGTTGTCATTCTTGTTCGCGACACATCGTCATGACCTGTTCTACATTTCTGTGAAGTATCATGAAAATATTCCAAAGGGTATTCAAGTTACAGAGCGGACACGAATCTGCCAAAAAATCACCAAAGGGGAGATAATTCAAAAAGTACAATAGCAAGAGTTACCATTCTTGTACGCGACACATCGTCATGACCTGTTCTACATAACTGTGAAGTATCATGAAAATATTCCAAAGGGTATTCAAGATATAGAGCGGACAAGAAAGTGTTTACGGACGGACGGACGGCGGACGGACGCCAGGCTCATCGCTATATCCCCCGAACCTTTCGGTCGGGGGATAAAAATGTTATATATGTAATAAATTGCAAAAGATGCGGACTACAGTATGTAGGACAATCAGGGAACACATTCAACGAACGCTTCCGTGGCCATCTCGCGTCAAACCAGTATCACGCCACTTCACTTCTTCTTATCACACGACGGACGACGTTAACGCTACTATTGTCGCCCAGACAACCGGAAACCTCAATACACGCCTACGCACAGAGGAAACGTGGATTCACTTTCTGAATACCAAATACCCATCGGGACTTAACTTAATTCAATAAAATGGAGAAACCATTTAAATGTACCACGTGTGGGAAGTGTTACACAACATTTGGGAACCTCAAGCGCCACAACGAGGCAGTTCATCAACAGAACAGGGTTAAATATCAATGCTGGCATTGCCATAATACATATTCCAGGAATGAAACAGCACAGAAACACCACGGGGGTAATACCAATGCTTCTACCTATGCTGTCGACCGAGCCGGTACTGCGTATTTGGCTGTCGACCGAGAATTACGGCTTTCGACCGAGCAGTACGGCTGTCGATGGTGTTAGTATCCAAGTTCGGGTGCCTTCTGAGCTTCGAAAAATGAAACAAGAGGCCCACGGGCCACAAAGCTCACCAGATCTCTAGCTCAAAATTGCTTTCAAAACTGCTGTCACATTTGTACAGGCTAATACAAAATATACTACTACAAAGTCTCAGTCTCACAGTCTGTTGAGTTGATAACAAAATATATGACTGTTTTCCATATTCTGATTGGAGTAAATGCCATTTTTTTTTTAATTTTCCCCATTGTAAGTCAATGCAACCCTAATTTGCCATAGCAACCAAACAAAAGAGCTGATTCTCATAAAAGAAAAACACATATTTTCACTTCCCCAGCCCAAGGATACTAAAGATAAAATCTGACCCCAATCGGCCTAGTGGCTTCAGAAGGGATCATTTTTTAAGGAATTTTTTTCCTTCTTTTGCTTTATGGCTTCCATGACAACCAATAATAACAAGAGCTGTCTCCTGACAGCATAGCTCGCCTGAATTGGTGTTTGCCGATCACTCAGCCGCTATGGTGGTGTGGACTGCTATGCATAAAACTTCATGCAAGCATGTCCATAATGAAAACACATTTATAAACAAAAGCTATCTCAGAAATAAGTCTTAAAATAAAATTAGAATAAAAAAAATGAAATGAAATTTCAAAGTCCATGAGCTTGAGGTAAAAAAAAAACTGACGGGTGGGGGGTGGGGGTGGTGGTGGGGGGGGGGGGGGGGGGGGGGCTATGTGGACTGCTATGCATAAAACTTCATGCAAGCATGACCATAATGAAAACACAAAAGCTATCTCAGAAATAAGTCTTAAAATAAAATAAAAATAAAATAAATGAAATTTCAAAGTCTATGAGCTTGAGGTAAAAAAAAACTGACAGGTAGGGGGCGGGGGGGGGGGGGGGGGGGGGGGGGGGGGGGGGGGGGGGGGGGGGGGCTAGTATGTATCAAAACCCTGAACCATTATCTAACATCAGCCCAAGTATTAGTATCAACTGAGTCCATCATCGTGGCACTGTGAAATTATGCCTTCATAAATATAAAACTTTAACCAAAATCTTTAAAACAAAATTCTAAGTCGATGACCTTGACTTCAAGGTCACCCAGTGGGGTAAGTATAAGGTGTTTTGTAAAAACTCAAAAAAAGAGTCTAACATCAGTTCAAGTATAAACTAAATCTCTGCAAAGCATTATGAATCAGTATGCAATTACAAAACTTTTAAAAAGACAAAAATTTCCTAAGTCCAAGACATCAAGGTCACTGAGTGGGGTTGGGGTAATACTCTGTAGATCTAACTACAGTGCAAATATAAAAAGAATTCATCTCTGGGTTCAGGAGATATGTGTCTTTAAAAAACTTTAACCAAAATATCCAATCAATAAAAAGACAATATTCTAAGTCCATGACCTTGACATCAAGGTCGCAGAGGGGGGTGGGGGTAGTACCTTCACAAACTTTAGACCAATATCTAACTTAAGTGCAAGTATCAAAGGAATCCATCCATGGGTTCAGGAGATATTGGGCTTTATAAAACTTTAACCAAAACATCCAGTCCAAAAAAACACCAATTTTCTAAGTCCATGACCTTGACATCAAGGTCACAGAGTGGGGTGGGGGTGGTACCCTGTTAAACCTTGGACCAATATCTAGCTACAGTGCAAGTATCAAAAGAATTCATCCATGGGTTAAGGAGATATAGGTCTTTAAAAAACTTTAACCAAAACATCCAATTCGAACGCCGACGCGGACGCGGACGCGGACGCGGACGCCGTGGTGACAACAATAGCTCTTCCTGAACTTTCGTTCAGGCGAGCTAAAAAGGGAAGTGGACCAAAACACATATAGCTGATAGAAGACTTCTCAAGAAACGTTTGTATAAAAGTTTTGTCAACATATCTGCAATGGCTTGGGAGTAAATGCCATTTTTCAATTTTCCCCATTATAAGTCAATGCAACTCTAAGTTGCCATAGCAACCAAACTAAAGGGCAGATTTTCGAAAAAAAACAAAAAACTTTTAATCCCCCAGCCTAAGGATACTACAGATGAAATCTGGGCCTTATCGGTCCAGTGGCTTCTGAGGAGATAATTTGGTAATTATTTTTTTCCATTATTTTTGCATTTTGGTTTCCATGGCAACCAATAAAAGGAGCAGTGGGCCCCAAAACATCAAGGCTAACAGAAGACTTCACAAGGAACATTTCTATAAAAGTCTTGTAAGCATATCTGCAATGGCTTGGCAGTAAATGCTATTTTTCAATTTTCCCCATTATAAGTCTATGGGAACTCTAAGTTGCCATAGCAACCAAACTAAAGGGCAGATTTTCATAAAAAACACAAACTTTCAATCCCCCAGCCTGAGGATACTACAGATGACAGCTGGGCCTTATCGGCCCAGTGGTTTCAGAGGAGATAATTTTAAAGTATTTTTTTTACTTTTTGATTGCATTTTGGTTTCCATGGCAACCAATAAAAGGGGCAGTGGGCCAAAAAACATATAGCTGATAGAAGACTTCTCAAGGAACATTTCTATAAAAGTTTTGTCAATATTTCTACAATGGCTTGGCAGAAAATGCCATTTTTCAATTTTCCCCATTATAAGTCTATGGGAACTCTAAGTTGCCATAGCAACCAAACTAAGGGGCAGATTTTCATAAAAAACACAAACTTTCAATCCCCCAGCCCAAGGATGCTACAGATGAAATTTTGGCCCAATCGGCCAAGTGGCTTCAGAGGAGATGTTGTTTAAAAGTGTTGACGGACGACGACGACGACATACGACATACGACAGACGCCGACGACGACGGACAACTGCCTATCCTATAAGCTCCCCCGGAGCCTTCGGCTCTGGTGAGCTAAAAAGAAACATTTTAATCACCGCCGATCGTCAAAGAGGTGTTGAACTTTATATCTGATCTCTTGGTAAGCGTTGTGACACAAAAATCTTTACGAAAATGTACTTGGTATCAAAAACTTCCATTTTCTTCGTTTATTTGCAAAATTTCAGCATTTACAACTGTCAGAGACAAATAAAACTTCCTGGACAGTTTGCTTTGCAAAGGAGCTCTGGCGAACTAATATCATTAGCCTCATTTATTGTTTCTGCTAGATGTTATGAACGATTTAAAAAAGTTACAATACGGCTGTCGATGACCAATGATACGGCTGTCGATTGTAAACATATTTGCACGGTACGGCTGTCGATAGTGATTGGAGATGGCATGCTGTAGATTTAAGTCAAAACCAACGCATTTTATGGGATTTTTTTGGTTGAGTCTGTACAAAAAGTCACTCAACAGACTATAGTATAAGAACAAGCCGCACAATACAGTCCCTTTGTATATATGAAGCACAGGAGTAATGAAAATAAAAGTAAGCATTTAAAGGCGTTCCTAGGCGACGGTTCTGGTGTAATACGTACTTAATATCACTTGGAGTAGGTGATTTATATCGTATTTTGTATTGCCGAAGCTGTTGTTATCACGTTTAAATGTAAACTTTGGCAGATTTACAACCTCGGCTGGGGAAGAAAGAGCTAATTGTTGTGATATTGATTACTTGTTATTTTGTGAATTTTGTTCAGAGGGGTTTTCTCTTCTTCTTGATGCCTGTGATAGGCTACGTCATTTGATTGCAGCACTCTCTGGGCATTCCATTTTACATTTAGCAAATAAAATGTACAGTGTTTGCAACGTATTTTATGTTTCGCACTGCGAAGACTCAGATCAGCTTGGTCATCAGTCCAGTATGATTAGATTCTTCGGAGACTGCATGAAGGAAGTTTAGATCAAATCAATCCATCGAGCGCAATGAACACTCTTATCAAACTGGACGAATCTGATCTAAGTCGTTATTTGGCCCAACATCAATTCGCTTTTTTTGTTCATGCAGCGGCTCGGATAATTTCGTTTGAAGAAGATCTGATATGATTCTACACGGCTTGCCCAGATCCGTCTGGTCATATCTACTCGTAGGATCGTTTCATTTTGCCCGGTTGGCTCAACTGCATACGATCTCTCTCTCTCTCTTTCTCTTTCTTATTCTTTCTCTCCGTCTCTCTCTCTCTCTCTCTCTCTCTCTCTCTCTCTCTCTCTCTGATGAGATATTATCAATTTAACAAAGACAACTGATGTTATTTTTTTTAGTTTTCACAATCAAATGTGATTTAAAATCACATGGAACATAAACGAACTTCTCACAAATCTGTGTCCAGTGGCACCAACCACCGACCGCCTGTCCAACTTCATAAGCTAGCTGGAGGCTTGAAGTCTGAGACGAAGGATGACGAACCTTTTGCACCAACCACCGACCGCCTGCCCAACTTCATAAGCTAGCTGGAGACTTGAAATCTGAGATGAAGGATGACAAACCTTTTCAAAAGTTTCGTTATGAAACTTTACAAAAGTTTCGCTATGAAACTTTTCAAAAGTTTCGTTATAAAACTTTTCAAAAGTTTCGTTATCCTTCAATCCCATGATTGTAGGCTACTATCGAGGCTATGAACAACGATGCAGTCCTGAACTGCGCGGATGCGCATGCACAGGCTGATCTGTACCTTTGTTATTACAATATGCGAAAAGCAGGTTTGTCTTGTATTGATATGCTTTTGTTTGCTGGCAAACGTTCCGTTTATTATCATCCATTCTATTCTATTCTATTCTATCCCATAACCTTACTAGGTCGTTGGGGCACCACGGATGATTTCGAAACAATCCCTTTCCACCTTGTCCTGTCTTCAGCTGCCCTAGTTGAGCTGGCAAAATCTATCCCTGTCCATACTTTAGTAATGTCTTCTCACCTCTTCTTCTGTCTACCCTTTCATTGTGCCCTTTAGAATCGTCTTTGCTAAACCAGACCTTGAGACGTGGCCAAACAACCTTAGTTTCCGTTTCTTGACCAGCGTCAGGAGTTCATCATATTCTCCAATAGCTGCTTGGATCTTCCTGCGAACCTCCTCATTGGTTATATGGTCCTTGCACGAAATGTTTAGTAACCTTCAGTAGCAACTAATCTCAAAGGCCTGCGTTCATTTCTCTAACTCTGCTGTCAAGGTCCACGATTCACAGGCATACAGAAATATGGGAATGACAAGGGATCCAAGAGATATGTTGTTATCTATCCAAATTGGTTTCAGCTTGGTAAGAGCTGAAGTGGCTTGTGCAGTCCTTGAGAGAACTTCCTGTTTTGAGCCATCATCTGAGACAATTGCTCCAAGATATATGAAGCTCCTTACAGTACCCAGCTTCTGCCCTTTTACCTTGATCTCCCTCTGAATGCCATCTGCACTATTTGTCACCAGTTTGGTCTTCTCAGCACTGATCTCCATCTTATATCTTGTGCAGGTTTTGTCGAGACTTTCAACTAGGGCTTCTAGTTCCTGCTTTTCCTCAGCTAGAGCGTCTATGTCATCGGCAAACCGCAGATTGGTAATGTTTCTGCCGCCTATGCTAACCTTTCCGCCATGTTCTTCCAGATCATCAGACATGATCCGTTCGAGAAAAATGTTGAAGAGGGTGGGTGACAGAAGACATCCTTGTCTTTCTCCAACTGTTGTTCTGAACCATTCTCCTGTGCTGCCGTCCATCAGGACTGCACTTGCAGCAATGTCGTATAGCTGCTCAATGGTGCGAACTAGATTTGCACTGATATTGTACTTCCGCATGGTGGCCCATAAGGCTGCATGCCTGTCCAAAGGCTTTTTTTGAAATTAATGAAGACATGGTACCGATTCTGCTGATGTTTGAGATACTTTTTTCACACAGGATTCTAAGGTTGAAGATCTGTTCTGTGGTGCTCCTTCCGGCTCGGAACCCAGCCTGTTTTTCAGCGATTTTCTCTTCGGCTTGTGGTTTAAGCCTGTTCAAGATGACTTTCAGCAGAATTTATTATCATCACATGCGTAATAAACGTGCATTTTTTTTTTTGAAGAATGGAGCGTTCACAAATATTGATGATCATCTAAATCCGTTTTGTGAAAACATGCCAGAATGAGTTTCCATTGACGGCATGCGACCTGGTAGAATCGAACCAACCTTGAACAATTATCTTCTTGTGAAAAATGTCTATTTTTGCAACACTCAAGTTTGAAAAATGCAGACATCGACTACACTTTCTATAATCAACTATAAAATTAAAAAAATGCAGTCCTTGCCCAGATCTGCTTTCAAGTTTAAACTTGTAATCACTGACTAGACGTAGTAGACTAAAAAAAAAGGCAACCCCTCCCCAACTACTCCCACACCACCAAAACAACAGTAACTCGGAATTGGCTATTTTTCAATTATCAAGGTAAACAAAAGCACTATTCTTTTCATTTTCTCTTCTTTGGTTACATATTAAGAAGAACTTCGAAAACTATTAACCATCACGGGAACGTAACCCCAGATTAACACCTAACATAACAGTAACAAGAGGGCCGCGAGGCCCTGAATAGCTCACCTGAGTAAAAAGGTCAAACTAGGGTCATCATTTCAACAGACCTGGCAGTTTTACACTGTCAAAATATGAGAGTTGTTGTTTTATTGTTTTACGTCCACGGTACACAGCTATGGTCATGTCGGGACGGTCAGTTGCCCTAATCACGCTATTCCTGGACAGGCTAAGACCTCTATAGCGGCTAACCAGTACAAAGTGCACATACTTTCGCCAGTAACTGACAACTGTCCTTCTTGAATCAGCGGAAGGAGAAACGAAAGTATGTGGCCGGACCTTCACCTTCTAGTTGCGCAGCGGCCTGAGCACCACTTAGGAAGACTTCACCCTCTAGTAGCGCAGCGGCATTAGCGCACTTTAAGAAGACTTCCCCCTATAGTAGCGCAGCGGCATTAGCGCCACTTAAGAAGACTTTCCCCTGTTGTAGCGCAGCGGCATTAGCGCCACTTCAGGAGACTTCACCCTCTAGTATGAACAACGAAAAAATACAGCAAATTGACATATTATAAGCGTCATGCGTACTGTCAGATCCTTATTACTCGGCTTTGTTATTTATATGTATGTAAACGTTTTCTGTAAACCAAAGGATACAGCGATTTAAATGACAAAACCTGCCGCCGTTAACTTAAATGTTATCAGCATGATCAACAAACTTTGAGATGGTAAATCCATGATTGGATTTGACATCCAGAAAGTTTAATTCGTCATATCGATAACTAGTGCCCTACGGGCATGATAACTAGTGCCCTACGGGCATTTGTGCATTTGTCCTTTTATATAGATTCATGAATATCAAAACTAGGACAGATAAAGCGGCTAAATACCATTTATTTATTTATGACATGCTTTTCTCACGTCAGAATAAATAAGATAATTTAAATATCTTTTATCACAAAGCTGACAGGTTGAAATTTAAACATCAAAGTGGAAGCGCGTGGTAGCTTAGCCCCTGCTGTGACTTCAGAGCTAATGTTTACCTTTAAAACTAGTATGTTTACCATAGCAACAATATAGTTTTATATTGTATATTCATCCGAGAAATAGGGAAAAATATTTATGAACCAGGGAAAATTCGGAAAAGTCTTATTTTTTCAGGGTTAGCGCTTGGATATTGTTTTCTTTCGCCACCACTTTCGCCAAATTGATATTGTTTGTGCCAGATTCTTTAAACTTAAGCCAATTTTTCGCAGTATTAAGAATTCTTTGAAAATATCTCCCCCCACCGCCACCACACTCACATTTCTTAACTTGCAGTTTACTGTGGTTGCTTAGACTGGTTTCAGTCTATTACATGACATAAATCATTTTACTCTGACAACTGAAAGAGATTAACACTGCTAAAAAAGCTTTAATTCTTTTATCAGCCTTCTGTTTTTCATGAGTTGTAGTCTCTTTTCCCTATTCTATTTTTGTAGGAACTTATCTCATTTACATTATAAATAGCCTAAGACATTATAAATATCCTAATGATTATTTATTTCTAATTGTTCACTATTACTGTTCCTTTATTATTATAAGTAAGTAAGTTATTATTTATGATAATTAGCTATTATTATTGTGAGATAATATGGCCCAGAAACTAGCTTTGCAAAAGCTAGTACTTGAAAAGCTTTGCAAAAGCTAGTACTTGAGAGTTATGCTGTGTTGCCTCCCCTTACAATACCCTTACTATCGGTATCAGTTTTTGTTTTATCCTCTTCATTCAAACGAGTTTAGTTTCAGTGAACTGAGAGTTGTGGTAAACTAAGTATATATTATAATGTTCAAATTCTGTTTTGGCATTAAAAAAATCGCCATGTGTAAGATGGCAGAATCAAAACTTACATCTTTGACATGAGTATGTGTTACACCATAATCTATTAAAGTTTGGATAAATGGCCCAAAAAACTACTTCACGGAGTTTGCGTCAAGCGAAGACATTAATCAGCCTGCGCATTCATGCAGTCTAATAAGAGTTGCGCATATACAGTCTATGAACTCTATGATCTGAAAAGTGAAAATGAAAGTCTCTTAAACGTATTGCACATGTTGATTTGTATAATTGTGAAAAGTGGCTTATTCCGTCGGCATCTCCTTTGATCTTTTGGAGATGATCTTTTGTATTGTTAGCTAATCAACAATCGGCAGGTATGACAACCCTGTATTTTCACAGATCAGTGAGTTTATTAGCTCGGAAGGTGTCAATGTTGTGTTTACCTGAGCTATCAAAAATAATGACATGCATAGACATGGGGATAAGCTACTTGTGTTCAAGTTTACATAACATGATTACGCTTTCACCCTTGAGGCATGAAGCATCTGCTTGGTGTCCTGTCACTGTGGACTACTTGAGGAGCAGATTAACGGTAATTGAAGGTGTTGATTAATGATTGTGGAGATCGTCTCTGATACCGTAAAACTTTGCCTTATATTGTTTTTTTTTTTTTAGATTTTTTTTTCGCCACTTGCTTTCGCCAAACCAATATTTTTGGAGCCAAAAAAATTATTTTATCGCATTTGGCGACTTTGGCGAGCGGAAGCGCGAACCCTGTTTTTCATTAATCCAAGTAGATGTTGTTTTGTGGATAATGAAGCAGACAGATATAAAGTTGCATTTTAAGGTAAACGTTTACCAAAAATGTATCTTTTCTTTGTTTAAAATGTAATATATTATGTATGCGAAAGGTATTTGGCTAATGCGCACATGTAGATAATGTCTAAGATTTTTAGGATGCAATGCGCATACACTACCCGCAAAATGTCAAGGGAGGCAACACGAGCTGATTGCGCAACAAAATGGCGGATCTAAATTACCCAAGGAAGTTTGTATGTGCATCATCCATAGTGCAGATTATATTTTATTTACATCCTTTGAGATCAGAGGATAGATTCTGAGAAATCTAAAATTTAAGATCGATTTAGACTATTAGTCTAGATCATCGTCTTTTATATTATTTGGATCCTTATAAAACTAATCAGTCTTTGAATCGACTGTCCAATTAAAATTATGAAATCACAATATTTTTTTTCTGGTTTCGTCACCAGATATTGCCAGGGTCACTGTCGAGGCTTTATTAGCCGAAACTACGTAGTCTGGCCCATGTTCCTACTTCTGTATGTATTCTCTGCTCTTGAAGGAACTTTTTAAGATTTTAATTTCCCCTTGTAGCAGCGCAGCGGCATTAGCGGCACTTCAGGAGAATTCAATCTGTAGTAGCGCAGCGGCATTAGCGCCACTTGAAAAGACTTCCCCTAGTAGCAGCGCCGCGGCATTAGCGCCACTTCAGGAGACTTCACCCTCTAGTAGCGCAGCGGCATTAGCGCCCTTTAAAAAGATTTCCCCCTTTAGTGGCGAAGTGGCATTGGTGCCACTTAAGAGGACTTCGCCCTTTAGTACAGCAGCTCAACCTGGGCATTGTTTGTGACCCTTACCAGTTCCCAGGATCAGCTTGACTTCATCTAGTACACTGACCCTGAAGGGAGTTTTGTCCAAGCCGCCTTCGGCCGTGATGCTTGCCTAGTGTCCGGTGTCATCAGTAAAGAGCTGATTCGATCATGCTTGATAGTAAAGGGCCACCGCCAAGATGGCTCAGTAATGAACAGCACCGCCAAGATAGCCTTGACCGAGGGGCCTTTGGCCTTGCGATCCCGGGCCCTTCAGGCCCTTGCATAAGGATCTTGTTGTAAATGGTTGTCATGTGTCAGGAAGATTTGGATTCATTGCTTCCAGAAATTAAGGTGCAGTAACACTGAATAAGCATTGTTGTAACATTCTCAGGCCATTTTTTAAGGTGACAATATGCCTGGTTCAGCTCAACCTGGGCACTGCTTGTGACCCTTCCAAGTTCCCAGGATCTACTTGTTTCCACCTGATTGCACTGACCCTGTAGGGAGTAGGTCTGATAATGTCTGATAAAAAAAGTCTAAAGTATTACCATAAAGATAACATAAATTTTAAATTTTGGCAACTGAGTTATGACTGAAGACTCAGGGATGAATAAAATGCTGAGCTACTGAAAGGTGATGACTTCTAAAGTCGCACAGTTCCACTGCTTTATTAAAGGTGATGTCTTCTGTACTAGCGCTAGTTCCGCTGCGCCACTAAAAGGGGCTGTCTCCTGCAGTAGCGCTAATGCCACTGCACTACTATAAGGGAATGTCTCCTGAAGTAGCGCTATTGCCGCTGCGCTACTAAAAGGGACTGTCTTCTGTAGTAGCGCTAAAGCCGCTGCACTACTATAAGGGAATGTCTCCTGAAGTAGCGCTATTGCCGCTGCGCTACTATAAGGGGATGTCTTCTGAAGTAGCGCTATTGCCGCTGCGCTGCTAAAAGGGGAAGTCTTTTGAAATAGCGCTAAAGCCGCAGCGCTACTATAAGGGAATGTCTTCTGAAGTAGCGCTATTGCCGCTGCGCTACTATAAATGGATGTCTTCTGAAGTAGGGCTATTGCCGCTGCGCTGCTAAAAGGGGAAGTCTTTTGAAATAGCGCTATTGCCGCTGCGCTACTAAAAGGGGCTGTCTCAGCCTGTAGTAGCGCTAATGCCGCTGCGCTACAATAAGGGAAAGTCTTTTGAAGTAGCGCAAATGCCACTGCGCTACTGTAAGGGAATGTCTTCTGAAGTAGCGCTATTGCCGCTGTGCTACTAAAAGGGAAAGTCTTTTGAAGTAGCGCTATTGCCGCTGCGATTGTATCAGGGGCTGTCTTCTGAAGTAATGCTATTGATGCTGCGCTACTATCAGAAGCTGTCTTGTGAAGTAGCCCTATTGCCAGTGCGCTACTGAAAGATGTCTTGTGAAGCAGTGCTTATAAGGGAGCACTATTTTTAATTTTGCAGTAGACCTATCTGTACATTGGCCCACCCACCAACCCTCTTTTCCCGATGGTCTTACATGAAAGATGGACCGAACAATCTTCGACCAAAATCTTCAAAACTTTCCATTAAATCTAGTGTTCTAGCATATTCTTATATTTGATCTTGGCGTAAAAAAGGTCAAGGTCAACTCAATGTCATCATTTGAACAATCTTTGTTTTACTCGAGTACCCAACGCTACATACCAAAGTTCAAGGACATTGGTCAATTGGTTCAGGAGAAGAAGAGTTTTAAAGGTTTTTACCTTATGGTGGCAATGTTGGTCATGTGATCTGGACGCGCTGAACAAATTTTCGTTCCCTCAACTTCTCAAGGCTCTGTATGAAACATGGTGACAATTGGCCCAGTGGCTTTTCAGGAGATGTTTTAAATTGTCAAAATATGAGAGTCCTGTGTAAAAGGTCGAAGAATGACCTTGACCTTTGTACTCACAAATCTTTATGTACTCATTAACACTACAGTTTAAATTGTCGAAATATGAGAGACATGGGTCAAAGGTCAAATAATGACCTTGACCATTTTTACTCACAAATCTTCGTGTACTTATTAATAAAATAATGACCTACACAGCCACAAAGCCGACAATGTGACATTTGCGCCCAGTGAAGTCCTAGATCAGCCTGGACATTGGCCCAGTCTGATCAGAGTATTTGCTGTGTGCTAAGTGTATAGCTAAGGACCCACGCCCTTCCTTGCGGGCAGATAATACTCCGATAAAACTGGACGAATGCCCAGGCGGATTTGTGTCTTCGCTGGGCGCAAATGTCACATTGTTGGTTTTGTCACGGTGCGACTCTGATAATTTCGACGAATGGTCCTATACTGTACGGAACTAAAGTTATAAAAATGATTTTGTTCCGCTTTATAAATGCACCGCAATCCTCTTGAATCGTCGGCATCCGTATCAAGTTACATCGACTGCAGTATCAGACACAATATTACCTCATCGACAGCAGTATCACTGAAAACAAAACTCTCCCGGTACATCTTTCCAACGTGCATTTCGTTGCAAACTTGAAATGTTTAACCTTTGGAATGATACTTCCCACGTGTTTCAATGGTTGATTAGCGACGAGATAGGCTAAATAACACACTTTTTGCATATTGTGCCTATTTCTTACATTTTCGGGTTTGACACCGCTTCATATGAAAACAAGCGACACAATCGCTCACCAAGACTTTTCGCAGAAAAGGAAAATATCTTACAACGAAGTCTGACAGAAAAAATATTGAAAAATACCTTAGGATTTCGCTGAAGAAACTTCCGTTCGCGTGTTATACCTCTATCGACAGCAGTACTGCTCGGTCGAAAGCCGTAATTCTTGGTCGACAGCCAAATACGCAGTACCGTCTCGGTCGACAGCATAGGTAGAAGCATTGGTATTACCCCCGTGAACACTGTCTAAAGGTACACGGGGATACAGAGAAACGGACAGTCAAACTTCCAACAAGCAATCCAAACTGGAAACCACAGATAGTACAACCAGGACCATGGATCCCCCCTCCTGAAGCTAGACCCAGAACAACAGGAGCCATCTATCATACTAATATTCAAAGTACGAACTGTACCAGCCAGGTAAACAAAATTAAACAAAAGAAACGTATCCGCCGGGGAAACCCCTACATAGCCATCACTGTAGAGGAAGCGTTAATGACTTTAACAGATGAAGTTTCCACCATTGGAAGGTTAACCAGACTCCGGACAATGAAGGATTTAGAGATTACTCCCTCATCATCAACAAGCACCATTACACAGGACGAAGACACATGTAATGTAGAAACCCAAGCTGTACAATCAATATATGGAATATTTGCTTCTAGTTACTAATCATAGACTTAAAACTTCAAAGTGATATCTACCCAGTTGTATTCCTTAATCTTCAGCATCAGATCACTTCTACTTTCACTTTGAATGACTATTTTTGGAACAATAGGGATCACGTGACATTTTTTATCCGTTTTTCTTTACTTCAGTAGAACAATTTAGCATTTATTCTGTCTTGATAAAGGTCTTTGATGACCGAAACCGGTCGACAATAAATACACACCGTGATATTCACACCCGTTGTTTATTCTGTTTTTTTTCCTATCCTTCGATTAATATGAATAGTTCTGGAGTTATCCCTTTACCTTTCAGTGAATGTTTATTATCTACAAAAGGGGAATTACTCTGTCACTTATAATTTAGCACATCCTAACAATAATCAGAATTATCAATTTACCAAATGCAAATACCAAATTTCAGCTCTCTCGGTCAAACGGTTCAGAAGTTGGAACAAGAGGGCCATGAGGCCCTGATTCGCTCACCTGAACAATTGACAAAGTGGGTTTTTCTGCAACTGTCAAAATATGAGTCTTGGGTCAAAAGTCAAAGAATGACCATGACCTATTGTACTCATAAATCTTCATGTACTCATTAAGACAACCATATAAACCATTTTTCAGGCCAAAATCTTGAAAACTTTCCATGAAATCTTATGTTCTGGCATTTTCCCATAAAAAGGTCAAGGTAAACCCAAGGTCATCATTTGAACAGTCTTGGTAGTACTCTAGTACTACATGCTACTTACCAAGTTTCAAGGTCATAGGTGTATTGGTTCTGGAGAAGAAAAATATTAAAGGTTTATAGCATAAATGGGTATGGCGGCCATGTTGGTCATGTGACCTGGACCATTTGAACAATTTTTTGTTCAATCAACCCCTCTGGCTCTATATGAAATGTGTTTACAATTCGCCTTTTTGCTTTAAAGGAAATGTCTGAAAATGTCAAAATATGAGAGATCTGGATCAAAGGTCAAAGAATGACCGACCTCTTGTACTCATAATTCTTTATGACCTCATTAAAACGATGGTACAATCCAACTTGTATTAAGCAAGCACCTAAGGGATTATCAAGATTATTAAGACAGGTGCTTGCTTAATACAGGTACATTTCAATGTATGAGCATGTTTCGGGAACTCACTACATTCTTGCTTAAATACAGGTTGCTTGCTTAATTGAGGTGGCCACTAAGACAGGTTTTACAGTATATACCAATTTTTAGGCCAACATCTTCAAAACTTCCTATGAAATCTTATGTTCTAGCATTTTCCCATATTTGACTTTGCCGTAAAATGGTCAAGGTCAACCCAAGGATATCATTCTGTAAAATCTTGATAATACTGGAGTACCCAATGTTACATACCAAGTTTCAAGGCCATCGGTCAGTTATTCTGGAGAAGAATATTTTTATAGGTTTTTACCATATATGGGAATAGTGACCATGTTGGTCATGTGACCTGGACCGTTTGAACAAATTTTCATTCCCTCAACCCCTGCAGACTCTATATGAAAAAATTAAGTTAAAATTGGCCCAGTGGTTTTTGAGGAGATTGTTTGAAATTGTCAAAATATGAAAGTTCTGGGTCAAAGGTCAAAGAAAGACCTTGACCTCTTGTACTCACAAATCTTCATGTCTCTTTAAGATGACTGTATATACAAATTTTTAGGCCTTAATCTTCAAAACTTTCCATGAAATCTTATGTTCTAGGATTTTCCCATATTTGACCTTGCCGTAAAAAAAGGTCAAGGTCAACCCAAGGTCATAATTTGAACAATCTTGATAATACTCGAGTGCTCAATGCTACATACCAAGTTTCAAGGCCATCAGTCAATCGGTTCTGGAGCAGACGATTTTTTAAGGTTTTTACCATATATGGGCATGGTGGCCATGTTGGTCATGTGACCCAACCCCTATGAATAAATTTTCGTTCCCTCAACCCCTGGAGGCTCTATATGAAATTTGGTTCCAATTGGCCCAGTGGCTTTTGAGGAGATTGTTTGAAATTGTCAAAATATGAGAGTTCTGGGTCAAAGGTCAAAGAATGACCTTGACCTTTTGTACTCATAATTATTCATGTACTCATTAAGATGACTGTAGATATCAATTTTTAGCCCAAAATCTTCAACAGTTTCCAAGATATCTTATGTTCTTTTGTTTTGCCGTATAAAAGCACAAGGGAGCAAATTTGACCTTGCCGTAAAAAAGGTCAAGGTCAACCCAAGGTCATAATTTGAACAATCTAGGTAGTACTGGCACACCCAATGCTACATACCAAGTTTCAAGGCCATCAGCCTATTGGTTCTGGAGAAGAAGATTTTTTCAGGTTTTTACCATATATGGGCATGGCGGCCATGTTGGTCATGTGACCCAACCCCTATGAATAAATTTTCGTTCCCTCAACCCCTGGAGGCTCTATATGAAATTTGGTTCCAATTGGCCCAGTGGCTTTTGAGGAGATTGTTTGAAATTGTCAAAATATGAGAGTTCTGGGTCAAAGGTCAAAGAATGACCTTGACCTTTTGTACTCATAATTCTTCATGTACTCATTAAGATGACTGTAGATATCAATTTTAAGCCCAAAATCTTCAACAATTTCCAAGATATCTTATGTTCTTGTGTTTTGCCATATAAAAGCACAAGGGAGCAAATTTGACCTTGCCGTAAAAAAGGTCAAGGTCAACCCAAGGTCATAATTTGAACAATCTAGGTAGTACTGGCACACCCAATGCTACATACCAAGTTTCAAGGCCATCAGCCTATTGGTTCTGGAGAAGAAGATTTTTTCAGGTTTTTACCATATATGGGCATTGCGGCCATGTTGGTCATGTGACCCAACCCCTATGAATAAATTTTCGTTCCCTCACCCCTGGAGGCTCTATATGAAATTTGGTTCCAATTGGCCCAGTGGCTTTTGAGGAGATTGTTTGAAATTGTCAAAATATGAGAGTTCTGGGTCAAAGGTCAAAGAATGACCTTGACCTTTTGTACTCATAATTCTTCATGTACTCATTAAGATGACTGTAGATATCAATTTTAAGCCCAAAATCTTCAACAATTTCCAAGATATCTTATGTTCTTGTGTTTTGCCATATAAAAGCACAAGGGAGCAAATTTGACCTTGCCGTAAAAAAGGTCAAGGTCAACCCAAGGTCATAATTTGAACAATCTAGGTACTACTCGCACACCCAATGCTACATACCAAGTTTCAAGGCCATCGGCCTATTGGTTCTGGAGAAGAAGATTTTTTCAGGTTTTTACCATATATGGCCATGTTGGTCATGTGACCAGGATCGTTTGAACAACTTTTCGTTCCTAAGTCCTCAGGAGGCTACATATGAAATTTGGTTACAATTGGCCCAGTGGTTTCAGAGGAGAAGTCGTTTGAAATTGTGGACGGACGCCGGACGCCGGAGCCAGCCTATCCTATAAGCTCCCCCGGAGCCTTCGGCTCAGGTGAGCTAAAAATGCCAAAAAACGACAAAGGGCTATAACTTTGTAAACAAGAGGGCCATGTGGCCCTGAATCGCTCACCCGAGCAATTGGCAAAGTGGCTTTTTCTTAAGTCTGAAATTGTCAAACTATGAGTCTTGGGTCAAAAGTCAAAGAATGCCCATGACCTCTTGTACTCATAAAGATAACTGTATTTACCAATTTTTAGGCCTAAATCTTCAAAACTTTCCATGAAATCTTATGTTCTAGCATTTTCCCATATTTGACCTTGCCGTAAAATATTCAAGGTCAACCCAAGGTCATCATTTTGAACAAACTTGATAGTACTGGAGTACCCAATGCTACATACCAAGTTTCAAGGCCATCGGTCAATTGGTTCTGGAGGAGAAGATTTTTAAAGGTTTTTACCATATATGGGCGTGGCGGCCATGTTGGTCATGTGACCTGGGCCGTTTGAACAAAATTTCATTCCTTCAACACCTGAAAGCTCTATATGAAATTTGATTACAATTGGTCCAGTGGTTTTTGAGGAGATTGTTTGAAATTGTAAAAATATGAGAGTTCTGGGTCAAAGGTCAAAGAATGACCTTGACCTCTTGTACTCACAAATCTTCATGTACTCAATAAGATGACTGTGTATACCAATTTTTAGGCCTTAATCTTCAAAGCTTTCCAAAAAATCTTATTTTCTAGCATTTTCCTTTATTTGACCTTGCCATAAAAAAGGTCAAGGTCAACCCAAGGTCATAATTTGAACAATCTTGGTAGCACTCAAGTTCCCAATGCTACATGCCAAGTTTCAAGGCCATCGGTCCATTGGTTCTGGAGAAGAAGATTTTTAAAGGTTTTTACCATATATGGGCGTGGCGGCCATGTTGGTCATGTGACATAGACGGTATGAATAAATTTTTGTTCCCTCAACCCCTTGAGGCTCTATATGAAATTTTGTTACAAATGGTCCAGTGGCTTTTGAGGAGATTGTTTGAAATTGTCAAAATATCAGAGTCCTGGGTCAAAGGTCAAAGATGACCTTGACCTCTTATAATCATGAATCTTCATGTACTCATTAAGATGACTGTAGATACCAATTTTCAGCCCAAAATATTCAACAGTTTCCAAGATATCTTAAGTTCTAGCATTTTGCCATATAAAAGCACAAGGAAGCAAATTTGACCTTACCGTAAAAAAGGTCAAGGTCAACCCAAGGTCATAATTTGAACAATCTTGGTAGTACTCGCGTACCCAATGCTACATACCAAGTTTCAAGGCCATTGGCCCATTGGTTCTGGAGAAGAAGATTTTTTCAGGTTTTTACCATATATGGGCATGGCGGCCATGTTGGTCATGTGACCAAGACCATTTGAACAATTTTTTGTTCCCCCTTCCTCTGGAGGCCATATATGAAATTTGGTTACAATTGGCCCAGCGGCTTCAGAGGAGAAGTCGTTTGAAATTGTGGACGGACGACGGACGACGACGGAGCCTTACCATCCTATAAGCTCCCCCGGAGCCGCTGGCTCAGGTGAGCTTAAAATAGGACAATTGAAATTCCCAAATCACATGCACATCTTCAGATCATGATAAAACATTCTGCACAATTTCAAGTCAATCTGATACGAGATGTTTCAGGAGTTGCGGGGACAAGGTCTAAGTCAGCAAGTGCTGTAACTCCATTAAAAATGGCCGAAACAAAAATAAACAAGAGGGCCATGAGGCCCTGAATCGCTCACCTGCGCAAGTGGCAAATTGGCTTTTTCTTATGTCTGAAATTGCCAAAATATGAGTTTTGGGCCAAAAGTCAAAGAATGACCATGACTTCTTGTACTCATAAATCTGCATGTACTCATTAAGACAACCATACATAGCATTTTTAGGCCAAAATCTTCAAAACTATCCATGAAATCTTATGTTCTAGCATTTTCCCAGATTTGACCATGCCACTAAAAAGGTCAAGGTAAACCCAAGGTCATCATTTGAACAGTCTTGGTAGGACTAGTATTCCATGCTACTTAACCAAGTTTACAGGCCATTGGTGTATTGGTTCTGGAGAAGAAAAATATTAAAGGTTTATACCATAAATGTGTATGGCGGCCATGTTGATCATGTGACCTGGACCGTTTTAACAAATTTTTGTTCAAACAAGCCCTGAAGGCTCTATATGAAATGTGTTTACAATTGGCCCTTTGGCTTTTGAAGAAATGTTTGAAAATGTCAAAATATCAGAGATCTGGGTCAAAAGTCAAAGAATGACCTTGACCTCTTGTACTCATAATTCCTCATGACCTCATTGAAACGACTATCTATCGTTTTTTAGGCCAAAATCTTCTAAACTTCCCATGAAATCTTATGTTCAAGCATTTTCCCATATTTGACCTTGCCATAAAAAGGTCAAGGTCAACCCAAGGTCATAATTTGAACAATCTTGATAGTACTGGAGTACCCAATGCTACATACCAAGTTTCAAGGCCATCGGTCAATTGGTTCTGGAGAAGAAGATTTTTAAAGGTTTTTACCATATATGGGCATGGCCGCCATGCTGGTCATGTGACCCAGACCATTTGAAGAAATCTTCGTTCCCTCAACCCCTGAAGGCTGTTTATGAAATGTGTTTACAATTCGCTAGGTGGCTTTTAAGAAGAAGTTTGAAATTGTCAAACCATGAGAATTCAGGGTCAAAGGTCAAAGAACAACATTGACCTCTTGTACTCACAAATCTTCATGTACTCATTAAGATGACTGTATTATCCAATTTTTAGGCCTAAATCTTGAAAACTTTCCATGAAATCTTATGTTCCAGCATTTTCCCATATTTGACCTTGCTGTAAAATGGTCAAGGTAAACCCAAGGTCATCATTTAAACAATCTTGCTAGTACAGGAATACCCAATGCAACATACCAAGTTTAAAGGCCATCTGTCCATTGGTTCTGGAGAAGAAGATTTTTAAGGGTTTTTACCATACATGGGCATGGCAGCCATGTTGGTCATGTGACCTGGACTGTTTGAATTAAATTTCGTTCCCTCTAACCCTGCAGGCTCTATATGAAATTTGGTTATAATTCGCCCAGTGGTTTTTGAGGAGACTGTTTGAAATATGAGAGTTCTGGGTCAAAGGTCAAAGAATGACCTTGACCTTTTGTACTTATGAATCTTCATGTACTCATTAAGATGACTGCATACTCCAATGTTTAGGCCTTAATCTTCCAAACTTTCCAAGAAATCTTATGTTCTAGCATTTTCCCATATTTGACCTTCTCGTAAATAAGGTCAAGGTCAACCCAAGGTCATCATTTGAACAATCTTGATAGTACTTGAGTACCCAATGCTACATACCAAGTTTCAAGGCCATCGGTCAACTGGTTCTGGAGAAGAAGATTTTTAAAGGTTTTCACCATATATGGGCGTGGCGGCCATGTTGGTCATGTGACCTGGACCATATTAATAGATTTTTGTTCCCTTAACCCCTGGAGGCTCTACATGAAATTTGGTTTCAATTGGCCCAGTGGCTTTTGAGAAGATTGTTTGAAATTGTCAAAATATCAGAGTTCTGGGTCAAAGGTCAAAAATTGACCTTGACCTCTTGTACTCCTAAATCTTCATTTACTCATTAAGATGATTATAGATAGCAATTTTTAGCCCAAAATCTTCAATAGTTTCGAAGATATCTTATGTTTTAGCAGTTTGCCATATAAAAGCATAAGGAAGCAAATTTGACCTTACCGTAAAAAAGGTCAAGGTCAACCCAAGGTCATAATTTGAACAATCTTGGTAGTACTCGCGTACCCAATGCTACATACCAAGTTTCAAGGCCATCGGCCTATTGGTTCTGGAGAAGAAGATTTTTTTAGGTTTTTACCATATATGGGCATGGCGGCCATATTGGTCATGTGACCAGGACCGTTCAAATAACTTTTCGTTCCCCCTTCCTCTGGAGGCCACATATGAAATTTGGTTACAATTGGCCCAGCGGTTTCAGAGGAGAAGTCGTTTGAAATTGTTGACGGACGGACGGACGACGGACGGACGACGGAGCCTTACCATCCTATAAGCTCCCCCGGAGCCGCTGGCTCAGGTGAGCTAAAAACCACATGCACATCTTCATATCGTAAGAATACAATCTGTAAAATTTCAAATCAATCCGATGAAAGATGTAGGAGGAGTTGCGGGGACAAGATTTCGGAAGGTCTGAGTCAGCAAGGGCTGTAACTCCATCAAAAATGGCCGAAACAAAAATCGAAAACCATATGCACATCTTCATATCATAAGAATACAATCTGTAAAATTTCAAATCAATCCGATGAAAGACGTAGGAGGAGTTGCGGGGACAAGATTTTGGACAGACGGACGCACACACGGACGGACGAGGGTCATTTCTATAGTCCCCCTCCGCCTACGTCGGGTGACAGGAAGGACGGACGCACACACGGACGGACGAGGGTCATTTCTATAGTCCCCCTCCGCCTACCTCGGGTGACAAAAATCCAGACGAGACGGCTCATAATGAGCAGTCTCATCAGGATTTTCACTGTTTGCCCAGTTAATTTTGTTTTAATTCCAAACAACTGACATACGAGGGGCATTTCAGAAATAGTGCAAATCAGTCTGCAATTCCTAGGAATGTTGATCAATTTTTTGAATTTATGTCTTAACTTTTAGGTTTACACATCACCAAATGACCTTCACTAAACAAATTTCAGTCACAGGTATTTTCTTCAAAATACATGTATGTCTTAACTATTGTTATTAGGGTAGGGCCACTGAACAGAAATGGACAAAATATTTATGTGAAGACAAATTCATAGTTTCCTAACTCTGGATACAAGCAGCTCTTGATCAATACCTATAATATCTGTTATAATGAAATTATTCCAGCATGGAAACCATTATATCAGCTTTGCTAAAACACAAAATTTACTTTGCAAGATAAGCATATCATGGTAAAATGTGCATTTCTAATGACGTCATTTCCTGTACTAAACAGAAGTGTAAAGTATAAAGCCTCTTAAACTTCTGTTTTGAGGTCAGTTAAAGTGAAAGTGAATGTTTGATGGCACCTATGAAATAAAATATGTTTAATCTTTAATTCCTCATGCTTGTTTTCTGTAATGAATAATCTTTTAAGGCGCCTTATGCACTTTTGTAAGTGGCCTACGTGAATTTTTACGATAAGTTATCTCACCCACCCACATTATTTCAATGTCAGTATGTCATATAAAATAATACATCTTTCAAGTCTTTATGTATACTTTTTGTTTCTAATATGTCCCTCTAGCTTTTGATATCAGACAATGTTAAATATATTTAGCAGGTATCTTTTTATAAGAAGACAAACAGAGCTCTAGATAAGAGGGACGGTTCAGATGAGGGGTCACAACATATGGTTTCGATGAGAAATAAGAAAAATTATCCTTAATTATCATCAAATACTCCCTCTTATCTAGAGCTCTGGATAAATTTATTTCATTGTTTTGTATTTTTGCATAAATTGCTGCTACTTAGCAACTTCTGGTGTGGAGTTTGTATATGTATCATCCAGTTTCATAAGTCGTATCATGTCAGTCGTAACAAAACATAGTGGCCTAATCATTTCAGAAATAAAATGCCTGTCATTTGTTGAAATTTGATGTGAATAAGTCAACAAGAATTCCGCGGAATGCGGTGTCTCGCCTATCAGTGCTTTGTGAAACTGACCTAAACGCAAAAACTCGACAAAGTTTACGCCGCCGACACCGGAAAAGCAATACATATGTCTCGCTTCTGCTTTGCAGGTGAGCCAAAAACCACAATTTATCGATGTAATGCAGTTATAATAACTCAGCATTAATAACCGCATAGCAGAGAAAAAATCTTGTTTATTATGTTACTTGTGTATCAATTTAAAATGATTTATGTATAACTTTCCTTTCTCACCTTTGATAGACAACGTTACGTGTTTTTTTATTAGAGTTGAGCCACGACACGACAAAACCAACAATGTGGTTGTGCGCCCAGCCCAGACTCAAATCAGCCTGGGCATCCGCCCAGTCTGATCAGAGTCTTCGCTGTCCGCATGGAGGTAGCTTAGTCCCTTGGCTACCCTTTAAGCGCTTAGCGAAGAGTCTGATCAGAGTGGGCAAATGCCCAAGCTGATCTGAATCTGCGCTGGGCGCACGGCCACCTTGTTGGTTTTCTCGTGTCGTGGCTCATTTATCCTTCGTTTCATTGAGCAATTGGCAAAAGAACACTTTCAATGAAACTGTACAGTTTCTATTATCCACACTCTTATGACGTACATGTATAAGCATGTGCTGTCATGCATGAATGACTTAGATCCTTTTATAAGGCACTTGAAATTAACTTTCCAAAGATATATAAAACTACTGCTGAATATTAACAAATAGGATATCCTGAGGTCATTTACATTATTTCTGAAATGCCCCTCGTATGAAGGAAACAATGTCACTGTCCGCATTTACCCGCTGTCGGTATTTACCCGACTTTATGGTATCTGACAGAGCTCTAGATAAGAAGGAGTATTTGATTATAATTAAAGATAATTTTTCTTATTTCTGCACAAAACCATAAATTGTGACCCCTCATCTGAACCGTCTCGACGAGACGGTTCAGATGAGGGGTCACAACATATGGTTTTATGCAGAATTAACGAAACTTATCCCTAATTATCATCAAATACTCCCTCTTATCTAGAGCTCTGGTATCAGACATGATTCTTACCTAGTTTCTGCTCCAGTGTCTGTTGTGGGTTTAGCTATTGGGGCTGGTGTGATTTTTGGTTTTATGAGTTGAAACGTTACTGGAGATAAAAGAATGGGCTTCTTTGGTTTTCTTTCAACTGAAAGAGAAAAAAACAAGAAATGTTAGAGTGTGTAACGAATTCCCCTGAAGGCCTTGAGCCCTGGTTGTGACCTTGACATTGGGCATGGAACCTGAGTCTTGCACATGACATATATTCTCACTTCGCTTTACTTTTCTGTGATGTTTGAATGTATTTCGGAAGTTTAAGGGGATTCATGGGGAGTTAATTCAACCACTAACCAAACTGAGTTGTGTCCTGGACATTGGGTGTGGGAACATTAATGTCCAACCTGACATAACTTATCATTATACTTTACTTTTCTTTACAATTTTTTCTTGCTTTACCCTTCTTTGAACTTTGATGAAGTTAGCTTCAGCAGTATTGAATGAGTTCAGTTTGCTTTGATACTTTTCTGAATAATTGCCCGGACATGATTTGACCTCTAACCTCAAATTGTGACCTTGACCTTTGGTTTGGGATCATAAATATTGTGTGTGACATACCTTCTTATTATTGTTTACCTTTCTGCAGTCTGATGAAATTGGCTTCAGTAGGTTTTAAGTTATCACAGAGACAAGATTTGACCTTTGACCCGATTGTGACCTTGACCTTGAACTTGGTAACCCAAATCTTATGCGGGACACACCTTCTCATTATGCTTTATCTTTAGGTCAAGGTCAACGCAAGGTCATTATTTGTACAAACTATGATGGGCCTGAATGCCCAAGCTACATACCAAGTTTCAAGGTCATAGGCCTTTTGGTTCTGGAGAAGATTTTTGGAGGGTTTTACCATATGTATGGGCATGGTGGCCATCTTGGTCATGAGACCCAGACCCCAGGTACAAACTTTCGTTCCCCCATCCCATTGAGACTCCATATAAAATTTGGCTTCAATCAGCCCTGTGGTTTCAGAGAAGATGTTTGAAAATCTTGACGACGGATGGATGGACGGAATGACCTTGACCTTAAGTGACATAATATCTTCATTTGTTCATTTAGTTGATCGTGTATACCAAGTATTGTACCTTAGACTTCAATAGTTTCTGAGAAATCCACTGTTTAAGCGTTTTCCCATATAAAAGCCTAACGTACCAAAGTTGACCATATCATGAATTAGGTCAAGGTCAATGCAAGGTCATCATTTGTATAAACTATGATAAGCCTGAATGCCCGGTGCTACATTCCAAGTTTCAAGGTCATAGGCCTTTTGGTCCTGGAGAAGATTTTTAAAGGATTTTTACCATATAAGGGCATGGCGGCAATCTTGGTCATGTGACCCAGACCCTGGGTACAAACTTTCGTTTCCCCATCCCACTGAGACACCAAATGAAATTTTTCTTCAATCAGCCCAGTGGTTTCAGAGGAAAAGATATTCGAAAATCTTGACGACGGATGGACGGCCCGAATGACCATGACCTTTAGCGACATTATATCTTCATTCATTCATTTAGTTGACCATGCATACCAAGTATTGTACCATAGACTTAAATAGTTTCTGAGAAATACACTGTTTAAAAATTTTCCCATATAAAAGACTAACGTACCAAAGTTGACCATGTCATGAATTAGGTGTAGGTCAACGCAAGGCCATCATTTGTATAAACTATGATGGGCCCGCATGCCCGATGCTACATACCAAGTTTCAAGGTCATACACCTTTTGGTTCTAGAGAAGATTTTTGAAGGGTCTTTACCATATATGGGCATGGCTGTCACCTTGGTCATGTGACCCAGATACCCCGAACAAACTTTCGTTCCCCCAACCCATGGAGGCTCCATATAAAATTTGGTTTGATTGGCCCAGCTGTTTTGGAGAAGAAGACCTTTGAAAATGGTGGACGGACGGATGACAGACGGACTACGGAGCATAACCATACTAGAAGCTCATCATTGTGCCGTCGGCTCAGGTGAGCTATAAAAGAAAAAGAAACTGCCAGTTGCTTCTTTTCTTTAAGAGAACAGAGCTCCAGATAAGGTGGGGTTAACCGTTTCAAAGATAATTCTGAGATCATTTTTCATATTTCTCAACAAAAACTATGTTGAGGCTCCTAATTAGAACCCTCTCAGTGAAATGGTTCTAATGAGGGGTTGTGACTCACAAATGTTTTTATGCAGAAGATATGAAAAATTATCCTTAAGTTATCCCTGTTGCCCTCTCTTATCTTGAGCCCTGACAGATGACCCTTCTGAAAAGGAAAGCAAAAATGGCAGAATTGCAGCCCCTGAAAATTTATCCATTTGCCCTATTCAGAGCTCCAGATAAGAGGGGGTATCAAGGATAATTCAAAGATAATACTTTTTATTTCTCAACGAAAACATATGAGCCGCGACACGAGAAAACCAACAAAGTGGTTGTGCGCCCTGCGCAGACTCAAATCAGCCTTGGCATTCGCCCAGGCTGATCAGAGTCTTTGCTAAGTGATTAAAAGGTAGCTAAGGGCCTAAACTACCTTCATGCGGACAGCGAAGACTCTGATCAGACTGGGCGGATGCCCAGGCTGATCTGAGTCTGCGCTGGCCGCACAACCACTTTGTTGGTTTTATTGTGTCAGGGCTCATATGTTGTTACCCCTCATTAGAACCGTCTCAACGAGACAGTTCTATTACTGGGTCACAAAATATGTTTTTGTTGAGAAATATTGATAATTATCCCTAAATTATCTCTTTTACCCTTTATTATCTGGAGCACTGAATAATAGAGGCTTTTCTATTGATGCAAATAAAGGACTGTACTATAGTCGAATTAGGGCCATAACGTCTACTCCCATAACGTCTACTCCCAAAACTTCTACTCCCATTTGGTCTACTGTGCCAAAACGTCTACTCCCATTTGGTCTACTAGGATAAAATGTCTTGTTTGGTTTGGTCTACCCTGTAGTTATACCTAATGATTAACCCAGGCTATATTTACAGTACAGAAACATATCATATTGACATCCAAACCAGAAATATCTCTAGATGGACCATTTGAAGTACAACCAGAAAGAGACGAATACGGAATATGAATTGGTGTATTGCTAACTCAATGCTATATTGCAAACCTCAAGTCAACAAGGACTTCAGCAAGTTAAATTTTCTTCAGACTAGGTGACCTCATATTTCAATGTTCTCAACGATCATGGCAATTTACAATATATTTTCCATTAGAAAAACATGTTACATGCACATTGTTGGTTCACAAAAACTGCCTACTGGATGTATCCATATGTATACTATAAGTCCAAAACCCCGCCCCTCATACCCTATCCACTTCTTAAGAAAATGTTGACTCCACTGGGAATTATCCCAAATACAAGTATGAAAACGTATAGTTACTTTATTTGAGGACCAATGAGAGTAGAGGTTTTGGCCGAGTAGACCAAATGGGAGTAGACGTTTTGGCACAGTAGACCAAATGGGAGTAGACGTTTTGAGAGTAGACGTTTTGGGAGTAGACGTTTTGAAATTAGACGTTATGGCACTACCCCCTATAGTCAACAGTGGTTCAGATAAGGAGGAGTATTCAGGCTAACTCAGAGAAAATTTTTCTTATCTCTCAACAAGAACATATGAGCCACGACACAAGACAACCAACAAAGTGATTTTGCGCAAAGCACAGACTCAGATCAGCCTGGGCATCCGCCCAGTCAGTTCAGACTGTCAGAGTCTTCCCTTTGTGCCTAAAGGGTAGCTAAGGGTCTAAGCTACCTCCATACGGACAGCTAAGACTCTGATCAGCCTGGGTGGATGCCCCGGTTGATCTGAGTCTTTGTGGGCGCATACGCAGTGTCTATTCTACAGAGGGGGATTGGGGATTCACCCACATTTCTGACAATGCCCCCCTAATTCTTAGCAGAAGGGGGAAATTAATTTCTTTATTTTATTCATAAAAATAGATTTAAATGACATCTTAAAGCATTGTGTGTACTCATTGATACTAAATTATAGCTAAAATTCTAGGTACAATTGTTGTTATGTAGTTTAAGCCAAATTTTAGAGTTATAACTGTGAGTGATACCTTTTCTCTGTCCAAAATCCTCCCTATTTTTTCAATCCTAGAATAGACACTGATATGCTACTATGTTGGTTTTGTCGTGTCATGGCTCAATTTTGTCATGACCCATCATTAGAACCATCTCACTGAGGGGTCAAAACATATCTTTTTATAAAGAAATACTAACAAGAGTTGTCAGAAGACAACAAAGCACGCCTCATGGGTGCCTGATTCTCACAGTTACAAAGACCTACAAATATATCAGGCCATCGGCAGTCTCAGACTGAAACAATATCCCATAGAGGATTGTGACTGACGACATGGGCCAGGCGCTCCTCGGTCTTGCTCATGCTGGTTCATGGCTTTCTTTCGCAATTTTCCTACATGTAACTAGTTTCTTCCAATAATATGGATTTCTTCAGAGGATTGTCACGATTCTGGCGAGCTGTGTTTTTGCGCTGTTTATATACCATATCGGGGGGCCGGTAAACCGGCCCTTTTGGCGCCATTGCGCCTGCGTGAACGGCCATTGTCGTACCGGCCCTCGGGGGCCGGTGGGCGTGTTTTGTGCCTCTCGCCGGCCCTCGGGGGCCGGTGGCGTTGCTATCCGCCATTGTAGGCGTGTATGGCGACGTCGACCGGCCCCTGGGGGCCGGTGACGTTGCTATCCGCCATTTTCTTACTGTTGAGCGTGACGCTTGGTTCAGTGTGTATATTTCCTGTTTTTAGGAGATTGAAAATGGCGGAGTTGTATGGAGTCCTGGCCGTTACATGCAAATGCTTTGAGCTATCCGCTTGGTTGCATGTTCATGAATAAGTACTGGAACGGGAGGAGACATAAATGTAAAAGTGAGTGGCTGACAAGCTCCAGTCTTATTCATGAACATTGATCCCGACCGGACGGAGTGTGTGTAGCTGGTAGATCCAGTAGAGTTCTCTGTTTTTTCTAGTAACAGCTTTTTTGGTGTTCCGGATCTGTGGACAGGATTTCAATAATTTGAAACCCCATGACATTTTGTTCTGTAGAATGGTTGGGTAAGTTAAAATGTGTTGCTACCAGAGTGTCCCGTTTATTGCGGGTGTCACGCTGGTGTTCTGTCATTCTAACTTGGTGACTATTCTCATAGCGAACATTTGTGGTTCGGGGTAAAGCCGTGGTGGGTAATTGTTAGCAATGATCATAATTGTATTATTGCTTTCTTGAAATGACATATGTCACGATCATGGGTTAGTACAAATGGGTTCGGCTGTTTTTGCTGAACAGGCTTGTTTCCCCGCTGTGGCAGGGTGTCCCCATTTGCTTTTCGAGCTTTTTCGAGGCTCTGTAGCAGTGTGTTCTGCGGAAACCCTCTTCTAATGTAATAGCCCGTAAAGATTTCGGCATCTTTGTCGTAATCATACAGCTGGACGGACGTAGTCTGACTGAGAGACTGGTGGGAGGTAGGTCCTTGCCAATGCATTCCCTCAGTGAGGAAGGAGACTTAGTTCTCTCATGTTTACCATTCTGAAACAATATCCCAGGTATATCCCATTGCATTAAGGGTATTTTTTGTTGTCTGCTGAAATTGTTGTCTGCATCAAAAATCAAGAATATTTTGACAATACTGGTCTAACTAACTCTTGTAGAAATGTGTCTAGGCAGCAATCAGTTTGGATCTCAGATCAGGCCCCCCTCTGACATGTTTCATCATTCAGTGATTTTGCTTCATATTTTGAGTTGTATTTAGTATACATCACCAGATACCCCTAAAGAGGTATCCCGAATGGAATATGATGAATACATGTATTCATCATATTCCATTCGGGATACCCCTTTAGGGGTATCTGGTTAAGGGGTATCTGGGCAAACAGTTTGGATCCAGTGATTTTGCCTTATTGTGTGTCCTTGACCTATATGTTACGGTTGTTTTCATGCAGAATTAACTAAAATTATCCCTAATTATCACCAAATACTCCCTCTTATCTAGAGCTCTGCTGCTGTCAACCCATATACTTACAGTAGTTTCCTGTACTCGTATCAAAATTGTGTTGGTCTTTAGCATGTCTGTTCATGCTTCCAATATGATTAAACGCCCTCTTACACACGGGACAAACATAGTTACGCTGGTCAGAATGTATTCTATAATGTTCTCGTAAATGCCACATACACGTGAAAGCAAAGTTACAGATCTCGCATTTATGAGGTCGCTGTTTCTCAACAACGTGAACAGTCTCCGAGTGTCGTCTAATTGCTGCCCGTGAAGAGTACCCCTTCTTACACAGTTCACAGTAATTAATTTCTTCCTTAACGTGAACTTTTTCGTGTTCCTTCAATTTTTCAAGTGAGAAGAAAACTTTTGAGCAGGCTTCGCACATGAAAGTGTCCTCATGAAGATGATTAGCAGACTGGTGGTTTCTCAGATATACCAAATTCTTGTATGTTTTGTCGCAGTGTTGGCATGTAAACTCATGCTTGCTGTCTGAGCTACTGGAGTCGGAAGCCGTTCCACAACTGTCACTCTGAGGTTTAATATAAAAAATCTTTGAAATCTTTGGAGAAAAGGTTTCATCTACATCCGAACTTGAAACATTATCATCAGTACTAAATTCCTGCTTAATGTTCGCAAGTCTCACACTGAAATCCTGATTGTTTTCAACGTTGTCACTGGTGCTTGGTTGGTCTACAGGGACTTCTGAGCCACTGATTGTTTGATAGGTTTTCGACTTTTTAACAGCTACCACTCTACTGATTTTCTTGAAATCAGGAACACTCTTTCTTTTTAGTTCATTTACACTGTCTTTGCTTTGTCTTCTGCCTTTCTTAAGAATCAACGGTGAATTATCACTCTGACTGTCTGTGTCACTCGGTTCCCTTTTAGGTATTATTTGGTTTGTCTCTGGATCACAGATTACTAGCTTAGAGTCTAGCTCATTCACTTCATAATGACATGCAGCACTGCTAGTGTCAGACTTCTCAACATCAGTTGATTCAGTGGCTTCTACTTTCAGATCCTTCAAAGCGCAGTCTTCAGATTCTCTGTCAGTTTCTTCACTACTTACACAACTATCACTTTGCTTGGAAACAATAAAGCCATTAACAATATTATCATAATTCACATACAACAATTTCTTAAAGTCCTCTTTATCACCTGTCTGAGCTGCGTGGAATAGCTGATCAATAATCCCGTCAGGATTTCTCCTGGGTTTCTGTTTACTGTTCTTTACTTTCTTAACAATCTTTCCTTGCTGACCATGATGATCTGTTGTCTTATCTCTTGGGTCAGTTTTGGTACTTTTAAAGACAGTTTCACTAGATCTTTTAATCTCAGCTTCTTCTCTAATATTTTTCACAGGCTTTTTGTGCTCTTCAGCAGCAAATCTCACAGTGTCAGTTTTAACTTGGCTTAACTGTCTTTCAGGAAAATCTTTTTTGTGCAACAGTGACTCACTTTCTGTATTAGATTGATTTGCAGTGTGTTTATCAGAATCTGCTATTAACTGGTTTTCTGAAATATGGTCAGTTACTGAGGTTTTAGACAAAATAATAGAGTCACGGTCCGAACACTTGTTTTCAACAAAATCAACAATGTCATTCAAAACATCTGCTGTATCACTCAAAATTTTAGAATCCCTATTTGAACTGTTATCAGAGCTGGTTCTCACATTGTGTTTACTAGCATCAGGTGAGGACAGTGACCCCTGGGATCCAGTACAGCAATTTTCCATGGACAGTATTCACATCACAAATGACAGGTGCTTTATTTTATGGTCTCGTCATCATCTGAAATAATAAAAGCATTATAAATGACTTATGAGTATTCGCTTTTCAAAGGGTAACGGTGACGCTCATTTCACAAAGACCTTATTAGCGGTCAGGAAATTCCAATTGCATTACAATATTGCGCAGGCTGATACGAGTCTTTGCTATCAGCGTATGCCTGGGTTAAGATACCTTCTCCCGTCTCTCGGTTCAATCTGACACATTGAGTTGCACGTGTCAGAGGCGGCGTCCTTTGATCTGAAACTGAAATCAACAAGTGGGATTAGACAGACGTGTCTGACCTATTAACGTGCAATGGTTACCGTCTTTAACAGTTGCACTACTGGTTTTACGCTCGGTAATCGCGTTTGCATTGATCTTAATGCTAACTCGCACTGGTCGCCAATTTTTGCATTTTTTTTTTCTGAGACATAAGATTGTTCGTTTGCCGGTTCATCCCCAAAACAATACTGAATTTGTGACAACAACGGAGACTACGATTCGACGAGAAGAGTAAGTCTTGGGTAATGCATTGGCGAAAAGTGCAGCCCGGCGTCGGGGTTACACTGTTCGCAGAAGTTTTGCAATCATAAAATTCTATGAACAACGATGTAGATCATAACCTGATGCGCTGTCCTGCACTTGTCAACACGGCCAGCGTTAACATTCTGAACTTCGAAGAATGCGACGATCATTATAAGCCTGCCTAAGTGAGTACTGTCATGTCATATCTACTCTGCTCGTTATCGCCCTAGTTGTAAGATAAAATCTATTCCATAACGTAAGAAATCAATAAAGACCATGATCAGAATGCGCTTTACACCTGCCGCTAAAGCAGATGGATAGATTTAGTCGGCAAAATGTAGCGGGATCAAAGCTCTTTCGCTCGTCACTTAGTGGATTAACTGTACTACCGTTGGCTTTGCAGTGGTGTTAATTTTACCGACTTAATGTCGGCAACACCTATCGAGATCAAAGCTCAATCAGGGTTGGTGATGCGATTAACGCTGATAAATGAAAGGGGGCTTTGTTAATTGGCGTTGAAATTTGATGTACTGGCGCCAGTCATTTTGACGAATTATTGATCTTACGACCCAGAAAAACAGGGCGACTCGAACTTCGCTTTTCAGGAAACCCAGGGCGAAGTTTTGAGCCCCAAGGCGAAGTTATCGCCCAACTTCGCCTGCAGTGCACACCCTGTGACTACGACTCAATAATACCTTGTCACTGCAAAATATCCTTTTTTTTACTCTTGTTTTTTAACTTGGTACAGATGTTTTCATGACTGTATATGCGCCACAACACGAGAAAACCAACAATGTGGTTGTACGCCCTGTGCAGACTCAGATCAGCCTGGGCATCCACCCAGTCTGGTCAGATTCTTTGCTAAGCACTCAAAGAGTAGCTATGGGTCTAAGCTACCTCCATGCGGACAGCGAAGACTGATCAGACTGGGCAGATGCCAAGGCTGATCCGAGTCTGCGCTGGGCGCACGACCACATTGTTGGTTTTGTCGTGTTGTGGCTCATATATAGTTTTAGATCTGAGCAGGGGCAGACAACCTCAATGAAATAAAATTTTGACCATCACAGACAGCTTTTATTGCTTTGGATGTTTGTTGTATACATTGTTGTATGTATTTCATAAAAATCCCTTTTAATTCTGAATTTATATACATGTACATTTTTTTCATTATTTTATACATGCGTAAAACTTAGTGTCATGGGCAGGTAACCCCTGAGGACAAAATTTTAATAATGAGAGGACGCTTATTTTACCTTGATAACTTTTTGCAAGTTTAAGGACTTATCATCACTTGATTTAGAAAAAAAAAAAAAAAAAAATCATTTTATACATGTATATATAGCCCCATAGAAGGAGAAGATAACACCAGTGGTTTAACTTTGGCTAGCTTGTAGCAGACAGCTTATGTTACTTCAATCATTTCTGTGAATTTTCATCAAGATATACAAAAACTCTGATTATTTATGACTTTATACATGTACATGTATATAGCTAGATGTGTCAGGCAGACTGAACCCCTAACTTAGCTAAGAACAAAATTTTGATCCTGACAGGAAGCTCCAGGGTAACAGGGATAATTCAGAGTTAATTTTTCTTATTTCTCAATGAAAACATTATGTTGTGTCCCCTTATTAGAACCATCTCATCAAGATGGTTCTAATGAGAAGTTCTAAGGGAAAATAAGGAAAATTGTCCTTAATTACTATCCCTGTTACCCCTATTTATCTTGAGCTCTGGGAAGCTTGCACAGGCAGGAAAATCCCTTTCAACTCAAATATTTAACATCTTTAGATTTTTCGTAATTTTATAGAGTCCTTGGGCAGGGGCAGATAAACATGTTGGACAAATTTTGCTTGTAACAGAAAGGTTATAATATCACTACAATCATTTCTGTGAAATTTCATCAGGATATTTCTAATGGCCGCTTGTACAACGGGATAAGTAGGAGTTGAGCGGTACTCAGGTGAGAATCTTCGTTGATCGGATTTACCAACTCAAGTTAGGATCACAACTCCGATCAGGGCTGACTCTCGATCACTTGGCTTTTGTATCAATAAAGAAACGGTGAGTGGCGCTCAAAAAGTAAGGATCAAACAAACCTGCCTCGTAGCAGGTTTGCGTAACTTGTCCCCGATATTTCTTCTTATTTCGATATTCTAAATCTTATATAAAGTAAGATGTAGATAAGTACATTATCAGTTAACATTGGACATTAAAAGAAATGGAATATATTTAGATACAGTTGATGTTTTACAAAGGGTTAAAGATAAGGGAAAAAATGCGTAACAGGCTTGATCCCGTCAGATTTTATGATTTAATATTTGAACCAATACCATATTACGAGAGGCTGGTCGGGCCGGGCAATGTTACTGGGTAACTTGCAGTGCCGAGGTGTCCTACTAATTTTGATAATAATAGGACAACAGCCTACTGTGCTGCAGTAGGTGCGGATGGGGTTGTTTGGAATTTTTCTCTCGCCTATCATATCTCTTCTCCTTCTCTCTCTCTTTGGGAGACGGCTCCATATAGACTGAAACCAACCAACCAACCATCTGATGAAAACATGTGTTTTAAGTATATTGTCTGCGCCACGGAAAGACTGTCTTCCTATGTGTAAAACCGGATCAGCCTTGAAAGGGTGGATTGTGGTCAGCAGGTTTTATGTATGTAGGATAGTGAACCCTGAGTTTCAGCAGGGATATATTGAAATATGTGAACTTCTGTTTATTTTGATGGATGCTACACATTCCAAATTTGGCCTTTAAGTTATCCAGATATCCTTTGTTTATGATGATGACTACTACATGTACAGGAGTCCCGGTAGCTCAGTAAGCTAAGCGCTGGCCTAATTATCTAGCGGTCCCGGTTTTGAGCCCGTTGGAGGCGGAAATCCTTGCAATCGTAAACGGATTCCATTGCACACAGCCTTGCATTATCATCCTCCCATCGTCCTGATATGACTGAAATATAGTTGAAAGGACGTACAATCGCAAGTCATCCATCACCCTATACTACATGTACAATGAAAAGGTATACTGTCATGAACTCACGTGTGCCCCAATATACCAACATACGGACAAAAAAGAAAGAAAAAAAAAAAAACATATTATTTCTACAAGTAAATTAAGTAGCAAATGGACTTTGGATACGCTGTAACAGTCTGCTTTGATAAATGTTTGGTTAAATATTTAAAAAGTTAGAATTCATTCAACATTTAAATATAGATGCCATAAATTATCACTGCTTTGTTTTTTAAAATTAGTTTGTATGCAAAGTACAACTTCGCTCCTGTTCCACGGTCTCAATTTCCTTTTTAAGCTTTCCTTTTCATCTTCATCCTTTTTTCTTGCAAAACATTTTAAATATCATTTTTTTAATTTATTTATCATTATATCATTAAATGATAAAATTGACTATACTCTCACAGTTGGCTTGTCATGCTCAATAACTAGGTCGAGATAGTGCCTCCGTTGATCAGAATATAAACAAATGCTGGAGAAGAAACGGTCGCTTGATCCGCGTTTGAACACGAGTTAACTCTTACTTATATGATCCGAAAATAATTGCATAAGTCCGAGTCAGACAAGCTGTTGTTGTACAAGTGGCCGTAAGAGTTCGATAAGATGCAAAACTACCAATCCAGGGGTCGCAGTTTTTATTCCCTGCTTCTCAAGTTTTTTAACTAAGGTCCCATCTCTGTATGACCTGTATGTTGGTAGGACCTAAAACTCACTCTAAGATTTAAGGAACAACAGACCAACAAGAGGCCCAAATGGGCCTGATATCGCTCACCTGGCTTTTGTGCAACGGGACCATTCGGATACAAAATTGGTCCAATTCCAGAGATTTTCTCAATTTCACATTTTGCTACTTTTAGTAACAGAGGCCAACTTGTCTGGTCTTTATATATTTACTTTTGAAACATCTCAAAGCAAGAATCATTTTGCCACAAATTTCATCAAAATCCATTCAGGGGTTACTGAGATATTGTCAGTTTCATGTTTTGTGCTATTTTAGTAACGGTAGATGGCGGCCATCTTAGAATGCCAAAATGCAAAAAATTGAAAAGCATTCATGCAAGGACCATTTTGACACAAAATTGGTCCAGTTCCATTGTAATTTTCTAATTTTCATATTTTGCTATTTTAGTAACAGAGGCCAACTTGAAGGGTCAATATTTGTTAATTTGTGAAACACGTCAAAGCAAGAATCATTTTGCCACAAATTTCGTCTCAATCGCTTCAGCGGTTAATGAGATGTTGTCATTTTCATGTTTTGTGCTATTTTTAGTAACGGCAGATGGTGGCCATCTTGGAATGCCAAAATGCAGAAAATCAAAAAAGCTTAATGAAAGGACCATTCTGATAGAAAATTAGTCCAATTCCACTGAGATTTTCTTATTTTCACATTTTTCTATTTTAAGTAACAAAGGCCATTATGACTTGTCTATATTTAGTTACTTTTGAAACATCTCAAATCAAAAATCATTTTGACACAAATTTCGTCAAAATCTATTCAGTGGTTACTGAAATATTGTCATTTTCATGTTTTGTGCTATTTTTAGTAACGGCAGATGGTGGCCATCTTGGAATGCCAAATTGCAATTAATTGAAATGGCTTCATGTAAGGAACATTCTGACACAAAATTGGTCCAATTCCATTCAAGAGTTTTGGTCCAATTCCATTCAAGGGTTCATTTTATGTTTGTGCTATTTTTAGTAACGGCAGATGTCGGCCATCTTGGAAAGCCAAATTGCAATTAATCAAAACGGCTTCATGCAAGGAACATTCTGACACAAAATTGGTTGAATTCCATTCAAGGGTTCTTGAGTAGTAATTATTGTCATTTTATGCTTGTGCTATTTTTAGTAATGGCAGATGTCGGCCATCTTGGAAAGCCAAATTGCAATTAATCGAAACGGCTTCATGCAAGGAACACTCTGACACAAAATTGGTCAAATTCCATTCAAGGGTTCTTGAGTAATTGTCATTTTTATGTTTGTGCTATTTTAAGTAACGGCCCCCATGGTGGCCATCTTGGATAGTCAACTGGCACAAAATTGAAATAATTCCTTTCAAGGACCATTTCTGACCAAATCTGACCACAATCGATTGCGTTTTCTTGAGAAACTGACATTTGAGCAAAATCGGTCTTGTAAACGTTAAGTAGGTCACTGTGACCTAATTCCGCTATAGATTTTTTTCATTTTTACAATTTTTAATCCCAAGGTCCCATTAATGTTCCACGCAAACTTTCACCCAAATATACCAAATGATTCTGGAGAAGAAGTTGATTTTGTTGTTTTTGCTATTTTTAGTAACGGCGGCCATCTTGGATTCTTGACCTGATCCAATTTTTCAATTTTAAAACCCTGCAGTCTGGTTATGCTCCATGTGAAATTTGAGACCCATGGGTGCAGTGGTTTTAGAGAAGAAGTTGTTTGAAGTCGTTTGAATAAGTCGTTTTTTGACATTGGCATTTAAGCAAAATTACACTTGTAAACAGAAAGTAGGTCACTGTGACAAAACTCCGCTACAGATTTTTTTCATTTTTACAATTTTGAATACCAAGGTTTCACTGATGTTCCATGCCAAAATTCAGACAAATATACCCAGTGGTTCTGGAGAAGAAGTTTTTTTTGTTGTTTTTGCTATTTTTAGTAATGGCGGCCATCTTGGATTTTCAACCTGACCCAATTTTATAATTCTGAGACCCTGGAGTCAGGTCATGCTTCACGTGAAATTTGAGAACCATGGGACCAGTAGTTTTACAGAAGAAGATGTTTGAATATTTGTTTTTAGGTGTTGACGGACACATTTCGGGACGACGCACGCCGGACGCATTGGTATGACAATAGCTCACGATGGCCCTTCGGGCCAGGTGAGCTAAAAACCTCTTATAGATAACTGACAAGGGCAATAATTCTGTCAGAAGATATCGAAGTTTGCATATTAAGAATCCCAACCGAGATATTCCCAAGTCCAGTACATGTGTTCTGTTTGACTAAGTATTATACTAAAGTGCTCATGGACAGATGGACCTATGCACGATGGATGGCCAGCAAGAAAACAACACCTCCCCACTGACCTATGTGGCAGGGTATAAAATATGTGACCCATTAAAAGAAATTGTTCACATTAGCAGTGATAGAGGACATGGAAAGAATTGCATTGCTGAAATACCAACAGAAAAAATTCTTATCGATTCCTAAATTATCATCAGAGGGTCTGGATGGGGCTTAACAATCAGCAATTAAAGACCTTACATTTTAGGGATTTGTTCATTGATTGATTGATTGATTTGATGCTTAACATTCGTGGTAAACAGCTATGGTCATGTCGGGACAGTCAGTTAACCTAACCACACTATTCCTGGGCAGGCTTAGTCCTCCTAAGCGGTTAACAAATACTAAGTGCACATACTTTTGCCAGTAACTGACAACTGCCCTTCTTGAATTAGCGGAAGGGATTTGTTCAGTTTTGGTGCTAAAACTTAAAAGCCAATAAATTCTGGTACATGTATATACTATTTTTTTCAAAAACGGATGATTACCCGTTAAAGAGCTAAATGTTTTAGCAAATTTCGGTACCCCCAATCAGAGCTCATTAACCCTATTGCACTCAGAACAGCCAAGCCGTTCTGAGTGCAAAAGGGTGAAAAATGTTATGCCATTTTTTTTTAACAAAAAGGCCTTTTCCCTTCTTACATGTACGTACTTTTTTCAAATTGACTTTCTACTGCAATGCAAACACACCATTATGTGATGTCACTGATTTTATATGAGCCGTGACATGGGAAAACCAACAATATGGTTGTGCGCCCCGCACAGACTCAGATCATCCTGGGTATTCGCACAGTCTTGTCAGACTCTTCACTAAGTGCTTAAAGGGTAGCTAAGGGACTGAGCTACCTCCATGCGGACAGCGAAGACTCTGATCAGACTGGGCGGATGCCCGGGCTGATCTGAGACTGCGCTGGGCGCACAACCACACTGTTGGTTTTCTTGTGTCGCGGCTAATATATTCATTTTTATTTCAATAATTCTAAACTAAAAAATTTTTTTATAAAAATATTTTTTAATTCTAAACTAAAAAATTTTGTATAAAAATATACAAGTTGGGATACCAAAGATAATTTGCACAATTGTTTGGTTTTACAATGCAGCAAGACACCCAAAAGATGCAGATTTGAATGGTAAGCAGTGAAGATCCTATAGGTTTTTAGTTTATAATAGATGGAATTATGTACAGTGATTTTGTCTCTGTTCCCACTTAAGTCAAAGGGAAGTAAGTAGACATACAGAGCCATTAGTCTTTCTTTGATGGTTATTTCCCCTGAGTTAACTTTCTAAACCTTTCAAGTACCAAAGAGCAGATGTCAAAATTTACAACTACAAATTTTGAAAAATATTTTCATCCAAGCTTAAACATACTGAGAATTCAAAGACTAAAGGGCAAACAGCACAGATCCTAATGGGGTGGCTCATAATGAGCCACCTCATTAGGATCAACACTGTTTGAAAATTCAGCTATTTTCGTGACTGGCGTTTAAAGTGTTAAAATTGTCTTTGCTTGTATAATACCCACAGCATTTTAAAGGAACTAGGTTCTTCTACTTGGATAGAAATTAATCGGATTCTTGGATGGATGCATGACTTGCGATTTTATGTCCTTTTTAACAGTATTTCAGTCATATCAGGACGAGAGGACTGTGATACAGTGATTCTTGAAAAAAGGGTACAATTGTGAAAAAACCATGTCGCCAATGTTAAACAGACACACACACGAACATGCTTTAGCCTAAATAGGTGATGTATTGCTATTTTTGCAGTGTAATATATATATGAAAACCCTGTGGTATTCCCAGTTGGATTTAAGGTGGTGATTTGTGGTATATACAAAAATGTCAATAAAATGCTGAAAATACAACAGATCATCCCAAAACTTAGCAGATGCCTTCTTTATGTTGTTTCTTACAGTTTAGAATACAAAAATGCAGGACATGTTGATGTTAATAAGGATTTATATAAGAAAAGATCAAAGGGTAATTTTGTGCGAATAAATCTAAAAAATGACCATCATTATTGAAAATGTAACTAGGTCTGAACATAAATTAATGTATTATGAAGAGCGTCCTAGCAATTATTCATTCCACTTTCTTTGCACGTTATCAGGCTGCGCCGATAAAAACAGAAGCCTTTTCCTCAAATGTCTGACCATGTATATAAGTGCATGTATAGTGCTTGCATTCATTAATACAGGTAGGTCAGGTATACCTATATCATACTCACAGTATAAATATTACATTACAATGACCAAGACAGGTATATTATTGAAATCATTCAACCCTGAAAACAGACTCTGCTATGTATTTTTGAGACAAATATTTGGACACAGGCCACATCTTTTTTATCTGCGCAGCCTGATAACGTGCAAAGAAAATGGAAAAAATAATTGCTAGGACGCTCTTCATAATACATTAATCTATGTTCAGACCTGGTTACATTTTCAATAATGATGGTCATTTTTTAGATTTATTCGCACAAAATTACCCTTTGATCTTTTCTTATATAAATCCTTTTTAACATCAACATGTCCAGCATTTTGGGATTCTGAATTGTGAGAAACAACATAAAGAAGGCATCTGCTAAGTTTTGGGAAGATCTGTTGTATTTTCAGCATTTAATGCAGATCTTTGTCTTTGCCCCAAATCAGTGAAAATCACCACCTTAAGACGCTAAGCCTTGAATTTTTTACGATGCTTTTGTGTTGGGGTATGCTATTTTCGACTGTCGCAAGCAGAGTTGCTATAATAAACACCTTTAATAAACAAGGTTATTGCTACAAACAAGAACACATTTCTTTACCATTTAGAAATCCCAGGTTGACCGATGTCTCGTGTTGTTCTATTCAGTTTCTCATCCATTCATTTACAAAAATAATTGACAAAATTCCTTGTCGCCAGAATGCTACTCACCTACCGTAACGATTTCTATGCCCCACCTATAAACAACAGTGAATGGATATCGTGATGGAAAATGAGTCTATTTTAGTACTAGGATATCCTTTAAAATGAAAATGGTAAGAACCAATTCATTTGTTACACTAAAATCGGAGTAAGAAGCTTTAAGTTTACACTTTCATTTGTCACTTTTCACAGCCTCCCATCCGTAACGGCCCTTTTCTGAAACATTAGTTCTTTTGCAAAATGCTTTCTATTAGTTTGCGAATGTGTAGCATGGATGTGGTTTATAAAAACCAATTTCATGCCTCTGTGTTTAATAACTTGTTCTGTTATAGCTTATTTGTCCCATGTCCTCTCCCCTCCGTAACGGCTCCCCTCCGTAACTAAATCTTTGACCAATAGCAACGTGGTGATTTAGAAGTAAGTATCACAGTCAAATGAAATATACGTTTCTTTGAAATAACAGAAAACAGAAAAGAACGATTTCTGTCATCAGGGTTTCAGAATTTTTCAGATATTTAATGGACTCCAGGTGATATATGTTGTACAATATATCAACTTAACGTGTGATCAATGTTAAAACACACATTTACTTACCGATTTTTGTATATTCTGGTAAGTATAAATAGGGGGGCAGGGATAAACAACATAACATGTGAACTTGCAGTCATTCAGTGCAGGTATGACCGACCAAATTGTGTCGTTATGGAGGGGAGAAAAACTCCATAAGCTGACAGTTCACAAACATAATGCATTCTTATGGTAGCTGATAGGTGGAAAGTCCAAGTGGACACGTTCTAGTATTGAACCTACTATGCTTAAATAGATTAAACAGTTTTTTAATAAATATGTATGAAAATTATTTTGGCTGCTCCGTTACGGAGGGGAGCTGGTTAATTCGATCGTTCGATATACGAGAAAAACAGAATTTGATAAATGGTACTCGAATAAGCTGGTAGAATACATCAGACCTCCTGTAACATAAGCGTCTTATATAAACTAAACAGATCGGGCATAGACACTTTGCAATAAAGAAGTATGTTACGGAGGGGAGAAAACGTTACGGACGGGAACCCAGGCGCTTAGGACAGCAGTCATACGAGTCCAGTTGCACGAGCAGTTATAATCACGTCATGTCTGAGTGTTTACTATATATGAAACTGTAATTTAATTCTAAAAAAAGGCCACTATGTTACAAAAAGCCCCTTCCAGTGTCATGGTAGAAAAGGTGTGAATTTTGATTAAAGGCGGCTAAATGCTATTAAAGTATCATGTATCCCAAAACTTACCTCGGGAATGTCATTCTAAGATCCATAAATTGTAGCATCACAGGCAGTTTATAAGAATGAAAATAAAGCCGATTCGTGACAAAACCAAGAACGTTGTCCTTTGCGCTAACAAAGACACAGATCAGCTTCATAAGGCATGAAGAAAGCGATTGTATGTCCTTTTTAACAGTATTTCACTCATATCAGGACGACGGAAGGGTGGTATTGAAAGGCTGTGTGCAATGGAACCCCAACTACAGTTGGGAAGATTTCCGCCTCCAGCAGGTCTCGAACCATCTCCACTAGAACAGCAGGTCAGCACTTAACCTACTGAGCTATCGGGATTCCTCCCCTGCCCCCACCCCCTCGCCGTCCCCTCCTCCCCCCGCCCGCCACTACATCCCCCCCCCCCCCCCGAAAAAAAAAAAAAGAAAAAAAAAGAAACAACAAAAAACAAGAACGATAAAAGAGAACAGGTCTAAGGGAAGCAAGCTAGAGATAGCAACAATGCAATATTGCACACAAAGCCAGACAAAATAAGGTTTTTTCTGCATAAATACACGGACATACCAGAGCAACACCTAGACTTTCCAGGGACCACCCGAGGATATACGTGTATGTATACATATCCCCAAGTAGCCCAGGGAGTACCCGGGCACCACCCGAGTTCACACTTAAGCGGTCATGCCGAAAGTGCTCATATTAATCCATATGATGTTTGTAAAAATGCCATATTTCAGTAGACTATCTGAACAACATATTTCCTAACATTATCACTGTGATACCCCCAAAACAGGAATTACTACATGTACATGACAACTCTAAGAATGCGTATCAAAAATGACCTTTCAAAGAGTCCGAAATTTACGAAGTCAGGGAAGATACTGGAATTACAACGTGTCTTGTTACCGGTAATAAATAAGATAACGTATGACGCACGTTAAACTTTCTACCCTCCGTAACGAGAATCATTGTCGGAGAAAATGACAACAGAATGGTAGACAGGGCAGATTATGATTAGGTGCTATCTGTAGGTGTTCAAAATGTGGACAGCACTGACAAGTTCTAGATTTTATTTGGTTTTCATGATTTTTTTTTACCTATGATGGAGGGTCATATTTCGAATTCATTGCTCTTAATGATGTTTTTGCTTGAAATACATGTAACAGTGTCATTGTATTAATATTGACTGTGCATCTCAACTGATATGTATTTAGAAGAGGAAAGGTTGCTATTAAGAAGATACGTCCCACTTCTAAAGAATTTTTGTGAAAATAAAAATGCATATTTTGCATATGCTAAACGCACTCCCCTCCGTAACGAAAACGGTAGTTTGAGAAAATGTTCACAATGCACTTCCAAATACCATATATCACTAAAAGTGTCATGTAAAGTTACCATTGATAGGTTCGTGAGCTCTTTCATTCATTGGCTCTTTTAATTGCTTGGCTAATTTGTTCATTGCTGGGAAAGCAAATAGGGTAGTTTTATTTAATGGTTCGTTTAAAGAAAGCCTTCTTTTTTCATTTTAATGAACTATTTATATAGTATACTCAAAGTGATCAATGTCATATAGAAATTACGGTTTTAGGTCAACACTGCGAAAAGAGCAACTATTCTGCAAACTACACATATTTTAGACCTGCCAAACCTGCGGCTATATGCATTATGTGGTTATATCTCACCTCCGTAACGACGATTTTAACGCCATCTTTTGACCTTAAACCATTTTTGTACCATTTACTTGGTGTGGGTAATATTTTGCATACATGGACAAGGGACTGTCTCCTATCAAAAATTCATATCTTCGAAACAATGCAAAGAACTTCATTTTTTAGATTTTGTTATTCCACAATTGTACCCTTTTTTCAAGAATCACTGGATAATGAAAGCCGTGTGAAATGGAAGGAAAAATTCTTGCCTCAAGCGGGGCTCAAACCCAGTCCTTTTCCTTTTTCCTTTTTCCATTTACGCCTTAACCCCAGAAGGGGACACAGACGGTGTACTTTTGTACACTCCGGTGTTGCAGGATGAAAGCCTACATATAGCCATGTAGCTATAGTAGGGATCTTTAACCTGCACAGGGGATGACTCTCCCTGCACAGGGGGCCTCCAGTTAACGTCCCGATCCGAAGGACGGCACACTTGCTAGCATCATCCCTGCAAATGATGCTAGAAAAATGCGTTCGGACATAGGAAGATTTCACCTCTGGTGAGGCTCGAACCCACGACCTCTGACTTCAGAGTCAAGTGCACTAACCACTGAGCCACCGCTAGATCAGTAGGCCAACGCTTAACCCACTGAGCTACCGGGGCTCCTCTGGATTCTTTGGAAGAATATTTCTCGATAGAAATATTGTAGAGGGGTCTGATTAAACCCTCCCAAGTGAGGCACTTCTAACGTGAGACTATATGGCCGATTCTTGTGTTTTCGTACACTCTCATGGATTCATACACCCAAATAAAAAGCAGCATTTCTTTGAGACTGAATTCAAAACTGTGTTAGAACCATTGATCATGTTGAAAAAATAAGACCTGCATTATAAATCAGAAAATATAACAGGACAGTTTATTTTGATGGCAAAAATATTAATTTATTGATGGTAAAAATATAATTCATTCTAAATAATGGATTATTTTCTCAAGGATCTCTGGAATTTGGTTTTAATCATTTCAATAAATTATTAGCTAAAATGTTTTTGCTTTTAGTATTTGTTGAAGAAAGAATGTATGCCATTGAATAAAACAACAAGCTCTATCCTCAATTCCCAGACCAGGGCCCAGTTGTTCAAAGCATCTTTAGTCTAACGGGTTCGTTAGGAGGTCAAGTCGTTAAGTGTTTTATGACTTTATTAACAAATACATTACACTGATATTTTTGTTGAAAAAATGTGAGAAGCTTTTGCATGTTGAAAAAAAAAATTTCAACAAAAATATTGGTGTATTTCAGATAACGTTTGAAATTTTAACCAAATGTTAAAGGTAGGTTCCTGTAGTTTTGAATGCATCATAATTTTGATGATCTTTCATCCAAGTTGTTGGAAAGCACTTATAAAAGGGAATGAATAAGTTTCACTAAAAAGTGTAAATCAAAAAAATATTAGAAAAGTTGTTTTGCAAGGGATATCCTAATTCTGCTTCGCACACCAGTTAGCGCTATTTTTAGTTCGCGCCAAAAATAGATAACGCAGCTGAGGTCATGCTGCATTGCATTTTGGGATAGTTTTAACCCATCCAGCATGCCAGGACCTCTAGGAGAGCTCACGACAATAGGAAAATTGACCTTTGGAGAATGACATCAGAAATCGCGCACTTATAGACATAATAAACATTGTTATTTTTAGAACTGGAATTCCAACGAAAGAAAATAAACCAAAAGGGAAAACGACTATTTTCTTCAACATCTGACGAGTTTCTCAGTAGAACAAATTCAGAAAAATAAGAGAATTCAATACTGCTCAGAAAAAGACGAAATTATTTTGTGGACATAATTGTTATCGCTAGTACAGGAACCTACCTTTAACTTACAGTTTTATAAAGGCGTGTGAATTTGAATGAGAAGAAAATTTGGTCATTACTGAACTGTACCATACACATATACTATAACACAGCATATTTCTCTGAATGATTTTAAATATACTCAAACAACAAATACTTTTTTACCAAAAAATAAATTTGATATCAGTTTGTGTCTGGCTGTCAAGGGCACAAACCTCCATAGGTGAACGAAAACATGACGCAATCGGTAGGGCACCTGACTCGTAAGTCAGAGGTCCTGGGTTCGAATCCCGGTCTGGCCACATACTTTCGTTTCTCCTTCTGCTGATTCAAGAAGGGCAGTTGTCAGTTACTGGCGAAAGTATGTGCACTTAGTACTGGTTAACCGCTTAGGAGGTCTAAGCCTGCCCAGGAATAGTGTGGTTAGGTTAACTGACCGTCCCGACATGACCTTAGTTGTTTACCATGGACGTTAAGCATCAAATCAACCAATCAACCAACTAAAACATGAGAATCAATCCTATTACCGGTAAATCATGCCCTGGAGGTGTTTCATTTTTACGGAACGGGAGTCTTATTTACAGCCTTAAGAGTCACGATCAGAAAAATGGCCATTCAGTTATAAGACGGCAGAGCTCTAGATAAGAGGGGTATTAGATGATAATTGAGGGATAATTTTTTTTATTTCTCATTGAAACCATATGTTGTGACCCCTCATCTGAACCATCTCATCGAGACGGTTCAGATGAGGGGTCACAACGTATGTTTTTATTCAGAATTAACAAAAATTATCCTTAATTATCACCAAAGTTTTCAAGTTATAGAGCAGACACAATTTCTATACTGAAAATTACAAAGGGGCATAATATTCCCTAAAAATGTAGGTGGAGTTATGGTTCTTGTTCTCAACACATTGTCTGACATTACTTTATATTTATAACATGTTTTGTGAAAATATCTTTTACAGAGAGGACAGAATTTCTATCCTATAATTAACAAAGGTGCATAATTCCATAAAATGTGGGTGGAGTTATGGTTCTTGTTTTCTGCCCATCTTATCATACTTTATATTTGTACCATGTTTTCTTACAGTATTTAATGCTTTTAATGTTTTTAGAGTGGACATGATTCCATACCAAAAATTACAAAGGGGCATTTGGATGAAACGGAATACACTGATTATTTACCAGTAATAAGTGTACGAGGGATACATGTTATTTGACCAATTAAACCTTTTGAAATGTGGAACAAAACTGAAATTATACTCAGCTGCACCAAGCTTATATGCAGTATGTCAAGGTGTTCTGAAACCCAATACTTTACAAGCATCCACCTGTCACACAGGTGAGTCATGTTGACGCCTTCAAAATGGATACAATGTACCATACACTCTCTACCCTGTGTTAATTTTAGGCAATTAAGTTTAGTTCTTTCGAGTTATTAATGGTCCATTTATCAAATTGTACGCACAACCATTATAGCCCAGGGCTGTTTTCTCGACGAATTACACGCCCTCGGCCATGCACAGATTTCTCTACACCAATCTATTTATGCATGAACAATCACAAATAAATTTGCCATGTTGGCTCATGACTGACCTAGATAACCGCATACCTGTCACACACGAGGTCAATCCGCTACAACTGAACAATCGCTTGAAAATTTAGACTTGCCAAAACATTGCCGAACAGTATCTCACCGAATCTGATGAAGTTACAAACCTGGGCTGAGTCCAGATCGGCGAAAATGATGTAGAGCTCGTGCAATTTTCTGAATTTCCTCAAAACATGTCCACACTGCACGCACCGAGGTGTGTTTATTAATAGCCTACGCATGCGCGGTCACGGGACGGCAACCCGGAAACTACTCACGTCATGTACACGAGTTAGACAGATAATCATAAATTTGTTCGTGAACAATTTTCTTCGTTGTCACGGGAGTGCATACTAATCAGCGGGATTATCCGGGGCAGAATATCCGCTATGTTAGTCGGGTTTATAATGTCTCCGGTTCTAGAATTAAAGACAAATATTCTCTACTATGAAAGAACACACCCCAGTCTTTATTGATTTTATGACCCTTTTATGTCATTACCTATGTGAGATGGGGTATTTCCTTTGTGAAATAGTAGTGTCATTGGATTATGTCACCCTATAAACAAGAATAATTGTCTTTAAATAATTTTGGCATCGTCTTCTCCGTATCTCTTAGTGTCCCCACATTTATTTATCGTGGCACCGTCCTTAAGAGGTAAAACAGCTTCTCAAAAACTTCGCCTCTGATTAGCACACTTGTTTTGTTGAGACCTGATTTTAGGCCCAAATCTAACTCTAACTCAATATTTTTACATAAACAAATTTTAGAATGAAATTCAGGGCTGGATCCAACCCCCTGATTTCCGGGGTGTGGTGGGGGTGGGGGGGGGTGAGGTCAGCGAAGGTGCGCGGGGGGAGTATGAAAGGGGGTGTCCCCCTGTCGTTGAGAGGGTCTGCACCCCCAGAAAATCTTTGATTTTCAGGAATCTCTCTCGACAGCATTTTAGATATTTTATGTTGTACTTTAAGGCATTTTTGCCTTTCTTTCAACATGAATTTTAGTTTTTTTATACATATTTTTTTGAAAAAGTTAATCCAAGGGAGAAAGTTCCAGAAATCTCCAATTATACTGAAAATCTGAAATCCAACTGGGTTCTCACTTGAATTTTAAAAGTAGGAATCCGGGACTCCTCCTTTTCCAAACAATGGAGTCCCATTTAAAAGGTAGGAGTCCCATCCTAAAAAGGTGTAGTCCCATAGGTTTCAACATGAAATTTCGCCCCAAAAGCCTTCAAAAATATTACTTTCTAGTAAGAATCCTGTATTAGACATTTTGATATTGTCCCTGAGGTTGCCAAAGGGCAACATGCAAAATATGAAAAGGGGCTGAAAATTTTAAGTGAACGATCGGAATTTCTCAAATGTCACTTGTTTCCGGGAATTGAACCAATTTTCCAAGTTTGGAACTGATCTTATACATAGGTGTTACGCGCCTGAAAGTCTGGAAATGAAAACGTGCCTCAGTAAAGGTTTGACAGGCCTCCCCTTTTTGAGACGGCAGTAGCCCCTCTCGGATTCTCATCCCTTTGGCGTGAGTTATGATTTCAATTTCCTCGCAATGCCTCTGTAATAGTCCCGCCTTCTGACAAGCTGCCAATCAGTGTGATGCCGTACTTCAAAAGAGGTAAACTGACCAACCATTGCGAGGCGGTTTATCTAAGACAAAGATACTGTGTTCAAATTGATCGAAAGATCAAGTCTCCAGGCTATGTCCACTGTGTAAAGAGTCGGATGAGACCCTAGAACACTTCATTCTTCATTGTGGTGCACTACAGCCGACAAGACAGTTTTTTACTGATGCGTTGCATGAATTGGTTAAATGTGCCAATGATGAGGAGTTGTTGAGATTGATACTGGATCCATCAATGACATGCATGTGCACTGAAAACAGAGATGAGTCAAGGTCAACCCGTATTTATCTGCTAACTCGAAGTCTGTGTTATGCCCTGCATGTACAGAGAAATACCCTGCTTGGTAGCTGATAGAAAAGTGCAGTGTTGTAGACTTTCTAACATACTAAACCTGATTGTAACGTCACCTGTATAGACGTATATGCATATCCATTGTCCATGTGTGTGGTCAAGTGATGATGATCTTTTTAGACTGTATATAATATTGGTGATGGGTCCTAGCACACATGCACAATCCAAATTTCTTAAGACATTTGAGGAGTTTTTAAACAGTGGGGAATGATCAGAAAAACTTTTACCAATACCAACGTTTTTACCAACGCTGAGAGGCGGTTCTCCTAATCAGAGGAGGAAGTTATCGACAAGAAACAAGAAACAAGATCGCCGGATTAAAGTTCGATTATTCATTTTAATTGGCGATGGAGAAGGTGTGAAATACCGACACGTGCCAAGCTACTGGGGATTAACGACTATAAAGGAAGTGGCGATTAAGAAGGTGTGATCTTCGAGGTGAAATGTTTATAAGTTTATATGTTTATTCCAGAAATACGATCGACCATTTTGTCCATGTGTACACATGGTAATCATATAGCAAACAACGGCAGCATAATTCATAATTCAAATGACAGTTGGCAATACCCGTTATTTCTGTAAATACTCGCTTAGAACGACTGGACGTTTGAGGACCGTTTTTCACGGCAAACATATTTTACAATTTTGGGGGAGTGAGTGAGTGAGTGAACTCGGGTTAAACGTCCCACCAACAAGGAGGACATATGGAGGCGGGACCTCGGTTTAAAGTCTCATCCGAAAGACCGGAGAAGCGGGGGATCGATCTTGCGACCCCTGGATTGGTAGTCCGGAGTGTACAATTTTGGGACAGGGCATAACTGCCGGCAACTTCGGGGTGGGGTGGGGGAGGGTAGAGGTGCGTAGTTGCCCCATTCGCACCCCACCTCCCCCTCTTGATCCGTCACTGAAAGTTTAATATATTTATTAGGGTCTAAAATTTCCGGGTAAATCTGGGGTCGCAGTCAGATCAGGCATTTCTTAAATAGCTCGAATTCTGAATCGCATATATTTAAACTGTTGGTATGATTTTAAATTTTAAACAATGCACATACACATGCTTCGTGTATCCTCATAATGTTACTTACATACTGTTGACGCATTCGTTTGGTTTAGTCTATTTTTAGGGAGAGGACTATCCAGTGTTGTTAGAACTCGTGTCCGGTCCCATTGTTTGAAAGCAATGAAATACATGTTTCTTTCTTTCTTTCTTTCTTTCTTTCTTTCTTTCAATACTGCAACATCCTCTCGCGAGGATTACGTGCAGGTGAATTGCGTCTTACTGCCATGATGCTAAAGTGTACAGCAAAAACGAATAGTAAATGATAATAGGGTTAAAAAGTCTGTACAGAATTTAAAAGACTAAAAACATGATTTGTTGAGTTAGAACATGGGGTGGTCAAGAGACTTCACTGCTACACTGAACTGATCCAGTGTGGGCATTGTAACCACTGAAACAGGTATCCTTGTGCAGTATATAACCACCTTTGGTTAACTATGTATATACAAGGCTGTTACGAAACGAAAAAGAGCTGTCACGTAACGAAAAAGAGTCATAGTTACCAAACGATCTGATGACAAGGTCGTTTGGTAACTATGACTCTTTTTCGTTTCGTAACAGCTCTTTTTAGTTTAGTAACATCCTTGAAAACATAGTTAACCAGGTGTGATAACGGCTGCATAATAACTGGCATCCGTTTGTATCTCTATAGCTTTGCCGTCACAGTATGGTGACCCCGTAGCCTCGCGTCTTATTATGGCAAGTCAGTCTTTGTCTTAGAACATTTTAGACAATTTTACCAGAATAAGGTTAATTAGGTATTTTAAATCAGTGTTTATACTGACTCAATTGCTAAAGAACCAGAATCAACACTGAAGTACTGACTACTGGGTTGATAAAATAATTTGGGATAAATTGTCCACTTGTAGTGATTCTAATTTAAAGAGTAACTACACTTCATAGGGAACTTAATGCTTCAATATGGCGGAAACTACCGATAGCGACTTACGGGTTTATCCGAGAGCTTACCTGTTCAAATAATGTCGAGTGTTATATGCAATTACATAGGAATATATTATAATATGTGAAATTAAATACATATATGATATTACGACATTTTTTTTATAAGTTATGATCATAAACTTCAGTCTTTGTCCGTTAATATGGTATAAAAATATATAAGTTAACTTCATGTTTTGATACTTCCATCGGCTTTTGAAGTTTGAAGCTTCATTCACATGAAATTATATAAGAATAATGTCGAAAATGCCTTAGAAGCTATGTTCAGCCTAAAATTTGAAAATGATCAGATTTTCTATAAAACTATTATAAGTTATCACCACTGAGAGATTTTTACAATGTTTACAATGGTGTAATTCATTATAAAATAAGTATATTATAAGTTTCTTCCACCGATCTCTAAACATACAGAAAGTCGCGTTTCGAAACAACCTCGCTCATAATAGTTTCAAATAGTTTAAGTCCAAATCCACCTATTTTACTCAAAGGCTTACACCACTTCATTTCTTGGTATTCGTGTTTTGTTTATATATTTATATATGTGCTTTTATGATCTAACTAAGAAAGGAAGAGTATTTATATTGTCTTGTTAAGAAAGAAAGAATATTAAATGAATGAACACAAGAAAGAAAAAAAAAGAGAAAGAAGTAACGTAACTCCTACACGTGACCATAAAAAAATAACAGACAGTTAATCGATTACTTGTAGTTTTAAAAAATCCCTTTATAAGCTAAAAAAAACCAACATTGTAAACCAGTTACATATTTTTTGGTAATGTTCGATCAGTCTATTAATTATTATCATAATTGCTAATGTTTGTTCTAACATTTTTGACTGAAATTTATTTGAGTGTGGTGGGGCGTTTTTATCAAAGAAACCGAAATATGTTTTGTGTATCCCAGGGTAGAATCTTAGAATCCATAGAATTGTATTTTTGACTGGCAGATTTGCTCATTCATAATCAGGAGACACGAAGATACATACACTGTATTGCTCTCTTAAGATATTTCTGCCGAAAAATTAATGTAAGAAACTAAATCATGGTGAAGAATTTCTCGTAACCGTGGTAGTGTAAGGATTAATCGCTATGGGAAAAAAATGCTATGAAACATTTTTCTTGCAAAGCTATAAAAATATGTTTTATCCTTAACTTTATTAATAATATTTCTGTTCATGATGCAAGTTTGTCACTTTAATTTATGACTGTTTTAGTGAAGCTAGCAAGGAATATTGAAAGATATTTTTTTGTGCTATTTTTTTGTATTTTTGCTAATATGAGTACTTACGATAATAAACCTGTGCATCTGCGGAAACTTATCAGCTTCTGATATGTGCAAACAGATAAAACTGAACAGTGCCTGATCAGTTTGCGGAAGCTGATCGGAATGTGTTGACAAGTGTTGATGTGTATACAGTACAATTAACATGCTTATAATTACACGAGGATTAATCGATTATCGATCATAAAATCCGATATTACCTCTAAAGTTTGTTATAAAGTCATCATGATATGAACAAAAATAAATGCAAAAAATACAAAGCTGAAATATTCACTATATATGCAAACTGACTCAGACCAGCTTTTGCACTTGCAAAACACTGGTCTGAGTTTATGATCAGTTAATAATTTGTCAATTTTAGTTTAAATTGAGTTTGTACATAACCTTACCCGTGTTTCTGCATAAACCAAACTGATCCGAATTTCTGATCAAAATGTTTTGAACATGTGTTATCAAATCAGGCTGTGACTGTGCGAAAACCATTTAAAATTCTCAGGTGGTAATTAAATTGAGATAGAATCAAAACCAGTAAGACATACGGAAAGAACAGTTGGAAGATATAAGGTCGTCAGCGTTCCGTACATGGACAGGTCACTTTCTTTTCTGCTCAATTTTCATATTTTTCCTCATATGAGCCGCGATACGATAAGAGGAACAAATTGGAATGTGCGCCCAGCGAAGACGCAGATCAGCTTGGACAGCCACCCGGTCTGAGCAGAGTCTGTGCTATGCGTTTAAAGGTAGCTAAGACTCTAAGCTACCTCCATACCGATAGCGAAGCCTCTGATCAGATCAGGCGGATACCAGGCTGATCTAAATCTAAGACTTCGCTGGGCGTACGTGCACCTTTGTCGCGGCTCATTTTATTGTTTGCTAAAGACATCAACTGAGTAGTCGCTGCCGGTCGGAAAGTGTGAAAACACAGTTGGTCACACGTCTTGTCAAAACAATGCAATTTCAAAATTAACACCTGCTAACGGCAATGAAGGTCAGAAATGGATATTTAATCTGAACGTCATTCTTAAGATTATTTTTGTATAAAACTGTAATTTCAGTCGCGTCGCAACAAAATCAACGCAGTGCCATAACGCCCTGCCAAGACTCAGATCAGCCTTGGCAGCCGCCCAGACTAATCAGAATCTTCGCTGTGCGCTTACAGGACAGGCAATGGTCTAAGCTACCTCTATGCGGACAGCGAAGACCCAGATCAGATGGGCGAATGCACACGCTATTCTGAGCGTTCGCAGGGCGCACAAGCCAGTTTTTTTGTCGTGGTACGGCTCATTTGTTTATTTATTTTGTTCGCAGAAAAACATAGAAAGTCAGACTAATCTTAAATTTTTATCTTAAATGTTTTAAATGTTTTAAATAGCGCAGCTTAGTTACATGCCGAAAGACACAATTTACATAAAAGTTTTAAACAGTATTGTCAAAACAGAAAATCAAGAGAAAAAGGTTATCGTTCCTATTGAGTAGTGTTTTTACGTCCCAGTAAAAAAATTAGTCATGTCGAGATGTTGCCTCTGAATTTGTAGGACTACAAGTATTGCTCGGCCTGCGATAAATGACATCCAGGTCTAGCAGCTCTGTCGCAGAAGCACCAGGCAGCCAGTCTATTTCGCGAACCCCGATGGGCGGGGCAAATGAAAAAAAAAAAAAAAAAAAAAAAAAAAAAAGAAAGAAAACGAAACAAAATAAAGAAGCTATGTGGGTCGATGGGTATCTGTATCAGGCTTAATCTTTCCATAAAGATGAGACAGTCAAAGGGATCGAAATATCATAATTTCATTATAATAAGTAATTTTATGTTTTTGTTGTCAGAAACTAAAACTGACCAATAATCAGATTTATTTTCTCGCCAATTCTTACGAAATTTGACCTAAATATCAGAGAGAGGGGACAAAAGTGACTTATTAAAACGAAAAGGAGCAAGTGAAAGAGTAAATTGATTTGATTTGAGAAAAAGAAAATGAAAATCCACATTGTTAAAAATTAAAAATGTTTCCGTCCAGCTCATTCTTTATGTTATTTAAACACAGTGATGACAAAACCGGCTTCAGAGAAGTTCAACACCTGTACAGATCCTGGGATATGGACATCGGTATGACATTCCTAATATCGATTAATGCCTATCGCTCCCCGAGTCTAAGGGAAATAACTGCATTCACACTAATACTCTCTCCAGGTAACAGGTAACCGACTACACTACTTAGCGCGCATTGAAGAGATAAGCTCCAGATGTAGGAACTGACTGAACGGATCCCAAACCCTATTCCCAACATCAGAGGGAAAGATTGACAAAGACATCCCAACGAACAATAAATCACAAGTGATAAGCCGAGTCAATGCATGAAACACACAAGTGAACAGTTCCAGCAGGCATATGACGTCGTACTGACGTCGCTGCGACGTTACGACGTCACTTCGATGTCAATACGACTTCATTACGACCTCATGCGCTTGCTGGGGTGGCAGAATCTGCAATTTCCATGGCATGCCTTACGATCTCGTCGACACTAGCAGTGACATTGCTCTTTCCAAAAATTCAATTTTGTGTATCAAATTTAAAGAGTAACTACACTTTAGGAACTGACTGAACAGATCCCAAACCCTATCCCCAACATCAAAGGGAAAGATTGACAAAGACATCCCAACGAACAATAAATCACAAGTGATAAGCCGAGTCAATGCCTGAAACACACAAGTGAACAGTTCCAGCAGGCATATGACGTCGTACTGACGTCGCTGCGACGTTACGACGTCACTTCGATCTCAATACGACGTCATTACGACCTCATGCGCTTGCTGGGGTGGCAGAATCTGCAATTTCCATGGCATGCCTTACGATCTCGTCGACACATTTTTCGGGGTCTCCAGTGAGATACCTGTTTCCCAGTTTTATGAACAGAATTTGCAATTATTGTTTTGTATCCCAACAACCATTTTCAAGCTGCTCAGCAAAAGCATTTTTGTCAATGTTTTTTTTTTTTCCAACCTTTATTTCAGATAATTCTCCTTTGTTTCCAGAAGCTTTTATGTTGCCTAGGTCTCATTTTTGTAATGTTCAGTATCCCGCCGCCCCGTATGCGTACCTTAATCCTCTGTCCCCTTAAATGAACGTGAAAGGTAAAGGCAAGAGGCAGCGGGAAAGGTTTTGGATCAGAAAAGTCCAGAATGTATCTCTTTCTCTCTATTTCTTATATGAGATTAAAATTGGTTCGATCCTCCCATCTTCCCATTCTAGATCTGCTCCTGCTTTAACATCTGAGCAGCGTCACGAGAAAACCAACAATGTGGTTGTGCGCCCAGCGCAGACTCAGATCAGCCTGGGCATCCGCCTAGTCTGATCAGAGTCTCTGCTGTCCGCATGGAGGTAGCTTAGAACCTTAGCTACCATTTGAGCACTTAACGAAGAGTCTGGTCGAACTGGGTTGATGCCTAGTCTGATCTGAGTCTGCGCTTGGCGCACAACCACATTGTTGGTTTTGTCGTGTCGCGGCTCATCTCATCTAGTCCAGTCTAGTCTAGTCTAGGCTAGTCTAGTATATTCAATAACCTTGCTCGGGACACCACAAATGACTCTACAACGATTAAGCACGTTGTGGTGACAAAGTCACAGTAGGAGACTAACTCAATACCAGGACTGTAACGCTCATAAAGCTTAAAAATATACCCAACGTTTCATGACTCCTCGTTGAGGGTTGGGAGTAACTGTTGATACAAAAATACACATTGATTTTAAATGTTAATAAAGAGTGAATTGTTTAAGTTCAGATTTTGTTTTGTTTCTTCCATTTCGGGCGAGACTCTTCCCTTCCAATTCATAACGGCTGTACAGAACTGAGTTTGACTACAGTCTCTCGTGTAGTCCATCCCATAACCTTGCAAAATCCTTGAGGCACCACATGTAAATTTACAACAACAATCCCTTTCAAGCTAATCCTGTTTTCAGCTACCCTAAATGTGCTGGCAAAGTACATTCCTATCGACTCTTTAATATTTTCTTCTCATCTCTTCTTCTGCCTATCTCTTCTTTTTCCTTCATTATGTCCCCCCACCATGTGGGGGGGGGGGGGGGGGGAGGGGGGGGGGGGTATTGTTTTTAGTGTGGATCCCGTCGGCGTCAGCGTAGCTTCTTGTCTGCACTCTATCTCCTGAAGGGATGCATGGATTTGACCAAACTTGCATAGAAACATCACTGGATGGGGAAAAATTGATTAGATTTTGGTGACATTGACCTCATTTTCAAGGTCACAGGAGGTCAAAGAATGATGAAAAATATCTTGTCTGCACTATATCTCCTGAATGGATGGATGGATTTGAACCAAACTGGCACAGATATATCACTGGGAGATGGCAAAGAACTAATTAGATTTTGGTGACCTTGACCACATTTCAAGGTCACAGGAGGTCAAAGAATTTTGAAAAATGCCTTGTCTGCACCATATCTCCTGAATGGATGGATGGATTTGAACCAAACTGGCACAGATATATCACTCTATCACTATGAGATGGCAAAGAACAGATTAGATTTTGGTGACCTTGATCCCATTCTCAAGGTCACAGGAGGTCAAAGAGTGTTGAAAAATGCCTTGTCTGCACCATATCTCCTGAATGGAAGGATGGATTTGAACCAAACTAAAACGGATATATCACTGGGAGATGGCAAAGAAGTTATCAGATTTTGGTAACCTTGACCCCTTTTTCAAGGTCACAGGAGGTCAATGAGTGTTGAAAAATGCTTTATCTGCACCATTTCTCCTGAATGGATGGATGGATTTGAACCAAACTTGCACAGATATATAATTGGGTAATGCAAACGAACTGATTATATTTTGTTGACCTTGACCCTATTTTTTAAGGTCACAGGATGTCTAAGAATGTTGGAAAATGGTTTGTCTGCACCGTATCTCCTGAACGGATGGATGGATTTGAACCAAACTGTCAGAGATACATCGCTGGGAGATGGAAAAGAACTGATTAGATTTTGGTGACCTTGGTCATATTTATAGGTCACAGGAGGTCTTAACTCGGCAGCATTTAGGGAAAATTATACTGCTGGGAAATCGCAGGTGGGGGCATCTGTTTCTGTCAAAAACATTTCTAGCTGTACCTTGTAGAATCGTCTTTTTTAAGCGAGACAATGCTAAACCCGTCAACCCTGAAATGGGACTAAACCACCTTAGTTTACGTTTATTTACCATGGTAAGGTGTTCACCTAATTCTCCAATGGCTGGTTAATCTTTCTTCAAACAGCCGCATTTTTACGGGGTTCTTATACGAGATGTTCAGTAACCTTCAGTAGTATCTAATCTCAAAGACCTGCGTTCTTTTTTTCTAACTCTGCCGTCAAGGTCCACGACTCAAAGGCATACAGAAATATGGATATAACAAGAGAGCCTATTAGTTTCACCTTTGATCTAAGAAATATGTTGGCATCTCTCCAAAATGGCTTCAGCTTTGTCAGAACTGCAGTGGCTTGTGCAATCCTTTAGAGAACATGCGGATTTAGCCATCCACTGAGGCAAATTTTACGTATTTGAAGCTTGTAACAGTTCCCAACTTCTGTCTCTTAACTTGATCTCTTTCTGGATGCAGATGGTTTAAAACAATATTTTATTCAAAGATTTATACATACATATGAATAATAGAGTGAAGCAATATAGGATCTGACAGTAAGCGTAACGCTTATATGTAAGGCATCTCCTGAAAAAGTCATCTCCTGAAGTAAGTCATCTCCTGAAGTAAGTCATCTCATAGATGCAGTTGGAACGGTTTATCACCAGTTTGGTCTTTTCATCACTTGTCTTCTTTTATACCTTGTATAGGATTTGTCGAGACTTTTATGGCTTTTAGTTTTTCCACAGCAAGAGCGTCCATGCCATCAGTAAACCGCAGATTTGTAATATTTCTATCGCCTATGCTTAGCTTTCCAGTATGTTCTTCCAGAACATCAGACAAGTATCCTTTCAAGATAAATGCTGATGAGAATGGACTAGAGAAGGCTACTTTGCCTAACTGCAGGTGTTGTTCTGACCCATTCTCCTGTCCTGCTGTTTATCTGAACTGCGCTTATAGGCTCGTCATTGAGGTGATCTGAGGGACAAATTACCCAGCAGGCATATGCCGTCAAAGTGACGTCGTATTGACGTCGATGCGACGTCATTACGTCGCATCGACGTCTATACAACGTCATTTGGACGTTGTGTGTCTGCTGGGTAGATTTGCATAATAATTGTACTTCCGCACGACGGCCCGTAGGGTTGCATGCCATATCCTGTCAAGTACTTTACGAAATATATGATTACATGACACAGATTCTGCTGATATTGAATAAACCTTCCACACAGAATTCTGAGGCTGAATATGTGTTCTTTAGTTCTCCTTCCGGCTCTGAAATTAGCCCGTTCTTCGGCAGCTAGAAACGTTTCCTCACAGAAAAATAGATGTCCCTCCCCACCCCACCAGTACATATCCATCTCCTCTTATTGGTTCAAGAAATACATATTGACATTCTCAGTGGCCCTTCAACTTTAAAAATGAAGTCTTTGTCCCCACAATCTAATTAGCTTTAAAGCTTTTCGCAATGGCATACCTATGTAAGTTTGAAGAAAATCCATCCATTGGTCAGAAAGATAATGTACACAAGACTATGATCTTGAAAATGAGGTCAATATCATTAAAACTTAACAATCTTTTTAACCTGTCACAATAATTTAATCCTGCAAATGTGATAAATATACACCAACTGGTTCAAGAAATATCTCATTTTTAGGGGAAAAAAGATTTTTGTAAGTAGGTATTTGACCTTGATAATGGGATCACGGTCACCGAAATCTAGTCAGCACTTGTTTTTTTCCAAAGATATATACATGCATGTTTGAGGAAAATCCAGCCTCTGGTTCAAAACATATTTTACACACAAGACTCTGATCAAGAATATGAGGTCAAGGTAATATATCATGCGAGTTTGATCCACTTCAAATGACTGGTTCTAGAAGTAATTTAAGTCAAGGGTAAATTTATCAGTTTAAGTTCAAGAATTATTTTTTTAGTTAAAATTCAATATCTTGACCCCATTCAATACATTGACTCCATATATCAAGGGCTTTTGCCCTTGATAATGGGGTCAAGGTCACCAAAACTGGTCAACTTTTGGGATTGTCCCTAAGTTATGTCTATACAAGTTTTGTGGCAATCAAGGAAATAAAATAATTACAATCCAGGTTCCTTTTGACTCTGCAGCCATTGATTCGCCATTGGGCTCCAACGGTAATCATCCTGGCACCAGGCACCACTGTAGCAGGAGCAGAAAAATCTGCAAAGAAAGTTTCGTCGAGCGCCCGACAGGGGATCGATCTTACGACCCCATGATTATAAAGCGAGCACACAGCCACTAGGCTAAAAGGTCCGGACCAGTTAGTCTGGTCAGTTATACACTCAAAATATCTACTTTTATATACGTATTTACACATCAGTAATTGGCCGTTTCTGTTTCTGTACATCTCGACAGTAGAATGGCGCACCCAGGTCGTTGACCGGTAGATATTTCACGTTGATTCACATAAGCAGGTAAATCCAGGAATAGCAGCTATATATACACTATGTACAGACAGGTTAGACTAGTGGTGGCGGCCACATTGATAAATCGGGAATATAGCTTATTTTTTTTCCCTTTCTATCTATACTGCACTCGGTCAAACTATGACCATGATGGCAGGTTTGTGGTATGTCACATAAGTTATCACAAAAAAATCAAATAAACGAATTTGTGGCAAAGCCTTATCTATTCTATTCTATCCCATAACCTTACTAGGTCGCTGGGGAACCACAGATGACTTTGAAACAATCCCTTTCTACCTTCCCCTGTCTTCAGCTGCCCTAGTTGAGCTGGCAAAATCCATCCCTGTCCATTTTTTAATATTGTCTTCACACCTCTTCTTCTGTCTGCCTCTTCTTCTTTTCCCTTTCACTGTGCCCTGTAGAATCGTCTTTGCTAAACCGGAAGACCTTGTGACGTGGCGTGGCCAAACTACCTTAGTTTCCGTTTCTTGACCAGCGTCCGGAGTTCATCATATTCTCCAATGGCTGCTCGGATCTTCCTGCGAACCTCCTCATTGGTTATATGATCCTTGTATGAAATGTTCAGTAACCTTCGGTAGCATCTCATCTCAAAGGTCTGCGTTCTTTTCCCTAACTCTGCTGTCAAGGTCCACGATTCACAGGCTTACAGAAATATGGAAATGACAAAGGAGCGCATAAGTTTCACCTTTGATCCAAGAGATGTTGTTATCTCTCCAAATTGGTTTCAACTTGGTAAGAGCTGAAGTAGCTTGTGAAATCCTTGAGAGAACCTCCTGTTTTGAGCCATCATCTGAGACAACTGCTCCAAGGTATTTGAAGCTTGTTACGGTGCCCAGCTTCTGCCCTTTTACCTTTATCTCCCCCTGGATACCATCTGCGCTGTTCGTCATCAGTTTGGTCTTCTCAGCACTGATCTCCATCTTATACCTTGTGCAGGTTTGATCGAGACTTTCAACTAGAGCTTCTAGTTCCTGCTCTTCCTCAGCTAGAGCGTCTATGTCATCGGCAAACCGCAGATTGGTAATGTTTCTGCCACCTATGCTAACCTTTCCGTCATGTTCTTCCAGAGCATCAGACATGACCCGTTCGAGAAAAATGTTCAAGAGAGTGTGTGACAGAAGACATCCTTGTCTTACTCCAACTGTTGTTCTGAACCATTCTCCTGTGCTGCCATTTATCAGGACTGCACTTGTAGCCTTGTCGTATAGCTGCTCAATGGTGCGAACTAGGTTTGCACTGATATTGTACTTCGGCATGGTGGCCCATAAGGCTGCATGCCATATCCTGGGCCATAAAGGCTTTTTTGAAATCAATGAAGACATGATACAGATTCTGCTGATGTTGGGGATACTTTTCACACATGATTCTAATTTAAAGAGTAAGTACACTTCAGGAAATGACTGAATCAGATCCCAAACCCTATCCCCAACATCAAAGGGAAAGATTGACAAAGACATCCCAACAAACAATAAATTACAAGTGATAAGCCAAGTCAGCAGCTCTTTCCCAAATAGGTGGCAACTCAGCTATCTTTATTGAACTAAATAATTTAGACCAACAGAAGGGTTACAACAGACTAAGCAAATTATACGAAAAACATTTAACAACTATTTTTACCTATTTTCAATTTTTATTATAGAAGGGTTAAAATGAGAACACAATAAATTAAACAGCACCGAACACAAAACAAATGCAACCGCAACGAAAGTACCGCCTTGGGACGGTCAGTAATAACTACTGTGGGGGGGGGGAGGGGGGGGGGTTAAACCGGTTCTACTGGGCCCAAACCTTCACCCTCCGTCGCGGTGCACACAATTAGTTGGTAGTTCGATTCGTATGGAGGTCCCCTTACTCATCAGAGAATCATCACGGTCAACAATTAAAATCAAGAAAAGACCGTGATGAAGCAAGGATGAGGGCTCGACAGCCAAAACGTGTTGAGACCCCTGGAGATCCCTGGGGCGTCAGCAACACCACTGGAACACTGGAGCAAAAGAAGATCACCAGTTGAACCCCGGTGGGCCAAGAAACAGACAAACATCCGGCCCCAACCAACTAATATATAGCTTTATGTAGGGGCTATCAAAGAGTCTGAACCCCGACCCACCGGCGTGCAATTAAAGAGGACAGCAAAGTTGTCAACTGTGATTGGGTTAACCACTAAGCATGCAGACTGTCGCATTACATCTATGTTATAGCCAATGCGTTTAAATCGCATGATTATTTCCTTAAATTGATAAGGAAATTCTGTTTTCCCTACGATTTTGCGTAATTTATATACTAAGTCACCATAAAATTCAGGTTCCGATAGGCCTTGTTGCAAAAGTGACCGTAACCCTGTATTATATTCAGAAACCAATTCAAAGTGTCTACGATAAAATTTAGAAAAAGCTTGCCGAAGTCTATGATACCGATACCCCTGCTGTAAAAGCTTGGCAGTCAAACTTTTATTACGAGCATTGAAATCAGCCAAATGACTAGACACCCTAGCGAAGCGAATAAGCTGAGAAATGTAAACACCATAAGAAGTGGTGCGGGGAACATCACCATCCAAAAACGGAAAATTAACAATGTCGAAATCAAAATCATCGCGTTTGTCATAAATTTTAGATGAAACAAATCCGTCTAAAATTGATAAATGTAAATCCAAGAACGGGGCCTCGGTATCAGAAGTATTTGCTTTATTTAACTGCAATTCAGCAGGATAAATTTGACTAACCATTCCTTCAAAATAAGGATTGTCAATATTTAAAGGGCGTCCAAGTATCTAGAGGTTGAGTTGAATGCTTCAATGACATGAGCTTGAGTATTATCAGAAAGAGACATCATAAAGTCTCTTTCACAGCAAAACAGAAACAAATCTGCTACAAGAGGAGCGCAGTTAGTACTCATCGGAATTCCTACAATATGTCGGTGTAACTTAGTACCAAATCTGATGAAAATGTTATCTAGAAGATATACTAAAACATCACAATCATTTTGGCAAGACCACATTTTAAACCTTTTTTGGTCATCGGAAGTAAAACTAGAAAATGTGTTTATGAAACACTATGCCCCCAACCATATGCTTGTCTCTAGAGAAGGTTCATCCAATAATGCTTGTACCTTTGTACCATAGGCTTACAATGCACTAAGTCGAAAAAGGGGCTTAACTCAGTCAAAATTTACGAATTGTTTTCAAAAGTTAATCAGGTCATCTACACACTGGGCAATATCAAATTGCAAAAATCATGATCCTAGGATCAGGGGTTCTCCAGATATTTTGTTCACAAGGTTCAATAGGCAAATAATGCTCTAAGTTGAAAAAGGGGCATAACTCAATCCAAAATTTACAAATTATTTTCAAAAGTTAATCAGGTCATCTACACCACAGGCAGTATCTTCCTGCATAAAATCATGCTCCTAGCATCAGGTGTTCTTGAGATATTTTGTTCACAAGGTTCCATAGGCTTACAATGCACTAAGTTGAAAAAGGGGCATAACTTGGTCAAAAATTCACGAATTTGTTTCAAAAGTTAATCAGGTCATCTACACCTTGGGCATTCTCATCCTGCAAACCCTCATGATCCTAGCATCAGGGGTTCTTGAGATATTTTGTTCACAAGGTTCCACAGGCTAAGTCGAAAAAGGGGCATAACTCTAGAAATACATGACCGGCAGAAAAATAAAAAAATACAGGTCTGCTTATTTTCCATACTGATCATGTGTATAAAGTTTCAAGTTCCTAGCTCTTATTGTTCTTGACTATATGTAAGGGTACCTTTGTACCATAGGCTCCAATGCACTAAGTCGAAAAAGGGGAATAACTTGATAAAAAATTCACGATTTTTTTTCAAAAGTTAATCAGGTCATCTACACTACAGGCAGTATCTTCCTGCAAAAAATCATGCTCCTAGCTTCAGGGGTTCTTGAGATATTTTGTTCACAAGGTTCCATAGGCTTACAATGCACTAAGTCGAAAAGGGGCATAACTCGGTCAAAAATTCACGAATTTGTTTCAAAAGTTAATCAGGTCATCTACACCTTGGGCATTCTCATCTTGCAAAGCCTCATGATCCTAGCATCAGGGGTTCTTGAGATATTTTGTTCACAAGGTTCCACAGGCTAAGTCGAAAAAGGGGCATAACTCTGGAAATACATTGCCGGCGGAAAAATAAAAAAATACTGGTCAGCTTATTTTCCATACTGATCATGTGTATAAAGTTTCAAGTTCCTAGCTCTTATTGTTCTTGACTATATGTAAGGGTACCTTTGTACCATAGGCCTCAATGCACTAAGTCGAAAAAGGGGAATAACTCAATCAAAAATTCACGATTTTTTTTCAAAAGTTAATCAGGTCATCTACACCATAGGCAGTATCTCCCTGCAAAAAATCATGCTCCTAGCTTCAGGGGTTCTTGAGATATTTTGTTCACAAGGTTCCATAGGCTTACAATGCACTAAGTCGAAAAAGGGGCATAACTTGGTCAAAAATTCACGAATTTGTTTCAAAAGTTAATCAAGTCATCTACACCTTGGGCATTCTCATCTTGCAAAGCCTCATGATCCTAGCATCAGGGGTTCTTGAGATATTTTGTTCACAAGGTTCCACAGGCTAAGTCGAAAAAGGGGCATAACTCTGTAAATACATGACCCGCGAAAAAAAGAAAAAACACGGGTCTGCTTATTTTTCATGTACATGCCACATATAAAATTTCAAGATCCTAGCATAAGCGGTTCTTGAGTTTCCCAGCTGCCAAAAAGCGTTACGGACGGACAGACGGACGGACGGACGGACAGACGGACTCACGGACGGACGGACGGACAGGCCCAAACCAATATGCCCCCTCAACTTCTCCGAAGTTGGGGGCATAAAAAGCATGTTTATCATTACAAGCAAGATAAAGAGCACCCTCTCTCTGAAAAGTAGTCTCAATTAAATTTATTAGTTTCTTTTTTATTAAATTATGGGGCAAAGTTGTATAGAGTGTAGAAAAATCGTATGTCGACAAACTAGACGCGCGATATCCTCTAGACTTCAGTTTATCAAGAACCTCAGTAGATTTATTAATTGACCAAAACAAATTTTTGCCTGACCGTTCGTTAACTTTTTCACAGTACCTAATTACACGAATTTTGATAGCGGTAAGGCAAGAAGTTAATAATTTGGAAAGTTCAGTAATGGTACAAGCACTGGAATTAGCAATAAACCTGACTTTATATGGTCGTTTATGAAGTTTAGGTAACCAGTGCATCGTAGGAAGCTTGTCCTGCCGTTCCTCTACATTTACAGAAAACTTGAGGGCTATATGCTTACAGTGCCTAAAGACAACAGACTTATCGTCTTCTGAAGTCTCTTCATAGGCCTTAGTTCCGCTAAGTTCTTGTTTTAATGTGTTATGGTTGAAGATCTGTTCTGAGGTGCCTCTTCCTGCTCGGAACCCAGCCTGTTCCTCAGCGATTTTCTCTTGGGCTTGTGGTTTAAGCCTGTTCAAGATGACTTTTAGCATAACTTTGCTTGAATGACTGATGAGGTTCTGTAGTTCTGGCAGAGCTGTAGGTTGCCCTTTTATGGAGCGTAATAATCAGCGACTGAGTCCATGGGGTAGGCCATTTTCCTGTTCTCCAGATCCTGTTACAGATATCTGTTAAAACATCAATCATGGTCTCCCCGCCAGCTTGAACAAGTTCTGCTGGTATATTATCAACTCCGGCAGATTTCCCCTTCTTCAGTGCTGCTACTGCAACCTCAACTTCCTCACGAAGGATCGGTTGTTGATCTTCTTCTGTGGACTGACTGCAGTCCAGAACCTCATTGTCACCGTAAGTCTCATGGTTGTATAGTTCTGAGCAATATTCTGTCCATCTGCTGAGATCTCTTGTTCCTCTGTAATGCATTTCCCAGACTTGTCCTGAATAGTTGTGGATCTACCCTGTTTCTCTGAAGTTAGATCCTTCACCAGCTGGTATGCTTTCTTGCTGTTGTTTTTGTTCAGGCAAGTTTCGATCTCCTTGCACTGACTAGCTATCCAGTCCTCCTTCGCTTTCTTCACTGCCATCTGAATCCTCTTGTTTGCTTCCCTGTACTCTTCTGCTCCTCCTGCTTCATATCTCTTCTTCTTCAAATTTCTCCTCTCATCACAGAGGTCGGGAACATCTCTAGTGACCCAGGGCTTTTTACTGCGACGTTCCTTCCCAATTATCTCACTGGCTGCATCAGTCACTACTGTATTGTAGGTGGTAATCATCGTATCTATGTCCATGTCATCATCCCTCAGACCAAATAGTGGTGCAAATTTTCCACCCATTGTTGCTTGAAAAGTGCATGCCACATCTGGGTCCCTTAGCTTCTCAAGATCAAACTTTAGTCTTGGCTGGGTTGGCTTCATAGCTTTCTTCAGGCGAACTCGGAAGGTCATCATAACCAGGTCATGGTCACTTCCTATATCTGCTTTAGGAAAACTCCTTGGCCTATGGATGTTGACTCCTGATCGGAAGCGCTTCCTCACTAAGATGTAATCAATCTGATTGTGGTGTTTCCTATCTCGGCTGTGCCATATCCATCTTCTTGATGGTTTGTGAGGGCCAAGGGTGTTTGTCAGTACTAGGCTGTTACAGGTTGCAAACTCTAGAAGTCTGAGACCTCTCTCATTTGTCTCGACATTGCAGTAGGGTCCACAAACGTTTTCCCAGTCTGCCTGTGCATCCTTTCCAACCTTAGCATTCCAATCCCCTTGTACAACCAGAATGTCCTTCTTGGGTGTTTGGTCTATGATTTCCTGGAGTTGCTGGTAGAAGTGTTCTACCTCATTGTCGTCATGCCCAGATGTTGGTGCATAAACCTGTATGATGGTGATGTTGAAAGGAGCTGCTCTCGGGCGAATTGAAATCAGTCTGCTGGAGACTGGTCGGCATCCCAAGACAGCACTCACCATGTCCTTATGCAAAATCCAACCCCATACTCATGTTTGTCCTCTTCTCCACTGAAATAAACCTTGTGTCCGTCATCTGTTGACATCTCACCAAAGTTTTTCCAGCGCATCTCACAGAGCCCCTGTATGTTCCAGTGGTACCTATCCATTGCATGAGTCGACTCTTCAAGCTTCCCAGCAAAGCAAAGCCACTAGCAGATTAAAACTATTTACAAGAAGTCCTCAGGGGCAGGCATTCCATGCCTAACCCCTGCTCTACCCTAGGATACTATATTTTGGCCTTAAACCCATCAACTGTCTCCGAAGAGACAGCTTCAGTTATATGGCCATTCCAAGATGCAATTGTCCTGGGGAAAATGAAATCGTAAAACCGTCCGTATAAGCGTTTGGATGGTGATACTGGAATGGGTGGGACCTAGTTCTCCTGCTCCCTCCACTCCGCAACAAGAGCCCCTAGCAGACTCATCAGGTTGTGAATGTCTAGCAGAATCTTCACCAACTCTATAAAAGTAAAAAGTATGCAAAGACCAGGAACAGAAACAATCAAAATCCAAATCCAGCCCTCAAACCATAGTTGGAAACAACTAAGATTACAAATAATCAAGATACAGAGAACATATGGCCAACCGAGTGAGCAGCTTGTTCCCAAAAGGTGGCCACTCAGCAACCCAAACCGAACCAAAACTAATAAGAACATACATAAGGTAAAACATAACAGAAACTCTCACACCAAAAAACAGGCAACAGAGAACCACAACAGAACTACCGCCTTGGAACGGTCAGTAATGAATTACTGGGGGGCTTAAATCGATTTTACAGGCCCAACCTCACCCTCAGTATCTGAAGTGGTACAAAACATTTAGTTGGTTGTTCGGTTCGCATGATAACCCTCTAACTCGTCAATGAATCATCACGGTAAACACATAAATCAAATTTCAACACCATGAAGAAGCAAAGACGAGGACTCAACAGATACAACGGGCCGTCTGACTGGTGGAGATCCCTGTCCTGCCAAACAACCCCACTGGAAATCTGAAGCAAAAGAAGGTCACCAGTTGAGCCCCGGTGGACCAAGCAACAGACAAAAAGGCTCCGGTCCCAACCAACTAAAATATATAGCTTTAGGTCGGGGCCATCATAGAGTCTGACGCCCGATCCCCCGGTGTGCAATTAAAGAGTGCAGCAAAGCTATCAACCGTGATTGGGTTAATCACTAAGCATGCAGACTGTCGCAAAACCGTACTACTAAATTGATCACAGAAGACCGGAAAATAGACCTATTTCGGTGATTAGGTTAACCGTCAGGGTTCGTGGACGAGGTTGACCTTGAGCTTCTGACAGCCAAAACGCTGAAAGGCAAAAACCATGGCAAAGAGTAAGATCTGTGGACATTTTATTGAAATCAAATTTATTAAAGTTATTAATAGTCATGTTAATAATATCTGCTACATTTCCTGTATTCAAAAACAAACCATTTTTGTCATTTGGTCATTGTCATGTATTTTCGCGGTTATTTGTCAGACACTACCTTGGTTTCAGAAACCCTGACAAGTTCTGTATCTGCCTGGGCTTTGAATCCTAGGTATAGAAATAAAGAAGGGATATTAAACTTGCCTTTGGTACCACATCTGCTGTGATTCTCACTCTTACAAGGGAGGAATCCACATGAACCCACGATAGCAATAACAGAGCATTTCTTAAAATTGCGATTTTTCCAAAAATAAAAACAGTATGAGAAAGTTCAATTCATTAGAAAAATAAAGATGTTTAAATTTTCAAAATCCGTATAGAAATAAAAAAGTTATGTTATGTCAAACTACACAACCCTCAAGTTTTGTCTGACAATTTTATCGATCGATCAATTCAATTTACACATCGCTCAGTTAAGTATTTTTATGTTTTACCTGTCGCGGTGTACTCGTATCCGAGTAGATCTCGTCAGCTAGTAGTTCTCGTCATTCAGCTTAAAACGAGTTTTTCGCGTATTTTGTCTACACTTCAACTGCCTTAATCCTAAGTTTATGATACATTTGGTCAAACTAGTGCAAAAACTCATCAAGATATCGAGCTGTGTATATATAAATGCCGTTTTTTTCTCTTTTGGATTCGCAAAACCGCGTGATTACGTCAGGGGCATTCACGTGAGCACGTTCAAGCCACGTGCTGACCTCTCTTAATTGGGTCAGGTTTTCCAATATTGTGTCTACTTTGCAAACAAATTCGAATGTAAGTCAACTTTGCAGGAAAAACACAAAAATATTAAAAAAGCAAACCTGACTCAGTCAGCATTTATCGTTTTCAGCAGCCTTGTGAACAAGACAAACTCTTCGTCTCAGTTTTGTGTTTGTTTTCGTCTGCTGTGACCTCATAAAAAATATTGAGCGCATTCGGCATACGAACGGACTTTGTTACATGAATTAGATGTCAAAATCATTATATAGGAACAACAGCAAAATGGGTTTTATATTTATTTTAAAATAGAGCTCAAAAGCAACATGACGAGAACTGCTTCTGGACGTGACGTTGTCTGTGCGTGATAGCATATCAAATAATGATCGCTCCCTGAGGTTCGTTTCTATAAATAAATTCATGACGTGTGTGTCGAAACCAGAGTTATTAGGTACACAATACATAACTACGGCAAACTGAAAGAAAACCTGCTTGTTTGGGAGAAAACAGGAAATTGTTAGTAAAAAATGACGAGAACTACTCGGATACGAGTATCAGATTTTCTGTCGCGCCATTGCCGACTGTGTAAACAGTGGGTGTGTTTTAATGCTTTGCGCACAGATGCGCTAATGTTTACACTTCTAAAATTAACTCCAGTTTGTAGAGGAAACCCTCAGCTTCATTAGGGTACCTTTCGTTTGCTTTCGGATGCATAAATAGCGAAGATATTCGCTTCTGAAAATTGACCAATCTTTGCAGCCCATTTTTTCACGGAAATATACGGAAATTCTAAAAATAAAAATAACCATGAGATTCATTGATCAATTCTACGTCATACTGAATAAATTAAAAAATTTGTAATTTGATTGGTTATGCAAATGAGCTACGTCAAAACAACAAGGGGTCATGACATGATTGAACCAATCAAATTGGGAAAAAAAATGGCTGCCGCTATGCGGTAAAATTTCACATATAGGTACTCGCTTTGAATATTTGTTTCTCCGCTGTTCGATTATACATCATTTAACAAATATGGAATAATGAAGGACAAAGGTTATATTTACATCAAAATAATTTTCTTTTTTTGAAAATAACAAAATTTCATGTGAAAATGTTAATTTGTAAATGACCGATTTTGCACTGTTGTCAGAAGGGAAGCTGAAAATTTGCCGATACTCTGTTATCGCTACCCACGATATTAAAGTTTTACCTTTCTCATTCCGTCCTTTCACTTTCCTATCCAAGCGGATACTCTTCCACTTTTAATAGCGTCTATTTGTTCTCTCTATTTTCTCATTTTCTAGTTGTGTTAAAATGATTCGTATATTCTCTTCGGAAAGGCCATTGTCACTCAGCCAGTGTAGAATTTCATTTATCCCATTTTTTTTTTTTTTTTTTTCTTTTTCTTTTTTAAATCATGCAGAGTACCAGATTGTTCTTTTTTGATGTGGTTTAGATACACACTGGAGCATCCTATACTCACAGTACCTAAGCCAATCTAACCTGATGAGGTGGATTAACAAATATAGTACACATCCGATTCTGAGGTTTTCGTACACTCATGGATTCATACACCCAAATAAAATCAACAGTTCTTCAAAGTTAATATCAAATTTTTGCTTATACTATTGCTTATGTTGAAAAAATAGACCAATATTAAAACAAAAATCAGAATGGAAAGGTCATTTTTAGCTCACCTGGCCCGAAGGGCCATAGTGAGCTATTGTCATACCAATGCGTCCGTCGTGCGTCGTCCGTCAACACCTAAAAACAAAATTTCAAACATCTTTGTCTGTAAAACCACTGATCCAATGGTTCTCAAATTTCACATGGAGCATGACCTGACTCCAGGGTCTCAGAATTGTAAAATTGGGTCAGGTTGAAAATCCAAGATGGCCGCCATTACTAAAAATAGCAAAAACATTGAAAAAAACTTCTTCTCCAGAACCACTAGGTATATTTGTCTGAATTTTGGCATGGAACATCAGTGAAACCTTGGTATTCAAAATTGTAAAAATGAAAAAATCTGTAGCAGAGTTTTGTCACAGTGACCTACTTTCTGTTTACGAATGTAATTTTGCTCAAATTCCAATGTCAAAAAATGACTTATTCAGACAACTTCAAACAACTTCTTCTGTAAAACCATTGAACCCATTGGTCTCAAATTTCACATGGAGCATGACCAGACTGCAGGGTTTCAAATTTGTAAAATTGGGTCAGGTCAAGAATCCAAGATGGCAAAAACCAATATTCCCTTATTTCTGCTGCTAAGTGTGCAGAGGATTCAGTCACTAAGTTTACTTCTCTTGTAAGGGCTAGAGAGTAGGGACTAGCCTCCCTGATCATAGGTCCTGGTGAATGATTGTCCTTGGATGTATCACCAGTAAACAACTCTGATTTTAAGACGAAAATGTTGTTAACTTTAAAAGTATTTGTTGAAAAAATAATTTTTGCCTTTGAATGTGACAACAAACTTTTATCACTTCTCAGTAAAAATAAAATTTGATATCACTTAGCAGCTGGCTGTCAAGCACACAGAAATCCTCAGGTGTACAAACACACAAGAATACAGCATAGTTAAACTGTATTGTATTTCATCTATTAATTCAAGATAAGAGGGTATTTGATGATAATTGAAGGATAATTTTTTTATTTCTCATTGAAACCATATGTTGTGACCCCTCATCTGAATCTTTCCTACCATATACTGGGTTCCATTGCACACAGCCTTTCATTATCATCGTCCCATTGCCTGATATAACTGAAATACTGATGAAAAGGATGTAAAATGGCAAGTCATCCATCCATCCATCGGTTAGACCAATTATCCGGGTACATATTTACTAGCCATAACCCAGTTGTCAGTTACTGGTGAAAGCAAGTGCACCTAGTACTGGTTAACTGCTTAGGAGGTCTAAGCCTACCCAGGAATAGTGTGGTTAGGTTAAATGACCGTCCCAACATGACCATAGCTGTTTACCGTTGACGTCAAACAATAACACAACACAAACACAACCTGAATGTTTATTATCATGTAATGTATGATATTCTATTTAAGTAAAATTCCAAGCAAAATTGCAGTGTTTTAAGAGACTGTCTTGTATGAAATGCAATCTTACATAACTAAACAATTTTTGCATATATATTGTAACAGAGGGAGGTCAACATTTTCATACCTTCCCATGTATATATGTGCTAATGACATAAGTGCTTATTATTTGAGCCACGGCACGAGAAAACCAACAAAGTGGTTGTCCGCCAAGCACAGACTCAGATCAGCCTGGGCATCCGCCTAGTCTGATCAGAGTCTTTGCTGTCCGCATGGATGTAGCTTAGACCCTTAGCTACCCTTTAAGCGCTTCTGGAGGACTCTGATTAGACTTGGTAGATGCCAAGGCTGATCTGAGTCTATGCTCTGCGCACAACCACTTTGTTGGTTTTCTCGTGTTGTGGCTCATTTGATCTTCCAATAGATGCATGTAGGGGTTTTTGGACGTTTTTTTTTTTCTCTCCACTATCTCATCTCTTTTCTTCCTCCCACTCTCTTGGGACAGCTTGATATAGACTGAAATACATGTACTGTCTCAAAGAAGCTGTTGAGCCCTAAACCGCCAACAGGTGTAATTCTGTGATTGTACGATAAAAATTCTAAATATTGGGACACCAAAAATAATTACCATAATTGTCCTAAAATTGGAACAGTCTGGTTTTACAGTGCAGTAATGTGTCCAAAAATGCAAATTGGATGGCAAATAGTGTAAACCCTGATCAAACTGCTCCTAGGAGCAGTCTGATCTGGGCTTGCACTATTTGCTCAGACCTTACTGTCTCAATATATAGAGGTTTTACGGTAATATATGAACCATGACAAGACAAAACCAACAAAGTGGCATGTGTGCCCAGCAAAGACTCAGAGCAGCCTGGGCATCTGCTCATTCTAGTCAGGGTCTTTGCTGTTCATGTAAAGAGTAGCTAAGGATCTAAGCTAGCTGCATGCAGACAGTGAAGACTCTGACCATACTGGGTGGATGCCCAGGCTGATCTGAGTCGTCACTTGGTGTACATGCCACTTTTTAGCTCACCTGAGCACGAAGTGCTCAAGGTGAGCTATTGTGATCGAAATTTGTCCGTCGTCCGTCCGTCCGTCGTCAACAAGTTCTTTAAACGACATCTCCTCCTAGACCAGTAGGCCAATTCCAAAATAATTTCACACAAATGTTCCTCTTATAGCCTTGTACCAAAATTGCTAAAATGGTTCCGCTCCGCTGAACAAAATGGCCGCCAGAGCTAAAAATAGAAAAACCTTTAAACGACATCTCCTCCCAAGCCAGTGGACCGATTTCAAAATAATTTCACAGAAATGTTCGACTCATGGCCCTGAACCAAAATTGCTAAAACGGTTCCGCTCCGCTGAACAAAATGGCCGCCAGAGCTAAAAATAGAAAAACCTTTAAACAACATCTCCCAAGCCAGTGGACCGATTTCAAAATAATTTCACAGAAATGTTTGACTCATGGCCCTGAACCAAAATTGCTAAAACGGTTTCGCTCCGCTGAACAAAATGGCCGCCAGAGCTAAAAGTAGAAAAACCTTTAAACGACATCTCCTCCCAAGCCAGTGGACCGATTTCAAAATAATTTCACAGAAATGTTCGACTCATGGCCCTGAACCAAAATTGCTAAAACGATTCCGCTCCGCTGAACAAAATGGCCGCCAGAGCTAAAAATAGAAAAACCTTTAAACGACATCTCCTCCCAAGCCAGTGGACCGATTTCAAAATAATTTCACAGAAATGTTCGACTCATGGCCCTGAACCAAAATTGCTAAAGCGGTTCCGCTCCGCTGAACAAAATGGCTGCCAAAGCTAAAACTAGAAAAACCTTTAAACGACATCTCCTCCCAAGCCAGTGGACTGATTTCAAAATAATTTCACAGAAATGTTTGACTCATGGCCCTGAACCAAAATTGCTAAAACGGTTCCACTCCACTGAACAAGATGGCCACCAGAGCTAAAAATAGAAATAAATCTTGAAATGACATAGAGGGCACAGTTTTGATCCAAGCCTCATGAACCTTTGTCAGAATGATTATCTTGATAAACTTTAGGCCGAATTTGAAACTAGGTCATGTTGGGTCAAAAAGTAGGTCACTAGGTCAAATCTTAGTAAAACCTTGTGTACACTCTAGAGGGCACAGTTTTGATCCAACCTTCATGAAACTTTGTCAGAATGATAATCTAAATGAAATGCAGGCCAAATTTGAAACGAGGTCATGTTGGATTAAAAACTAGTTCACTAGGTCAAATCTTAGTAAAACCTTGTGTACACTCTAGAGGGCACAGTTTTGATCCAATTTTCATGAAACTTTGTCAGAATATTAATCTTCATAAAGTCTAGATGAATTTTAAAACTGGGTTACATAAGGTCAAAAACTAGGTCACTAGGTCAGATCTTAGAAATACCTTGTTAACACTCAAGAGGGCACAGTTTTGATCTAATCTTCTTGAAATTTTGTCAGAATGTTTATCTTTATAAAATCTAGGCAAATTACGAAAAAGGGTTATGTTGTGTCAAAAACTAGGTCACTAGGTCAAATCTTAGGAAAACCTTGTGAACACTCTAGAGGGCACAATTTTTCTTCAATCTTCATGAAACTTTGTCAGAATGTTTATCTTTATGAAATCTAGACCAAGTTTGAAACTGGGTCTTGTCGGGTCAAAAACTAGGTCACTAGGTCAAATCTTAGAAAAACCTTGTGTACACAATTGTCGTTTTATTTTGCATTGAATCTTCATGAAACATTGTCAGAATGTTTATCTTCATGAAATTTAGGCCAAGTTTGAAACTGAATACTGTCTGATCGAAAACTAGATAGCCAGGTCAGATCTTAGAAAAACATTGTGTACACTCTAGAGGGCACAGTTTTGATCCAATCTTCATGAAACTTTGTCAGAATAATATATTGGAAAGTGCAAAACTGCTCCAGTTTAACCGTCATCAAATAGATGATCTTCCATGTTAATTCATCATAACTCAGGTGAGCGATTTAGGTCCATCATGGACCTCTTGTTTAGCTCACCTGAGCAGGAAGTGCTCAAGGTGAGCTATTGTGATCAATATTTGTCCATCGTCTGTCAGTCCGTCCATCAACAGTTTCTTCAAATGACATCTCCTCCTAGACCAGTAAGCCAATTCCAAAATAATTTCACATAAATGTTTCTGTTATAGACCTAAACAAAAATTGCTAATATGGTTCCGCTCCGCTGAACAAAATGGCCGCCAGAGCTAAAATTAGAAAGCCTTTAAACGACATCTCCTCTGAAGCCAATTGCTCGATTTAAAAAAAAATTCACAGAAATGTTTGACTCATGGCCCTGAACTAAAATTGCTAAAACGGTTCCACTTAGCTGAATAAAATGGCCACCAGCGCTAAAAATAGAAATCTAAAAAAAGGAAAACCTTTAAAAGACATCTCCTCTGAAGCCAATGGCTCGATTTCTAAATAATTTGCACAGAAATGTTTTACTCATGGCCCTGAACCAAAATTGCTAAAACAGTTCCACTCCGCTGAACAAAATGGCCGCCAGAGCTAAAAATAGAAATAAATCTTAGAATGATACTGAGAGCACAGTTTTGATCCAGTCATCATGAAACTTTGTCAGAATGTTTATCTTAATGAAATCTAGACCGACTTTGAAACTGGGTCATGTTGGGTCAAAAACTAGGTCACTAGGTCAAATCTTAGAAAAACCTTGTGTACACTCCAGAGGGCACAGTTATGATCCAATCTTCATGAAACTTTGTCAGAATGTTTATCCTTATACAATCTAGGCCAAGATAGAAACTGAGTCATGTGGGGTCAAAAACTAGGTCACTAGGTCAAATCTTAGAAAAAAAAAAACAACCTTGTGTACACTCTAGAGGGCACAGTTATAATTTAATCTTCATGAAACTTTGTCAGAATGTTTATCCTTATACAATCTAGGCCAAGATCGAAACTAAGTCATGTGGTGTCAAAAACTAGGTCAATAGGTCAAATCTTAGATAAACCTTGTGTACACTCTAGAGGGCACAGTTTTGTTCCAGTCTTCATGAAACTTTGTCAAAATGTTTATCTCCAACAATCTAGACCAAGGGCGCAACTGGGTCATGTTGGACCAAAAACTAGGTTACTAGGTCAAACCTTAGATAAACATTGTGGTCCTTTTTGTGGATACTCTAGAGGGCACATTTTTGGTTCAATCTTCATGAAACTTTGTCAAAATTATTATCTTAATGAAATCTAGGACAAGTTTGAAACTGGGTCTTGTCGGGTAAAAAAATAGGTCATTAGGTCATATCATAGAAAAACCTTGTGTACACAGTTGTGGCTTTATTTTACGTTGAATCTTCATGAAACTTTGTCAGAATGTTTATCTTCATGAAATGTAGGCCAGGTTTGAAACTGAATAATGTCTGATCAAAAACTAGATCGCCAGGTCAGATCATAGAAAAACGTTGTGTACACTCTAGAGGGCATAGTTTTGATCCAATCTCCATGAAACTTTGTCAGAATATAGATTAGAAAGTGCAAAACTGCTCCAGTTGAACCATCATCAAATAGATGATCTTCCATGTTATTTCATCATAACTCAGGTGAGCGATTTAGGTCCATCATGGACCTCTTGTTTGTTTTGTCTTGTTGCGGTTCATATATTGTCCACCTTGTTGTTTATTGTCTAATTATTTTGGCATTTTATTATTTAATTATTTCGGTATTTTTTTTCCAGACGTGAGCAAGTTTGCCAAGTACATGATGTCACATGCCTACTACCCACAGCTTGGTATGTATGAATCAGAGCTCTAGATAAGAGGGATATTTGATGATAATTGAGGGATAATTTTCTTTATTTCTCAATGAAACCATATGTTGTGACCCCTCATCTGAACCGTCTCGGCGAGACGGTTCAGATGAGAGGTCACAAAATATGTTTTTATCCAGAATTAACAAAAAATTTCCCTAATTATCACCAAATACTCCCTCTTATTTAGGGCTCTGTATGAATACAGGATGTCAGGATGGGTGATTTAGGGGATAATGGTACTCAGTGGTAAATGGAAGATGGGCATGAACTACTTTTCAGCCAAAGCAAGCCTTTTCAGCAATATGAAACCAGATGTTGTGTGTTGAGAAGAGATATTTTGTATTGACCTTGGGTTTTTGACAGTTTATCGCCAGATATGTACTGTTTGAACTTTTTTTTGACAAATATTATCCAGTTAGGCATTGAGATATATTCGTACATACATTAGGTTAAAATTTGGGTTTTAGGTCCCTTTCATCAGTATTTCAGGCAAATTGGGGGAAATTCACAAGATGATAGGAATGAAATTGACCAGAGGCTGGAATAGAATCATGCACTGGTAGCTGTCAGATTCCTTGTTGGGGTTTACAGAGCTCGAGATAAGAGGGGTATATGATGATAATTGAGGGATATTTTTTTCTTTATTTCTCATTGAAACCATATGTTATGACCCCTCATCTGAACCATCTCGTTGAGACGGTTCAGATGAGGGGAGGAGCGGCTGTAGTGTAGTGGATAACACTCCAGACTACCAATCCAGGGGTCGCAAGATCCATCCCCCGCTTCTCCGGTCTTTCGGATGAGACTTTAAACCGAGGTCCCGTCTCCATATGACCTCGTTGTTGGTGGGACGTTAAACCCGAGTTCACTCACTCAGATGAGGGGTCACAAAATATGTTTTTATTTAAGGAATGAATTTCATTTTTCTTATGTTTGTCCAGGTATAAACTCTCCTCGTGACAGTTCAGATGAGGGGTCACAACATATGTTTTTATTTAAGGAATGAATTTCATTTTTCTTATGTTTATCGAGAAATAAACTACATTGGGTCACGTGTAAAGTGAACCCCCGAAGGGGTTCATGTAAACTTTGCTAGCGACCCAATGTAGTTTATACTTCGATAAACATCAGAAAGATTAAATTCATTGCTTATATTTAGATTTTTTCCTATCTATTATTTGACCACAAATTTGCCTCAGGGGCTGCCTTTGAAGCAGAAAAACATTTATACGCAGTTTCTCTACTAATATCGGAACAGCGTCAACGATGTCATAATGCCGCCTACGTCCAATCCGATGTGGAGAACAATTGTTTATTTTGACGTCATGTGATGTCGCGTGAACCGATGTAGTTATTGGAGTTTAAACTACATTACATTCTAATGGTTTACCAAATGTAGTGCTTTTCAATAAGTGCTCTGAGAATGTAAATATGTAGAAATAACAGAAATTATCCTTAATTATCACCAAATACTCCTTCTTATCTTGGGCTCTGGGCTTACATTGTTTATCATGTAAACAAGGAAACACTGACAGTGCTCCAGATAAGAAGGGGTAACAGGGATAATTTAGGGATAAATTTCCGTATTTCTCCATAAAAACATACCTTGTTATCCCTCATTAGAACCGTCTCACAGAGACGGTTCTAATGAGTGGTTCACAAAGTATGTTTTTGTTTGAGAAATAAGAAAAAAACGATCTATACTTTTTATACGCCCGTTTGAAAAACTGGACGTATATTGTTATGGCGCTGGCGTCCGTCCGTCCGTCTGTCCGTCCGTCCGTCGTAAACTTTTTCGTTTCCGGATAACTCCTCCTACAGTTTACATCCAATTGAGCTGAAACTTGGTATATAGTAAGACTATGAGGTGGACCAGCTCATATCGTTTCGAGGTTACGCTCCAATGATTTTTAGCGGAGTTACAGCCCTTTAGTTAGAATTTTTGGGTTGTTCGTTTCCGGATAACTCCTCCTACAGTTTTCATCCAATTAAGCTGAAACTTTGTAAATAGTAAGACAACGATGTGGAGTAGCCCATATTATACGGAAATTTTGCTCCGATGATTTTTAGCAGAGTTACAGCCCTTTGAAAAAACTCGACTATGGCAGTTTGTATGGCAATTCTTTAGCATTCCATAACTTGGTTACTCTTTGGAATATATTGATGAAACTTTATACCAATGTTTATGAGGTTAAGACAAATTGTCTCATACAAGAATGGTTACTCCCCTTGACTTAGATTTTGAGTTACCTCCCTTTGATTATTTTGTCAGACTATATTTGTACACCTCATATCTAACTAACCCTTTGGACTATTGTGATGAAACTTGATAGTGATGTATATTAGGTTGACACAATATGTCACATATAAGAACGATTGCCTCCCCTTACTTATTTTTGGAGTAACCTCCCTTTGAATATTTTCTTAGGCTATTCTTATGCAAGCGATAAGTACATGTAGGCAACCGTATGGAATATCTTCATGAAAATTTATAGCAATGTGTATTAGGTTGAGGCTGTGTGTCTTATATCAGAATAATTGCTCCCCCTTCCTTTTTTTATGGAGTTACATCCCTTTGATTAATTTCTACGGCTGTTCTTGGGCAAGTCATTACTAGGTAATTGTATGGAATATCTTGACGAAACTTAATAGCAATGTGTATTAGGTTGAGACAGTATGTCTAATAAAAGAATAATTGCTTCCCCTTCCTTATTTTTTTTAAGTCACATCCCTTTGATTACTTTTTTAAGGCTTTTCTTTTGAGAACCTTAATGTTTGAAATGTCTTGATAAAGTTGATAGCAATGTGGACAAGGATGAAACGGTGCAAAAAAACCCATTCAGAAACGGGCGTATATTGCCCCGCTTGCGGAGCTCTTGTTTAATCTTTTCCACAATACCCATTCTTGTCTGAAGCTCTGAGTTGATGTGCAGGGATATGGATGACTTTCAGTTTTATGTCCATTTTTGACAGTAAAATGAATCTTGTATTTGGATATTTGATGGGGGTATAATCTTTTGAAATTACTGCAAATACATTTATGTAAAACAGTCTTCCATAATTCAGCTATAAAATGGGATTTTCTAAAAAAAATCTCTTAAGATCTACAGAGCTCCAGATAAGAAGGGGCATTAGGAATAATTTAGGGATAATTTTCTTTATTTCTACATAAAACATATGTTGTGACCCTTCATTAGAACCAAGACAGTTCTAATGAGGGGTCACAACATATATTTAGCTCGCCTATACGAAAGTACAGAGAGCTATTGTTGTCACTTGGACGTCGGCGTGGGCGTTGTCATGGGTGTCACACTTTAAAGTTTTACGTTAAAGTTTTTTTATGTGATGGAAAAGGCACTGCAGGCGAGCTATCCTGTATGGGGACAGGTCTTGTTTTTGTGGGGAAATAAGAAAAATTATCTCTGAATTATTCTCAAAAATCCGCCTTATCTGGAGCTCTGGGGGCGTATTTATCAAACGACTTAAGTGGTTGCTATGCTGTTGCTAGGGCTGAATTTCTATGAAGGAGATTCCCTACAACTACGAAATTTGCTCTGGAGGAACAGTCTTTAAGACTGTTCCTCAAGAGCAAATTTCATAGTTGTAGGGAATCTCCTTCATAGAAGTCTAGCCTTAGCAACAGCATAGCAACGACTTAAGTCGTTTTATAAATACAGCCCCTAGATCTAGCTCCATCTTAAATTCCCCATCTTATAGCAGAATAAATACGGACTTATTTTTGACTAGGCATGATGCAAAATGACCTCATTAGAGACAGATACCCTGAGGTCCAGGAGGCCATTAAACGGATGCCAAAAGAACTCCAGGACGCCAGACAAGCTCGTAGAACCAGAGCCTTATATTTAGATGGAAGAAAAAAAGTTTTACCAAAAGAAGAATGGATGACTCCAGATAAGGTAAAGTCATGACACAGGGATTTTTCATCTCCGAGACACCCCTGAAACACTTGAGACATCTTAACCTCCAACACAACCCCCCAAAAACTAGATTCATCATTGGATGGATCTAGATGTTTTGGACTTTTGGAGACAAAAACCCTGCTTTACAGCTGAAAGACACAAGATTAACATACATGTACTGTAGAACTGCAATAGCTTGAACAGGCTTGGGATCATGAAAATTAATTCCAATCAAAGGTAGGCTGTCTAGGTAGTTTCTATATAAAGTGACCTCTATGGACCCAGGAATGAGTTCTAGTCAAGCAGGGTTAACTAGCCATCAGGATTCAAGCCATTAAAGTTCTGCTATATTTGGGATAATTTGGGTGGGAAAATCTTACATCATATAGCCAGATAACTACCATATTGCTTTTCTGGTGGTGGTGGGGTTCAGAGCCCTAGATAAGTTGCAGTATTTGGTGATAATTAGGGATAAATTATCCCTTATTATCACTAAATACTCCCTCTTATCTAGAGCACTGATACATGCTACAACAAATAACATACTCCTTGTGGTTAATGACTCATTAATGTTCCACACTTTCCCTCGAAATTGCCAAAATGGAGACTTTTGATACAGATGAAACTATTGTTGCATTATGCATAATTATTCTTTGTGCTCAAAAGTCCTAGATAAGAGGAAGTATTTGGTGATAATTAGGGATAATTTTGCTAATTCTGCATAAAACCATATTTATACCCCCGGCATACGAAGTATGTCCATGGGTATATAGTTTTCGTCTTTCCGTCCGTCCGTCCGTGTGTTAGTTAACATTTGCGTTAAAGTTTTGCGTTAAGTTTTTTATTTTGCTTCTGTTAACCGGAACTTGTTCATAGATGCTTACTATTTTAGTAGAGGATGGAAACTGACTAATTTGCATCATCTGGATGCTGCTGCTGGCCTAAGGTCAAGGTCACAGACTTCGAAATTTGTACAATAGCTGTGTTAAAGTTTTGTGTTAAGTTTCTGCTTTTGCTCTGTTTTTCTGAAAGACAATTGTAACTTGTTCATATGTGCTTAGTGTTAGTACAGGATATATACATATTAGTTTGCATCATGTGGCTGCTGCTGCTGATGAAAGGTCAAGGTCACAGACTTAGAAATTTGTATACTACACGCCAACTTCGATATCTCGAATTCCAAGGGAATGGAGAACCCACTTCGAGTTTTCAGAAGTTCGAGATAGGCAAATTGTGACGTCACCAAAATTTTTGTTCTATACATGTACAATATCTTAACTTTCGTAGAGTTAGTATTTCTACAAAACGTGTGCAGCACGAACGTAGTAAAACTGTTTCTGCTGAAAACGGGATTGTTACTAATAGCCCGCATCAAAGAGCGCCGCTCAATACCGTTCAATCAATTAAATTTCAAAGGCGCCTAATTGACCGAACTTTCCAATCAAACGCACCTGACCTGTGACGTATACGCGGTTCAAGGTCAAATAACTTACACACAAAAACAGCTGATCAACAAAACAATGTCTGCATCGTTTCACGCAATCATTGGATAATTATTGGATAATTTGGGATAACTGACTGAACTGCGATCAATTAAAGACAATTGTTCGGTAAATCGTTCTTATTCATTGTTATTGTTCGATGTTTGTACCAATTGCTTAAAGACAAAAATATGCAGGTTTTTCATTACCGCAAAACGTCTACAGAAAATGGACGTCATGGCGATCTTTTTCTGAATACACATTTTGACTTCGACACAAACAGTGGTAACACACATGGAAAGTGTCGGAGGGGAATCAAAAATCACTTCGATACAGCAGTGTTTTCGTTATAAGCGAGTTCGACACAACGGAGGTCGAACTGCAGTATTATATAGGGGAGAATGTTCGGGAATGGGAGATCACTTCGACACTAGCAGGGTTTTCGAGATAAGCAAGTTTGACACAACGAAGTTGGCCTGTATTTGCGTTAAAGTTTTGTGTTAAGTTGTATTTTTTGCTTAGATTTTTAATATTCTTGAATAGAACCTTTTGCAATTGCTACCAGGTTCACTTCTATGTTGAAAGGAATTAGTTTGCATTATCTGGATGCTGCTGCTGACCGAATGTCAAGGTCACAGACTTTGAAATGTGTATACTCTTTGCCTTAAAGTTTTATATCAATTCATATTTTGTGCTTGTAGTTCAGATATACTTCAATGAAACCTTTTATTATGCTACTAGGTTTACTTCTAGGTTGAAACTGATTTGTTGACATCATCCGGATGCTGCTGCTGACTTAATGTCAAGGCCACACACATGCAAATTTGTGTTGAAAGTTTGTGTTAAATTTGTATGTTTTTTTGCTTATTCAAATTTTAAATGGAACCTTTTAGCTTCTGTCTATAGGCCTTTCACTGGGTTTGTTATAAATTGTCCACCTGTCTGTCTGTTTATTAACTTTCGCTTCAAAGCTTTGTATTAAATGCATTATTAGGGGGTGGCGCTGGCCGGGGGTATACGTGAGCCCCTGCTCACTTGCTCTAGTTTGCGACCCCTCATCTGAACCGTCTCGACGAGACGGTTCATATGAGGGGGTCAAAACATATGGTTTCAATGAGAAATAAAAGAAATTATCCCTCAGTTATCATCAAATACCCCTCTTATCTAGAGCTCTGTGCTTCACTTCAACAACTGAGAGGCCAAATGAGAAGAAGGCTTTGCGTGAGGCCATGGGTTAGCAGGAGAGACATTGGTTGCATACCAGGCAGTATCAAAGCTATAAAAAGTTCTTAAGAATGGACATGGATTCTTTCAATTCTTAATGTTTGTAAACATTTGCTGAGTCATGACCCTTTTGCCTGGCTTCCCATTGGTCAGGAGTGAAAAGTTATATATTTGAGCCGCGACACGAGAAAACCAACAATGTGGTTGTGCGCCCAGCGCAGACTCGATCAGCCTGGGTAGCCGCCTAGTTTCACCAGACTCTACGTTAAGTGCTCAAAGGGTAGCTAAGTGTCTAAGCTACCTCCATGCGGACAGCGAAGACTTTGATCAGACTGGGCGGATGCCCAGGCTGATCTGAGTCTGCGCTGGGCGCACAGCCACATTGTTGGTTTTGTCGTGTCGCGGCTCATGTCAAGTTGGATGGAATAGGAAATGTTCTGTACTAAACCGTGTAATATGTTACTCTAAAAAGTTGTATGTTACAAAGTTTTATCGTCCAATATGTGGACAAACTTGAAACATGTTTTATGAAAATATATAACAAAGTTGTATGGTGTATCGTGGCCTTTAGGAATGATAAAGGTTAGAGCCATGAAATGTGAGATATGCATACATCTTGAACAGTGAAACTGAAAACTGTCATTAATGTAGCATCTTGAACTAAAATTAGGGTTCACTGACCGTTCAAAATTTGCAATGTGTTTATTGGTTTAGCTCTGTTTTGTGACAAAGCACTGGCAGGCGAGACACTGCATTCCGCTGAATTCTTGTGGAGTAAAGTTTTATGGAGTTGTTGGCATTGCTTTGTTTTTGTGATAATGCCCACACAGGTAAGACACAGCCTTCCACAAATTCTTGTTGTACTCTCAGGTTATTTAATTTTATACAATTATTGACTTCTTTAAGGTGGACGTGAAGTGTTATTGAACAGTAAACAATTCATATTGACCGACGCAAAGCGGAAGTCAGTATGAATTTTTTATTGTTCAGTAACAATTCATCTTCACCGAAACAAAATCAACAACTGTTTTATAATATAATTACAATAATTTCTGTTGAAGGGTCAGTATTTTTAGTAAACTTGACATCATATTTTGGTTGACATTTCTTCACAAACTGTGTGCCTTTAGACGTTACGTCACCAGCCACAGGCATTTAGATGTTAAGTCAAAAGCTATGCGACATGAAGTAATGTCCACCATGCTTGATCCGCCCCTGAACCATTGAAATGTGAGCTGCGACACGAGAAAATCAACAAAGTGGTTGTGCGCCCAGCGTAGACTCAGGTCAGCCTGGGCATCCGCCCAGTCTGATCAGAGTCTTTGCTGTCCGCACAGAGGTAGCATAGACCCTTAGCTAGCCTTTAAACGCAATGCGAAGTCTCTCATCAGATTGGGCAGATGCCCAGGCTAATCTGAGTCTGTGCTGGGCGCATAACCACTTTGTTGGTTTTCTCGCGTCACAGCTCGTGTTTAATTTTTAGATTACATAAAAATGTTTGATATGGGTCTACTTTGCAGGAAGTGAACTATCTTGAACCATACCTAGCTGAAGTTCTTTTAGAAGAATCAGAGAAAAAAGCCTGGGAAGACTTAGAATTGGACTGGACGAAAGAGAAAAAGAAGAAGCGATTTTTTTTCTTTTGAGAGACAGATTTTTTTATATTCGATGAATGGATATATTTTCTTGGTTTGGCTGCCATTTTTACATGGGATGTAACTCTAACAGCATTTGCTTTCATGGAAAAGTAACTCCTTTCTCCCATGTTGGCTACTTTTAAAGAAAAGAATTTGCTCTCATTGCTCCCTGACAGCAAGTTTGTATCATTTACCATATTATTCGGATTATCAGAAGGGGGGTGGGGTGGGTGGGGGTGGGGAGGTCACTTCCAAAACAATTTCCAAAATCTACATGTATCTTTCAAGATAGATGTAGATTTTTGGGATTATTTTGGAAGGGAAAAATAGCCATCAGAGGAGATGGCAAATCCCCCGACCGAAGACCCCCATGGGCCTTGGTAAAAAGGGTGCACTTCAAAACACATATTAGTAATATATTGTCGTTCTTTTATGCTTCTGATTGACATTAACTGCTAACAGATGCATGATTATCTAACAGTCAGACTAAAACAGTATGCTTGACTGCTAAAAAGAGGTAATATCTCAAACTGCCACCATATACACAAATGTACAGCATACGATACAATCAACTTTCAAAATGTGTGAATAACTTCTAAAGTACAAGCCCTACAAATCTAATTTTGAGCTCTCTAGTAAGTGAATTTGGACAAAGAATCCAAATCTTGAATTTTTTTTTATTTTTTTTTTGGGGGGGGGGGGGGAGGGGTCACAGGAATGTGGAGGGGTAAGAAAGTGTTAGGAACACTGATAAGATATCACAGCATGATCATCAATATTCTAAAAGGTACACGGTTATTCAAATTCTGGAGCTGGCCAGGGTTATACAGTTGTGGAGCAGAGACTCAAACAGCAGCTCAAACTACCAAAGGGAAATAATTCACTGAGTCTAAAAGCAAGAGTTATCATTCATGTATGAGACAAATTGTCATGACCTGTTCTGCATATCTGTGAAGTATCATGAAAATATTTCAAAAGGTATTCAAGCTATGGAGTGGACACCTAAAATCATCAAAGGGAAATAACTCCAAAAGTAAGAAAGCAAGAGTTGTCATTCTTGTTCGCGACACATCATCATGACCTGTTCTACATATCTGTGAAGTATCATGAAAATATTCCAAAAGGTATTCAAGTTATAGAGCGGACACGAAATCAGACCTAAAACCATCAAGGGGAAATAACTCAAAAAGTAAGAAAGCAGGAGTTGTCATTCTTGTTCGCGACACATCGTCATGACCTGTTCTACATATCTGTGAAGTAGCATGAAAATATTCTAAAATGTATTCAAGTTATAGAGCGGACACGAAATCATACCTAAAATGATCAAGGGGAAATAACTCAAAAAGTAAGAAAGCAAGACTTGTCATTCTTTTTCGCGACACACCGTCATGACCTGTTCTACATATCTGTGAAGTATCATGAGAATATTCCAAAGGGTATTCTAGTTATAGAGCGGACACGAATCTGCCAAAAAATCACACTTAAAACTATCAAGGGGAAATAACTCAAAAAGTAAGAAAGCAAGAGTTGTCATTCTTGTTCGCGACACATCGTCATGACCTGTTCTACATTTCTGTGAAGTATCATGAAAATATTCCAAAGGGTATTCAAGTGACAGAGCGGACACGAATCTGCCAAAAAATCACCAAAGGGGAGATAATTCAAAAAGTACAACAGCAAGAGTTACCATTCTTGTACGCAACACATCGTCATGACCTGTTCTACATAACTGTGAAGTATCATGAAAATATTCCAAAGGGTATTCAAGATATAGAGCGGACAAGAAAGTGTTTACGGACGGACGGACGGACGGACGGACGCCAGGCTCATCGCTATATCCCCCGAACCTTTCGGTCGGGGGATAAAAATGTATAGTAACTTTATATGACTGATTTAGAAGTTTAGAACAGTGAAGACTGGGCCCGAGGTTATAAAACTTGAGTATGATCTCAAACTCAAAACAAAGCACACTGATTGGCTGCTTCCGAGCATGTGCTTAGAAGCAGCCAATCAGTGTGCTTTATCTTGAGTTTGAGAATGTACTCAAGTTTTATAACCTGGGGGCCTGGTCTTATAGCCAAGTTTTTATGGTAAGAGTAGCAGCATATGAGAAGGGAGATAACTATTCTTGTAAGAGTAGTCTCCCTTGGAGACATCAAACTCATGACAGAAAGGTGATACCATAAACTGTTTGAAAATCTAAAATTTTAAGGTGAACAGCTACACTACTGTTAGGGGAAGCAACTCTTTTATTCTGCCTCCTCAGTCAATACAGGTCAACTCTCAAAGGAAAGAATTTGCTCCCCCAGGAGCAAATTCTTCCTTTTAAGAGTAGACCCCAATTAAGGGCTTCCTCACCCTGGGAAGGAAACAGGAAGTCACAAAAGTTGTTCCTTTTTGCAAAAATGACAGAAAAACATTGAGCAATCATGATCTTTTATATGAAAATGGAGACAAATATTTCCAAGTGTTGTCTTCCCTTGATTTGTATCCATACATATAACATAGAAGTGTTATGGTGGGTGGGGTACATTTTCAGGGGAAGCAACCCTTCTCATTTTCATGGTTGCCTCCCATCTCAATAAGAGCAGCCCCTGTTTAGAAAGGGCTTTGTCATCCAGGGAAGCAAACAGGAAGTCACAAAAGTCGTTTCCCTTTGTAAAAATGGCAGATGCTACATAAAGATGCACATTAAACCTTGACTAAAACTGACGGAAAAAAATTCTGAATTGTCAGTTTTTCTCAAGGCTTGACGTATTGTGTGTAAAGCGAGTAAATTTGCATTGTTTTTGAGTAAATGGATATTGAATAAAATTGTTTTCATTCGTAGTCTCTACAAGCCCTTATGATATCAGTGTACCAGATAAGAAGGGATAATGGTAATAATTTAAGGTTAATTTTCCACATTCCTCAATAAAAATAAATGTTAATGTGAATCCTTATTAGAATTGTCTCAGCAAGACCATTCTAATGAGGGGTCACAGTATATGTTTTCATTGAGAAATAAAAAAAGATCATCTAAGAATTACCCTCAAAACCCCACCTTATATACAGTGCTCCAAGAAGGGGTAACAGGGATAACTGAGCGATAGTTTTCCATATTTCTTCAAAAAACATTTGTTGTGACCCCTAATTAGAATTGTCTCATAGAGATGGTTCTAATGAGGGGTCACAACATGTTTTCGTTGATAAATGAGAAAAATTACCGTATATGCGGTAAGTTTCGCGGTTCAAATGTTCGCAGTTGAGGTGCAAAAACATAAATATTAATTTTTAGCTCACCTGGCCCGAAGGGCCATAGTGAGCTATTGTCATACCAATGCGTCCGGCGTGCGTCGTGACACAATGTGTCCGTCAACACCTAAAAACAAATATTCAAACATCTTCTGTAAAACTACTGGTCCCATGGTTCTCAAATTTCACGTGGGGCATGACCTGACTCCAGGGTCTCAGAATTGTAAAATTGGGTCAGGTTGAAAATCCAAGATGGCCGCCGTTACTAAAAATAGCAAAAACAATAAAATAAACTTCTTCTCCAGAACCACTGGGTATATTTGTCTGAATTTTGGCATGGAACATCAGTAAAACCTTGGTATTCAAAATTATAAAAATGAAAAAAATCTGTAGCTGAGTTTTGTCACAGTGACCTACTTTCTGTTTATGAGTGTAATTTTGCTCAAATGCCAATGTCAAAAAAGGACCTATTTAAACAACTTCAAACAACTTCTTCTCTAAAACCACTGAACCCATGGATCTCAAATTTCACATGGAGCATGACCAGACTGCAGGGTTTCAAAATTGTAAAATTGGGTCAGGTCAAGAATCCAAGATGGCCGCCATTACTAAAAATAGCAAAAACAACAAAATCAACTTCTTCTCCAGAACCGTTTGGTATATTTGGTTGAAAGTTTGCATGGAACATAAATGGGGCCTTGGTATTAAAAATTATAAAAATAAAAAAAATCTATAGCGGAATTAGGTCACAGTGACCTACTTAGCGTTTACAAGACCGATTTTGCTCAAATGTCAATATCTCTAGAAAATGCAACCAATTCTGACCAGATTTTGTCAAAAATGGTTCTTGAATGGAATTATTTCAATTTTGTGCCAGTTGACTATCCAAGATGGCCACCATGGGGGCCGTTACTAAAAATAGCACAAAGATAAAAATGACAATTACTCAAGAACCCTTGAATGGAATTGGACCAATTTTGTGTCAGAATGTTCCTTGCATGAAGCCGTTTCGATTAATTGCAATTTGGCATTCCAAGATGGCCGCCATCTGGTGTTACTAAAAATAGCACAAACATAAAAATGACAATTACTCAAGAACCCTTGAATGGAATTGGACCAATTTTGTGTCAGAATGTTCCTTGCATTAAGCCATTTCGAGTAATTGCAATTTGGCATTCCAAGATGGCTGCCGTCTGGCATTACTAAAAATAGCACAAACATAAAAATGACAGTTACTCAAGAACCCTTGAATGGAATTGGACCAATTATGTGTCAGAATGTTCCTTGCATGAAGTCGTTTCGATTAATTGCAATTTGGCATTCCAAGATGGCCACCATCTGCTGTTACTAAAAATTGCACAAAACATGAAAATGACAATATCTCAGTAACCGCTGAATGGCTTTTGATGAAATTTGTGTCAAAATGATTCTTGCATTGAGATGTTTCAAAAATATCTAACTGTAGACCAGTCATATTGGCCTCTGTTACTAAAAATAGAAAAATGTGAAAATTAGAAAATGTCAATGGAATTGGACTAATTTTGTGTCAGAATGTTCCTTTCATTAAGCTTTTTCGATTTTTTCCATTTTGGCATTCCAAGATGGCCGCCATCTGCAGTTACTAAAAATAGCACAAAACATGAAAATGAATATATCTCAGTAACCGCTGAATGGATTTAGATGAAATTTGTGGCAAAATGATTCTTGCTTTGAGGTGTTTCAAAAATTAACAAATATAGATACGTCAAGTTGGCCTGTGTTACTTAAAATAGCAAAATGTGAAAATTGGAAAATTACTATGGAAATGGACCAAATTTGTGTCAAAATGGTCCTTGCATGAAGGCTTTTCGATTTTTTGCATTTTGGCAATCCAAGATGGCCGCCATCTGCCGTTACTAAAAATAGCACAAAACATGAAACTGGCAATATCTCAGTAGCCCCTGAATGGATTTTGATGAAATTTGTGGCAGAATGATTCTTGCATTGAGGTGTTTCAAAAGTAAATAAATAAAGACAAGGCAAGCTGGCCTCTGTTACTAAAAGTAGCAAAATGTGAAAATAAGAAAATCTCAGTGGAATTGGACCAATTTTGTATCAGAATGGTCCCGTTGCATAATAGCCAGGTGAGCGATATCAGGCCCATTTGGGCCTCTTGTTGCGGTTTTCAATTATGGCGGTTAGCAACATGGGCAAAAATCAAAATTGCTTGATTTTCATTTGAGCTAGTTCTTTCATTAACCTGTGGCCGCAGGTTAATGAAAGACCTGGCTCAAATGAAAAGTACCAGACTTTACCGAAGCAAGCAAAAACAAAATATATGGATGCTGTGTCTACTGATGATACTTTGTAAGAAACTGGAAATTATTTCCCGATTTAATATTCGCGGTTTCTAAGTGACCACGAAATACCGCGAAAAATGGAACACTGAAAAAAAAATCGCGTATACGGTATCTCTGAATTATTTTCTATACCTCTTACCTGGAGCTCTGATATACATGCTTAATCACACTGAGATAAAAATCTTAGTTATCGTAATTTTATGATCCAATGATCTTTTCAAAAACCTGTTTGTTCGAAAACTTAGCCTATAGGATCCTTACTGTACTGCAATGTCAAACAACTTGAATGACTGGAGTTAAAGAAAATCCCTACAAATTTGCTATATTCAGTTTGTCAATAAATCTTTATCAGAGACAAATGATATATATATAATAATAATAAATTATATTTTTTTTTTTGTGCCCAAATAATTGTGCCTCATCATGTTATGGTTTTGGCAAACTGAAGGTTAGAGTTTCTACCATGAAATCTTCTGGTTTAGTTTCTTACCATAAATTGTCAAAATGATTTTCTTTGCTATGGCAAAATAAATAAATTTCAAAAAAATGGGGGTAAATGGTGTAAGGAGAGAAGGATTAAGGCATCTAAGAATGCTTAATTTGGTTTTGGGTGGAAGTGAGAAAGAGGGAAGGGGGCTGAAAGGTTCACCCCCTGGTTCTACCCCAACTGTGCTATTTCCCATATACATCAGTAGCCTAAGGCAATGGCAGCTGCCACAGCCCTGGCCTATTGTCTCTTCAAAATTTTAGAGAGGGGTCTACCTCCCCAGAATTTCAAGGGTGCAGAGCTCCAGATAAGAGGGGGTATTGAAGATAATTCAAAGATAATTTTTCTTATTTCTCAACGGAAATATACATTGTGACCCCTCATTAGAACCGTCTCACCGAGACGGTTCTAATGATGGGTCACAATGTATGTTTTTATGGAGATATATGGCTAATTATCCCTAAATTATCCCTGTTACCCCTTCTTATCTGGAGCACTGCAGGGTGATCCCTAATTCCTGGGGGGGCTCCCTGGAACTGTTTTTTCTTCAGTTATAAGACAGGCTTTTTGTCCCCCGCCTTTTCAAAGAAAAGCGGAGGGACATAGTTTTCGGCTTTCCGTCCTTCCGTCCGTCCGTCCTTCCGTCTTTCCGTCCCCCTAAAGTAGTAGGTACCTTGTGTGCGCAACTCCTCCTACAGTTTTATGCCGATTCTTTCGAAACTTTACAGATGTTTTTGTCATGGTCTGAAGATACGCATGTGGTTTGGATGTAATCCTGAGATTATTTTTTGTCACTTTTTCCACAAGTTGAACTTAGTCATTTTTTTGGCGTTTTTACTATCAAAGTGACTAGATAGTGGGTACCTTGTGTGCGCAACTCCTCCTACAGTTTTATGCCGATGCCTTTGAAACTTCACAGGTGTTTTGGTCATGGTCTGAAGATAAGCATGTGGTTTGGATATAATCCTCACATTATTTTTTTGTCACTTTTTCCACAAGTTGAACTTAGTCATTTTTTAGGTGTTTTTACTATCATAGTGACTAGATAGTGGGTACCTTGTGTGCGCAACTCCTCCTACAGTTTTATGCCGATTCCTTTGAAACTTCACAGGTATTTTGTTCATGGTCTCAAGATATGCATGTGGTTTGGATATTATCCTCACATTATTTTTATGCCCCCGTGACGATAGTCAGGGGGCATTAAGATTTGCTCCTGTCTGTCCGTCCGTCCGTCCGTCTGTCTGTCTGTCCGTCCGTTCGTCACACTTTACGGTATAGAGTTTGTGTAATCAACTCCTCCCACAGTTTTCAGTGGATATTTTTCAAACTTCACATACATGTTGTTGACATATTGAAGATGTGCATGTGGGTTTTTGTTGGAGCTAGAATTAATTTTGACAGAATCACGGCCTTTTGAACTTAGTCATTTTAGGCAAATTTTTGCATTGTAGGGTATGTAGTTTGTGTAATCAACTACTCCCACAGTTTTCCATGGATCTTTTTCAAACCTTGCATACATGTTGTGGACATATTGAAGATGTGCATGTGGGTTTTTGTTGGAGCTAGAATTAATTTTGTCATAATTACGGCCTTTTGAACTTAGTCATTTTAGGCAAATTTTTGCATTGTAGGGTATGTAGTTTGTGTAACCAACTCCTCCCACAGTTTTCCATGGATCTTTTTCAAACCTTGCATACATGTTGTGGACATATTGAAGATGTGCATGTGGGTTTTTGTTGGAGCTAGAATTAATTTTGTCATAGTTACGGCCTTTTGAACTTAGTCATTTTAGGCAAATTTTTGCATTGTAGGGTATGTAGTTTGTGTAACCAACTCCTCCCACAATTTTCAATGGATCTTTTTCAAACCTTGCCTACATATTGTGGACATACGGAAAATATGCATATGGGTCTTTTTTGGAACTAGAATAGATTTTGACAGAATTACGGCCTTTTGAACTTAGTCATTTTAGGCAAATTTTTACATTTGTAGGGTGGGGAGTTTGTGTAATCAACTCCTCCCTCAGTTTTCAATCGATCTTTTCCAAACTTTGCATGTATACATGTTATGGACATATTGGAGATGTGCATGTGGGTTTTTGTTGGAGCTAGAATTAATTTTGACAGAATTATAGCCTTTTGAACTTAAGTCATTTTAGGCATATGTTTGCATTGTAGTGTAAGTACTTTGTGTAATCAACTCCTCCCACAATTTTCATTGGCTGTTTTTCAGATATTGGAGACTTGTTGTGGACACACTGAAGATGTGCATGTTGGTTATGATAGGAAGAAAATAAGTCTGAAGGAATTATGGCCTTCTAAACTTAGTCATTTTGGGCTGCATTTTGCACTGTAGGGTATAAAGTTTGTGAAATGTTTTCAGTGGATTCTTTGTAAATAGCATTTGTGCTTGAAAGGTGCATTAGGGATGTACACATGTCCTGTGACAGGGGCTGCACGGGGGCATCATTAGTGTCTTACAGACACAATTTTCTAGTTTATTACTTTTTTCGCCAATTGAACTTAGCCATTTTTCATACATTTTTACTGTCAAAGTGAATAGATGGTACCTTGTGTGTTCAACTTCTTCTACAGTTTTAGGCCCATTCCTTTGAAACTTCACAGGTGATTTGATCATGGTCTGAAGATATGCATGTGGTTTGTATATAATCCTCACATTATTTTTTTTATGACTTTTTTCACATTTTTAACTCAGCCGCTTTTCCAGCTCAAACACTTAGTGTTATACAGTGGAGACCTAGTTTCCAAGGCGGGGGACATAAATTCGTCGAATTTGCTTGTTCCTTCTAAAACAACTCCCAAAAAATCTAGATCCATCTTATTTGTAAGATGGATCTAGATTTTGGGGATTGTTTAGGTAGGGAAAATATATCTTAAAGCAGAAATTTGTGTCTGAAGACCATGTCTTATAGCCAGGTAATGCGGTACTCCATTCAGTTTACAGTTTTAGAAGGAATCAAACAAGAACTGCACAATTAAATATATGTTTGTTCAGAGCTTCAGATCAAAAGGGGCATATACGATAATTAATAGATAATTTTTCTAATTTCTCAACATAAACGTAGGTTGTGACTCCTCATTAGAACTGTCTCAGGGAGACCATTCTAATGAGGGGTGACAAGATACATTTTGGGAGATGCTTCTAATGAGGGGTCACAACTTACGTTTTTATGGAGAAATATGGAGAATACCTAAATAATCCCTGTTACCCCTTCTTATCTGGAGCACTGTTGTTTCTTTTATGAACAGTTGAGGTTTCAAAATGATCTAAGATTACTGCAGGAAACTGTGTAAGTGTCAGTTTCATAAAATCTTATACAAACATCAGTCCGCAGCATATGGTTTTGGAGAAATATACTGGGGTGGAGAAATACATGTATACAAGTACCACTTCAATGAACTATACAGTACTGAATATTTCTCTTTTCCAGTACTGTACTGAACCAGTACTGTATATTTCTTTTAATCATTACTGTTAGTTTTGTTGAACCAGTACTACATGTTTCTTTGAAATTCTGTGAAGCAGAACTGTATACAGTATAACTTCAATGGCTCAAACAGGCTTGGGACTAATAAAATTAGTTCCAGCCAAGGGTTGTTCTAGCCATCCAGGGTTATTTTCTATATAAATTGACCTCTAGGGACCAAAAAACGAGGCCGGGCCGGGTAGCGCAATCGGTAGGGCACCTGACTCGTAAGTCAGAGGTCCTGGGTTCGAATCCCGGTCTGGCCACATACTTTCGTTTCTCCTTCCGCTGATTCAAGAAGGGCAGTTGTCAGTTACTGGCGAAAGTATGTGCACTTAGTACTGGTTAACCGCTTAGGAGGTCTAAGCCTGCCCAGGAATAGTGTGGTTAGGTTAACTGACCGTCCCGACATGACCTTAGTTGTTTACCGTGGACGTTAAGCATCAAATCAACCAACCAACCAAAAAACGAGTTCTAGCCAGGCAGGGTAAATGAGCATCAGAGTTTGAGCCATTGAAGTTTTACTGTATTTCTCTGAACCAGTACTGCATATTTGTGTCCCAATTTTTTTTTATCCCCAAATCTTTTTTCGCCCAAAAGTTTTTTAATTTCAAAATTTTTGCCCTCATATTTTTCCTCTGAAATTTTTCTTTTTGCTCCTTAAATTTTTGCTCATAACCAAAGATTTTCCCTCCCCTATTCGTTTTTGCTCCCCAAGGTTTTAATCTTCGCTGTCACTGCAACGTTGTAGTGGGCGTATTTTGCACTGCTATGCAGAGCTCTTGTTGATGAGGGGATGGGGAGGAATAAGGGGGATGGGGGAAAGACATCTGTTTTTGTTTCAGAAACAAACATCTAGTTGTCATTTAGGGAGGTAAACTGAAAAGGGGGATGGGGGAAGACATCTGTTTTTGTTTCAGAAACAAACATCTAGTTGTCATTTAGGGAGGTAAACTGTCAGTTTTCTGGTTGCATATTTTTGATGGTATCGTGTCAGCGAAGCCCTTACAATTCAATTGTGACCTGTAATAAAACTGACAATTTACCTCCTTGCATGACAGTTTTCAATAGTTATCCCCATTTTACAGCAATTTTTCATATTTTCACCTTTAAAAATGTACTTAGTATTCACAGCAAGCCCTTTCAGCAAAGTATTCACAGCAAGTACTTTCAGCAACGTTTTCACAGCAAGTATTCACAGCAAGTACTTTCAGCAAAATATTCACAGCAAGTACTTTCAGCAAAGAATTCACAGCAAGTATTTTCAGCAAAGTATTCACTGCAAGTTCTTTCAGCAAAATATTCACATCAAGTACTTTCAGGAAAGTATTCACAGCAAGTACTTTCAGCAAAATATTCACAGCAAGCCCTTTCAGCAAATTATTCACAGCAAGTACTTTCAGCAAAATATTCACAGCAAGTACTTTCAGCAAAGTATTCACAGCAAGTACTTTCAGCAAAGTATTCACAGCGAGTACTTTCAGCAAAATATTCACAGCAAGTACTTTCAGCAAAGTATTCACAACAAGTACCGTCAGCAAAATATTCACAGCAAGTACTTTCAGCAAAATATTCACAGCAAGTACTTTCAGCAAAACATTCAGAAAAATATTCACAGCAAGTACTTTCAGCTAAGTATTCACAGTAAGTATTTTCAGCAAAATATTCACAGCAAGTACTTTCAGCAAAGTATTCACAGCAAGTACTTTCAGCAAAATATTCACAGCAAGCACTTTCAGCAAAGTATTCACAGCAAGTACTTTCAGCAAAGTATTCACAGCAAGTACTTTCAGCAAAATATTCACAGCAAGTACTTTCAGCAAAGTATTCACAACAAGTACCGTCAGCAAAATATTCGCAGCAAAATATTCACAGCAAGTACTTTCAGCAAAGTATTCACAAGTACCGTCAGCAAAATATTCGCAGCAAGTACTTTCAGTGAAGTATTCACAACAAGTACTTTCAGCAAGATATTAACAGCAAGTACTTTCAGCGAAGTATTCACAGCAGATACTTTCAGCAAAGTATTTTTAGCAAGTAGTTTCAGCAAAGTTTTCACAGCAAGTGCTTTCAGCAAAGTTTTCACAGCAAGTGCTTTCAGCAAAGTTTTCACAGCAAGTTCTTTCAGCAAAGTATTCACAGCAAGTACTTTCAGCAACGCAAAACCAGACATCAGTCAAAGAGAAGTGTTGTTACATAATGAGGTCAGGATGTCCGACAGTATATCACAGAACTGTTGGTACAACTTTGAATCAAAGTTGATTCAACATAAAATCAACTTTGATTATATGTTGTAACAACATTGTGTACCTGTTGTGACTGTCACTATAAAAATAAGCCCCTAAACTGATCTAATGTAGTAAACACTTTGATTTAATACAGTCAGCTCTTGATATCTCAAAGTTAAAGTTGCTCTCAAACTACTGATATCTCAAAGCAAATTTTCTGGTCCCAGAAAATTTACTTTTGAGGTACTAGTAGTTTTGAGCTCCAAGGAGTTGAAATGTAAAGAAAAACAGGAAATATGTCCAGACTTTATTCTTTGATGTAAGGAGGTCCTTTGAGATATCAGTGTTTGAGATAACACGAGTCAGCTGTATATCTGTAGCTTGAGGCAATACAGTTTTGGTCATTGTATTTGAGAAAGCAACAAATATTTAGGAGCTGTGTTGTAATGGCGGGCCAGGCCGCGTAGTGCAATCGGTAGGCACCTGACTCATAAGTCAGAGGTCCTGGGTTCGAAACCCGGTCTGGCCACATACTTTCGTTTCTCCTTCCGCTGATTCAAGAAGGGCAGTTGTCAGTTACTGGTGAAAGTATGTGCACTTAGTACTGGTTAACCGCTTAGGAGGTCTAAGCCTACCCAGGAATAGTGTGGTTAGGTTAACTGACTGTCCCGACATGATCTTAGCTGTTTACCGTGGACGATAAGCATCAAATCAACCAACCAAATGTAATGGCGGAAGACTGCCCTTTTGCCTATGGATTCGGTGCTCATAAATTTTCTTGCAGATTATGGAAGTTAAAAGTGTTTTCTTGAAAGTTCTTAATGAATAAGCATATAAAATTTTATTTTGAAAATATGCCTTGGCTGATTAAGAAGGATGAAAAGGGTGTAGAAGCTCATGTCAGTACACATAAATTTGTTGCCAAGTCAACTTCGTAGCCACAGCAACAGTTGGCTGATTGCGTATAATATATTGTGGAGTTCCTGAAATATAGAATGGCGAGAAACAGAATGAAATGAGATATTCCATCATAGGGATCAAACTTGATTTTCTATGTGTTAAGTGTAAGAGGAGTTCTGTAGGTAAGAGGAGTATTTTAGGATAATAGGAGATTTTTTTTTTGCTTCTCGACAAAACCCTCATCAGAACCGTCTTATGAGATTTTTTTTTTTGTTTCTCGACAAAACATGATGTGACTCCTCATCAGAACCGTCTTGAGGCGGTTCTGATGAGTGGCCACAACATATATTTTTCTTGCTCTTTAAGATGGTTCTGATTTGGGGGGGGGGGGGGGGGGTACAATATTCAATATACTGTACATTATGTGCATACATATAGCATAGCAGGAGCGGCTGTAGCGTAGTGGATAACACTCCAGACTACCAATCCAGGGGTCGCAAGTTCGATCCCCCGCTTCTCCGGTCTTTCGGATGAGACTTTAAATCGAGGTCCCGTCTCCATATGACCTTGTTGTTGGTGGGACGTTAAACCCCGAGTTCACTCACTCACAATACATATAACAATCTTTTTATAACATGCAAACATAGAGTATGAAAAGAATACAGATAATTTTGTTATTTCTGCATAAAACCATATGTTGTGACCCCTCATCTGAACCAACTTGATGAGAACCGTCTATGAGGTGGTTCATATGAGGGGACACAACATTGGTTTTAATGAGAAATAAGAAAAATTATCCCGAAATTATCATTCAATACTCCCTCTTATCTAGAGCTCTGCTGATTTCAATATCTCTCCCATGGAGGTCAGCAGATGTAAATTCATCAGAAGATCATGTTTGATTGCCAGTTTTTTTAAAAACATCTGAGCCGCGACATGACAAAACCAACAATGTGGTTGTTCGCCCAGTGCAGACTCAGATCAGCCTGGGCAACCGCCAGATCTAACCAGACTCTTCGTTACGTGCTCAAAGGGTAGATAAGGGGTTAAGCTACCTTTATGCGGACAGAGAAGACTGATCAGACTGGGCGGATGCCCAGGGTGATCTGAGTCTGACCTGGGCGCACAACCACATTGTTGGTTTTGTCGTGTCGCGGCTCATTTTATGATGTAAGAATACTAAAATACTTGAGAAAATATTTCATACTCCAGTCATTATGCCATAGGGCTGTCACATCATCTGTGTAAGATTTGTAAATCCTGCTTCCAGGGCAAATAGTAATCAGTACTTCGCTTTCCCCAGCAAACAGCTGTTAAAATCTGATAAGCACACATATCAAATACACATAATTACTTCCACGATTTGGAAGTAAATAAAGGGGAGAGTGATAGACTGTAATGTCATTTCTGTGTAAGATTTGTAAATGCTGTTTATCGGGGTGTTTAATAGCATTAGTACGGTATATGCAAAAAATGTATATATAAAAAAACTAGGCCTATTCACATTTTTGCAGCAAAAATATTAGCTTTTTGCATAACAACTTTGTTACATGAATGCTTTGAAGAACTGAGCCTAGACTACCTACATTAATCATTTTATTTGGGATACCCCTAAAAGGGGTATCTGGGCAAACAGTTTGGATCCAGATTAGGCCCCACAAATGTGGGGCCTGATCTGAGATCCAAACTGTTTGCTGCCTAGGCATCATTTCTACAAGAGTTATATAAATATATAGTTAGACCAATAGTGTCAAAATATTCTTGATTTTTGAGCAGACGACAATTTCAGCAGACGACAAAAAACACCCAGAATGCAATGGGTTAATCATTCAAATTTAACATTTATACTTACTCTGTACATGTCTGAGGCATAAACGGCAATCCACACTGATATTCATATGATGTCTGTCTGGAACATGCTTTATAGTCAGTCAAGTTACATGACTCTAGGTTACATGGTGCTGAGTCAGAGTAAGCTCCCCTGGAAGGTTAAAGAATATTGAAAATATTTGAGCCGCGACACTAGAAAACCAACAAAGTGGTTGTGCGCCCAGCGCAGACTCGGACCAGCCTTGGCATCCGCCCAGCTTAATCAGAGTTTTCGCTGTCGGCATAGACGTAGCTCGGACCCTTAGCTGCGCATTAAGCGCACAGGGAAAACTCTGATCAGACTGGGCGGATGCCCAGGCTGATCTGTTTGCGCTGGGCGCACAACCACTTTGTTGGTTTTCTCATGTCGAGGCTCATATGGTATTTCCACATGTAAAAGTGACTTGATGGCTAAAATATACGTGTGCTATGAATTTTTGGCACCAACATAAAATGGTATTGTAATCCGTGAACTAAAGCAGTAGATGTTAAGATTTCCAAAATTTATTTTATAAGCTCACTATTTCTGCTTATTTAATAGCACCCAATACATGTAGTAATCTGAGAGCCATTGGCAAGTACATGTATATACACGAGGGGTAGTTTTACAGGCAAATTTACAGACGCATATCATGTACACCTGACTGTCACTGTGTGTTGTATAACAAGTTGGGTGGGGTGTTTTAAACCATGAAAATTAGCTTTTATTGACCTTTTGGTGAAAAAATACAGTCTGAATGCTTTAGTTCATGGATTATGCTATAGGTGCAAAAAATATCTTTCTGACAAAGAAGCCGGGCCGCGTAGCGCAGTCGGTAGGGCACCTGACTCATAAGTCAGAGGTCCTGGGTCCGATACCCGGTCTGGCCACATACTTTCGTTTCTCATTCTGCTGATTCAAGAAGGGCAGTTGTCAGTTACTGGCGAAAGTTTGTGCACTTAGTACTGGTTAACCGCTTAGGAGGTCAAAGCCTGCCCAGGAATAGTGTGGTTAGGTTTACTGACCGTCCCGACATGACCTTACCTGTTTATCGTGGACGTAAAGCAACAAATCAATCAATCAATCAATTCTGACAAAGGAAGGAAGGAAAAATGAGTTCTACATTTCCAAAATTTGGCCAAGTTCAAGGTAGTATATGACTAATTTAATGTGTGTTTTTCATTCAACAACAAAAATATAAACTATAATATGCGTACCTTATTTCTGTAATTCAGAACAAGAGTTCACATTGTTCTTGTTACACCTCAAAATACAAAGCACCCGTATAATTTAGCCACCGAGTCATATTGACATTTAGAAGTACCTGAAGGTCAATCGGTACACTTTTGGGGAAAGCAGCTGCCAATTTAATATTTGTCTCCCTTCTAATTAGGGGTCAACTCTTAAAGAAAAGATTTTGCTCCCCTTTCATTTCAGAGCAGACCCCAGATTGAAGGGACTCCCAGCTGGCACATGACATCATGATGACGTCGTATTAACGTCGATGCGACGTCAATACGACGTCATCACGACGCTATGTGCCCGCTGGGCTGTGCTGTCCAGGGAAACAAACAGGAAGTCAGGAAAGTAGTTCCCTTTTGAAAAAAAATCTGCAGAAAGTTATTATGGCAGTGTTTACATACATCTAAATTATTGGTGAAATGCCTGGTTCTTCAGTCTTTATCCAGCAGGCACATGACGTCAAAATGACATCGAATTGACGTCGATGCGACATAATCACATCGCATCGACGTCAACACGACGTCATTTCAACGTCCTGTGCCCGCTGGGTAGTTCGGACAGGTCCATTATAATTTAGATTTTTTTTCTTCAAAATATCACAAACAGCGAATATGGCAAATTGAGAAAGCTATCTAACTACCTCCCGTATTTTTTTTATAAAACTTTTTTACATTCCAAAACAATTTCAAAGATTAGATCCAACTTGTTAGGCTGATCTGAGTCTTCACTGGGCGCACATGCCACTTTGTTGGTTTTGATGTGTCGTGGCTCATATGGACTTGAGACTCTGTCTCAAAATTTCAATCATTAAAAATCTAAACTAAAATGTTGGCCATCAATTACAATTTTGTGACAGAGTCCTTGCAGAAAGTACAAATCTTTGTGGTTTCATTAAAGAGTTATTAGAATCAGAAAGATGTGGACTGAAATGTGGCACATAGCTGAACGAGTGTAAAATATTTGGAAGAAAAATGATAAGCACACATTCTGTGCAGCGTATTAAAACACAAACTATCTGATGCCCCAACCTGTTTATATGTATTTAGATAAACTTACGAGCAGTCCCCGTAACACTCTCTGTAGCGCTGTCTTTCCCCACATCCCCCACATGTGACGGAACAGTGTCCCCATGACGACCAGGAGCCCCAGCCAGTGCTGTAATCTTCAGGTGGCGCTTGGTCATCTTCAGGACCAGAATTTGAATTTGAGCCGGGAGAATTTGTAGGATGTGAACTTGGAATTTGTGTAGAGGTTTCTGAGGAATTTACTGCAATATATAACACACCTGGTAAAAGCACAATTCCATTCCAAAGGGGAATTTAAAACTTTAGGCTTGTTCAAATAGTTAGCTAAGACATAACAATGCTTTTCTTATTGTATGTATTAAAAGCACAAATGTGTGCAACAGTTGCTTTGTAGTCAAAGAAATAAGGGATGTTTTCACAAAACTCCTAAACGTGGCCAAACCAAAATTTCGGTTTGGCCACTTTCAGGAGTTTTGTGATAACGCCATCAGGTTACCTTTTACAAAGCTAAAAAAAACTGGTAAGCTTTACATACATAGCATTGTTTTATTTTGATAATTCTTTTGCAGAAGCTTGTTTAACCCATTCCATGCAGGTCTGGGCAAACAGTTTGGATCCAGATCAGGCCCCACAAACGTGGGGCCTGATCTGAGATCCAAACTGTTTGCTGCCTAGATATCATTTCTACAAGAGTTAGTTACCGGTAGACCAATATTGTCAAAATTTTCTTGATTTTTAATGCAGACGACAATTTCAGCAGATGACAAACAAGAGGGCCATGAGGCCCTGAAACGCTCACCTGAACAATTGGCAAGGTGGCTTATACTTATCATGTCTGAAATTGTCAAAATATGAGTTTTGGGTCAAAAGTCAAAGAATGACCCTGACCACTTGTACTCATAAATCTTCATGTACTCATTAGACAACCATATATACCATTTTTAGGCCAAAATCTCCATATTTGACCATGCCGCAAAAAAGGTCAAGGTAAACCCAAGGTCACCATTTGAACAGTATTGGTGGTACTCTAGTACTCCATGCTATTTACCAAGTTTCAGGGCCATAGGTGTATAGGTTCTGGGGAAGAAAAATATTAAAGATTTATCCCGTAAGTAATAATGGCGGCCAAGTTGGTCATGTGACCTGGACCGTTTGAACAAATTTTCATTCAATCAACCCCTGGAGGCTCTGTATGAAATGTGTTCACAATTGGCCCTTTGGCTTTTGAGGAAATGGTTGAAAATGTCAAAATATGAGCAATCTGGATCAAAGGTAAAAAAAATGACCTTGACCTCTTGTACTCATAATTCTTCATGAACTCATTAAGACAACTGTATATACCAATTTTTTAGGTCAAAATCTTAAAACTTTCCATGAAACTTTATGTTCTACCATTTTCCCATATTTGACCTTGCTGCAAAAGGTCAAGGTCAACACAAGATCATAATTTGAACAACCTTGATAGTACTCAAGTACCCAATGCTACTTACAAAGTCTCAAGGCCATCGGTCAATTAGTTCTGGAGAAGAAGATTTTTAAAGGTATTTACCATATATGGGCGAGGCGGCCATGTTGGTCATGTGTCCAGGACCGTTAGAAAATATTTTCATTCCATCAACCCCTCGAGGCTCTATATGAAATTTGGTTTCAATTGGCCCAGTGGTTTTAGAGCAGATTGTTTGAAATTGTCAAAATTTGAGATTTCTGGGTCAAAGGTCAAAGAATGACCTTGACCTCTTGTACTCAAAAATCATCATGTACTCATTAAGATGATTCTATGTACCAATTTTTAGGCTAAAATCTTCAAAACTTACAATGAAATCTCATGTTCTAGCATTTTCCCGTATTTGACCTTGCCGTAAAAAAGGTCAAGGTCAACCCAGGGTCATGAACAATCTTGATAGTACTTGAGTACCCAATGCTACATACCGAGTTTCAAGGCCATAGGTCTACTGGTTCTGGAGAAGAAGATTTTTAAAGGTTTTTACCATATATGGGCGTGGTGGCCATGTTGGTCATGTGACCTGGACCGTATGCACAAATTTTCATTCCCTCAACCCCTGGAGGATCTATATGAAATTTGGTTACAACGGCCTAGTGGTTTTTGAGGAGATTGTTTGATATTGTCAAAATATATGAGTTCTGGGTCAAAGGTCAAAGAATGACCTTGACCTCTTGTACTCATAAATCTTCATGTAGTCATCAAGATGACTGTATGTACCAATTTTTAGGCCAAAATCTTCAACAGTTTCCAAGATATCTTATGTTGCAGCATTTTGCCATATAAAAGCACAAGGAAGCAAATTTGACCTTACCGTAAAAAAGGTCAAGGTCAACCCAAGGTCATAATTTGAACAATCTTGGTAGTACTCGTGTACCCGATGCTACATACCAAGTTTCAAGACCATCGACCTATTGGTTCTGGAGAAGAAGATTTTTTCAGGTTTTTACCATATATGGGCATGGCGGCCATGTTGGTCATGTGACCAGGACCGTTTGAACAACTTTTCGTTCCTAAGGTCCCAGGAGGCTCTGTATGAAATTTGGTTACAACTGGCCTAGTGGTTTTTGAGGAGATTGTTTGATATTGTCAAAATATATGAGTTCTGGGTCAAAGGTCAAAGAATGACCTTGACCTCTTGTACTCATAAATCTTCATGTAGTCATCAAGATGACTGTATGTACCAATTTTTAGGCCAAAATCTTCAACAGTTTCCAAGATATCTTATGTTGCAGCATTTTGCCATATAAAAGCACAAGGAAGCAAATTTGACCTTACCGTAAAAAAGGTCAAGGTCAACCCAAGGTCATAATTTGAACAATCTTGGTAGTACTCGTGTACCCGATGCTACATACCAAGTTTCAAGACCATCGACCTATTGGTTCTGGAGAAGAAGATTTTTTCAGGTTTTTACCATATATGGGCATGGCGGCCATGTTGGTCATGTGACCAGGACCGTTTGAACAACTTTTCGTTCCTAAGGTCCCAGGAGGCTCTGTATGAAATTTGGTTACAACTGGCCTAGTGGTTTTTGAGGAGATTGTTTGATATTGTCAAAATATATGAGTTCTGGGTCAAAGGTCAAAGAATGACCTTGACCTCTTGTACTCATAAATCTTCATGTAGTCATCAAGATGACTGTATGTACCAATTTTTAGGCCAAAATCTTCAACAGTTTCCAAGATATCTTATGTTGCAGCATTTTGCCATATAAAAGCACAAGGAAGCAAATTTGACCTTACCGTAAAAAAGGTCAAGGTCAACCCAAGGTCATAATTTGAACAATCTTGGTAGTACTCGTGTACCCGATGCTACATACCAAGTTTCAAGACCATCGACCTATTGGTTCTGGAGAAGAAGATTTTTTCAGGTTTTTACCATATATGGGCATGGCGGCCATGTTGGTCATGTGACCAGGACCGTTTGAACAACTTTTCGTTCCTAAGGTCCCAGGAGGCTCTGTATGAAATTTGGTTACAACTGGCCTAGTGGTTTTTGAGGAGATTGTTTGATATTGTCAAAATATATGAGTTCTGGGTCAAAGGTCAAAGAATGACCTTGACCTCTTGTACTCATAAATCTTCATGTAGTCATCAAGATGACTGTATGTACCAATTTTTAGGCCAAAATCTTCAACAGTTTCCAAGATATCTTATGTTGCAGCATTTTGCCATATAAAAGCACAAGGAAGCAAATTTGACCTTACCGTAAAAAAGGTCAAGGTCAACCCAAGGTCATAATTTGAACAATCTTGGTAGTACTCGTGTACCCGATGCTACATACCAAGTTTCAAGACCATCGACCTATTGGTTCTGGAGAAGAAGATTTTTTCAGGTTTTTACCATATATGGGCATGGCGGCCATGTTGGTCATGTGACCAGGACCGTTTGAACAACTTTTCGTTCCTAAGGTCCCAGGAGGCTCTGTATGAAATTTGGTTACAATCGGCCCAGCGGTTTCAGAGGAGAAGTCGTTTGAAATTGTGGACGGACGGACGACGGACGCCGGAGCCTTACCATCCTATAAGCTCCCCCGGAGCCTCTGGCTCAGGTGAGCTAAAAATACCAAGAATGCAATGGGTTAATTTCAATGACTAAGTGCGAATAGAACTGCCGCTTACTAGTAGCTCAGCAGGCACAAGACGTTGAAATGATGTATCATGGACAACTTTTTTCCTCAGCCCCGTATAATCTACCTGTAAATGATGATATTGCGTGAGCTTGAAATAGCATTAAATTATATAGGACATTGACAGTTTTTCTCTTTTTTTGTCTTCCTTGAATGAAAAATGTTGTGTTAGGTCAATATAATAGTGCATTTTTAGCTGCACATAGATATTTTTTTCATTTACATTTGTTGCGGTCATGTTTGCTCTGATTAATATGGCCATCATTTCCTAATAGTACATAGGGGAAATAGAGAAAATGAGCTTAAAGCACGAGCCTAAAGTCATAAATGTTGTGTTATCCTAGTATTCTACACTATCTATCAAATCTTTTGATATATTTTGTAGGAAAATCAAAGAAATATTAGTGCGGTCATTTTTTACAAACTTAATACTACCCTACATCCAAAAACTGAATTTTCAGTACGGTGCGTGCTATATCGAGGTGAGGAGAATTGTTGGGGACGTGACGTCAATGATTATGTCACATCGGCGTCATTTTGACATGATTTCAACGTTATGTGCTGGCTGGGAATCCAGCACAAACGCAGCTTGATCTGGAATTGAGTTCAACTGATTCTTGTTGGTTAGATGTTGCCTTTCAAGAATCTACCTGATGACACTCTGTCATCATTGTGCGTTTTGAGAAAATCAAGATGGCATCCAAGATGGCAGTTTAACATATATGATTTGAGCCGTGACATGACAAAACCAGCATTTGAAGTGGTTGTGCGTCCAGCACAGACTCAGATCAGCCTGGGCATCCGCCCAGTCTGATCAGAGTCTTCACTGTCTGCATGGAGGTAGCTTAGACCCTTAGCTACCCTGTAAGCGCTTAACAAAGAATCTGATCAGACTGGGTTGATGCATAGGCTGATCTGAGTTTGCACCGGGCGCACAACCACTTTGTTGGTTTTCTCCTGTCGCTGCTCATTTGATTAGAGGCATTCAGGATGATTTTTTGTGCAAATAATTGACGAACTTGTGTTGCCCTTGAGTTCACAGATTAACGTTACACTGTCATGACCAAGGATATCAAGATGGCATCAAAGATGGCCTCCAAATGCGGAACAATTGGTTGTTTCAGTTCATGATTATTTTCTTTCGTGCACTTTGCAGTGACTGGATAAGGTATTCTATTAAATAAGGTACAGTTGACTATCGATCATTTATCTCCAACAATGATATCTCAAAGTACCCTCTTATATTGAAGCCATATAGTTTGGAGACATTTCAAATTTTCATTTACTTTTCGAGACCCGTTTTCTCAATTTACCAATATATCAAGTAAATCTTTTGGGACCAGAAAATTTACTTTGGGATATCAGTAGTTTGAGATGAAATTCGACTTTGAGATATCGGGAGTTGACTGTTCTCAGTATTAGGATATCAGGGCCCGGTTGTTCAAAACTAACGATGTCATTAGTTAACGTTTGGTTAAAATTTCAAATGTTAAAATCTCAAATACACCAATATTTTTAGTTGAAAAAAATGTGAGCAGCTTTTGCATTGCAAAAGCTTCTCACATTTTTTTCAACAAAAAATATCAGTGTATTTGGATAGAAAGTCATAAAACATTTAAAGAGTTGACCTCTTAACAAGCTTGTTAGGCTAACGATGCTTTGAACAACTGGGCCCAGGATTTGAAACTTACAGACACATGTATTATTTTCTAATGAATAGCCATCACAGCAGTAATCCACCTCTTCATAGCAAGTACTTGGCCTTGATATCATTTTATACCTAAAGTCAAATGTAAAGAACAACAATCAAAATTCCAGAACGAGTAGAGTAAAATGGTAAGAAAGAATTTTAAAATACAAGAATTCTAAAAATTGGGACAGATAGGTCTGAGGAAACAGCGGAGTCCCAAATCAGACTGCTCCTATAGGAGCATTCTGATCAGGGTCTACACTGTTTGTCGTCCCATTGGCATCTTACGGACGGATTTATACTGCAACGTAAAACCAAACTGTTCCATTTTTAGGGCAGTCACGGTAATGATTTTAGGTGTCCCAATTTCTAGAATTTTATGGTATTTTAGGCGACGGGTTTTCACAATTGACATCTGACATGTAGGCTATATATTGCACAACCCCAGTTGATCGCAAAAAGACCTTGTATGATATACGGATCATATTTGACCCCCCCATTCTTAGCCACTAAAACTATACTAAACATCAAAAGAAACGCCTACAAGTTTAAGTTCAGTTTTCTTCTGTCAGCTGATGTATGGTTTTAATTTACATATAGCAGAAAATACTACTGACGTCTGCCAGCAATCTTGCAGAATTAAACCTTGATTAAGGAGTTATTTCAATTTATCGTGAAGCATTCAAAGTTATTGTAAGAGTTGTCTTTCCTTTGTCAGTTTAACATACTGTCTCCAAAACGTGACTCTAATGTGTGGTTGCCGGACCGCGTAGCGCAATCGGTAGGGCACCTGACTCGTAAGTCAGAGGTCCTGGGTTCGAAACCCGGTCTGGCCACATACTTTCGTTTATCCTTCCGCTGCTTCAAGAAGGGCAGTTGTCAGTTACTGGCAAAAGTATGTGTACTTAGTACTGGTTAACCGCTTAGGTGGTCTAAGCCTGCCCAGGAATAGTGTGGTTAGGTTAACTGACCGTCCCAACATGACCATGGTTGTTTACCGTGGACGTTAAGCATCAAGTCAATCAATCAATCAATCTAATGTGTGGTTATGAAAAAAAAAAATATCGGTTTTATTACCATGATATTCTTGACGGCGGTTTGAAGTTGAACACTTGTCAAATTATCTCCCTTGCAATTAAACAAATATTAAATTGGGAAGTCCAATAACATCAAAAGTTCTGCAGTGCTACGAAAAATTTCTTTGCAAATCGTTTTATTTTACTCTTGTTAATTCATTTAACCTCTTCGTATGAATGGTTTCAGTAATTTTTAAGAAATACAGGGTGTTAAAAGGTCTATGGGAAATCCAATGGTAAGCCAGTGTTACCGTTTTTACTGCCAACTTTCACCTGATTGTTTCTCTAAACCGCGAGGCTCGATTGCTTTGATTTTTTTCGCTATTTCTTAACCTTGCTGCGGTCATTATGTCTGGAGAAATTAAATGGCTGAGCATTTTATGGGATTAAAAAGTCAGCTTCTGAAAGTATGATGACTTTAACCCCATCACAAAAGCAAGCGTTCTGGTCGCTAAAGTTTATGGAATATCGATGCGTTAAGGTGCTCATTCTGTCGAAATATCATAAACAAAGTAACTTAAAATGTCTCAATAAAAGCATATACCTATACCTTCAAATCAATTGGGCGTATACATTGTATGCGTTTCTTTTGATGTTCAGTATATGTTTGGTTTTAGAATCACATTGCTTGTGACTTGCCTCTGTTGTTTCAATAATCGTACAGCAAACTAAAAGAAAAATGTGTCTAAAAATGTGTTTAATATATTCTCTTGCAATTTTACCTTTTACAAATAAAATCCTTTTTTTCTTCTCTAAATTGCGTTAGCTATTATATCATATCTAAATCCTGGGTGACAAGAGCATTAAATACAATTATGAATAAAAAAGACAAGTTCAAATCATTTAGACACATACTTTCGTTTCTCCTTCCGCTGATTCAAGAAGGGCAGTTGTCAGTTACTGGCGAAAGTATGTGCACTTAGTACTGGTTAACCGCTTAGGAGGTCTAAGCCTGCCCAGGAATAGTGTAGTTAGGTTAACTGACCGTCCCGACATGACCTTAGTTGTTTACCGTGGACGTTAAGCATCAAATCAAATCAAATCATTTATGCAAATTAGAAAAATAGTCAGCCAGTAAGAAAAGTAATAGACGCTAATGCAATCATGTAATGATGCTCGGGTAATTTTCGCATACCTGCACACGCTTTTACATCAACTGATTTTATTTGGACAAATCATACTATTTCGATTGCGGTCCGCGATTCTTCCTGATTGTTTTATTTCTTGTATTAGATATGTGTAAATGCAGTTTTATACCCTAAACCATGATTAACATTTAATTTGGATCATTTCAGAGCTATCACTGAAATATTTCTTGAATCGTATTTTTTCGTAGTTTAGCAAAGAAGGAAGCAATCTTTCCCAGTAGGCACACAAAGTTGAATCAACATTGAATCAACCTTGATTCGACGCCATGACGCTGAATTAAGATTAATTCTCTATTCATTCAACTTTGTGTGCCCAGTGGGTTTAATTAAAAAAAACAAACAAACAAAGAAACAAAAAACAAAAAAACAACAACAACAATAACAACAACAACAAAAACAAAAATAGATGAATGAATAAATAAAATACATAAAAAAGGGTGACTTACACATACTGCGTCTCACACCACATCCAGTAAGAACAGCTTTGTAATTTGGTTTTAACTAGCCAAGTGTTATAGCACGGTTTCTTCTCTTTTCTGGAACACTTTATTTGGGGACTTGTTACGTTGTTATAGCAACCACCACAGCTGTCTGAAACAAGATGGACAAATCATGGGTTTACCATCTTTACAGCCTGTCAAAAATATTTCAGCTAACTGCACAATCTTGGACATCTGAATTAAGGTAGGAAGCACTGAGTGGGTTAAGATCGTAAACGTTTGAAAGACAAACGTTTGTGATTACTTTGTATTTGCCCAGCAGACACACGATGTCGAAATGACGTTTTACAGACGTTTACAAGAAGTAATGACGTCGCACTGACGCCATTGCGACGTCACGTCGACGTCATGTGCCTGCTGGGAGGCTTCATGTTTGGTAATGATGTACTAGTAATTACTGTTAGCAGGCATGGTGCCTCGATTTCATGGCATCTTTACTTGGAAAACGCGTGGTAAATTTTATGGATTCCATGATGGAATGTCCTTTTAAAATAATAATAATAAAAAAAAACTCAATAAAACAACAGAGGGTCTACTTTCAACACATTACGTAGAACAGTAGCAGTGAAAAAAGTACTAAAATGAGATTCTTTGTATAAGCTATTTAGCAAAATATGTAAAGTGACTTTACAAACCCAGTCACGGAATATAAACTATGACATGGCAGGGCGAAGCACGCAGCGTTAAAGAAGCACCTATTTTTCTTACGCAAACTGTGAAAGCCCTGATCAGACGCCGCATTTTGCGGCGTCTGATCTGGGTCTGCACTGTTTGCCAAAGTCCCTTTTTATGCGGCACAAGACATACATGGGTTAAACAACGTCAAAATGATCAACGTCGATGGAAGTGACGCTGGTATCATTTTCAAGTTACAGTCAAACCTGCCTTAAGGGGTCACCCCAGGGGACCCAAAAAAATTGGCTGCTTAAGACAGGTGACCCCTTAATACAGGTTCATTTGCACTGTAATCTGGTTTAAGGGACCCCCAAAAAGTGGCTGCTTAAGACAGGTGACCCCTTAATACAGTGACCCCTTAAGGCAGGTTCGACTGTACTCGCCTTCTCGATACTCACCTATACTGACTGAAATACTGATTCCTCTGTTTCCACTCTCCCAAGATTTAAACATTATCAAAGACTGATTGTTATATGAAACTATGGGATATTGTAACTCCCTCCTTTGGTAAGAATCATCACAGCAAAATCTGCCTCCAGTTAATCCTAAATTGTCGGTAAATCTCACTTCCACAAAGTCAACACACGGCAAGAATGGTTTGTTTATGTTACAGAACTCTGTACTGTTCATGTATGGCTCATTAAAGGACATCTGTATAGTGGTGCCCGTCGGAGACTGAAACAAGACTTGAAGGACAAAAAGTCGCGACACGATAAAACCAACAAAGTTGCATGTGCACCCAGTGAAGACTCAGATAGCCTTGGTATCCGCCCAGTCTGATCAGTCTTCGCTGTCCGCATGGAGCTAGCCTAGACCCTTAGATACCCTCTTAGCGCTCAGCGAAAACTCTGATTACTCTGGGTGGATGCCTAGGCTGATCTGAGTCTATGAATCGCTGTTTGCATGTCCAGAGCTAGCTATCACGCGAAGACTCAGCCTTGGCAACAGGCCCAGTCTGATTAGAGTCTTCGCTGTGCGCTTAAAGGGCAGCTAAGGTTCTAAACTAACTCCATGCGGACAGCGAAGACTGATCAGACTTGGCGGATGCCCAGGCTGATCTGAGTCTTCGCGTCGCTATCTGCATAGAGATAGCTTTCACGCGAAGACTCACTTCAGCCTTGGCAACCGCCCAGCCGTATTAGAGTCTTCCATGCGGACAGCAAAGACTGATCAGACAGGGCGGATGCCCTGACTGAACTGAGTCTTCGCTGGGTGCACATGCCGCTTTGTTGTTTTGTCATGTCGCAGCTCAGATAAAGATACCAAGCAAAGGCAACAATCATAAAGCACAATCCACCCTAGACAGTGAGAAAGCAGCAGGAAAAACCGAGGACCACTATTTTTGAACAGTACATTTTTCGACCCGTTTCCACACAGAGGAACTGTACATTAATATAACAAACATAAAAAGAAAGATATACGAAATACAGAAACGTATTATTTTGCATCCAGTTTCAAGGGCGTAACTGGCTGAACACAAATACGCAGGTGCGTCTTGAAATTTTGTCTGGTAAACACAATTTACTAGTGACTGATACCTATTTCTATTGGCTGGCTCTGCCTTCTGCATGCACTCCCATGTTAATAATAGTCTCTCTTCAAAACGTCTAGGCCCCTGCCCATTGTGCCCAAAATAGTTGGACTGCCAGGGGCCGTATTCATAAAGCCACTTAAGTCGTTGCTATGCTGTTGCTAAGGCTAAATATCTATAAAGGAGATTCCCTACAATTATGAAATTTGGTCTGGAGGAACAGTCTTTGTAAGACTGTTCCTCCAGAGCAAATTTCATAGTTGTAGGGAATCTCCTTCAAAGAAATTTAGCCTTAGCAACAGCATAGCAACCACTTAAGTCGTTTTATGAATACGGCCCCTGGTGCCTCTGCGACAGAGCTGCTAGCAGCTGTGTAGCAGGACATGATTGCAATTTATCTCAGGTAGGGTAAATGTCCTCCAAAGTTGGAGGCAATGTATCGACATTTTACTGGGATGTTAACCCACAACCAAGAACAGCACGAACAAAACCAAAACTTCCAACGCGTGTAACTCTTTTAGTGTGAATGTGGAGGTGGATTTTCTTAGTCAGATCAAGACGAACAATTTGGTACCAAAGTTTTAATAAAATGTTTTCTTTTACCTCTGTGACACATAAGCGTTGAGTTGATGGGTAAGTTAAAATATGCCGACGTCACCCCTCCCCCCCCCCCCCTCCACAAAAAAAGATAGACCTGAAGAGTCTTTTCTGATACGGGTACGGAATTTTCTATTCAAATAACAGGAGCCCCGGTAGCTCAGTGGTTTAAGCGCTGACCTGCTGACCTAGTGGTCCCGGGTTTGATTCCCGCTGGAGATGGAAATCTTTTTAACAGTAGACGGGGATTTCATTGCACACATCCTTTCATTAACATCCTCCCATCTTGCTGATATGACTGAAATACCTTTGAGAAGGACGTTAAATCGCAAGACATCCATTCATCTAGTCACACCTCACATCCGAAGCCACACTAACTGTATTTAAATAAGTATGCAACCCTACATCAATTAAAATATAAAATCACTAACTTACTGTGAGTCATTCAACATGTGCGATTTATTTTTGTGGGCCTTTGTCATATGATAGGCCATAGTTACACACTACATGTATCAGGCGGCCTTTGAGTGACATTCTGGGTGTAGCTATTCTATTCTAGATTCTATTTCTATCTACAATGCAATTTATTCCATACCATAACCTTACAAGGTCGTTGGGGGCACCACAGATGACTTCAAAACGACCCCTTTCCACCTTGTCCTGTTGAGCTGGCAAAGTCCGTTCCTGTCCACTCTTTAATATTGTCTTCCCATCTCTTCTTCTTCTTTTTTCCTTTCACTGTGCTATGTAGAATCGTCTTTGCTAAACCAGAAGACCTTGAGACATGACCAAACCACCTTAGTTTCCGTTTCTCGACCAGGGTAAGGAGCTCATCATACTCTCCAATGGCTGCTTGGATCTTTCTGCGAACCTCCTCATTTGTTACATGGTCCTTGTATGAAATGTTCAGTAACCTTCGGTAGCATCTCATCTCAAAGGCCTGCGAGTTTTTCTCTAACTCTGCTGTCAAGGTTCACGATTCACAGGCATACAGAAATATGGAAATGACAAGGGAGCACATAAGTTTCACCTTTGATCCAAGAGATATGTTGTTATCTCTCCAAATTGATTTCAGCTTTGTAAGAGATGAAGCGGCTTGTGCAATCCTTGAGAAAGCCTCCGTTTTAGAGCCATCGTCTGAGACAATTGCTCCAAGGTATCTGAAGCTTGTTACAAAACCAAGTTTCTGCCCTTTTACCTTGCTCCCTCTTGATGCCATTGACGCTGTTTGTCATCAGTTTGGTCTTCTCAGAACTGATCTTCATCTTATACCTTGTGCAGGTTTTGTCGAGACTGTCAACTAGGGCTTCTAGTTCCTGCTCTTCCTCAGCTAGAGCACCTATATCATCGGCAAACCGCAGGTTGGTAATATTTCTGCCACCTATGCTAACCTTCCCGTCATGTTCTTCCAGAGCATCAGACATGCTCAGTTCGAGAAAAGTGTTGAAGAGGGTGAATGACAGAAGACATCCTTGCCCTACTCCAACTGTTGTTCTGAACCATTCTCCCATGCTGCCATTCATCAGGACTGCATTTGTTGCCTTGTTGTAGAGCTGCTCAATGGTGCGAACTAGATTTGCATTGATATTGTACTTCCGCATGTGGCCCATAAGGCTGCCTTCCAGACCCTGTCAAAGGTTTTTTTTTTAGATCAATGAAGACATGGTACAGATTTTGCTGATGTAATCATGTTGAAGATACTTCTCATACAGGATTCTAAGGTTACATATCTGTTCTGTGGTGCTCCTTCCAGCTCTGAATCCAGCCTGTTCTTCAGCGATTATCTCTTCGGTTTGGGGTTTAAGCCTGTTCAAGATGACTTTCAGCATGACTTTGCTTGAATGACTGATGAGGCTGATCAATGGTTTTGTAGTTCTGGCAGAGCTGTAGGTTGCCCTTTTGCAAGGGGGTAGCTAGAAACTATCAATTGAGGTTTGTGAAACAGATTACAAGATTATCACCCTTTGCAAAACCCAGGCACAGATATCAGTGAGTGCAAACCAATACAGGCAAGGGAAATATTTTTCTTCAAAGGGAGGCAATTTAACTGTCTCCCTTTTGTAAGATTTATTTCCCTTATATTTACTTTGGTCAAGGGAGACAATCCAGTAATTCCACATATACCTTTATCAACCAATAACATTTCAGTCCCGCTTGATATGAAGTTGGGTATCCCGGTGTTGTTATGTTGATATAAGAGCTTGATGTAAGTATTATTGTTCCTCCACAAGCACCTAAAATAGAATGATTAATAACAAGTATATAAGAACACAAATTTAACACGCGTGGCTAATGACATTCATAAAAACTACAGAATATTTTAAAGATCTACACTGTTTTCCGTTATACATGTATATATATGAATTTTGTTTAACCAAATAGCAGTATTATCTATATGATGATATCTTCTGAATTCAAAAGAGCATTTCAAAGAGCAGTTACAGATATACAGAATTGAAGGAATTACTCACCCTCAGATGGTGCCACCAATTCACAGTTATCTCCCGCAAGGCCTTCTGGGCACCGGCATCTCGAACAGTTCTTTGGGTCCTGGTATCCGTCATTCTTGCATGCTCCAATAAGCTGGGTGGCGTTGCAAGTGTCTAATGTAAAAAGAAGGAATATGTCTATATATACTACTCAAAAGAAGTTTTACATCACCATATATTATCAACTTATTTCCAAGAGGTATAAAGAAATGCCTCTGTTTTGCTTTATGATTTCTGTAACTCACACACTACTGTCTCTATGAACACCTGACAAAACTGAGGACAGAACTGACCCCTGTTGGGGTAGTGAAAGATATCTGACTGACAAGTGTTTTTAACAAAGCATTTTGGAAAACTGCCTGAATAAGGCTTTTACTCTTTAAAAGCCTATATCTACCAAGACGGGCAGAACCGTAGACCAACTTTTCATATTTATTGAACCGAAACACCAGACTGTCAATCATACAAATAACCATGTGTTTCATTGCTACTCATGTGACTTTTACAGAAGTGAAATGTGACTGTTTTGCATTTAGCTCCATTGAAACAAGAGGACCATTGGTCCTGTAGCTCACCTGGGTCCATTCAGCCTCAATACTCTAGGGTTAGTTACTCTAAGGCCATCAGTCAATTGGTTTTGGTGAAAAAGATTTTTAAAGGTTTTAACCATATATGGGCATGGAGGACATGTTGGTCATGTGACCTGGACATTTGAAAAAATTTTCATTCCCTTAACCCCTGGAGGCTCTATATGAAATTTGGTTTCAAAATTGGCCCAGGGGCTTTTGAGGAGATGGTTTGATATTGTCAAAATGACAAGAGTTCTGGGTCAAAAGTCAAAGAAAGACCTTGACCCCTTGTTCATAATGAATCTTCATGTACTCATTAACATGACTGTATACACCGATTTTTAGGCATATATCTTCAAAACTTTCCATGAAATCTTATGTTCTAGCATTTTCCCACATTTGACCTTGCAGAAAAATAGTCAAGGTTAACCCAAGGTCATTATTTTGAACAATCTTGATAGTACTGGAATTCCCAATGCTACATACCAAGCTTCAAAGCCATCGGTCAATTGGTTCTGGAGAAGAAGATTTTTAAAGGTTTTAAATATATATGGTCCTGGCGGCCATGTTGGTCATGTGACCTGGACTGTTTGAACAAATTTTCATTCCCTCAATCCCTGGAGGCTTTATATGAAATTTCGTTACAACTGGCCCAGTTTTTTTAGGGGATTGTTTGATATTGTCAAAATATGAGAGTTCTGGGTCAAAGGTCAAAGAATGACCTTGACCTCTTGTACTCACAAATCTTCATGTACTCATTAAGATAACTGTATATACCAATTCTTAGGCATATCTCTTCAAAACTTTCCATGAAATCTTATGTTCTAGCATTTTCCCATATTTGACCTTGCCGTAAAAAAGGTCAAGGTCAACCCATAGTCATAATTTGAACAATCTTGACAGTACTTGAGTACCCAAAGCTACATACCAAGTTTCAAGGCCATCGGTCAATTGGTTCTTGAGAAGAAAATTTTTAAAGGTTTTTACCATATATGGGCGTGGCGGCCATGTTGGTCATGTGACCTGGACCGTATGAATATGTTTTTGTTCCCTCAACTCCTGGAGGCTCTATATGAAATTTGGTTTCAATTGGCCCAGGGGCTTTTGAGGAGATTGTTTGGAATTGTCAAAATATGAGAGTTCTGGGTCAAAGGTCAAAGAATGACCTTGACCTCTTGTACTCATAAATCTTCATGTACTCATTAAGATGACTGTAGATACCAATTTTTATCCCAAAATCTTCAACAGTTTCCGAGATATCTTATGTTCTAGCATTTTGCCATATAAAAGCACAAGGAAGCAAATTTGACCTTACCGTAAAAAAGGTCAAGGTCAACCCAAGGTCATAATTTGAACAATCTTGGTAGAACTCCCGTACCCGATGCTACATACCAAGTTTCAAGGCCATCGACCTACTGGTTCTGGAGAAGAAGATTTTTTTAGTTTTTTACCATATATGGGCATGGCGGCCATGTTGGTCATGTGACCAGGACCGTTTGAACAACTTTTTGTTCCTAAGGTCCCAGGAGGCTCTATATGAAATTTAGTTACAATCGGCCCTGCGGTTTCAGAGGAGAAGTCGTTTGAAATTGTGGACGGACGGACGGACGGACGGACGACGGACGACGACGGAGCCTGACCATACTATAAGCTCCCCCGGAGCCTCTGGCTCAGGTGAGCTAAAAAGTAAGGTGATGCAACTGTATATATAATTCACATGCAAACCACGGCTCGACCGTGGATTTACCCTTGGACCAGTCATTTAAAACCTGACATAGAAAGGAATGCAACACGTACTTAATAGGGTAGAGACTGGCGGGTAAATTCGGACATACCATTGCAAACAGTGAAAATCCAGAGCCGTCTCATCAGGATTTTCACTGTTTGGCCAGTTATTTTTTTGTTTTAGTTCCAGACAACTGACATATAAAGGAAACAATGTCACTGTCCGAATTTACCGCTGTCCGAAGTTACCCGACTCTCCCCTAGTGAGTGGGTGACCTCGGGTGTAATGTCCCACCAGCACATAGATGACGGAATCTTGATTTAAAATTTCACCCAAAAGACCGGCAAAGCGGGGGAGTCTAGCGCCTTAACCATAATTATACTAGCGCCGCTTCTACGGAGGAATACTGTTTCTGAATACAAACTCCAGAACGGTACTTTTTTGTTGGTACTTTGGTGTTTCAGAGAGCTCTCACTCATTTTTTTGCATTATCACGCGAACAGAAAGTCCATATGTCTTCGAAAATACACTAAATAACAGGATTAACAGTGCGGTCCTGCCATTTTTAACATTATATATTATAAAACAAGGATTACATTCAAATAATTTGAAGAAACAAACATTAGATACGAGGCAGCATCTGTTCAAGCTGGAGACGAATACCATTTTATGTTAAAATGTCCATACTATATACTGTCAAACCTGCTTGTATAGCCAGCTCTATTAAGAAACCACATGTTTTGGGTCCCTTTTATTGAAATATAATGTGAATCAAACTGTATTAAAGATTCACCTGTCTTAAACAGGCATGTTTTGTGCTCCCACTGGTGACCCTTTAAGCCAAGTTTGGCTGCACATAGCTTAGCAGTCTAGGTGACTTCAGAATTCGAACTGTCCGCGCAAGCATCGTTTATAGGACTTTTTTATTGTTCCTTTTTCCCCGAAATACTTATTTTGTCAGCTAGCTTTTCACCCTGGTTTTATGATTCTAACGCATTTTAAATTATTTAAATCCACAGTTAAGCCGGAACACGACAAAACTAACAAAGTGGCATGTCCGCCCAGCAAAGACTCAGGTCGGCCTGGGCGTGTCTCTTAAAGGGTAGCTATGGGACTATAAGCTATTTCTATGCGGATAGCGAAAACTCTGATCAGACTGGGCGGAAGACCAGGCTGATCTGAGTCTTCGCTGGGTGCAGATGCCACTCTGTTGGTTTTGTTGTGTCGCGGCTCAAATATGTCTAAAAGGTACTGACCTGCACAATAGGCTAAATTTGCTAATTTGACATCGTAGAAAGACAGATCTTCTCTTTGTCCCATCGTATACTGTAACAGCGGGTTCCAACTCTCAACTGTCATCGCCGACGAAGACGATGAAAAAGTCTATTAACAGAGATAATAATTGTCGTATTTAGGCTATTCGCTTATAAGACGGGGATTTCCCATTCCAAAATTACCTCAAATATCCGTCTTGTTTAATCCAGCTATAAGAGTTTTTTTTCTCTTCAAAAACAATCCCTAATATCTAGATCCGTCTTGTAAGACGGATTTAGATTTTTGTGATTGATTTGGATGGGGGAAACCATCTAATAGGCGGGTGATAATCTCCGGTATTCCCGGTATCCATGTCCCGGTATTCACAAGGGTACGTGGGTTTGACAGGGCATAGATTCAAAACTACCTCACAGAATTTCATAAAGTTGGTGTCATTTGAAAGGCAATACACCAATCTATAACATGAAACAAATTTGGTTCATATTTATTCTATTTTCTTCTATTTATTTGCAACTAAAGTCCCGGTATCCGGATTTTGTTGTCCCGGTATCCATGGGGTAGGCATGTTTAACTTCAAATAAAATTCAAACTACTGGACCGAATTTAGCAAATTAAATATCAGATAAAAGAAAATGTTTTAGTCTAAACGCTACATGTAACATTTGTAAATTTGACTTAGCTATTTTGCAGAAATAATGTCTCAAAGTCCCGGTATCGGTATTTTTTGTCCCGGTATCCATGTGGTAGCTATCATTTGCCTCATATAAAACATAAACTACTGAACCGAATTTCAGAAGTTAAATATCAATTTACAGGCAATGTTTTAATATTAATGAAACATTAGAATTTTTTAAAATTTACCGGTTTATTTGGTAGCAATAATGCTTCAAAGTCCCGGTATCCGCTCTTTTCATTCCCGGTATCCATTGGTATGATGTATGTGACGGTGAAATAAGAACATAATTTCCGCGTTAAAATTAATTAAAATTGCATTAACAGAATATTTTTGTAATAAATGAAGGTTAAAATAGACTCAACGTGCTTCAGCAGCCGTATACCACCAACATCCTGATATTCGGATAATGGTAGGGCACGGACCGACCGTGTTTGCAGCAGGTGCGGGATGGTGTTTGTTTAGATTTTTTTGTTCTCTCATCTATCCGGTTCATTCTTTTTCTGTCTCTCTCTGTCTAGGAGACGGTATGATATAGACTGAAAATTGTCTCAAAGAGCCGTTATATCCAAAAAAATTTAACGACCTCAAGGATAACATACCCCCCCCCCCCAGCCCTCCCACCCACACACGAACACACACACACACACACACACACACACACACACACACACACACACACACACACACACACACACAAATCGAACAGTATGTTTTCCTATGAAATCATTTGACTATTGAAAACATTAAAGGTAAACGATATATAGTCATCACAGAACTTGGAAATTTTTAGAAAAAAAAGTTTTCAAACAAGTTTTTCGGCGTTTTTTAAAACCCAAAGTTCTGACCGTACTTGATCATTTATCTTTTTTGGTAGTTTGACCTAGGTCTGCGCAGGTCGACAGGGTGATGTCAACCTCGAAAGTTAAGCTGGAATTCTTCTATCTGGGCACACAACGCTGAATCGACATGGAGCCAACGTTGATTTAACGTCGTGACGTAGGAACAATGTTGATTCAACGTTGAATCAATGTTGTGTGCCTGTTGGGTTAATAATCTTTGAAAGAAAACAAATCAGAAGCATAGTAGCGTACATAATCAAGCTGAAGCATAAATCATATGCAAGAAAATGCTATACAAAAAGTTATATGGCGGGTACACCGAGTCGAAACGACAGCGCAACGACGTAGATGTGACATCATAACGTCCGACCGACGTCGAAACCACAGTCATGCGAGTTAGGTTGTTGTTGCACTCTTGGAACTTCTATAGACCGGTTTTTTATCTTTAATATATATTTGACATAGTTGTATTTGGACATTATTTTTTAATTCTTTGATACTTTCGCCATATCAATGTGTCTGTCTTTTCAATGTGTTTGTCTTTTCAATGTGTCTGTCCATGATACCAGTAGTACGCTGAAGATTAAAACTGTCACAAACCTACTAGCTGATACTTCAAGCAATCTTTGATCATGGGTCTGTATTATTGTTTTTAAGATGGTATTACCAAAATTAAGTAGATGAAGAAGAAGAAAAAAAGTTTTCCCATTCCTCTTCATATTAAAGCTGCTCGTTTCACGCCTCGTTAACCATCGGCGTGCGTCGCCATGCCTCATTACATGTATAATTGAGTATTTCACAGTTTAAGGCAGTGGAGAAAGAAAAATGAAGACAAATTTTGAATTAGGAAAAAAAAAACATACTAAAAATTATTTTTATATAATGTTTTGAAAATAGTCAACGTTTTCGGCATCATGTATTGATGACCTGCCTACCCTAAGAAAGTATCCTTGTTCGACAACTGTAAACGTAATATTTTTTATGCTTGACCTAACATGGATTGCATTAAGATTGGGATTCTGATCAGCTTGCATATCCACTCATGCTGGTCAGTTTATGGCTTTTGGTTGTCTGGAAAACAGAAGGTTCTCATGAAAACGCTAGCCGATGAAGGTCTCCTGTTCGCAGTTTCCAGTCAATATATCCAATGATTACCATTCATGAAACAAGTCATGCCAGTCCATTTGTTGATACACTTTTATTTTGCGAACCGATTGTGAGTCACTGTCAGGTTAGCTGCGGATACGTGTATCCTTGAGGTTGTTAAATTGTTTTGGATATAACGGCTCTAAGTCTATATCAAACCGTCTCCTAGACAGAGGGAGAAAGAAAAAGAATGGACAGGATAGATGAGAGTACAAAAAAAAATCTAAACAAACACCATCCCGCACCTGCTGCAAACACGGTCGGTCCGTGCCCTACCATTATCCGAATATCAGGATGTTGGTGGTATACGGCTGCTGAAGCACGTTGAGTCTATTTTAACCTTCATTTATTACAAAAATATTCTGTTAATGCAATTTTAATTAATTTTAAGGCGGAAATTATGATCTTATTTCCCGTCACATAAATAATACCAATGGATACCGGGAATGAAAAGAGCGGATACCGGGACTTTGAAGCATTATTGCTACCAAATAAACTGGCAAATTTTGTAAGATTCTAATGTTTCTTTAAGATATAAACATTGCCTGTACATTGATATTTAACTTTTGAAATTCGGTTCAGTAGTTTATGTTTTATATAAGGCAAATGATAGCTACCACATGGATACCGGGACAAAAAAATCCCGATACCGGGACTTTGAAACATTATTTCTGCAAAATAGCTCAGCTAAATTTACAAAATTTAAATGTAGTGTTTAGACTAAAACATTATCTGATATTTAATGTGCTAAATTCGGTCCAGTAGTTTGAATTTTATTTGAAGTTAAACATGCCTACCCCATGGATACCGGGACAACAAAATCCGGATACCGGGACTTTAGTTGCAAATAAATAGAAGAAAATTAAATAAATATGAACAAAATTTATTTCATATTATAGATTTGTGTATTGCCTTTTAAATGACATCAAATTTATGACATTCTGTGCAGTAGTTTTGAATCTATGACCTGCCAAACCCATGTACCCCCCATGAATACCGGGACATGGATACCGGGAATACCGGAGATTATCATGCGCCCATCTAATAACCGACCAATCAGTAATCTTCGACAAACAGAGGATCCGCCGTTGCCAACTTTGTTTAACACTGTTACTTCTACTTTTTTTAGTTTCTTACTTACTCGTGGCATTTGCCAAACACATTTGGCTAAGTGCAACTTGTCATTATGGAGAAATATTAATTAGATATAATTATTATCACTATTAAAGAGTAGAGACAAGGATTGACTTTGCCAGCGCAACTATGGTAGCTGAAAACTGGGTTCGAGGTTATAAAAGTTGAGAATAATCTCAAACTCAAAATAAAGCACACTGATTGGCTGCTTCCGAGCATGTGCTCGGAAGCAGCCAATCAGTGTGCTTTATTTTGAGTTTGAGAATGTACTCAAGTTTTATAACCTCTGGGCAAGGACAAGTTGGAAAGTCTTATGTGGAAACGCCCTTGCAAGGTTATGGGATGGAATGGAATAGAACAGAACTTATTGTGCAAATTCATAAAATCCACGTGATTTCCTTTTTTGACCGCATATACTAGTATGTTACCAAGTCTTAATGAACATTATAGTATAAATCTATGACTGTTTATTCAAATTAATATTGTTTAAACAAAATGCATATCCATGTTGATAGTTAGATCTTGACAAACATATCTAAATGAAGAGATAAAGCAATATATTTTTGAAAGCTTTTATCCATATATACACTGTGATTTATTTGATCAATCATATTATATGTGACACATTGCAAGAAATCTGCCTTAAACATATGCCAAAATTTTCTATGCCCTGGCTCAGAGGTTATAAAACTTGAGTACATTCTCAAACTCAAAAATAAAGCACACCGATTGTCTGCTTCCGGAAGCAGACAATCGGTGTGCTTTATTTTTAGTCACATGCTCGGAAGCAGCCAATCAGTGTGCTTTATTTTGAGTTTGAGAATGTACACAAGTTTTATAACCTCGGGGCAAGGTTTAGTGACGGCTTAGCAAGTAAAATCTTACCTCACCACTGTAGTGCATCAATGAACCGACGTCGTAAGGAACTCCAAAATTATCCAGTTTCGCCCATGTTCTCTTGTTAAAGTTATAATATTCCGAAATGAAAATATTGTCATAGTTGATCTTTATATGATTGTCTCTGTCTGGTCGGGCATGCTCATGCCAGAATCCGATCACGTGACCAATTTCGTGGGCAACGGTACCTTTCTGAAAATAAAAAAGATAAATCTTGGTGTATTTATCAATGCATGTGCTTGTATGTGTCCGCGCATGTGCGTGCGTGTTCATGTGTGTGTGTGTTTCCGACGCTGAAATAATAATAATAAACTAGAAAATTGTGTCTGTAAGACACGAATGATGCCCCCGTGCAGCGCCTGTCACAGACCAGTGCACATCACTGGATTGTCCATTATCAACAAACGTTACGTTTCAAAGAACTTTCCTGCTATCTTGGCTGCCAAAATGACTAGGTACAAAAATATGTCCACATTACTGAGGCAAAGTTTAAAAAAAAATCGACTGCAAACACAAAGTCCATACCCTACAATGAAAACAAATGTCAGAAATGACTAAGTTCAAAAGGTCCTAATTCCATCAAAATCGATTCTAGCTTCATAAAAAATCCATATTCACATTTTCAATATGTATACAAAGTTTGAAAAAGATCCATTTAAAAGTAAAAAGTATGCAAAGACCAGGAACTGAAACAATCAAAATCCAAATCCAGCCCTCAAACCATAGTTGGAAACAACTAAGATTACAAATAATCAAGATACAGAGAACATATGGCCAACCGAGTGAGCAGCTTGTTCCCAAAAGGTGGCCACTCAGCAACCCAAACCGAACCAAAAATAATAATAACATACATAAGGTAAAACATCACAGAAACTCTGACACCAAAAACAGGCAACAAAGACCACAACAGAACTACCGCCTTCGAACGGTCAGTAATGAATTACTGGGGGCTTAAATCGATTTTACAGGCCCAACCTCACCCTCAGTTTCTGAAGTGGTACAAAACATTTCATTGGTTGTTCGGTTCGCATGATAACCCTCTAACTCGTCAATGAATCATCACGGTAAACACATAAATCAAATTTCAACACCATGAAGAAGCAAAGACGAGGACTCAACAGATACAACGGGCCGTCTGACAGGTGGAGATCCCTGTCCTGCCAAACAACCCCACTGGAAATCTGAAGCAAAAGAAGGTCACCAGTTGAGCCCCGGTGGACCAAGCAACAGACAAAAAGGCTCCGGTCCCAACCAACTAAAATATATAGCTTTAGGTCGGGGCCATCATAGAGTCTGACGACCGATCCCCCGGTGTGCAATTAAAGAGTGCAGCAAAGCTATCAACCGTGATTGGGTTAATCACTAAGCATGCAGACTGTCGCATAACATTTAAATTATAGCCAATACGTTTGTGACGTATTATTATTTTTCGGAATTGATCAGAAAAATCAGTCCTACCCTTAATCTTTTTGAATTTGTATACTAAGTCACCATAAAATTCTGGTTCCGATAGGCCTTGGTGTAAAAGAAATTTTAATCCGACATCAAATTTTGAAACCAATTCATGGTGTCTGCGATAGAATTTAGAAAAAGCCTTTCTAAGCTTATGATACCGATAGCCCTGTTGAAGAAGTTTAGCAGTTAAACATTTATTACGAGCATTAAAGTCATCTACATGACTACACACTCTAGCAAATCTTATAAGTTGAGAAATATACACTCCATAAGAGGGACGACGTGGAACGTCACCATCCAAAAATGGAAAATTAACTATATCAAAGTCAAAGTCATCACGTTTATCATAAATTTTAGAAGATACAAAACCGTTAGAAATAGATAGATGTAAATCCAAAAAGGGGGCCTCGGTATCTGAAGTATTAGCTTTATTCAATTTAAGTTCAGGTGGGTAAATTTGGTTAACCATGCTTTCAAAATAAGGATTATCAATATTCAGAAGATCGTCTAAATATCTAGAGGTTGAGTTAAATGCCTCAATGATATCAGCTTGATTATCAACAGAAAGAGAAGTCATGAAAACAGTTGGCAGAGTTGTTTACACAAACTCCATAGCTTACAATGCACACAAACTGCCTGAAATGACTAAGTTCAAAAGGCCGTAATTCTGTCAAAATGAAGTCTAGCTCCATTTAAAACTCACATGTACATCTTCAATATATCCACAATATGTATGCATGGTCTGAAAAAGATCCAATGAAAACTGTTGAAGGAGTTGATTACACAAACTTCATACCCTACAATGCAAAAAAAAAAAAAAAAAAAAAAAATGCCTGAAATGACTAAGTTTAAAAGGCCAAAATTCTGTCAAAATTAAGTCTAGCTCCATCAAAATTCCACATGCGCATTTGTAATATATCCGAAATATGTATGCAAAGTTTGACGGGGAGATCCGTTGAAAACATTGAGAGGAGTTGATTTCACAGACTCCATATACCAGGGGTATACGATGCAAAAAAAAAAAAAAAACTGCCGAAAATGACTAAGTTCAAAAGGCCGCAATTTTGTAAAGATCAATTCTAGCTCCATCAAAAACCCACATACACATCTTCAATATGTCCACTACAAGTTTGCAAAGTTCGCAAAAGATCCATTGAAAACTGTGGGAGGAGTTGATTACACAAATTCTATACCCTAAAGTGTGACGAACGGACAGGTGGACGGACAGACAGGAGCAAATCTTAATGCCCCTGACTATCGTCACGGGGCCATAAAAATACCCAGTAAATAAATTTTTATCTTTGAAAGTTACATGTACCACAATGATCCCAACCTGTTGTAATAATGCCGCTTGAAGTGACAATAAAGGGAATTAACCCAATTTTACCAATCATATAAAATTTACGAGTTACGCTGTTTCTTGGTTTATTTCATGGCGTCGCAGTTAATAGCAGTTGCTGCTAGTGGTGAATAGGGACTTGCTGCGACAAAGCTGACTGCTAACGAGAAGATGTAAAAGTTGCAACGGGATAATATGGCGGCAAATAAAATTCTGAAGAGTGATTTTTGATGGTCTCTGGTGGAGTTATTTATTGCTCTTATGAACCGGTATTACAAAGTTAATGTGCACGTCTTTATTTACGAAGTTCTATAATGATATACTATCTGAGTTATTTGATTTAAGAAAGCATTGTAGGACATCAATGTACAGGTGCTTTGCATTAATTTTATACCTACGCACTTTTTTCATAAGTCTTAGCATACCCCAAAGTGCATTCTAGATTCGGCTGAAAGTCTTTGTTGTCAAAAACTCTTACACTTACCGTGGGAATAAATAAAGGGACACTGCTTAGGGACACTGCTCCAGAATAGTTCGTTGTATAGATATTTTGCTGAGAAGCGATTTTGCAACCTATCAAAGTTATCGACAAGTGCTGTAATACTTCCACGTAGTTAAAGTCGATTTTGCGGTGTACATGAATATGATAATGAAACACTGAGATCGACATTTCAATAACAAATATTTAAACATGTTATATTTAATGAGACCCCGGAAAAAATCTTTCGTGCATAAACATATTTACTCTTAAAAAGAGCCAGAGGAGACCTTCTTCGGAGCCAAATCATGAGTGAAGATCCTGATGTTAAACAGCTAGGCTTAGGCTTAGGCTTGCTTTAGACATTTTATCCAATTTGTGAGCTATTGAAAGAATGCTTTTCACGGTATTTTTACACTGACAACCGGAGACAGGACAGAGGAGATGGCTGGACACAGTATACATGTACCTATGCCAGTGTTTCAAACGTCTTACTACATCCCTATTTGTTGTATTACAGGCTTTGAAACTTAGGTGCTGGCTTTTATTCTTTCTTAAATTTATCATTTTTCTTTCTCTTAATATTTTAGCAAAGCACGAAAATGAGTTTTTAGGAATGTAGAACCTTGCATAGAAATATATAAAATATCTAGTTTTTCCTATCTGTACCTACTAGAAAGCATTTGTTCACACCTTTTCGCAGTAACAAAAAAGGATGAATGGAATCACAAGTTCAATTTCGTTAAATGATCAAGACGGGAGATGTAAAAAGCAAACAAATCGAAATTTAAACTTTTTTAAAGCAAAACTTTAGTAAATTACCTCATCCCTCTCTTCCGTCACGTTAAATTTCCAATTATCAGTGACTAACCGCAAGCGAAATGCTATGAAAAGTATGTTTGCAAAATAGGTTGCAGATGGGAAAATAGAGATGTTCTGTTTATTAAATTTCTAAAGCAAGCTGAGCTGTTTCTAGCACTGGACCTATGCTAATTTTCTGAAAGACGGTCCCGCCTTGCTCTTTTTGAGATTAAATATTAGCTTGCAGAAAAGAAATGTTGTATGTAACATGTTTAAATATCTGTTATTGAAATGTCGATATCGGTTTTTCATTACCATATTCCTGTACACCACGACAACGACAAAAACTACGCGGAGGCGTTTCAGCACTTGTCAATATAAATAAGATAACTTTAAATTGCTAAACATCTTCCCCGCAATATTCTATATAGCGAACTTTTCTGGAATCCTAAGCAGTGCCTCTTTATTTATTCCCAAGGTAAGTGTAAGATTTTTGGGGTATGCTAAGACTTATGAAAAAATTGCATAGGTATAAAAATTAATGCAAAGCACCTGTATATTGTACTTATTGTATTCATTGCATTGTATTTTTTCTGATAATGCCCATTTTTCCTCATTACCTTTGTGCATCGTTTGCCTATTGAAACAGTTTGATCCGAGTTTCCGGGCTGTTTGCCAACAAAGGAATAACACCTAAAAATGAAAACAAGTTTATGTCAGAAAATGGATAAACAGTCCTAATATAAACGTATTCATACCACATTAAGTGCGACAGACGCGCGTTTCGATATTACCCCAAAAGTTTGAAAGATAAGATACGTATGATAGCAGGTCTCGGCAGGCAACGAGCATCCCTCTCCGAGCCACGCTTACTGTCGCATTCTAACAGACGATCCTAACAGACGAATAATAAAGACATAGGCTAACTTAGGTACTCATACAATTTTTTTCAGAATCTGCTGTTTGCACACATATACGTGTGGCCTAAGGAATTTACACACAAGAGATTAAACGGCTGGCGTTAGTATCGAAGATTCTGACGTAACGTCAGATGTTGGTGACAATTTCATTTTCAAGCTATCTTTATCATTTACCCCTGATACAGTTTTTCTAACGAACGAGCAAACGTGATAAATTTTATATCATTTAAAAGGTTATTCATTGAGTATTTAGAAGATAAAATGATTATATTCAGTTTTGAGACATTAAAATAAATACACCGTCTTATAATACCAAACAACGTCAGTTTTTACGGTGTAAGACGTTGCAACGCACTCGCAATGCAAATTAGTTATTTCAGCTTTAATTGAAAACCGGAGCCCAAAAACCAACAAAATTTTCACCGTCGATGAGATTGAAGTAATGTAAACTGGCGTCGGAACGCCAACAAGTTTAGCCTTTCCGTCTAGAAGAAAATATAATATTTAGCGATTCAAGGAAAGGGTAAACTTCAGATTTTTGGCACCAAAAAGCGACATCCGACGAATATCAAGGTGCCACTAAAGAATAATACGAAGCCGAAGAAGAGTAGAAAATTTAGTGACATACAATACCTACTTGGAATTGTTTTACTGTGAAATCAGACTTCGAATGTATGATCCGATTTAAAGAAATACCAAATTTTCCAAATCTAGCGGTTTTGTCAACAACGCCAGATTTCTTTATTTTGCATACTGGATGGTATTTTCTGAGTATAAAAATCATATCAAAATTTAATGTAACTAAAATTTAAATCAGGCGCACATGAAATACCTGTTCCGAATAGTTCTCTACTAGGAATGTTTTTGGAATTTATTTCTGAGAGCCGATGTAAAATACGAATAAGCAAATCTAGCGGTTTTGTCCGCAACTGTATTTGTACGTTGGTAACGTTTAATTGAAATCAATGAATGGATTGATGGCTTGCGATTTTATATCCTTTTCAACAGTATTTCAGTCATATCAGGACGACGAGAGGTTGAATATGAAAGGCTGCGTGCATTGGAACCCCAATTACATTTGAAAAGATTCTCGCCTCAAGCGGGGATCGAACCCGGGACGGCCAGGTCAGCAGGCCAGCGCTTAACCTACTGAGCTACCGAGGCCCTCTATTGAAATCGAGCAAAATCGCAAGTTGTCGCGAAAATTAATGTCCTCCGAATATATTCTGCTAGCAGTTGCAGTTGGCTATTCAATTCACATTTAATGAGTATTTATTTAGGGAAATATTTGAAGAAATGCGCTGTGGCCGTTGCAGTGAACTGGCAACAGAACTCAAAATCTAACGTTTTCTGACGTTACGCTTATTGTCACCAACAATCCGCCGTAAAACGCTGACATCGCTGATACTAGAATACACTATCTCAAACACTTTTAAATAAAAATATTTGGTTTTGGCTTCTTTTCTCTTGGGTACATTACTGTCGATGAAGCTTGAAGGCTGCATGTTTTTTTACATTTTGTTCTGTTCTGTTTTGTATCGCATCGTTGAGCTTCTGTTTTTGGCCTTAGATATGGCATTATCGTGAGATTGCACATTGCGCACCGTCGACATTAAGGTAAATGGACTCACTTTCAGGGCCAGCAACTCTTCCAAAGTCATATTACCCCCCCCCCCCCCCCCTCCTCAATGGGGTAAAATCTTAAAGGAAAGAATTTGCCCATTCAGGGACAAATTCTTTCCTTTAACACATTCCATTCGGGATACTCGTCTAAGGGTATCCGGGCAAACAGTTTGGATCCAGATCAGGCCCCACAAACGTGGGACCTGATCTGAGATCCAAACTGTTTGCTGCCTAGACATCATTTCTACAAGAGTTGGTTAGACCAATATTGTCAAAATATTCTTGATTTTTGATGCGGACGACAATTTCAGCAGGCAACAAAAATACCCAGAATGCAATGGGTTAAGAGAATACCCCATTGTGGAAGGACTCCCCCCCCCCCCAGGAAAGCCAACAGTAAGTCGAAAGAGTTGTTCCCCTTTGTAAAAATATCTAAAAAAAACATAGTGGTGTACCCTGTACCCTTAACTCAAAGTTATCCAAACTCTGCATACAAAAAAAAAAAAAAAAAAAAAGAAAAGAAAAAGAAGATGACGTACCCAGAGTCATTGATAAATACAATACTCTTGCCAGTATAGGTCTCGTTGTTAGAGAAAGTTATACAAGTTTGGTTTTCCCAATGCTCAATTCCCTCTCTGATCTTTTGCCGCTCAGAAGTGTCTGAAATTAAATTTATAAAGACGAAACATACATGTATTTTAGAGAAATCCCCGTGAGAAATTACAGTATTTTTTCTGTTATAAAACGGGGGATTTTCCCTTCCAAAACAATCTCAAAATCTAGATCCGTACGGATCTAGATTTTTGGGATTGTTTTAGCAGGGAAAAACTCATCTCATTATCATAGCAGAATTTTAAAAAGACTGATTTAGATCTTGAGGTGTTATTTTAGAGAAGGAAGGGAATTCGATTTGTAATTTCTGTGGACAGTTTCCTTCACACTCTTTACTACGATAGAGTTTTGCACGTCCGGAAGGGCATGCGCACATGGTGGCTGTATACTTAGTGCAGCTGTGAAGTCTAGTGTTTAATGTTTACTGTAGGCCCCTATACCGTTTACTTTCTTATGCGTCTTGTCTACTATTTCTACTATTGTATTTGCTGCCCACTGCAAGTTATATTTTTATCGCATGCACGATTATACAAATTTTGCTATTATGCTCTCGCACATTCGGAAATATCAGTGTAGCAAATGACAGTACACAGTAAAAACTAAAACTAAATAGGAGAAGCCGATTGGAAATTCAGAATTCCATATGAACAATCATGAGAGAGAGAGAGAGAGAGAGAGAGAGAAAGAGAGAGAGAGAAAGAGAGAGAGAGAGAGAGAGTTAAAAAATTGAAAAAAAATATATGATAAAACAGTTGAAATGAACAGTCAGAGTAAAAAAGTGGTTTTCTGATTAGTTATTCTGTTTTATAAATTTGAAACAACAGATGATATAAACATAAAACAATGCGACAAAAGATTACATCGGTGTCTTAATGTAACATATCAGTTAAGTATTATTATCCAGCTTAAAGGAAAATTTCGGGAGATCAAAGGAACAAAGAATAAAATTACTTAAATAAATTTCTGTGTTTCGATATTATCTAGAATCACTCATGCGAACCATAAATGCATCTTTACAGAAAATGATAAAAATGAATTTTGTAACTGCGAGATTTTGCACAAATTGCTTATATAATTCTATACAGCATAGTAAAACCCTTCTGATTTGGGCCTACACTGTTTGCTCAGATCGATCTGTCCCAATACTTAGAATTTTTACAGTATCATTGATCATCCAGCGAGAATATGGCGTCATACTGACGTCAGTGTGACGTCAGATGACGTCATGTGGCCGCTGGGTAGGGATCGAGCAATATTTACTGGGAGGCAGATGCAAGTGCAAAATGACATATGGCGAGCACTCTTCCATCGAGCACTTTTCCATCGATGGCTAAATGGGAAGCGTGTGGCAGATACCTTTTTCTCATTTATACTCCAGTCTCACGTTACCGGTGGTTCCAAGGTTCCGGTATAAATATATATTTCACGTGATTTTGTAATAAGCGCCACCTACCGTTTGTTGACATAATCGCTCCAGTAACCAGAAAGTCGCTCTTCCGTGTCACAAGCTTTTTGGAGAAAAATGTCAAGATTATTGGTAAGTACTTCAATTCTTTTATTGAAATTCAGTAAAACTTCCATTTTCAGATCTATCCCCACCCCCTACTCCAAAAATACCCCTCTAGATTTTTTAAAAAGTAATTCACAATATTTTTCTAGTGGCAAACTATCGTCTGACAGTTGGTGACATCACTCAGTAACACAAAGTCACGTCATTACCATATTTGGAAAAGGAGCTGGGAACCGGAAAGTATGGGAAGCCGTTACAGTAAAAATAGAGAATTTTAAACTTGACAAAATGCATACTCTTTATCTCTGCAAAAACTCCTATTTTGACTCCAGAGGAGCTTCAGTCATAAATATTTTTTAATCTACATATAAATGGAAGTATGATTCTGTTAAATAAACAAGTTTTATTGCAGCTGGAAGAAGAGAAATGTGCACTTTGCTTGATATATTACCATGAGAGGTAGGTAGGGTGTTTGTGCAAATTTAATTTGCATAAATTTCACATGTTTGCCACACTTCTATTTTCAGGATACACAGACAAAGAAAAGAAAGTTGCAGTATGACAGGGCAAACTTGCAGAGAGCTTTTGAAGCTACACAGAGAGGAACCTCTGTCTACAGGGCGGCCAGAGATTACCGTGTACCAGAATCCACACTCAGAGATAGGACACTAGGCCTAGTGCAGCTAGATACTACCTTAGGATTTGATACCTTGTTCACTCATGATGAAGAAGAGAAACTTGTCGCCCATATAACATACATGGCTGAAATTGGATATGGCTATAACAAAGCATCTATTCAATATATGGCTAAAGATTTTGCTGATTCTCTAGGAAAGATGGTCAAAGCAAAAGAATCATTAAGCAACAACTGGTTCTATGGATTCATCAAAAGATGGCCAAATCTTAAGATTACCAAGCCTCAAAAGTTATCACTTTCAAGAGCCAAATCAGCATCTAGAGAAGCCCTTGACAATTACTACAAGGAACTTGCTTCAGTGTTGACAAATAATGGTCTGAGAGACAAGCCCCAGTGTATTTTCAATATTGATGAGACCGGTGTTAATGCTGAACATTCACCACCCAAAATAGTTTGTGACAAAAATACTGTACCCAAGAATATAACATCATCCCGTTCCTCCACAGTCACAATCATTGCTGCCGGAAATGCCATAGGAAATAATGTACCGCCTTATTATGTTTTCCCGGGTCAGCGCTGGAACGATGATTTTTTGAAGGGAGCATGTTCAGGTTCGGCTGGAGAAATGTCCAAGTCCGGGTGGTCAAACTCAAGTGTCTTCCAGAATTATTTGACAAAACATTTTGCAAAATATGTGAAATTGCCTGGAGACAAGTCTACTGTAGCAGTCCTCATACTGTACGATGGGCATAGATCACATATCTCCCTGACTTTAGCTGAATGGGCCAAACAGAATAACGTGATATTGTTTGTACTCCCCCCACACTCAAGTCATGTAACTCAACCTTTGGACGTTGGCGTATTTGGCCCATTTAAGTCCATGTATTATACAGAGTGCCAGAGTTATCTAAAGAGAAATCCTGGAATGAGTATTTCAAAATACCAAATTGCAGAACTTAATTCCAAGCCTTATCTAAAAGCTCTATCAGCAGAGAATTTGATATCTGCATTCCGCAGGACCGGTATTCATCCCTTTGATAATAAGGTCATTACAGACTCACAAGTTCTCCTGCTAAAATTTACATCAATGAAGAGAAACTGGCAGGTGAGTCAAGTGAAATAGAAGAACCATCATCAAGTGAGAAAGTCTTAGAGAAAGTACCAGAAGCAAGTGAAAATGCTCAAGGACCTCATGAGGAAAAACAACCATTGGCCACTTCTGCTACTACGGAAGTTCAAGCACCAGATTTTTTCCAGTCCAGGACAATAACAAAAGCAATACCTAAGAAAGCAGTTAAAAGATTTGTACCACCATTCTTGGCTGGAAATCTGATGAAAAAATGTAACACAGAGATTCTCAAATCGCAGCAAGTGAACGTGCCACCAGCAAAAAGGTCAAAGAGTTTTGAGGGAAGCAAAGTTACAGAAATGAAATTGACTAGGAAATCAGCAGAGACAGAAAAAGAGCCACAACCAAGTACCTCAGGAACAAATAAAAATGGGAAGCCGTTGGAGTTACTGTCAGAAGAAAGTGCAAATAGTGATAGTGATGTTGAAGTTTCAGAGGAGGAAAAATGTTGTATGTGCCATAAATGGGAACCTGAAGATCTTAGAGGAAGTGTGTACATTAGTTTGGTTAACTGGGGGAAATGTGACTTCTGCCCACATTGGACACACCTCAAAACATGCACAGATGTCAGAGTTCTGAGGAGGGATAGTGTATTTAGGTGTCCACACTGTCCCCCCGCCAAGTCTAACTAAACAGAAAACACATTAATAACTGTAAATATGTTATTTTATAGTTTCAAGTTGTTTTAAATTTGATTTCAAGGTGTTAATATCTTTAAATTTTGACTGAAAGTTTTTATCAACATGTGGTGAAAAACTTTTAAACAAATCAAGACTTTTGAACTAAATGGCTTCCCATACTTGAACATTTTAATGCTAACACCGGAACCGTGGTACTCTCCCCTGATTTTAGAAAATACAATATGGCGCCAAGCTGACGGGCTGTACAAACAGTTAGAGGCTGATGTCTTACTTTGATTGACATATATGTTTAGAGGATAGATTAAGGAAAAACTGTGAAAAAATTTTGGAAGGTAAGTTTTAGCTTTCATTTGTTTGTTCGTTGTAAACATTAAGCACACCGGTACCTTGGAACTCCAGGCTATTGCTTATTACGAACACACTAAACGTGGTTACCATCAAACTTGTAATTGAAATGGAGGTCCCATCTCTTTACCTCAACAGTAGTAATCTTTCTATACCAGACTTACTGTGGCTACCATCAAACTTGCGACAGATAGAAAGATTCCATTTCTTTGTTTCAACATTAGTTATCTTTCTTTTAAAGACTTACTGTGGCTGCCATCAAACTTGTAAATGATAGAAAGATCCAATCTCTGCCTCAACATTAGTTATCTTTCTTTTACAGCTTTGCTATGGCTGCCATCAAACTTGTAAATGATAGGAAGATCCAATCTCTGCCTCAACATTAGTTATCTTTCTTTTACAGCTTTGCTATGGCTGCTACCAAACAAGTAAATGATAGGAAGATCCAATCTCTGCCTCAACATTAGTTATCTTTCTTTTAAAGACTTACTGTGGCTGCCATCAAACAAGTAAATGATAGGAAGATCCAATCTCTGCCTCAACATTAGTTATCTTTCTTTTACAGCTTTGCTATGGCTGCTACCAAACAAGTAAATGATAGGAAGATCCAATCTCTGCCTCAACATTAGTTATCTTTCTTTTACAGCTTTGCTATGGCTGCCGTCAAACTTGTAATTGATTGGAAGATCCCATCTCTCTGCCTCAACATTAGTTATCTTTCTTTTACAGCTTTGCTATGGCTGCTACCAAACAAGTAAATGATAGGAAGATCCAATCTCTGCCTCAACATTAGTTATCTTTCTTTTACAGCTTTGCTATGGCTGCTACCAAACAAGTAAATGATAGGAAGATCCAATCTCTGCCTCAACATTAGTTATCTTTCTTTTACAGCTTTGCTATGGCTGCTACCAAACTTGTAAATGATAGGAAAATTCCATCTCTCCGCCGCCACAATAGTTATCTTTTGTTTAACAGGTTTACTATGATTGGCATCAAACTTGTTATTGATAAGAATATCCCATCTCTCTGCCTCGACAATAGTTGTCTTTTTTTAACAGACTTACTATGGTTGCCATCAAAACTTGTAATTGATAGAAAGATCCCATCTCTCTGCCCAAACAATAGATATCTTTCTTTAAAAGACTTACTATGGACGCCATCAAACTTGTAATTGATGGAAAGATCCCACCTCTCTGTCTCAACAATATTTATTTTTCTATTTGGGAGCCCCGGTAGCCTAGTAGGTTAAGTGCTGGCCTGCTGATCTAGCGGTCCCGAGTTCGAGCTCCGCTGTAGGCGGGAATCTTTTCAATCGTAAACGGGGTTCCATTGCACACAGCCTTTCATTATCACCCACTCATCGTCCTGATATTATTGAAATACTATAAAAAAGGTACGTAAAATTGCACGTCATTCATCCATCCATCTTTCTATTACAAACTTACTATGGTTGCCATCAAAATAATTACTGATAGGAAGATTTAATCTTATTTCTCTGCCTCAACAAATGTTACTCGTATCTTTCTATAAAACACTTACTATGGCTGCCATCAAACTTGTAATTGATTGGAAGATCCCATCTCTCTGCCTCAACAATAGTTATCTTTCTATAAAACACTTACTATGGCTGCCATCAAACTTGTAATTGATTGGAAGATCCCATCTCTCTGCCTCAACAATAGTTATCTTTCTATAAAACACTTACTATGGCTGCCATCAAACTTGTAATTGATTGGAAGATCCCATCTCTCTGCCTCAACAATAGTTATCTTTCTATAAAACACTTACTATGGCTGCCATCAAACTTGTAATTGATTGGAAGATCCCATCTCTCTGCCTCAACAATAGTTATCTTTCTATTAAACACTTACTATGGCTGCCATCAAACTTGTAATTGATTGGAAGATCCCATCTCTCTGCCTCAACAATAGTTATCTTTCTATTAAACACTTACTATGGCTGCCATCAAACTTGTAATTGATTGGAAGATCCCATCTCTCTGCCTCAACAATAGTTATCTTTCTATAAAACACTTACTATGGCTGCCATCAAACTTGTAATTGATTGGAAGATCCCATCTCTCTGCCTCAACAATAGTTATCTTTCTATAAAACACTTACTATGGCTGCCATCAAACTTGTAATTGATTGGAAGATCCCATCTCTCTGCCTCAACAATAGTTATCTTTCTATTAAACACTTACTATGGCTGCCATCAAACTTGTAATTGATTGGAAGATCCCATCTCTCTGCCTCAACAATAGTTATCTTTCTATTAAACACTTACTATGGCTGCCATCAAACTTGTAATTGATTGGAAGATCCCATCTCTCTGCCTCAACAATAGTTATCTTTCTATTAAACACTTACTTTGGCTGCCATCAAACGTGTAATTGATTGGAAGATCCCATCTCTCTGCCTCAACAATAGTTATCTTTCTATAAAACACTTACTTTGGCTGCCATCAAACTTGTAATTAATTGGAAGATCCCATCTCTCTGCCTCAACAATAGTTATCTTTCTATTAAACACTTACTATGGCTGCCATCAAACTTATAATTGATTGGAAGATCCCATCTCTCTGCTTCAACAATAGTTATCTTTCTTTTCTGTCTGCTACTTTTGTCTTTCACCAGCTGTAGTGCTTGATTTTTCTGTAAAATTATGTCTCCCTCAAATACATAATCTCTAGTCCAGAAAAATCTCTGAAAAAAAGAAAGAAAAGAGAAACAACCTTCAGATGGATGGAATATTTTGGCGTTTCTGGGATTTTCTGCTATATTTAGGAATATCGTGCAAGGCTCGGTTCCTCAAAGCAGCGTTAGTTTAACCCATTAACGCGTAGCGCCCCGAAAATGGGATGTAGGCAAACAGTGCAGACCCAGATCAGACGCCGCAAACGCGGCGTCTGATGAGGGTCAACTCTTTTTGCATACGACAAATGGGTATTTGTCCTCTAAATAAAACAAAAAAATCGAAAAAATAAACTAAACCTGACATCCCTTAAATGACAAATGGACTAGTCCAATATATACAGAGAGAAGAGTCCACTAGGCATTAATGGGTTAACGAAGTCGTCAGTCAAGGATTCATTAAGTCTTGCAGTACTTACAAAATCAACTGTAGTATTTTTTGAGGAAAAAATGTGAGAAGCCTTTGCATTGCAAACGCTGTTCTGATTTTTCGGCAAAAAAGGTAGTGTTTTACGTATAATGCATTTGAAAATTTAACGTCACATAAACTAACAACGTCATTGGTTTTAACAACAGCACCAAGATGACGAAATCAGATAATCCGAATTAGAGAGAAAGCTGGGAGAGAAGCGAGGCTCGAACCCATGAAGTCTGAAAGAGCCGGCGTTTTTGTTCCTCTGCCAAAATCGACCAGCTTTCACCAGACCTAAATTGTTTTAAGGACTTTGCTTTGCGCTCAAGATACGCATTCAGTGGGCACGTCCGGAATAATTACTTAGGCTAACTCGAGCGAAGTCCGAGTGTTAAGGGACGAGTCATTTATTATCAGGTGGGGAGCCGGGTACATTTTCATATGGTTCACCAAAATTTTTCCGACCCCCCCAGTCTCACCAAAAAATTTTTTCCGACCCCCCCAGATAGGAGACAAAAATTTTTATGACCCCCCCCTATCCTCAGTGCCAGCTACCCTTCACACACATACCATATTACCTATTTTATGTCAGACTGACCTCAGTCAAAACCTAGCTGTATGAAACACAAAGAACATTTCTTATTGTGTTAAACAGGCTAATTACATGTAATCATGGTCTGTTTAAACTTTGCCTGCATTTCTTGCACCTTTTCTTCTGCTAATGGCCATCCGGAAATCTTTTGTCGAATGCTTAATAATTAAATAATTATAACTGTAAATAATATTAATTGGGCCTCTGGGTGGTGGGGGTCTTGGGGCTGTGATTTTGCTGATGAAAGGGCACGTGGAGAGCTGATATCACAAATGCAGGCATTAAATTTAATTGAGCACAAAATCATCTACATGACATGATTTTATAGACACTTTCATACTGTTCTAGCAAAGCAATGAAAAGTTTTGTTTTTGGATATGAAGCTGTCCAATTTTTTTGAGTCAGTTCCACAAAGACTTTTAAGTTTTAAGTTGTGAGTTTGAAAGGAAAGCGACTGTAATTGTATGAGTAAAGGGGGGTCTGGGGGGCTTCGCCCCCCAGAAGCTGAGACATTTTTTAAAATGAAGACTGACGGAAGAATTCTGAACCCCCCAATATGCCTAATAAAATATATGACCCCCCCCTGCTCCAAGGCTTTTTTATTTCCGACCCCCCCAGTACATCACCAAAAAAAATTCCGACCCCCCCTAAATGTACCCGGCCCCCCCAGCTGACAATAATGACTCGTCCCTAATCGGGTTGTTCGAAAATATCCCGAGGAATACTCTGGTATAGCATGGGTTAACCAAGCAATTATACCGGACGTGTCAGAACTGTCGCCCTATTTGGAATAGCTTCGCCGAAATGGGTTAAATCTAACAACGTTAGAAATGTCTATAATTTATGATGATCTCTAAAAAAATTCTCTCTTTATCTGTCAACGATCACTCACGTTTAAACAACTTCTAATCAGTACCAATTAAAATCTAAGAATTCCTTCAAAAGCAGAGAACAAAATCAGAAGAAGGAAAATGGGTCATACTTCAAACTTGTTCGAAGTATCGGCTATTCAGGCCCCATCACTGACTCTGACAATATCTGGTGACGAAAGCCAGAGACAAGCATAATGTAATTTCTGAATTCTATTAAACAGTCGATGTCAAAGACTGATTAGTATTAAAAAGGGTCCAAACGAATAAAAAAGCGATGATCTAGAATAAGCGTCTAAACCAATGATTTTTTTTTTTATAGATTTTCAGAATATATCCTCTGGTCTCAAAGTAAAAATAAAGCAGTATAATCTGCACTATGGATGTTGAACGGGGAGACGTTTTACGGACGACAAACGGCACAACAACAATTCAACATCATGTAACTACATGTATTTCTTATCATCACCAAGTCCTTCTCCCAGCGAGGAGTAGCGGCTGTGGGTTCAAGTCTGGGCTGGCACACAAGGTACGTAAGTCATGTTCTTCTTGCCTAAGATCACATGGCTTTCTCCGGGAACTCCGTTTTTTACTATACTTTACGGCACTATATAAGTGAGACCGTAAACTCCAGATGAAAAAGAGAAAAAAGTACTATCTCAGTCGGTGAAGACTGACCTCCAGCCTGAACTGGATCTTCGGGTTCGAACTCTGCTAAAGACTGAATTCTTTTTCCCATACACGGGCTTCGATGCACACAGCCTTTCATTCTCACCCTGCCATCGACTCGACAGTACTTAAATACTGTTGAAAGGGCCGTAAAACCATAACTGATCCATACATTCGTTCATCTCTCAGCGAACAAACAAAATTAAAAAATACGTAGTTTCAACGTCGACTCAGCGATGACGTTGAATCGACATTCAAACAACGCTGCTACCCTTTGTATTGCGTGTTGAGCTGAAACTGTGGATAATATTATTCTCACCTGCCTTATCCCCATCTCTTGTGTTATTTTTCTTTCCAGTATATTTATCATTTTCATTACAAATGATTTATCCGCTAACGTCTGTCCGTCTCTCATTTGTTCAGGTGGACTCTGCAACAAACAACATTATGTCAACACAGGGACAAAATTTAAATAAAGGGTCATATACATGCTAAAGGGACATACATTAGATAAAGAAGACAACAAAAAATAGAGCAAGAAAGTAACATGAAGACAAGCTATACACTTGGACATATCTATTTAAGGTCGAGTTGCTTTGATTTTTCGGCTAGTACGGACGTACGGGCGCACGTACCCAAACGTGGGGCATTTTTTCGATAATGAGATATAACAAGTTGATACAGTTTAATATATATAGGAGAAAGAGAACTCAGAGGCTTTTAGAGAGAGAGAGAGAGAGAGAGAGAGAGAGAGAGAGAGATTATCTGCAGTCTTTAGTCTCACTGCGGTTTTGCATTTGCTTATCCCTGAGGTGTGACTAATTAGTTTTTCTCACTTTAATTTACATTAATCAATTTTGAGGTTTCTCCTTTTATACCAATTATACTGAGGTTTCAACGTCCATCTATCTTAGTACGTTTGTTGTATAGTCATACTCTTGCGCATTTCGAGGTTTATTGCCGTACTCACGCATGGTTAACGCGCAATTCTATTCCCACCAAGAAGGAGCGGCGGTAGTGAGGTGGATAACGCGCTCGACTACCAATCCAGGGGTCGCAAATCCACCCCACTCTACTCCGGTCATTCGGATGAGACTCTAAACCAACGTCCCGTCTCCGTACGGCCTGGTTGTTGGTGGCACGTCAAACCATCACTCACTTACTCACTCACTCACTCACTCAAGAAATTTCTGTAAATAATTGATAGTTCGGAGCTACACCCAAAATGTCACTCAAAAGTCCTCTGACAGTGTATAACTGGCCAATGCATCGACAACTTAGCACGTGACATTGTCCCACAAACAAAATCGCACGTGTTGGATGTCCCACATAAGTCCGTGATCTTACCAGGGATGTATACCGGTACACGGTATGCGTGGTTTGCGGAATTATGAATAGGTCAAAATATAATGTTCAATGCTATTCGACTCGTAAAACCTATATGCGAAAATCTGTTAAAGTAAAATAACTGGTGCGTGAAGTTATCACACCATAACCTTCGGTTTGGCCATTTTCAGGTATTTTCTGATAACCACCAATTATACTTTTTCGAAGCTGAAATTTTATTTTTGTACATATATGGTTTATATACAATGAGGCGAACTAAGTTGTTATAGTTTGGCTAACTATTTGTACAAGCTTTAATTTCTACCTTTTTATGTGGGAATGGAATTGCGCGTTTGCAAGGTATGATACTACAGAAAGGTAAGCACGGCAACATTGTTTAGGACTGACGCGCACACGCACAGATAACTGCGCCGAAGACAGACGTTGACTCAAACACACGAATCCTGTACAGGCGGACGTATTGACTGACAGACAAACAGACAAACACAATATGGAAGTTCAAAGTTGCCAGTAGCATTAGCTCCCAGGTGCGAGCGTGGGGTGATTTCATTATGCGCGAAAGAGGGTAACGTTAACGGTTATACCCACGGGGATAACCATATTATGTTAGCAAATTTAATCGAAGTTCATTTACATGTAGAGTGGAGTCGGGTCGGACAGCGGGTAAATTCGGACATACCATTGCAAACAGTGAAAATCCAGATGAGACGGCTCATAATGAGCCGTCTCATCAGGATTTCCACTGTTTGCCTAGTTAATTTTGTTTAAATTCCCAAACAACTGACATATTAATGAAACAATGTCACCGTCCGAATTTACCCGCTGTCCGAAGTTACCCGACTCTGCTCTACACCGTTTCGTTGAACGCAAACTGAGTAAGCCTACTGTTTCTGTTTCACGATATTTTGCCCTTCATTAAAGTCTCCATAGTCTTACCAGCGGTAAAAGGTCTAAACACAAATCATTGTGAAGTGTTTCAGCCTTTTTTGGGGTTTGGTGATAAAATATGGGTTGATGTGCATAACTGACACAATGTATTGGGAACTTTTATACACTTTTTTCTGGTTCCCCGTCGAACGATGGTGTGAGTGAGTGAGTGAACTCGGGTTTAACGTCCCACCAACAACGAGGTCATATGGAGACGGGACCTCGGTTTAAAGTCTCATCCGAAAGACCGGAGAAGCGGGAGATCGATCTTGCGACCCCTGGATTGGTAGTCTGGAGTGATATCCACTACGCGACAGCCGTTTCTCGAACGATGGAATATAATCAAAAGCGGGACACTAAATGAAGCTAGTTGCCTGTACATTGTATTTCTACCATTTCATTCAAGTTTATGATATCGAAAGAAGGCCAAATCAGTTTTCGAACTCGCTACATTCTGCGTGAAAGGCAAATATGTTAAACTCGGGAAAATTCGGACAGCGGGTAATTTCGAACAGTGACATTGTTTCCTTTATATGTCAGGTGTTTGGAATTAAAACAAAATTAACTGGGCAAACAGTGAAAATCCTGATGAGACGGCTCACTCATTGTAATCCACTTAGCCAGGAGCTCCTCTTTTTGTGTAGTTTTTAATACACTGGACTACACATGCCCGAATCAGGTCATGAACCCGCACACTGATCCCGAGGATATCGATAAAAATGGTGATCCAGACAAGTTTATGTGTTGTCCGATAAATTGCTTAAGAACCAAAAACATTGGGACATCTTTCAGGATAATACCCTAAATATTGGAAATCCCCCTCTAATTACAGTAGACATAAGGACATTATTCTATCATATGACGTCGCATCTGAGAGTGTAATAAAGCCATGCATTAAAACGATAATCAACTAGTGGATTAAATGTGCAAATTACGTCGTGAGGCTATGCGATGATGCCTTTAAAACGTCGCATTTTGTAATGGCGAAATTGTGACGTTTTAGTGCAAAATTTGCTAATAAAATGCGATTTAGATGTCATATGATAAATAGAATCTTGCATTTGTGCTCCTGTATTATTGAATTTATTAAACTCGTTGGGGAAAACCGATAAGATGCTCGGCATAGCCTCGCATCTTATCTTTTTTTCCCCAACTCGTTTAATAAATTCAATAATACATGAGCACTCATGTAAGATCCTCTGTCTACACAATCTTTATTTTATGTCATCCTGTCAAATGACAACAATTATAAATGCTCTTATAATTGGGAAACCCTAAAGAAGTAGGGTAAAGTCGGGTAATTTCGGACAGGGGGTAAATTCGGAATACCATTGCAGACAGTGAAAATCCATATGAGACGGCTCATAATGAGCCGTCTCATCAGGATTTTCACTGGTTGCCCAGTTATTTTTGTTTCAGTTCCAAACAACTGACATATAAAGGAAACAATGTCACTGTCCGAATTTACCCCCCTGTTCGAAGTTACCCGACTTTACCCTACCTACTGTAAATATCCTATGCATAAATATCGGGACACTCTATCGGATTACCAGGAGCCCCGGTAGCTTTGTAGGTTAAGCGCTGACATGCTGAACCAGTGGTCCAGGGTTCGAGACCTGCTGATTGCGACAAATATTCCAATTGCAAACGGGGTTCCACTGCACACAGCCTTTCATTATCTCCTCCCATTGTCCTGATATGACTGAAATACTGTTGCAAAGGACGTTAAATCGCAAGTCATCAAAGAAATCTAAAATTGAATACTTTGATGAGTCTAATCGGGTGCGCAGTCTGATCTGAGTAATAATATCACGTTACTTCGCTTATTTTCCTTTTCTGCGCAATCTCAACTGCTTTGATTTGGTCTTATCAGCTGGTGTTCGGACACTGTCGTCTGCTTCCGATGCTGGTGGCGCCACCAAACCTCATTGTCTTGTGATAAGGTAACTTACGTGCAAATTGGGAAGACTCAGACCAGCCTGCGCATCCGCGCAGTCTGATCAGAGTCTTCCCGCTCGCATGTATTATTAACTATACTTGGGAATTCAAACAGTGGAAATTATAAACCATGAGCAGTTTGAGCAGATGTCCAGTCTATTTAGGTATTTCCTTTCTCACGTGACGTGAATCAAATAAGTTGTTGGTCTTACTTACCAGCTGTTGTTCGGGAAACCTACTGTCGTCTGCTTCCGACGCCGACGGTGCAGGTGGCGCCGACACAAATACGGCGCCGACACTAATCCATAAAATAATTCCTCTGATTATACAATCTGATTGGTTAGAAATTGTCATTGTCGTAAAATTGGACGTTAATCTCAAAACTGTTCCTTTGACCCATTGGAAGAAATATTTATATCTGAATTTTTAATTTAGATTTTTTCTTCAGCATTTGTCTCAGAAATCTCAAATTTTCATCTACTTCACTTTTTTTAGCAAATTTTTGTTGTCACTTATTTTGGACGTAAAAATGTAGAATGCTCCTATCTTAGTTCGGTTTACCTGTTCATTTTCTTCATTTAAATTTATCAAACTGTTGAAGTAGGTTGATTTTCTGAGTCCTTACGTTCTTCTGTTCTTATTTTCGTAACGATAAGCTACTTTCTGCATAGCCTAAATATCAACAATTACACTGAATAAAATTCTAATTGGTCATTGTTTCCATACATACCCTAATTTAAATTTTAACCAGTCTGGCTTCGAATTCAGACAAATTAGCTTACCCATATTGCCAAATCACTTGTGCATTCAAATAGCATTTTTTTACCAAAACTGTTGTGTGTGTGTGTGTGTGTGTGTGTGTGTGTGTGTTTGTGTGTCAGTTAGAGGATGGTCTGTACCCAGCAGGCACATGACGTCAAAATGACGTCGTACTGACGGTCGCATCGACGCCAGTACGACGTCATTTCGATGTCATGTGCTTATTGGGTAGGCTACACACCTTCTGGCATCGAGTCTGTCCATCTATTTCGTTTATATACTTGTATACAATCTCATGAAGGTTAGGAGGTGTCTCATGTCTTGAAGCGTAAAACTTTATATACTTCAAAGCGGTGTTGATTTATTTCCTTAAAAAAGTTCAGACCATTCAGTAGTTTCCATCTACAGCGGCTTTACCCCTGCATTCTAGCAACTTTTAGTTACAAAAACCTAATTTTATAGCAGGTTTTTTTTGTCCATTCTCCTAACGGTCGTCCCTGGGAGGCTCAAGGGAATGATTCCACAAGTCTTACCTTGTTTACCCCCTCCCCCTGGCACCGAGTGTTTCTGTGTCCTCTCTGATTCGAAGAGAGTGCTTATTCAGTTCTTTGCTTACAAAAATATTTAAAACTTTGTTTAGAGAATAAAAAATATGCAAACAGAAGTGACCAATCAGAAATTTTGTAAGTTGTACTGCTATATTTGAAAAAGTTGATTTTCATATTTGGCAATATGTCAAATATTAGCTTGTCAAGAGGCAAATAGTGTAGAACCTGATCAGACCGAGGAGCAGTCTGATCTTGGTCTGCACTGTTTGCTAAGTCATACGTTTTAGTTTTTTAAAGTTCTTTTTGATTTCATCCCATTTGCATAGAGTCATTTTCTTTTCTTTTTTTTCTCTGTTAGACACCATTTCTATTGTCAAATCATTATTTTTATCATTATTACTTCTTTTATTTAAAACGTGTAATTTAATACTAAATAAATCCAGTGAAATATCTCTCAGTACCACACAAACATTGGGGAATTATCCTTCAAAGTGCGAAAAAGTTGATTTCTCGTGTTAAAATCAGTGAAATTAAAACAAATATTTCTTAATATGAATATTAGCATATTACCGCAACGACCCTAAAGCACTGGGAAAAAAGTGTCCACGCCAAAAAAGAGGACACTAAATAAGCTGCGGCCGCTGCTGATAAGAATTTGCTCCGTGTAAAATTCCCCCAGCAAGTTTAACACATCGCCGAGCAATTAATGATTTTTTTAAAATGTTAGGATAATTGAAGTCAGTAGCTAAAATGTCCAAATATTTCAGATAATTAGGGTAGAAGTTAAAAATTTCTCCATTCTACGTCAGTTATTTACCAATATTTCCGCGGGCCGAACATATTTAGAGACGGGTTGCGACATGCTAAAACGGCGTTTAACGCTTAGGCGAACAGCAAAGGCTCAGGCCAGCCTGCGCACCCGCGCAGTCCGCGCAGTCTGACCGGAGCTTTAGCTGTTCGCACACATCATGTATACACCCTGAGAAATTTACAGGCACAAAATGAAGGCTGTAGCATGACATCACAGTCTCGCAGACAGGTTTGAGGATTCTCCGTTCGCAAATATGTAAAGTACCCTTTTTGCATGTTGCGGGTCATATTTAGCCGGTTCTGATGCGTATCTTTGATAGTCAGTTCGCCTTAAGACAGTAACATGTGCTAAAATGACTATTTATCGAAATATTTAAAACTCCCTTTAATATACCGCACTAATGATAAAACAATACCGCAGTTATTTCTGATCTTCACCTGTGATGCAGATATTTACGTCTGTATATTTCTCCCTACACTGTAAAAAAATTCCGTAGATTTTACGGTAGAATAACTGGAAACCAGCTGCCAGTCCTTTCCCCGTAATTTTTAAGAGCGCCCGTAAAAATTGTTGCAGGAATCATCAAGCAGAATAGGGCAGAATAGAACAGGTGTCGTTTTGGTCAGATCGCCTTTCAACAATATAAAGTTGTTTTCGAGTGCGGCCAGTTACCATAACACTTCCATTTCGTGATTTCAAACAATGCAAACGCCCGTAAAAATAACAGGAAAAGGACTGGCAGCAGGTTACCGTAAAATCTACGGATTTTTTTTACGGTGTAGCCACACCATGCTTTAGAATTCTTACTTTCCGACATTCACTGGGTGATAGACGTTATGGGAAGAGCTAATTTCCATTGAAGCGCAAGCAGCTCCATCACCCGATAAATGTCGAAAAGTAAAATTTCAGTTCTCATATTAAAACTAATAAATTGAGAAAAATACGCATAAAATTGCATATATCACAGCCAAGTGTCAAAAGTATCTCTCACAAATTTATCTAACATTGGCTTTAGTGCATTTGGAAGTGCCCAAGACATGTTGCGGTGAGGCTTGTATTCAAATATTCCTAATGATGTTTGGATGCTTAAAAACCTAAAAGATTTGTGCAGTTAAAACTAATTTTTAGCTTACTCTAGACCTACTCATAATTAAAACTAAAACTGGTTGAACTTCAATAAAATGTCTCAAACTCAGTTTTGTATTGATGTCAATGGCAACGTCGTCCAAAATTCCCTAAAAAATTCTGGTGTTGCCTTTATAAGCATATTTCTTAAAGGACAATTAAATTAACTTGAATTGAAATCAAAATTATGAAATGTAGCCAAAATTACTGCTCTTTTAAACAATATAAAAACTAGTATCATTCGATAAGCTGCTAAAGCCAAATTTCCCGCACACTTGCAAATGCAGTGAAGTCTATGGGAAATAGACTATTGACACTTGGCAATTTTACGGCAGTATTTTGTCTTTACGCCTTAGTTGAACGTCATTTTTAAAAATGTTATGACGTCCAATCTTTATCAGTTATTACGACAACAGTATGACGTCACGAAACGCGGACGACGATCTTTATTGACAGATGGAGACAGTTGCTCTAAATCATCCGCGGTTCATGAAAGGACATTGTTAAACATTTGTGAAAATAATGTGACGTCGAATTGGATAACGTCAAAAAATATGAAGTGCAACCAGTGGCGGCCAGTTTTTGTAACACATTTTAATCCTGCTACGCAATAAAGGCAGTTAGTATTTTGATTAAGACATTCAGTCAGTCAAAATTTTAATGAAATATACAAGGGGGACCTGCCCGTAATTATGCAAACTTATTAGGGACGAGTCATTCATTATCAGGTGGGGGTGGGGGGGGGGGGTACATTTTCATATGGTTCACCAAAATTTTTCCGACCCCCCAGTCTCACCAAAATTATTTTTCCGACCCCCCCCCCCCCCCAGATAGGTGACAAAATTTTTTTATGACCCCCCCCCCCTATCCCCAGTGCCAGCTACCCTTCACACACATACCAAATTACCTATATAATGTCAGACTGACCTCAATCAAAACCTAACTGTATGAATCACAAAGAACGTTTCTTATTCTAACAGGTTAATTACATGTAATCATGGTCTGTTTAAACTTCGGCTGCATTTCTTGCATTTTTTTCTTCTGCTAATGGCCATCCGGAAATCTTTTTGTTGAATGCTTAATAATTATAACTGTAAATTATATTAATTGGGACTCTGGGTGGTGGGGGTCTGGGGGCTGTGTTTTTGCTGATACAAAGGCACCTGGAGAGCTGATATCACAAATGCAGGCATTAAATTTAATTGAGCACAAAATCATCTACTTGACATGATTTTATAGACACTTTCATACTGCTCTAGCAAAACAATGAAACGTTTTATTTTTTTTTTTATTTTTTTGAGTCATTTCCATAAAGGCTTTAAAGTTTTAAGTTGTGAGTTTGAAAGAAAAGAGTCTGAAATTTGATGAGTAATGGGGGGTGTGGGGGGCGAAGCCCCCCAGAAGCTGAGACATTTTTAAAAATAAGGACTGATGGAAGAATTCTGACCCCCCAATATGCGTAATAAAATATATGACCCCCCCTGCTCAAAGGCTTTTTTATTTCCGACCCCCCAGTACATCACCAAAAAAAATTCCGACCACCCTAAATGTACCCGGCCCCCAGCTGACAATAAATGACTCGTCCCTTATTGAAGTAAACTGTAGCATGTGCCTGTAACAGGTCCTCGAAATCGGTCACAACAAGGAGCAAAACACTCATGTTCCGTACCAGTGGCGGCCATCACGGAGGCCATTGCTGACTAATGAATTTTCCAAAAGCTTTAAGGGAATTTAAACTTGAAAAAATAAACAATCATTTGCTGTTCTGAACCTACGGTCTTTGTCACATTTTACAGTGTGAGTGCATTCGGTACCCAAACCCAAGTGACTCTACTATGTAAGGGTCAAGTGTCATGGTTCCCCCGGAAAGAAATGATGCTGATATGATGGTATAGTCTGTTTGCTTCCAAGTGCAAACGGGATTGTGCTTATTATCTCGAATACGATGAAAGTTCCATCAAATGTTCTAATGTTCTAATGATTCCTATAATTATACATATCAGAATACGAAAAATCCAAATTTTTGGATGATTTTGTAAAATATTTTCCATTAACAGTAATGCAAAAACTGAGCAGCTTCACTGAAGGGCGTCGTATGCTTGTTAGAATAGCCAAACTATTGTCGACAGGCAAAAGCGTAAACTCGTAGTTTACTACAGGTGTGGGTGTATATATGAATGAAACAGTAAAATGTAATCACCTGTCTGCATGCATAAGGCATGGTGTCACTGGTCAGGTGATATTATATTGTTAATAAACATTGAACTATTATATGAGCCGCGACACGACAAAACCAACAATGTGGTTGTACACCCAGCGTAGGCTCAGATCAGCCTTGGCATCCGCCAAGTTTCATCAGACTCTTCATTAAGTGCCCAAAGGGTTGCTAAGGGTCTCAGCTACCTCCATGCGGACAGGGAAGACTCTGATCAGACTGGGCGGATGCCTAGGCTGATCTTAGTCTGCGCTGGGCGCACAACCACATTGTTGGTTTTGTCATGTCGTGGCTCATATAGTTTTGCGAGTAAAAAGTCTCTGTTTCAAAATTTGTTAATATATGGGTGAAAGAAAAAGTAGGAAAAAACATGGATTCAGAATAAAATTTCAATTAATTATGCAAATTTTCTTCTAGGGATAGCATACATTGGTCACATGCTCTAATACGTAAGACTAAACGGGAATTCCAACAGCCAACTTTTACTCCCTTGTAATTAAGAGGTGAAAATGACATATTTCAGATCCTGTTTTTGTATAAAATCTTTTTTATGCAAAGCCTCACATTTCTACAAAATTATGATTTCGTTATGTATAGGGTGAAAATTAAGAATGAGCAATTTGAAAATCATCTACCTCTCACCTATTTTGAGAAAATATTGGGGATGCCGTTTGCATTTGAGAGCAAACGGACTATAGTCAGGGTACCTAGGGGGAGTTGTTTATCGTTTGCCTCCTAGGATGCGATTTGTGTCTTTCCGTTTTTAGGCATTCCTTTTTGGTTTCTTACGAATGTTAAAAATTTACTACGCAACAAATACAATACTGCGCGTGCAAAACGAATATGGCCGTCACAGGTACGCGGCCTATACTGGATGGAATATCCTGTAATATACTTTCTGATGGATAAATGGATGAATGACTTGCTATTTTACGTCCTTTTTAACAGTATTTCAGTCATATCAGGACGATGGGACGGTGATAATGAAAGGCTGTGTGCAATGGAACCCTGTTTACGGTAGAAAAGATTCTCGCCTCAAGCGGGGCTCGAACCCGGTCCGTTAGATCAATAGGCCAGCGCTTAACCCACTGAGCTACCGGGCCTCAGCAACGTAAAACCAGACATCAGATTTTTGCAATAACGCCGGATTTCAGACAGTATAAGGAGCCCCGGTAGCTCAGTGGGTTAACAGGAAAGCAAACAAAACGTCACTGAAGTTGTCTCCCTTAACAAAACAAAGGAGAAGATGGTGGTGTACCCTTTCACCTTAATAATGGCCCCTACATAATCTATCGGAAGAAACAAGCAGGGACCGTATATATCAAACGACTTAAGTGGTTGCTATGCTGTTGCTAAGGCTAAATTTCAATGATGGAGATTCCCTACAACTATTAAAGTTCCACTGGAGTCGGGAAAAGACTGTTCCTCCAATGCAAATTTCATAGCAGTAGGGAATCTCCTTCATAGAAATTGAGCATTAGCAACGGCATAGCAACGGCTTAAGTGGTTTTATAAATACCACCCCAGGGTCTTACGAGGCTATGCTGAGGCCAAGGCTAATCTGGTTCATGCGAGAGACAGTTTCAGCTTTACTGTATACTGGTATGGAAGATATGAGGCTATGCTGACGCAAAGGCTGATCGGGTTCATGTGATCAAACATGCAGAAGTCACAGTCTTAGCTTTTCTGTATATATATGTGGAAAAAACAAGCATGCTCTCATGAGGCTATATACAATTATGATGAGCTTACAGTATAGCCAGGCATCTGTCATCCGTTAACATTTTCAAGCATTTTCTCCTCTAAGACCACTAAGCCGATTGAAGCTAAATTTCATGTGAAGCTTCCATGGGCTAGAGGAAGGAAAAGGTTGTTCCGTGGATCTGGGTCACATGACAAGATGGCCAACACGCCCATTTATCGTAAAAAGTCTTCGATAATCTTCTGCAGAACCGAAAGACCGATGAACAGGAAACTATGTATGTAGCATTGGGGACTCACACCCATAATACATTGTTCTAACGATGACACTGCATTGACCTTGACCTAACTTATGGCAAGGTCAACTTTGGTACGCTATTCTTTTATATGGGAAAATGCTGAATCAGTGGATATCTCAGAAACGATTTAAGTGCTAGGTACAATATTTGGTATACATGATAAACTAGAAGAGCAGATGAAGACATTATGATGTTAAAGGTCAGGGTCATTATTTGGCCTTTGTTCTAGGTAACTGAGATTCTGTTGCCCATCAACAATTTCGAACAACCTTTGGACCAATCTAAGCCACATTTCGTGTGAAGCCTCCTTGTGGTGGGGCTAGGAAATTTTATTAGGTGGATCAAGATGGGCGCCATGCCCATATATGATTAAAACCCTTGAAAGATCTTCTCATCCAGAACTGAATGAAAGATGACCTTGAAACTTTGTTAAGCAATAGATTTCTCACAAACTATTTAAGTCTTAAGTATCATATTTGGTATAAATGGGCTTTCAAATGAGCAGATGAGGACATAATGATGCTAAAGGTCAAGGTCATTCTTTGACTTATTGTCAGGGTCACTTAGTTTCTGTCGCCCATCAAAATTTTCGAACTCTGAAATCACTGGGCGTTTCATGTTCAGCCTCCGTGGATCAGGGGAATAAAAGCTTGTTCAGGTGCTGTTGGTCACATGATCACAACGCCAGTCATGCCCATATATGGTAAAGCATAAGCTTGCTGAGGATGAATGGTCTCAAGGGAGCTACAGGAACATTGGTCCTCTGGTTGTCCGCTGTTATGGAGACCCTCGTGGCCATCAGCTGGGAAACAGCTTACCTCTTGGGTTTTTGCTTCTTGTGCCGTAGTAATCGTTTCCCTTTCCCGTTGGTTGTTTAGGATGGGATGTGTAAATTGATTGGGTTGGTTCATTCTCATCTACTTTTCAATAAAAAACAAAAACAAATAACGAAATAGGTTATATATTTATTCTATACACTCGTAAGTGTATACTTGTATCAAGAGCAAAAGAAAACATAACTGTATGCCATACATTGGAAACATTTTCCTATAAAACATTTTCAATGCATTTCTTATTCAAATGTTCAGTATTTATTCTAGTAAACGCACCCCCTCTCTTATAAACGCTTCCTTCACTTTTGTCTGTGAGAAAGTGTCTACAGTACACCGCAAATAGCTTTCTACCACGAAAATGTTTTATTCACTGCCTTTTCTTCCTCAAAAATGTCATTTACAAGACTTGTAAATTCGAACGCCACAACGCCCATGAGCGTTTATTAGAATAAATATGGTAATTTAGCGGAGTTACTACATATGATCAACAAAGAAATCATAAATTTACATACATTCTAGCCAAGTAAGTGACCATCAAAGATAATGTATACATTATTTAATATATTCTAACCAAGCAAATAACCATCAAAGATGGCATATACAACAGTTAATATATTCTAACCAAGCAAGTGACCATCAAATATAACATATACAACATTTAATACAGTCTAACCAGTAAGTGACCATCAAAGATAACATATATCCTAACGAAGCAAGTGACCATCAAAGATAACCCCGATAGCTCCGTGGGCTAAGCGCTGGCCTGCTAATCTAGCCTTCTCAGGTTCGATTCCCGCTGGGGCGGAATTTGTTTCAAATGTAAACGGGGTTCTATTGCACACAGCCTTTCATTACCATCCGCCCGGTGTGCTGAATGTGTCTGAAATACTGTGGAAAAGGACATAAAATCGCAAGTCTTCTACCCATCCATTTATCCACCAAAGATCTCATATATACATACTAAGTCCAAGCAAATGAGCATCAAGTATACCACACTTACTGAGAGGATTTAAAAAAGGCCTACATTTTTTGGCTGATGATGATCGTTTCACTCGTTAAAGTGTATTATGATTTAGGATAACATGCTTGAAACCTACCAAATTTAGAGATGATGCTGTTTGTTTGTATCCTTTCATTGAATTACGTCAGCAAAAGAGCATTAAAACTTCTGAAACGCATATAGCAAATGACGTTGTTCCAGAGCTGGTCTTTTGTATGGTCTTTGGTAGCTTACGTCATGCTCTTTTAGACGAGTTCCTACTGTCTTAATAGCGAGCACTCGCTTGCAGGCGCTACGCGCCTGCAATTCAAAGCTCCGTAGTAAGTTAGCAGGGTAACTGCATATAATCAACAAAGATTCATACATTAACATACATTCTAGCCAAGCAAGTGACCATAAAAGATAATATATACATTATTTAATATATCCTAACCAAGCAAGTGACCATCAAAGACATCATGTACAACATTTAATATACTCTAGCCAAGCAAGTGACCATCAAATATAACATATACAACATTTAATATAGTCTAACCAAGCAAGTGACCATAAAAGATCATATATACAACATTTAATATATTCTTACCAAGCAAATGACCATCAAAGACAACATGTATAACATTTAATATACTCTAAATAAGCAAGTGGCCATCAAATATAACATATACAACATTTAATATAGTCTAACCAAGCAAGTGACCATCAAAGTTTATATATACAACATTTAATATATTATAACCAAGCAAGTGCCCATCAAAGATAACATGACTGTACAACATTTAAAAGTGTTCTCCCTTTTGTACTTTTGTTAGCTAATATACAATCATTTCTAAATACACTATAAAAATTTAGAAAAAGTGTTTCAGTTTAATGGATTTTTTAATTAAAATATAGTATCGAAATTGAAAATGTAAACGAACACTATCATCAGCCAGTAGCAAAGTTGATACCACGCCTTAAGGTCGTGTGACGATACCTAGGTATTTTTCTGATTCGTGCACGCGCTAGTGACGTCAAAGGAAATTAATTCATAAGGCGATTTCGGCCGCGGACCGCGTTTATATAAACTTTATTTTATTTCTTTGTTTAAAATTCCTTTTCACCAAAAAAGCCTCTAAGATCTATTGTCAAATGTTTAAATGGGCCATTTCAAAGTTACTGTGAAAATATTTCATGGAAACGTTTTTGTAATCATAAACTTTAATATATTCTTTCCTTTTTACCTTTAAAATACATTACTTACTTCAAACTGGATTTCTTTCGTAACGACACTTAATTAGACTGGATTGAATAGAAATCAACAATACAATAAGAAATAGAGGTCATACGGTCTTTCGGTCGCTACGCTACGTAATGACCTTAAACGTTTCGCTAGAAGAAAAGAGAAGAGTTCGCTTTTGTGATTAGATCACTAAATGGTCAGTACCCAAAATGCAAAGAGGCTAAGCGTTGAGTGAAATCTAAAGGGAAAGCAAAAGCGCCGTAGAGAGAAAACTTTTAAAAAATATATCCCGTTTCCCGAGGGGAAACATTATTAGGGGACAGTTTCTCATCAGTTTATCAGAGGGAGTTCGCCGCTGTTTATTATTGCAAATTTCATACGACAAAAAAAGTTGTAAAATTGAATCCAGAATTGTACAATGAGTAGTCAGATCAGGGTCTACACTTCGACCACGTATTTTTGTTAGAAACTTAAGAGTTAGTAGCAGCCATAGAGAGGTTTTACAATGTAAAGAGCGATAAGCTCGCCTGTAGACAGTGCCTAGTTTCATATTATTACTACGTTATCCATGTTGATTTGCAATTGGCATTATCGTACAGTCGACGCTGTCGCAAAAAGACTATTACGTAGACGGCGTTGACGTCAGTTTACGTCATTACTTCTGGTAGTATATCTCGATTAACTGCTTTTCGGACGGTCTATTGAGCTTCCTGTAAGCCGTGCGCGTTGTCTTAGATTGTAAATTGCCGTAATGAACTAATACAATTGTCGCGATTGTCTCGCGTCGTCAGTTTTTGAAATTCAATATTTTAACAGACCCAATAATCTTCATCTGTTTGCGATATTTACGCACGGTATGCTACATAAAGCCACAGACCGACTTTAAACTTTTAAAATCCAGTTTGATATTGTAAGAGGAATGTTTCCTCAGAAAGCTTTAAACATGAAGTGATTTTAACTGTACGTGAACTATACTAAGAAAACGATGACCACGTGCTGATCCCTGTCCGATTGGGTTGATCGATTTCAAACTGGTGATACGGACATATGCGCGTATAAGAGAATATACAAGTTGTAAAATTTTGTTGGTCGTGACTACATTTATTTTGGAGCTGTTCAAAATTAAAGAGTGGCATTTCTTTTAAAGACAGGACTTCTCTGCCGGGGGACTTGGTTCCCAGCAGTAGCTTATAAACGTATTCATACCAAATGTAGTGCGACAGACGCGCGTTTCTGTATTTAACTTCTTCAGCATATGTTACCTGTACAGATAAAGGTGTGAAAATTTATTCAATCAATCAAAGGACAGCATTACTAGGTATGATAATTTCATTGGCTGAATGGAAGTGTTGACACTATGTGATCAAGAGACAGACACTGTGACAGTTAATCCTTCTTATATAGTACCACTCCTGTCTTTAAATTCCGTCAATGTATATACTTCATATATTCTAGTCAAACAAGTGATCATTAAAGATAACATATACATTTTATAACATATTTCAGTCAAGCAAGTGCGGCAGCTCTAGGAACCATCATCAAAATTCGACTGGACAATTGTACTATATAAGCGGTGTCATTTGGGTGTATCATAAGAGGCACGTGATGCTTACTACTCGCGAGCACCTGATCACAGCTCTAGAATATTCCGGCATAGTTCGGACTTATGGTTTGGGTATTTTGACCACCTTCATTTGAAAACAGATCTAAACCAATAAACCAAAAGTATGCGCATACCTGTATGTGCATCTTTGTACACTGATGAGTTTATTCTTTAGATTCTCCAGTAGTTAAACTGATGGTTTTGAAGAACATGGATTATCCCCGCCAGCCCCCCCACCCCTCTCCCTCCCCCCCACACAATTATTGTGAACAGACTTTGCGGTGCATATGCTGGTTTGAATCTTCCTTACTGACACAGGTCATGCTACTTTTCCACATCACACCAATCATTATCAACGTTTGTGGCAGACAACACTAATTGTCACTCAGCGCCATCAGAATGGCAACCAGGGGACCATTGGTCTTGTAGCTCACCTGAGTCCATTCATCCTCAGCACTCTAGGGTAAGTATATTTTAAGGCAAATTGTACAATATCATTGTCTGGATCGAGTTCCGGAAAATCCTTTTTAGGAAACGGAACAGACCACCAAAGATGGCAGACCGGCTTACACACTCAAGGTAGGCGCTTCGTTTTATCGAATATTCTGACTACATGTCGAATGCATCATTCAAACGAGCTATATCAGCGAACGGAAAATGCATGTCTCCACGTAAAACAGGCAGCGGTGTGGCTAAAAATATACGCATTCGCTTGTATCGCCATATTTTCAAATTTAAAGAGTAACTACACTTCAGGAACTGACTGAATCAGATCCCAAAACCCTATCCCCAACATCAAAGGGAAAGATTAACAAAGACATCCCAACAAACAAGAAATTACAAGTGATAAGCCGAGTCAGCAGCTCTTTCCCAAATAGGTGGCAACTCAGCTATCTTTATTGAACTAAATAATTTAGACCAACAGAAGGATTACAACAGACTAAGCAAATTATACAAAAGTCTGTTATTGTTCAGTATGATTTTTTTTTGCGGCGACACAAGTATTTTCTTGACTTTCCTATGAAACACTATTTATATTTTCTGAATATTTTTCTAAAAACCGGGTTTAAATCTCTAGGCTAGCTTTTTAGAAATATTCATTTTCATTACCCGTGTAATTTGCATTTGTCACTGGAACATACTCCGAGATGTTCCGCTGACATTTTGTGTTGAGCTAGCGAGTATGTTCCGGTGACAAATGCACATTACACGGCTACTAAAAAAGAATATTTCTCAAAAAAAGTCAAGCGATTTAAACACGGTTTTCGGGGTCTAGAGCCGACTTGAATTGGGCATCGTATTCTATAAAGTGATAAGAAAATATGAATGACATTTCACAAGAAAGTCAAAAAAATATTTGGGTCACCACTAAAAAATTAAAACTGCACAATAACAGACTTAAAAATATGCCGATACAAGCAAATGCGTATATTTTTTGCCACATCGCTGCCTGTTTTATATGAAGATATGTATTCTACGTTCGGTGATGTGGCTCGTTTGACTGATGCCTACGATATATAGTCAGAAAGTTTGATAAAAATAAGGACCTACCTACCGTGTGTAGACCGTTCCGCCATCTTTAGTGGTGTGGTCGGTTGCCTAAAAAGGATGTTCCGGATCTCGTTCCAGACAGTGAATATGGTCTGATGTCGAATGCGTCTGAGATTTTATGCTTGTCGACGGTATTTCCATATCAGAGAGTCTCATAGTAATGGAAAATGCACTTTTCAGCTTTTCCCACTAAAAGCCTTACAGACAAAATTTGACCTTGCCGTAAAATAGGCCAAGGTCAATCCAAGGTCAGCATTTATATAAATTTTGTAGTACTACAGTCTCAAATGCTACATACCAAGTCTCAAAGCAAACGGCCCTGTGCATCTAGGGAAGAAGATTGTTTTTTTAAGTTTTTATCAAATATGGGTATGATGGCCATCTTGGCCATGTGACCTGGGCCAAATATATAAACCTTCTTTCCCCCTTTGCCTGAAAGCTGCATATGAAATTAAACCGAAATTGGCCATGCAGTTTCAGAAGACCTTTGAAAATGATGACAAACAACGGACAAGTGACCTATAGTCAAGGTCACTAAACAATCTTGACATCTAAAATTCCTAGGGGTAGAAGTTGACTGCATTTTAATATCACAGAGCATTATAGCAACAAAATATAAATGCACTTTTTTCAGCTTTTTCCATTCAAAAGCCAAAAAGAAAAAAATGACCTTGCTGTAAAATAGAGCAAGGTCAATCCAAGGTTATCCTTTGTATAAATTTTGTAGTACTTGAGTCCCAGATGCAAGAAAAAATGCACTGTTTCAGCTTTTCCCAGTCAAAAGCCTAAGAGACCAAATTTGACCTTACCATGAAATAGGTCAAGGTCAACCAAGGGTCATCATTTATATAAACTTAGTAGTACTGGAGTCCAAAAAGCTACATATCAAGTTTCAAGGCAATCGGCCCAGTGGTTCTGGAGAAGAATTTTTTTTCAAGTTTTTATCATATATGGGCATGACCGCCATTTGGGCCATGTGACTTGGATTAAATATATAAACTTTTGTTCCCCCACCCTTTTGAGGCCCCAAATGAAATTTGGCTACAATCGGCCTAGTGGTTTTCTGAGGAGAAGTTGTTTGAAAAGCTTGAAGACGGATGACGATGGACGATGACTAAAATGACCTTGACCTCTAGCATTCATAGGGGTTGACGAGGACTGCATTTCCATATCACAGAGCACAAAAGCAACACAAAAATGCACTTTTTCAGCATTTCCCATTCAAAGGCCTAAGGGACCAAATTTGACCTTGCCATTAGATATGTCAAGGACAACCCAAAGTCATCTTTTATATAAACTTTGTAGTATTAGAGTCCAAAATGCTACATACCAAGTTTCAAAGTAATCGGCCCAGTGGCTCTGAAGAAGAAGATTTTTTATGTTTTTTCCCATATATAAGCATGGCGGCCATCTAGGTTTTGACCTGGGCTAAATATATATTAATTTTTGTTCCCCATCATGTAAAGGCTCCACATCAAATTTAGCTTCATTCAGCCGAGTGGTTTCTGAGGAGAAGATGTTTTAAAATGTTGGCGGCAGAGAACGGCGGACGATAACGACAATAACCTTGACCTCTAGTATTCATAGTGGTTGAGGATGACTGCATTTTCATATTCCAGAGAACAATAGCACGGGAAAAATGCAATTTCTCAGCTTTATCCATTCAAAAGCCTAAGGGACAAAATTTGACCTCGGCATAATAGGTCCAGGTCAACCTAAGGTCATTATTTATACAAACTTTGTTGTACTTGAGTTTAAAAAGCTTCCTACCAAGTTTCAAGGCAATCGGCCTAGTGGTTCTGGAGAAGATTTTTCAGGGTTTTACCATATATCGGCATGGCGGCCATCTTGGTCATGTGACCTGGAACAAATATATAAACTTTCGTTCCCCCTTCCCATAAAGGCTCCATGAAATTTGACTTTGATTGGCCAAGCGGTTTCGGAGAAGAGCTTTGAAAATGATGGACGACGACAGACGGACGCCACAGGTTGCTTATACTGTAAGCTCACCATTGAGCCTTCGGATCACGTGAATTAAAATAGGCAGTTACCGTGGCTGTTGGAGCGGTAAGGGAACACAAGATGTCACACTGAAACTAATTTTCAGTGAATCTGTTGTTAATAGTAATAAACCTCACAAATAAAATAATTGTATATTAAAGGGTTTATGGTTTTGTAAATATTCTAGCCAAAAGTTCTAACCGGCCACTTGCATTTTATCGATTTTCTTCAAAGCCCCAAACAATCATGCAATTTTATTTACATCCCCAAATAGGCAGATGTGTCAGTCAACTTAGCCTATAAAAGATTTGACAAAATTCTTAATTTCACATCCTGGATTCGCCGATGAACACAAGTACCCCCATTTTAAAAATTCACAAAATCCAGCATTTTATCACAATTTGTGAAAAGACACTTTTTGAAATATCCAATTTACCTGAGCAAAACCACTTCATTACTAAAGCAAATGACTTAAGAAACAGAATTATGCAGAAATGAACAATCTTCCTGCATGACGATTGGCGCTTTTGGTCAAAATGTTAAAACTTACCCCACCACTCAATGCCAATTCCTGTTAATTTTGAAAATGGGAGTACCCGTATTCATCTGTGCCTCCTGGATACAATGTACTGAATATTGCTAACCCTTTTAATGGCATGGTTTACCGACACATTCGCCTATCTGTGGCTGTAAACTGAACTGTGAGATTGCTAATAGCATTGAGGAAAAATGACAAAAACTAAGTGGCCGGTTAGAACTTTTGACTAGTATATAAAACATTCGGTCACGAATTTATGGAAAAATGTCTCTGGTATCTATACAAAATGAGTATATCAAATAATTCCCTAAAAATGATTTATATACAAATTTAGAATAACAAATAATTCCCTCAAATAAGCATCTATACAAAATAAGTATACCAAATAATTCCCTGGAATTGACATCTATACAAATAAGTAATAATAACAAATAATTCCCTAAAATTAACATCTATTTGAAATAAGTATAACAAATAGACCTCTCAAATTAACATCTTTACAAACTAAGCATCACAAATAATTCTCTTAAATAAACGTCTATACAAAATAAGTATAACAAATAATTCCCTAAAATTAACATCTATACAAAATAAGTATAACAAATAATTTCACTGTAATTAACATCTATACAAAATAAGTGTAACACATAATTCCCTACAATTAACATCTTTACAAATAAGTATAACATGTTATTCCCTAAAACTACCATCTATACATAATAACTGTCTTTCAGGTGAATGGATAGACTTTCAGGGAGGCAACTCTGGCAGTTTCATTTTTACATCCTTTTCTAGTTGGCTTTTAAAGCGTTTAATAGCTTTTAATGGAAAGAATTTGCTCCCATAGCAACAAATTCCTTCTTTTAATGGGCTACTACACTGTTTTCTTCACTTTTATCAGAACTATTCACAAATAACAGGTATTTACGAGAGAAACAGATTGCTGAAAACCCCATTGAAAAATTCAAACCCAAACTGTTATTATTGATAATTAAAGTTCATGCAAATTAGATTTTAAGCCCCGCCCACTTTTTTTCCTTTGAACAGTTTTCTTGCATAATGTGATTTGGATTCTAGCTATTATCACCATATTTGGGTGCAAAATATTCAATTTATTATCACGAGATGTAGTCACTTGTCACACTTAATCTATTTTAGGAGAAAAAAGTATAAAACATATTAAATATAGATTTGTTTTAAATTTTGATAATATGAGTAACTCAAATGACGTCATAAAAGTCCGTGTATATTTTCAGCTAATTAAACTTTAAATTTCTTAGAATTTTTTTAACGTTTGGAGTTTTTCCTTGCAGTTTTCGACATTCTGTTGGACAAAACAATACCAGTTTTCCCAGTGATTTCATTTCAGGATGAAAAACAATTCAGAGGCTCTATAAGAGTTGAGCTTTTAAGAAGAGCTACGTCATCGAGGGAAGCAAACAGGAAGTCATTATTAATGTCTGTCTTTGTGAAAATGGTGGAACATAGAGGTATACACATACACCTTAATTTACAGATCTTAAAGACAATGTACAATTAATTTGATCAAATACAAAATAAATATTGTGTACCTTGTTCATGAGCACAGTCTGATCAGTCACTGCTTTTCACTATAAAGACTGCTCATCATCCGTGTTGACTTAAACAATGAGCGCTGAACAGCTGCGCAGATTAGGCTGATCAGACGCTTCTCCATCTGCACGCATCAACAGGCTCATTTTTTCATATTCTGCCTAAACTAGAATTTTTACCTCCATGTTTTGATGTTATTTATTTAAATGTTTCATGGAGAAAATCCATGTAGGGAAAAGCCACATTATATACTCTGAACATCCACTCTTTATTTTTGACGTTTCGGCATCATGCGTCTATCAAAATTATGAAATTTTTTAAATAGACTACAAAATTTTCTCCTGATATGGAGTTGTAGTATAAACGTATCCATAATACCAAATTTAGTGCAACAGATGCAGGTTTCTGTATTGAACTTCCTAAATGAGCCGCGACACGACAAAACCAACAATGTGGTTGTGCGCCCAGCGCAGACTCAGATCAGCCTGGGCATCCGCCCAATCTGATCAGAGTCTTCGCTGTCCGCATGGAAGTAGCTTAGACTCTTAGCTAACCTTTGAGCACTTAACGAAAAGTCTGGTCAAACTGGGTGGATGCCCAGGCTGATCTGAGTCTGCGCTGGGCGCACAACCACATTGTGGGTTTTCTCGTGTCGCGGCTCAAATGTCGCGAAACTCCAAAATTTGAAAGAAAAGAGAGCATCCCTCTCCGAGCCACACTTACTGTCGTATTCAGGGGCGTAACTAGGGGCAATTTCATGATGCGCACAACCATGTTTTATGCTCTACTTCTTGAAAGGAAAGCTAGTATTTCAGCCACTTTGGTAATTGGTATTGAAATCTTGTCTAGTTTATAAAATTTCAGCATGCAAATATGCAGGTGCGTTTTGAAATTTTGTCAATTTTGACAAAATTTCAATACGCACTTGCGTATTTGCCGTATACGTAGCTACGCCCTTGGTATTCCGCGGGACACATTAGCTGCAGACGCCTGCGTATTAACTCGCGTGTCTGTTTAAAACTTTTCGCGATTTTGATAAAGACATTATGCCGACAAGTCGTATATAAAGAGTGACTGTATTGAATTACAGTTTAAAACAAGCTCAAAACATTACTTTGAAGCCATGTCATTTACAATACTTTAAACTCTATTCGCATTTACTCTAAGGTTCTCAACAATTCTTTAAATACAGTATGACCGAAAATTATTGAGAATTTTTACCAAATTTCAGCCAGTAGTTTTCTAGCTTTATATGAAATAAATGAAATTGATTTGATATGTTCTTGATATATTCATTCAATGAAATACAATCAAGCGGCTTTGATATTTTTGTCAGTCATTTACAAGATGTGAATTATCCCCCCTTTAATTAACAAAGTGCAAAATTTGAGCGAAATTGCAAAATAAGATGAGAAAAAATAAAATGTGTACAAGAAAATGCCAAAGAAAGAATGTATACTTAAAATGACTTTTTTTCAGATACAGAAACAATACTGCAGTACAATCAGCAACTCTGTATGCTATCGATTGCATTTAATAAGAAATTATTAGGATCTGAGAAACAGACAAACAGAATATAGCAGAGCCCAAAATTTATATGAGTTTACCCTTAAAGCGCCAAACCCAAATTTTAGTTACTTACAAAACTTAGTTACCAATATCAAGTCTTAAATTTTTATGACATAAAACATCATTGGTCAACCTGATATTGTTTAAAATATTTAATACCAACCAGAACATGTTAGCTTAAAGCAGTGTTGTCTAGTTTAGGACTTCTACTTCTGAAAGGCTCTAGAAAAAATCGATCTTATTGTGCAATTTTAGACCCCTTGGTCCAACAAATTCATATAAATTACTGAAAATGCTAGTAAGATGAAACATTTTCCTAGAAATTATGTACTACATTCCTTTCTTAATATTCTACCATGCAAATGATTAACTTAAACGACTAGGATTAAAATATTATGAAAGTGCAATTTTCAGAAATTTCCGGTCATACTATAGATGAGAAATGAGAATGAATAACTGTATATATGTACATGTACAAAATTGAATTTAAACTTAACAAAGGCAGAAACATGTTAAAAGCTGCTCTGTTGGATATTGTATTTACTAAGTATACATACCGTTAAGCCACCTTTTCCTCATACCTAAAACGTCTTCAAAATGCGGTCTCTGTCATGCTGGTTTCCGGTACATAAAATAACTAAAACAATGAGAGGTACCAGACAAAGAAACTGAGTAATGAGAAAAGATGGCTTAAGGTGACTGGATACACATCCACTTTTTGTCATTTCTACAAAGGAAAATAACTTTTGAGATATTCTATTTGCTTTCCATGAAGACATAGCAGTCATCCTTAAAGAAATTATTTTTTTCTTTTAAAGTGAATGGGCACACTTTCAAGAGAAGAAAGTTTGCCATTTTGATTTTTGCCTCCCTTCTGAATAGGGATCAACCTTTAAAGAAAAGTTTGTTTCTTAGGGGAGTAGATTCTTTCATTTAAGAGTAGACCCCATTTTCGCAAGGTTTAGTTATCCATCAAAGCAAATAGAAAGTCATGAAAATTATCTCCCTTTGTAAAAAAGTAGGGAAAACATAGAGCTGTACCCCTACACCTAAAGAACAGTCCCCAATGAAATAGTATACAGATTCTTCTTAATAAAGCTTCTTTCACACGAGCAAGTTATATTGTCACAAAACTACAGTAAAGAAAGTTTGTAAAACATTTGGCATTCACACCAATCAAATTATTTGTCACAGAAATATGTAACAAATTATATTTGTCAAAAAAACTTTGGCATTGAAATATTTGTAGCAATGTTCACACGAAGAAAGATTTCTTTTCAAAGTTAGCCTGGCAAATAAAATTTACCCACGCGAACAAAATAAACCATGCAACATTTCCTTTGTTAAATATACTTATAAAGTTTTTTTTTTTCAAAATCAAATTGATTTGATTATGAGCAAAGGTTTCTGTAATCATCTCCATAGCTCGTTTCTTTGTTACATATTCAATGCAAACTTTCTGTTCACTTGACAAATTTCATTTGTCTAATATAGTCTACCATATAATATGGCAATGGAAATGTGACATGTATTTTCATTCATACGGGCATATTTTAAGTTACCAAACGCATTTTGTCAAAGAAACTTTGGCAGTATGAATGAAGCTTAATCTACAACAACCTTAAGAAGTCTCTCCATTAAGATACACAACAACCCTTGGAAGTCTGCTCATTCACCCAAAGGTGTGTGGGTACACATCCATGCTTTTCTGCCAATGATACAAAGGGGAACAACTTTTGTAAATTCCTGTTTGGTTCCCTAGAAAACGTAGCCATTCAAAAAAAGAGTCTGCTCTTACAAAACAATTGCTCCTACAGCAGCAAAATCTTTCATTTAAGTGTTGACCTGTATTAAGGGAGGCAACAAAGAAAACGACAGAGTTGCCTCCCATGAAAGTATACTCATGCCCCATTCGGCATGTGCCATCGCCTGAGACTTATGTCAGTCTGCGCATCTGTAAAGACCAGATGTTTGCTTTTCGCTGGACCCATACTAAACACAATATCAGATATCTAAATTGTGTCTGATCCAAATATATCATATTTTAAGGCCCAGTCTCACTGTCACGTTTCTAGGGCTAGATTGCACTACGTTTCCCACCCTACGTTTGGCAAAGAAATATACCCCGTTTTGTAGGTATCTAGATGCTACTACGTTTTAGTACGTTTCCAATACGGTTAACTATGATTTACTTCGTATTACCCGGTTATCAAACGGCTTAGCACCACGATTTTAGAAGAGATGAGAACAGTTTACTTACCTACTTCGATTCCGTACGTTTTACTAGGGACTACTAGGTAGTGACCGGGATAACTACCTAGTCAAAGTGACGTTTCAGTAGGTATCGCAAAACATGCCAGATCGTAATAAAATGAAGAATTAAACGTTACAAAACGTATGAAGAGTGGTAAAGCGTATATAATGCGTACTAGTACGTAGAAGACCTTCACGTATGGCTACGTATTTAACACGTTTCATCTACGTCATGGTCCGTTTAGACAACGCTTCAATGCGCTTTTACTACGCATACAGTAAGTATTTCGAAATGCGACGTTTAAGCTGATTTTTTTAATTCATACGTAGGTAGGCCACGTATGAAGCTGTTTATATCCAAATATAATACGTATTCACTAGGTTTTAATACACATATTCCGGTTTTGGTACGTTTGAAATACGTAGAAAAACCTGGTCCTCAATACGTGACAGTGAGACAGAGACTTAGAGGACATCTAGGTTATTCTTGTTACGTTTTTGTACGTATTTAATGCGTTTCGGCTATGTTTTAGTACGTTTAGACCACGTTTTACTACGTGTAGGTGCGTTTCACTACGTATGCGCTACGCATATCAAAATGCCATGTTTAAGTTAAAAATTCTAAATCAAACGTAATTAGGCCACGTATTTAGCTATATCTATATACGTATTCACTATGTTTTACAACGTATACTGCCGTTCTGCCACGTTTAAAAACGTAGAGAAACCTAGCCCTCAATACGTGACAGTGAGACTGTGGCTTTATATAGGTATATATCGTATATAGTTTCTTAGATAGCTACTGTACCATATCGGATATTTTATATACCTATTAATTAGATTAAATCAGATATCTTTTTATTAATACAACATTTAGTATGCTTTTTAGATACATCTTATATGCTATATCTGATATATAATATAGTATATATGATGCCTTAAATACTTTTATGAGGTATCTGATATACTGAGATACATATAGATCTTATTTATGAGTATAGCATGTAAGAAACCCTGTATAGCATTTGGGAATGGTGGCTGTGCGATGGTGCTGGTTATAACTTTCAGTGCCAGGGCGTCCTATTTATTTGTCTAACAGTAGGGCAAGGACCTACTGTGCTTGCAGTAGGTGCGAGCTGGGGTTGTACGGATTTTTTCTCGTCTATTATTCATCTTTTCTTCTCCCTCTCTGGGAGACGGCCCGAAATAGACTGAAATACTGTCTCAAAAGGCCGTTAAACCCAATACAACCAACCATCCAAGCAACTGTATAGCATTTCAGATATCTAATATTGCGTATCAGAAAAATTATGTAACATGCAAAATGACTGATATACACTATCAGTATTTTAACTGACACATGGGCGATCTTATTTGACTTACAAAATACCTTATTCATACAAGATTTCATATACATCAGGTTATCTTATATAAGATATTATACATTAAATCCGGTGTCTAGTTCACAAATTTATTATGCAAAAGAAAGATCTTTTATATTTGCTCAGATATATTATAGCGAACACACGAAGTATGTTCGCTTAACTGTATCATTTTTGGTCCTATATACTTAGGCAGATAAATTGTGTGGCAACGATCATGGTTGCGGCCATCTTGGATAACCGGAAGTTCGAAAGTTATCGCGAGACTAGTCACGAACCAAATGCTCTTATCGAATTTTTTACGAGTCAAAAACGATTTTTGCACTCTATAAAGGAAATGTACATTAAATATTTCTCGCTACAATAATTCTCGTTTTTGTTAGATATGTTCGTAAAAAGAATAGCTCAAACTGTAAACGTTTTTCGTTTGAGGTTATTGTCGTCTGCTCGGGACCGGAACTTAGTCTAGACCGGAACTGAGGGCCTAGGTAAAACCCCGTACCGTGGCGCGTCATATGAACTGGAAATGACGGCGCACCCGAGACCGCTGCCGAGAGCCCACCTACTCTCTTGTTGAGGCACTCCAGCAAGTGGTTTTTCGAAGTTTATACTTAAAGGATTAAGAAACAGCAAATTCCACTTACATGGTTCAGTTTACTACCATTTCTCGTAGTCAGATTTGTCCAGTAGAGTTTTTGAAATTCATTGACATGCTCTCAAGCTTGGAAAGTAATCTCTTGCAATGTATTTTTTCAGTTTCATAATGACCGCCTCAAGATAACCATTATTGCTGTAGAGGTGGCATGTTTCAAGCACATTCTTGAAAATTACCATTTCATATAAAATTAACATGAAATCAGTTCAGAAGAATTTATGCTTATATCTTATAGCAGTTATTTTCATAAGTAATATCTTTTTAGAAAACAAAAAGATGCATAAGTGTAGCTGACACTGCAAACAACTCTTTGCTGAAATGGTCATATTCCAAAACAGATCAGGTGATTAGTGATGACATCATTTCTGTTGTGATGTCACAATGGGTGGTTCCCAGCTTTATTAAAATTAAAATGAACCTCATCAAAGGCTGGAAACCAGAAGGAATATTTTTACTATTGGAAAACCCACCTCAAAACAAAAAATGATAAAAATAGACAAAAGAGGTCATGCAATATGCTGCAAGTCAGTATTTAGCTACGAGAAATGGTTTTGGGTATGTTAAACCTAAAATTTTGATATTTAAGCATCTTTAAAGAAAAAAGTTCCACTAAAAACCACTTGCTGGAGTGCCTCAACAAGAGAGTAGGTTAGAATGGAGCAGGAATGGTGTGTTTGGCCAGTGTTAACAAACACATTGATGAAAAAGTTGATTTCTGCGACTTATTATGGTAAAATAATCATGACACAGCCTTAACATCTATATTATAGCACATTTCAATTATCTTTGGAACTGAATAAATAACAATCAGATACAAAAACGAATTCTTTGATTTGCTTATAAAAGCAACCATCATGAGTACAATTTTAAACACCATATAATTTAATATTCAGGATTACACTAATTATCTGAAGTGTCTCTCAGCTGCGGAATATAAGGTTTGCTGAGAGAGGGCAGCAGGAATGACTTGCGATAATATTATTTTAAAGACGGTTGAATCCCTGCCTCTTAATGGTGCAGATCACTGAGGAAGGTCTGGACTTCTAGATGATTAGTGCACCCCACCACTATCACAAAGCAGCTTAATATTGTGACAGCAGACCATAAGGACATCTGAGGAAGGCGAGCCTACATATATTTCCGTTTTATCTGCATACAGACCAAGTCTGCTGCGGTTCTTCCTTAATGGGCACTGCGGTTCTTCTTCCACATTTAAATTCAGACTCTAACCGATACTGGCATGACGTTCAAGCCCGTCTTAAGAATTGCAAATCCAGCATTAAAACCCTATAAGGTGTTTTTTCTTTCCTTTTTATTTATTTATTTTTTTTTTAATTTCATTTCATTTATTTTTTCTTAAACCTTTTTTTCTTTATTCTTTCTTTTCTACTATGCATTACTCCAGTACATGACCCCCTTGTTGATGCCCTTTCCTTAACAATCAGGCTCATGTCGCGCATGGGTATTGGCAGCTTAGCAACGTCTTCAATCAAATCAAATCAGTTAACTGTTCTTAAATTCAGTTACAGGACTGACACCAAGTAAAGTACAAAACATACAATAAATAAAAACAATCGGTACATGCCAGTGATGTATTTCATGACCATGACAGTGTATGGCTTACCTACTATATATACATCTCCAGAGGAAGCAATTCAGCCATTCCATCTCTGCGCCCCCTCCAACTCAAGACCAGCTCCCTAAGAAAAGAGTTTGCTTCCATTCATTGGAGCAAACGCTCTCCCCCATAGAAGACCCACCTGGAAGGGCTATGCCTCCCGAGGAAGCAAAAATGAAATCATAAAGGCTGTCTACTTATGTAAAAGTGGCGAAAAATATGAAGGTCAACCACAGCCCCGACCGGAGATCGATCTCACAACCCCAAGATAAAAGGTCCTGGCTAGTTAGACTGGTCAGTTATACACTCTAAATACCCATATACATATTTACAGATCACTCATTGGCTGTACTACTACAATCCTCCATCCTGCCAAAGAGCATTTGTATCAAATGTTAAGAAAATGAAATAATTATAACTCAGATCTGGTGTTTTTTCACACCTTAACTATATCTATCTATCTATATCTACCAATTAAGTGCATGGCCAATATTGGCATAGTCGCACTGTGAACAACCTTAAAACATTCGTGCTGGGAGGTTCTTATGTACAGTTAAAACTGTTAAAGTATCTGAATGATAACGATAAGGTTAATGAGAACACCCTCAGGTAAAGCATGTTTGCAAACCCAGACTCTGTGACTTCAAATGGGGCCAACACCCGAAGAGAAGAATTTGCCCCCTATAGAGCAAATTTCCTCCCTTCAGAGTGGACCCCCTCCCCCATCTGTAAAAATGGCCGAAACTTGCGCACACAGCTATAGTTGCCTTACTTTATTGCAGCATGGATGTCACACGAGCTGCACTGGTCTCTCAAGGATGTCACCATTACAATTTTAGCATAAGATACAGTTTGCTAATCCAGGTGAGTGCCACTCGGGCCAATTCTAACCAGACTACAATGACAAGATGATGCCTGGGGTAGCACTTCACCTCGATCAAAGATCTTCAAGGATCGTAAAGAGTGTGTTCGCAGAAAGGCAGTGCCTTAATTTCATATTATGGATATAATATATCTAATATAGGATATAAGATATATGATTTACTAAATCTGACCCAATATCTTATGATAGATTTCTTATGTCCTAAATAATAGATATTTAATTTCTTATAGTAGATGTCTTATTTAGCATATAAGAAATCATATCGGACACTTCGAATCGAACTATTGTAGCTACATTATTTTCTAAAGTTCCAACCGAAGTGCGATAGTAGCTACTAAAATGACGTCATTAACTTACCAAAGATCAACCGAGGTCTGGACAGCCGTTACTCTAGTAGCTAGATGGCGGCCGTTGAAGACTCTCGCGATCTGTGGGTGAACAACAAGTATTTGTTTTACTGAGTTGTTATATATGTTCATACAATTATTTTAGGACATATATTATCATTTTACATTTATAAATTATCATTTTTAAAGACCAAACGCACGGAAAAAGCAATGAAATGCATAGTGTTTATTTCCGTTTCCATGACAATCTACTGTAGTTATAGAAACTTTCGGCGTTCGATTGGTAATGCGAGTGCGCATGCCCCAAACCCCTACTATGGTAGGTACTCTAGTTCGATTCGAAGTGGGCAGTAGATTACGCAGAAAACAAGTATTGCAGAACGGACGCATGTCGTCACCTTGGCGAAAAAGCCAATTAGCGCTAATATATATTTTAATTGGAGTTATTACCTTTTTCTGCGCAAAGGTGACGATTCGCAACAGTCTGCTTGTAAGTGAGAGGGAGCAATCATTATTTTCCAAATTCATGTTTTTTCTTCTAAACTATACTGTTCACAAAAGTGGGGGATATTCATGTAAGAATCTACAACAAATGTGATATCCTTATGAAACGACTAACTATTGATAGATACATATCTGTTAAGATACTTTTCATGAAAGTTTGGATGATATATCCTGTCACGTGATCTGCATATAATTTGTTTCAGACGGGGGTTCCGGAATAAAATGTGGTGAATTCGAACAAACATTTATTTAAATTCTTCAGCTAAGCTAAACTTTTTATGCACTTTTAAGTTTTGTATGCTAAAAGATTTTTTTCTCCTTCAAAACTGTCATTTTTGGGATGAAAACCAGAAAACCAAATTCGTACAGGTGCATCGAGTTACCGAAATATTTAGACGTTATTGGCTTGCACTCTCTTTTTTTTGATGAAACAGTTTGTAAACCAATTTTCGGATTGTTAAATGAAGCATGGCGAGTGTTTCTGTGTAAATTTTGTAATCTGAAAAGAATCTGTTTCCACACCAGATTCGTGTGAAATTTGGGTGTCGACCCCCTGTCTTAAACGAAGTATACGTATATCTCGTGACAGGATATGCCATCCAGATTGTAATGCAAAACGTATTATCGAATATTTGTTTGATACATACTTGCCGTTTCAGATAGATTATGTTTTTTTCTAATTTATACAGGTTTTGATAGCTTAATATCCCCTACTTTTTGTGAACAGTATATATAAATTTCTTATTTACTAGTTAAACTATCTAACATATTTTCAAGCATTATATACCTAAATATTATATATCTTATAAAGCATTTGAGATATCTGCTTTAATGTATGAGATAACTTATTTCCTAAAGAAGATATCTTATTGTTCAAGAATATAAGATATATTTTATAATATATAAGATATCTCACATACTATATTAGATATCCTACCTAATGTATCAAATATCTAATGTAGTATAATAGGTATCTTATATGTTATATACGAGATCTTATATACTTAAATTTAACAGATATCTTATATGTTATATCAGATATTTTATAATGAGATATCTGATATAACAGATGATGTCTAATTTAACATTTCAGATATCCTTTATAGTGAATTAAATAAGATATCTTATATAACTTATAAGGTATCTTATATGCTATATAAGATATCCTATATACTATATTAGATATCTCATATGTCATATTAGATATCTAATATAGTACATAAAACATCTAAATTAAGAAATAATATATCTGATATAGTATATAAGATATCTGTGCAACACAATAAATAGTTAAACTGCTTGCCATAGCTTCATGTTGATCATAAGTAAAGATATTGGTATATCTCTTAATAGCTATAGTTTATTCTTTATAACATAGGCCGCTGGCCCAGATTGGTGCTCCACGATGTGTGAAGATAAAAGATCCAGATAAGCCGGGGCATCCGCACAAACCGAACAGAGCCCTTCATCTTCGCACACCCAACTCTTGGATTCCGGAGAGTCCATAAAATAAAATCAAAAGACTGCAATCAGACTGCGCAAATGCACAGACTGATCCCAGCTTTCACCTCAAGCTCTTACCCAAAGGTCCCATTTCACGATCTACCAATCACATATTGATACATAAAGGGCATCATCTAAGCGGCCGCACAACGTCGAATCAACATTGAATCAACGCTGACTCAACGTCAAAACCTTGAAATGTCGACGCAACGCTGTCGACTCAACGCAACGGGATAAATTATCAGTAATTTACATCGTCGAATATAATTTTTCTCGAACTTTCAAAGCTGAAAAAATATATATATCTTGATACATTCAATATAAGTTTATCATTGTTTGAGGTATACACGAAGTATATAGGAGGTATATATCGTAACTGAATAAATTTATCAATGGGTATATACCTGATTGCTGAAAAATATTTAATTCTCACTGCCTTTAACTTTGGACAAACAAGCAGAAAACGAAATTCCGTTTCACTGTCTGTCAAAAGTGGACACAACCTGTCATTAAAGGGATATTATTAAATCGACCTCCATTACACTCAAGTTTCAACGATCCACCTCTCAATTTCGTAAATAAAATTCTAAAAAATCCTACTCTGTTTACTAAAACTGCTCGCAACCAAAATTATATTTGATAAGTTTGTATGTCTTTAACCTGTCCATATCTTGTAAATTCGAATTAAGCGTTTGTATGTTCATATCTATTAATCTTTGTTTCAGTATTGTCAAAAATACATTTTCTTGCCCCACCCCCTGGTTCAACCAAACTTCGCCAAATCCCAGTCTAAATAATAATTGCTTGATATTAAATGCCAAGCAGTCGGTATCAATTACCAGCCATTGCAACTGCATTTTATAATATAATTAAGGTAGTCGAAAATCTGGCAATGAAACAATCCTGAGCCAATATGTGATTGATTTTATATGTCAAAATATCAAGACTGTATCGTCCTAGTTCGCTACGAACAATTGCATTTGGTGCATATAGAGGTAGATGCAAAACGTAATTACAAAACTGAGTAAACCTGTTCAATGTCCGGTGCGATATGGTTAAACCTAACTTAATCAGCTGTGCCGACATGGAAAGTGTCGCGAGAGTCATTGTTATCAATTTAGTTGTTTATTTATTGTAAACCCACTAAAACGAGTACCGGGTATTTTGAATCTATGTGTTGTAGTTGCTTGATTAGGTTGCGTGGACGATCAAACTAATTTGCGTTTCTTGTCTGTAGCAATCTACAGCGGCTCATTTGAAAAGGCTCATCTGGATCAATGCTGTTTGAAAATTAAATTATTTTCAAATTTGATGCCTTAAGTTTTAAAAAGCTTCTCACAAAGCGGCGCTTACTTACTTCACTGAAAGAGGTCAGGCCCAATAGGGATAATACCATAACATGCTTTGTCTTCATTCACTCTTGAATAAAAAACAAAATTTATTCTCCGCTGTCACTGAGAATTGAGAACAGGAGTGAATGTAAGACCTGAAGTCTGTTCCTATATTACAATGAAACAGAGCCGCCGTCATGTTGTATAGTAGATGAGGGAGGCTATCTATCCAGCTTCTCCAACCCTGGGATGACATGTGAACAGATCGCATGACTATGTCTAATGTAGGTATTCTATGGAGCTCACTAGTCTCCTGTAACTCTAGCTGACTAGGCAAAAGCACACTCTCAACATACAATGTGTCCAGTTTCACACTCTTTAACGAATGATGTCGCTGTAGATCCACCGCTGGAAGACAACAACTTTCACCATGATCGCTACAATAGAACTTCTCAAGATGTAAATCCTGTAAGCCAGAATAACCGGGAAGACATGAAAATAACTGTTCTATGCCATTGTGTGACAGTGTAATGCTTATGAGTTGTAAGGGAATTTTCCATTGATCAGTGTGACGGCTGCGCGTATGATGTAGATGTAGATCAGGCAGCCGGGTACTCTCAGCAGATAACTCCTTTAGTTCCACTGTCCCTAACGACTGACCAGGTAGTAGCTCCAGCACACTCCTAACATGTACCTCAGAAAGTTGCACCTTCATTAATGAGTCACCAGGCAGCAGGACGCTCTCAGCAGATAATTCTTTCAGTTTAGCTTCCGTTAACGAGTGATGTTTTTGTAGATCCACTCCTGGAGCACGACAGTAATCACCATGATCGTTACACTGCAGCCTCTCAAGATGTAAGTACTTCAATTTAGAAGGACCACGGAGACATGCAAACAACTGTTCTATGCCACTGTGTGATAGAGTTATGTTTTTGAGATGTAATAGAATTGTCAATTGATTAGGCAGCCGGATAATATTAGCAGATAACTCCTCCAGTTCCACTGTCCCTAACGATTGACCAGGTAGTAGCTCCAGCACACTCCTAACATGAACCTGATAAAGTTGCACCTCCCTTAATGAGTGACCAGGCAGCAGCACGCTCTCAGCAGATAATTCTTTCAGTTTAGCTTCCCTTAATGAGTGATGTCTTTGTAGATCCACTCCTGGAGCACGACAGTAATCACCATCATCGCTACACTTCAGCCTCTCAAGATATAAGTACTTCAATTTAGAAGGACCACGGAGACATGCAAACAACTGTTGTATGCCTTTGTGTGATAGAGTTATGTTTTTGAGATGTAATAGAATTGTCGATAGATTAGGCAGCCGGATAATATCAGCAGATAACTCCTCCAGTTCCACTGTCCCTAACGATTGACCAGGTAGTAGCTCCAGCACACTCCTAACATGAACCTGATAAAGTTGCACCTCCCCTAATGAGTGACCAGGCAGCAGGACGCTCTCAGCAGATAATTCTTTCAGTTTAGCTTCCCTTAATGAGTGATGTTTCTGTAGATCCAGAGCTGGAAGACAACAGCTGTCACCATGATCGCTACACTTCAGCCTCTCAAAATGTAAGTACTTCAAGTTGGAAGAACCACGGAGACAGGAAAACATCTGTTCTATGCCACTGTGTGGCAGTCCACTTCTAGTGACAGTTAATGCTGTGAGAAGTAAGGATACCTCTACTGCAGATCCTATCATCACATCCTTCATACACAGTGACCTGCACTGACGTGGGAACTGCAACACAGGTTCATCCGTACTAACAGGGCATGTGCCCTCGCCCTGTAATACAATAGTAGTGGCCGTTTCCATTTTCTTCAGAAGTTTAAGTATCTCTGGAGGCATGTTTTTATACATTATCACAGATTTGATGTCAGCCACAAATTTCTTCATCAAACCGTTAATCAGAGGAATGTCCCTTTCATCAGTGTATTCATCTATATAAATATCAGGAAGGAAATAATAAAACTGTCGGTGTTGCTCCAAGTCAGAGTTGCTGGCTTCTCTGATGCACTGCAGTACCAGTTTCTGTAAAAACCGGACTTTGCGTGGCGCTCTGAACCAATATTCTCTCCATGGAAACTCGCGTTGCGCCACGTAATAATCTCCCAATCGCAACTGCTTAATTTTCTGATCCTTCTCTGTCACCTCTTCAGCGATGTCTTTCCAGAATTTGTCACCAGCACTAGGCAAAAATCCGCATAAAAACTGTATCAAAATTTGGTTGTCAAATAAGATACCAATACTGTTAAACTGCTGCATCTGGGACTGCTCTCTTGATAACCACAATGCACCCAGAAATTCCTGAAATGTTTTATGACAAAACGAAAAACTATCAATTTTTCTAATACTTCTGCTAATTGTTTGTGCTTTGGACAGAATTCCTACAGCTAAACAAATTTTAAGTTCATCCTCGGTTAAATACTTCCTGGTTTGTTGTCCTGAAAATATCAGTGACGAATTTTGATCATCCCTCAACAGTAGATGAAATGCTAACTTACCCAGCCTAAGGATAAGGCCTGCATTTTGTTTACACAAATCCGTGTGGAGAAAGCAATTAGGTAGTTCGGGAGAGGTTTCCTTTTTTCTTTCTTGCTCGTGTTCTTCTATTCGGTTAGCAAGTTTTGCACGTACAAATAATCCCTCCACCATTTTGCTGTAGTTTACACACATTGAGCTGCTAAGGGTTTCGTTCATATTCCAGATATTAAGTGCATTAATTAGCATCAGGGGAAATCGTATGAGATCAGTCATGTTACTTTCTTCAATCTGTGATAAAAACTCTGAGCAAGACATGTCAGGGTCAGGATACTCTACTTTTTTTAGTACAGAACGTATAAAATCTACTGCATTTTCTATTCCTTGCAATTCCAATATACTACAAGTTTTGTCAAGTTTTGTTGGTAGCATATGGATTCTCTCTGGCCGGGATGTGGACAATACAACACAGTCCTCGAGCCCCTTTCTGCTTGGTAGACCAGGAATATCACCTCTTCGACCTGTTGCCTTACTAGCCGAACCTTTCCATTCATCGATGCCATCTACCAGCACGAGACATTCATCAGGTTTTTTCTTCAGTATTTCACACGCAGTCGTCTTCATCATCTCATCATTTTCGCAGAATAACTGATTACGGATCATGTCCAATATTGACTCTGATGCTTCAGCAAACCTACATGATACATGAAATAGGTAACGAAACACCTTCAAATACCTAGCATCCGTAAACTGTGGGGATACTTGATCATTGCACCATATATCGGTAAGGTGTTTGCAGAATGTTGATTTTCCTGCCCCAGCCTTACCCAATAAAAATATCTTTTTTTGTAAGACGTTTTCTTTAAAGAATAGTGCTTTATAAGAGCATAATTTATTGCGTTCTCTAGTAGTCTGTCTTGGGGCTGACGTTCTGTAATCCTTGAAAAAAATATCAATGCTCGAAAGATCAAATTCGTCCCCGAAATCCACAAAATCAAATTCGCCACAGGAAGCCGGAAGATCAAATTCGTCCCGGATCTGTCTTGAAGCAGAAGTTCTGCAATCCTTGTTAAAAATATCAATGCTCGAAAGATCAAATTCGTCCCAGAAAGCAAATTCGTCCCCAGTACATTCGCTTCTTTGTGCTTGACTGGACTCTTTCGTATCCATAAGGATAACAGGCGCAAATATCTCAGATACTGGGACCCCATGGCAGGTAGACAGAAGGGGGACATCTAACTTGTTATTATCATACCCTTCTTTCAAATATTGTTGTAATTTGGCTTCATCTGACAAAAAGGAAAATCAAATATTCAGTTGCAAGTTGATCGTTGTTAAAAAGCGGTATCATGAGCCCTTTAATTTGTTTTCAATAGACACTTACAATGATGATGTAATGATTTTATTTTGATATAGCACATTCTGCAATAAAAAGGGAATGGTCCGAGTGACTGTTAAGCGGTTTATAAACGAAGTTGCGGCCCAAAATGTTAGGCGGGAAAATCACGAGGGTAATACCGATTTTCCTGTCTGTGCTAACGACTAAGCCATTGTGTATCACACATTCTAAAATGGCTGCCGACTAAGGCAGTGGACAGCTCGGTCGACGGTTTTTGAAAAAAGTATCATATAGCATAATCATATTATCAAATTCTCGGTTGACAGCTACTATGCACATCGGATCGGTCGACAGAACAGGTACAAAATTGACATTATCCCTGTAAAAGTATCAGGTACACAATACTTATCTAAAGGGCCTAGTATGATTTAGGCGATATTTGGCCCCAATATTCATTGTATCATCTAACCTCTTTCAATTATATATGGGTGTTGAAACCTTTACCTATCTATTAGGATTCTTTTTTTTCTGTGCGTTAGTTTTTTCCTACTTAACTGATTTATGGCAGTTTCGACCTTTTTTTTGCCTGCATTTAAGCTATAAAATATGTCAGCACATGAAAGTGCACAGCTATTTTTGCACAAATTTAAAGAGTAAATACATTTCAGGAACTGACTCAATCAGATCCCAAACCCTATCCCCAACACCAAAGGGAAAGACTGACAAAGACATCCCAACAAACAATAAATTTGAAAGTGATAAGCCGAGTCAGCAGCTCTTTCCCAAAAATATTTAGCAAATCAGCTATCTTTATTGAACTAAATAATTTAGACCAAATGAGAACACATTAAGTTAAACAGCATCAAACATAAAATAATGCACCCGCAACCAGTTATAACTACTGGAGTGGGGAGGTTTAAACCGATTTTACTGGGCCCAAACCTTCACCCTCGGCCTACGCCGCGGTGCACACAATTAGTTGGTAGTTCGGCTCGTATGGAGGTCCCCTAACTCATCAGTGAGTCATCACGGGCAACAATTAAAATCAAGAAAAGACTGTGATTAATAATGCATTTTAATATTGTTAACAATATGTAAAAATCTCAGCTGTGCATTTCTATGAGCTATACTCAATTTTAATTTTTTTGCAAAAATGCTTGCAGTTTCTTGGAAATTTTATTAGTGATTTCAACATAAATGACCACATATCCGCTCATAGACAAAAATAAACATACATTTTCTTATTTCGAACACAGGAAATCGTTTTTTACACATTTTATTTTGATCCGTTGAAATCTTTTGGTTAGCGTCTCACGAATTGCAAAGTTGAGTGGGTGGGGATACCTGGACATAGTACGGCAGATAGCCAGCCTGTGAAAAGGTGCTACTGGTAAGGTTCTGCAAACACCTTGAGTCATATATCAGATTAATGGTAAGAATATGTAGTTTACAAAACCGGCTGATGACACCTCAGGTTCTGAGTACTAAGCGAGTTATCTCCCCTTGAATTACACCACCCATTTACGTGGGTTAAATGATACCTACATGGAAAAGATTAAAAACCATTTATGAGGTTGTACTTTGTACGATTTTTTTATTTGTATTCAATTTGTATCTTATTTACCGAAATGAGGTATTAATGATTTATTTTAGTTTTCATTCTACGGCGTTGTGATATCGCATTTACGTTGAAATTTGTCTTGAAAATAACGTTTTAAATTTTAGGTTTACAATTTTTAATGCTGACCCCATCAGTCAGGATTTTATAATAATATTTGCAACAGGATAGCAAGTACAGATCATTTGCTTTATGTATAGATAATCAGAACTCAAGATTTCACAACAGAGACAAAGAAACTCTGAGAAACATAAGTAAATACCCCACCCATCTAAATATGCATTGCAAATTGGGGAATATTTTTAGTCTGTTGTGGTTAAAAAAGGAAGGCTAGGACACATTGTAACATGATATACGTGACGCTGTCTGGCTACACCAATGCTGGAACAAGTTCAAATTCAAATTCTTTATTACTCTTAGGTTACACATATATGTAACAACATAAGGAGCAATCTGTATGTGCATTTCAAAACAACTTTATGGCGAACATTTTCACATCAATTCAAACATACATACTTGAGGGCAACATCGTAGGTATTATATAATAAGAGCTGAAAATAAAGTTTAACTATTCCGAGAAAGAGAAAGAAAGAAAGAGAGAGAGAGAGAGAGAGCCCAGCAGGCACATAAGGTTGAATCAACCCTGAATCAACCCTGATTCAACGTCGTGATGTTGAGTCATGGTTGAATCAAGGTTGATCCAACCTCGCGTGTGCCCAGTGAGAAAGAGAACATTTCAATCATTCATCACATATAACCAGTACATCCTTACTTTCTATGTAACTATGAATTTTTTACGCTGCATGTTTATATTTTAACTTTTTGACAGACGCCTTCATTGCATTCATTCAAGAAATGCAGTGGACCGAAACGCCTTAATCGGTTAAGTCTGATTCAGTCCGTGCATTTCATGAATGAGCAAGAGGCGTGTTGTACAATTCTAATTCATGTGAATGGAATGTATTGTTGTTGTAGACCAAAAGTAATAATAATAATAATAAATGGATGTTAACCAGTACTTTATGGTGAGTTTTAATACTTATGCTTTTCTACTTATCCTGCACTGTCTTTTCCTAAACCTCTGGACATTTCCAACTCTTTCAAGTGGGCTCTTCCATCTTCCGACTTGGAAAAGTCCACATGATCTAATAGGAAAATTTCGACAAACAAAACGAGGAAGCTAACAGTGCAGACCCCGGTCCGAGTGCTTTCCAGCACCCTGGCCCCGGTCTGCATAGTTCGCCTGCGAATGTCCAAAACTTTAATGAAAAAAAAAAAAAAAAAAAAAAAAAAAAAAAAGAATCGATCATGCTATAAAGAAGGTAATGGAATACTAAAAAGATACATATTAATTTGTGTTATAAAACACTTTGCACACATACGCACACTCGTTCACGCCGAATTTCATATACATTTAGACTACAAAATCTTGTCCCCTTCCGCCGCAGCGGGCACATGGCGTAGAAATGACGTCGATGCGACGTCGTTGCGTGGCACCGACGTCATTGCAGCGTCATTACATCGTCGTAAGAACGTAAATTATACTCTTTTTTTCGGGACAAAACGGATTTAACAAGAAATATTGCTAAATTTCATCAAATTCAAATTGGACTGCATTATCGTACGGCATGTATATACTGATGCTGCCGCACGCTAAGGAGCTTCATGACATGCAGGAACATAGACGACCAGGATCAGCTTGCAAACCTGCGCAGTCCGATCAGAGCTGCTTTTGCACCTATCAGTTCACGAATTTCAGGAAATCATCAGCATGAATATTAGAAACTCTGATCGGACTGTGCACACGCCGCCGCGAGATCACACCGCCCGCGCATGCGCCAGCATGGGCTAATCATATCCCATAAAGACAAGCATATATATAACCAGTTTATGCATGGCTGCATATTTTCTTTTCTTTATTGTATTTTTAGAGAAAAAAAAAGAATCTCGCAACAGGTTACTACATTGCAGGTAAAGCTTTTAAAAAACATGGTGTGAAAACAAGGGGAAAAATGCATACATTGTAATTGCTGCCGTTAATACATGAAGTGATACATAGATTCACAAATATCTATCTCAACACTTGTTTGGAACATTTGTACAATATATGCACATGTATGAATGCCGTCGCTTCCGCGCAGCCTCATCCGAGTCCTTCGTATTCGTACAATCTATGAATCCTAGTGCATCTAAAAGAGACAAGTGACGACTCAGATAAGTCTGCGCAGATGCGCGCATTCTTTAGAATGTATAATGCACAAAAGGCTACATCAATATATTTCGTCGCATAGTTAAGGACCTCTCTCGAAACTATAAATATAGAAACATTATATAAGTGTGGTATTGTAATCAGTTTTCATAATTATTTCAATAAAATTTGACAAGTTTCTTTGAGTTGTTGAATTTTCATTGTTCATCAATTCATTAAACTTTAAGATGTTTGGGTATCGTGTAAAGTAGGGTTGTATAAATTTTTTCCTTTGTTCAGTAAAAAATACGCATTTCATTATGTAGTGAAATTCATCGCCTACTTCAAAACCACAGACACTACAAATTCTTTCATTTACTGGTTTAGATTGCCAACGTCCCAATTCGACTGGTAGCTTATGATTTCTGGTTCTGAAAGCAGTTAATATTCTGCAAAGTTTATTTGGCAAGTTTTTGAAATAGTTATTTATACCAAATTCATCTTTGATTAATCTATAATTTATGCCACTTGTGGATTTATTTAAAAGTGAGTCCCATTTTTGTAAAAATTGATCTCTAATTTTTTGCTTGAAAGCTAGGCAAAACCATTTCTTGTTTATTTCACTTTGGGACATCCATACATTTCCGAAACCGTTTGTTAAGTACTATCAGATTTTTAATGTTACCGATCCAGTTAGATTTGCATTTCCTTGTTCGTTTAAACTATAAATAATTTGATAAACCATTGTTGATAATTTGTTGCTATTAAAATCTAGTAATTTAGTCCAGAACGAAATCATCCTGGCTTTGATATCAACTTCTAGCGGATAAATACCAAGCTCTCCATAAACCATATATGATGGAGTCGATTTTTTCAGTTTAAGAATATGTTTAAAGAATTTTAATTGGACTCTTTCAATAATGTCTAAATTCCCACTGCCCCAGATTTCACATCCATAGAGTAAGACTGGTTTTATCATTTTGTTGAACAAATCAATTTGCATGTTAATTTGTAAATTCAGTGTCCTAGTTTTCCTTAGGAGAGAAAACATTGCATTGTTAGCTTGTGCTGCAATATGCTTTTTACAATTCAGATAAGATCCACGTCTAGACAAGAAAATGCCTAAATATTTATACTCGTTTACTAGGTCTAACTCTACTCCGTTATAGTAAAACTGGTAGTTTTTGGGATATCTGCCAGCACCGAAGACTAAAATTTTTGTTTTGGAAATATTCACAGTCAATTTCCATGTGTTGCAATATTGCTGAAATATGTTTAACATATATTGTAAGTCCTCCTTGGTATTGCTAAATAAAACTTATCATCTGCAAAAAGTATGATGAAAATCTTTAGGTATGCGTATATATTGTTGTCATTTGTTTCACAGCTTACGCCATCAGCTTTATTCAAGTGGAAAAAATGCTCTAAATCATTTAAATAAAGGGAGAATAATACGGGGGACAAATTTTCCCCCTGGCGAACCCCTTTGCAACATGGGAAGAATGCGGATGAGCCTTCCTGGGTAGATATTCGAGATTTTATATTGTTATACATATTTTAAATGAAAGGGGGGGGGGGGGTCTCACCCTATAGGAAATTTACATAGAGTTCTGCCCACGCTCGGAATTTAATCTTAATATGCATAAAGATTGTCAAGCACATGAGTCTTGCATTTGTGATATATTTATCCATTGATCTATTTCAGTATTTAAATAACAGCAATTTTTGTATTTTTCGAGGAAAAAATGGTGCCCTTGTTTTAATCCCCCCAGAGCTATGAAATTTTAGATTTTTGTACATAATTTTGTCTCAAAACGATGACTAGTAATTTGTGAGTATGTATGTAACATAATTGTAGATCAATGTCTCAAATGAAAATATCCACATAAAATTTCAACTGGAATATCCCCATATTTCAGATCCATAAATTATTTTCAATAAATTAAATTGTTGATTTTAGTTTGTTATAATTCTTGTCAACCTATGAAATTCACATCAAAATTGACCACACATGTGTAGGTAATGATATTAAAAAATCAAGAAAAATTAAAACCGGTAACAATATTTTTTTAGAGTTTTTATGTTAACAGTCAAATTTTTTGAAAAGTGTAAAATCCACATTATTCACAGAAATTTGTTTTTGGTATCTTTGTGTTTCATTGTTAGGCCAGTTTTATGTTTCTATCATGTTTTGCATTGCAAAGCCACATAAGACGTTTCTGTTTCTATGATAAAAGGTATTTTTCCGAGATAATGGCACCTTGTTGTACTCCATAGTGGAACTTTAAATATATTCATGATAAGTCTTAATTAAACGAATGTTTATCGTTTATTCTTCTAATTTCATGAGAAGTATACTTTCCATATTTGTGTGGTACTGCCAGATCAACAATTCTTGTAGAAGGCTTCATGGTAATTGCTTACTTGTCGCTTTTACTATACGGTTAACCAGTACTAAATCCCATAACATTTTCCAGCTAGTACCTAATTTTGCAGCGTTTTGCTTCTATTCATAAGCCCTAACCAATAAGAATCTATCCATCATTTCCGTAAGATACCACAGTTGACTTGAACCGTTTTGCATCTGGCAGTGCCTCTATTGACGGGTGATAAGCCATGTATCCAAGATAATATAGGATACTGGCGATATGAGCACACATGCCAATGGTCATCTTCCCAGCGGGGCAGATGCAGTAATAATCTTTAACTGGGTCAGTATCATCATTTTGGTCATACTGAAACCAGACATTATATTTGGTCTGGGATTTGTGTCTGGATCACCCTGGCTTACACCTCAATTGAAAAGAAACTTAAGTAGTCAAATTGACTAAAGGGGACAATTAGCAGTCAAGCAATTATTCATATATATATGCATTTGCTTTGTATGATATACTTTACACAAATAAAAATATTTATGCATGAAATTCAGCTACAGAATTAGTACATTTTATATATGCAAATTGTTTAGGGTAAAATAGTTTTTTTTTATATAAACCTTTTAAATCAGTGTATTAGCATGTAGAACAATCTGTTATGATTGTTATGTACACTAATTGTTATATTATAACAAAAGGAAGTGGTTCTGCGAACTTATTCACACTTTATTCTGACATGAGTTTTTCTCTTAAAATCTACCTTAATAAATATTACGTAATATTTGACAATGTTACCGGTTTCCAAATGTCATAAAATTCTAAAGGTATTGAGAGGATACACAGGGCCTACTTTGCTAGCAATTTCAAAGGTTGACAAAGACTGCAACTCTTTTAAATTTTAAGTTGAAAATCATGTTTTGGTAATTTCAGCCTTAATTATTTTATTAATTTAATTTAAGCACTTTCCGTTAACCATGTAATCTGTAAGTTTTGACCATAAACCACCCCTCCAAACGTTATCAAATGCTTGCTAAGTAAAAGTACTTATAGCAATCCTTCACGCTTCAGTGAGCAAGGATTAATTTACTTGAAACATTACTATACAGGCAGTACTTTTATAAACCTGCTTATTACACACATGACATGTTCACAATATTTTATCAAATACCTTTTTTGCAACACTTATGACTAGCATACTTTTGACATCTTAAAGGTTCAAGAAATTGCATAAGAACATTTTGTCTAAAATAATAATGATTTAAATAATATGCTTTAGAACCGTTAATCTTAATTATACCAGCCGCTAAATAAATGTAGGCCTGCCAGGCCAGAAGGAAGTTGCCCTGCCACCCGGAAAAATTGTGTGGACCTCATTTCTCTAAGTGTCCTATTTATGCAGAATATTTTCCTTAATCTTGCTAACAACTAAAGGGGCGTTTGAGAGATTCAGACTGTTAAATACGTGACCGATAGAAAATTCTACAAACATTACTGTTTTACAATAAAAATGAAAGTCAGTAATCTATTTATAAATCGATATAAATTATTTGTTTTTACATTAAGTGATGTAGAAACACTTTGAAACGTTAAACTCTTATCATTATGCTTACTTGTTCAACAGTTTGTAAGGCTGTAATCTATGTTACCATTTAGATACGAAATTATGATAAATAAAACTATACGAAACAAAATTAAAATAATTTGATAAACTGTATGATTATTAGCATATTATTATAAAGGTTTAGGAACAAGCTAGAAAAAGTTTGTGTCATTAGATTTTGTAGTTTACCATACAGAAACTGTTTAACACGTGTAATATAAATTTTAATGCAATATTCAAAAAACATTAAATGATTAGAAATAGCGCTTACATGTTGATATTCAAGGATTTCTTATAGCATGAAATGAAAAGAATATCTACAGAATGCATACTAATCAAATTGATGTAATTAATGTAAATAGTAACACAGCTTATGAGACTGTTATTTATGTTATCATAAAAGAACAACATTTACAGCACATAAAACAATAACTAACAAAGTTAGAATTGGAAAAAAACTTCATACTTTTAACAGTTTTAAGATAAAATTCTAGCTTAGCCTTTATAAAGAAAAAGCTGGTGTGATTTATCTTGTGTAGTCTACGATACAGAAACTTTTCAGAGTAATTACATGAAATCTAATGCAGTTTTGTAGTCACCTTGATGTGTGAAAAGATATTGCCACATAAATGGAGAATACTTCAAAATAATGAGCAAATAAATTATCAAACAGAAGTCAGATTACACAGATTTATGTACTTTGCTCACTAAAGCTGAGATTACTCAGATTTTTGTAGTTATCTTACTTAAGCTGTATATGAACCCTAGATTTTATTCACTGTTTTATTTATAGAATTAAGAATAGTATCATTTGTTAATCATACAACCTGAATGTGTATGATTATTTATTTTTTCCTAGTCTTTTTCAAAGTGAAAAATAATAGATTAGAGATAATGACAAAGGTATGAGATCAACACTTTTAAAATGTGTTTCACGCATAAAATATTTGTGAGCCTGCTGTGTTACTTTTCTTGTTTCTACTTATAATTGTAAGGATGTCCGCTGGTGACAAATTTGAGACCCCTGCGCAACGCGAACTGCCAACAACTGTTCGGCATGTCGAGTGTCGGCTGTCGTAATTGTGCCGTCTTACAATTAAGAAATAATATAAAATCTCTGTGTTTTTAAAAACTTTGGATGCTGTTGTATAATTTTCATTCGAGCGCTACCATTTTTTCATTCGCTCAAGAGATATTACAGTCAAGGGCAAAAAGTATTTCCACAAAAATATTTTCCCATAGACTTTAGTGCATTTGCATGTTTACAAGAAAAGTAATTTTGGCAGTTATCCTAGGCCAAGCATAAAATAAATACTATGGTTGAACAGCTAAATGAATTATGCTATAAACATTGTTTACAGAACTAAACTCTGACCCCTCAGCGTGAAGAAACAGCTTGTCAAACTTAGTGTAAATTTTGAAATTACCAAGTTTCCATTGACGTTAATGGCGACGTAACGAAAAATTGGACCAGTAATTCAAACGTTACAGTTAAAGTCATGCTGTTTGAGTAAAGGGTAAACTACCGAGATGAATCAAATATATTGCATGCTATTTTCTTTCAGCTTTCTACCAGTACCAAAATTTTTGTAATCCGTTTAACTGAAGTGCCAAAATATAATTTCCTGCAAACATGAAAATACACTGAAGTCTATGGGAAAATTCATTTTGTGGAATTATTTTTGGCCCTTGACTGTAGATCCCACGTACCCGTGATGGCGTTATTTGGCTGCACACCAGGCGCTTTACTATGCCTTTACAATTTGCAAAATATATTCTTGGAAACTCTAACCACACTGCATTTAGTTTCCATGTCATCTGGCATCCCATCCGCCAGACAGTCTCTGGTTTTACTTGACAAAATATTCGACTTTCTTTACGAGTTTCGGAGCAAGTTGACGCAACCCATACACCCCACCCACATTTGGCCGCGAGAGGCCAAATCCTTTAGACACCAAAGGAGCTCTAATGAGTCTGAGGGCTAGACATGATATAAAAATATGCCTGTTGACAGATATAATCTTAATCTTACCTCAGCTAATATGTTCTGCTACGCAGGCCTAGTCCTAGGCACACGGCGGAAATTCTCTTATCTCAGCAAATACACTGTGCACAGCTGGTTTGTTTAGGTTCATTAGTACACGTAACGATGACGTGTGCTGTTGCTGTCAATTAGAATCTACAGCTGACTTCATCTGGATGCTGGTGAATTGCTAAGTGGTGTTTTTAATTTTACTTTGGTATCTGAAAGTGGTTTTTCGCGCACCTGCAACAAACAGCTAGCACATTCAAGCGCAAAAACTGACCAGAGTGACAGTGGTGGAGTGAAGTTTCTGTCATTAGTGAACTAACTGCGCTGAAAGCCTACATCATACTTCATTAATGCACGCCTCAGGCTGCTCCAAATCTCCTCTACGAAGGCATGTCACAGTAAAATAGTCTATGTTCTTGAGATCCGACACCATATCAAAATTTTGAGGTTAATGCTTTATCCTTTGGGCGGTATTTTACTAATCAAAAGTTATGATGTTACCCGCTCACAGCGACATGATTATTACGGACAAGTCATTTATTACTAGGTGGGGGACCGGGTACATTCAGTGGGAATGGGGTGTCGGATTTTTTTTTAATTTCTTGATTTGGTGGTCTACTGGGGGATCGAAAATAATTAAACCATGGGGCAAGGGGCGGGGGGGGGGGTCATATATTTTGTTAGGCATATGGGGGTGGGGGTCAGAAGTATCCGTCTGCATTAAAAAAAAAGTTTCAGCTTTGGGGGTCGAGAGACCACCTCAGACACCCCCTCCCCTCCCACCACCCCCACTACTACTACATTTTCAGATTAGTTCTATTCAATCAAACTTGTCTTCCAAACTTTTACCGAATTTTTTTTTTCGCGTGCTTCATGTCCAGAAAAAAATCATTATTTGATAGTAGAACAGTATGACGTCATGTATGAAATCATGCCAATCAGTACATTTAATGTCTGCGTTTGTGACATCAAATCTCTAGGTGCCTGTCAACAGCAGAATTGCTTTTGGCTTCAGGGGACTTCGCCCCTAGACGCTTTAAATATTTACAGCTTTACAGAGCATTAAGCATTAGATTTCTTGTGGTAAAGGACCTGGTCAAAATATATAAATAGATAAGGGCCCCTTTTTGGCCCCCATTCAAATTATCTTAGAATTGTATGGATTTTATTGCTTATCATTTATGCGTAGATAGGGGCCCCTTTTTGGCCCCCATTCAAATTCTCTTAAAATTGTATGGATTTTATTGCTTATCATTTATGCGTATTGGAACAAACAGAAATAATAGACGTCAATGGAAACAAGGTTTTATATAAATTACGCGATTTTTAAAAAATTCTGCAACTAGAGAGCATAAACATACAAAATTAATTTTCTTTTACATTGCATAAATCATTTATCTTCATATAAGTATAATTTTCATGATGGTATATGTTGTGCTTTTCAGATAATCAATTTGTCAGCATAAGAGGAAATGCACCGAAGCTAAAGGCAACGCTATGATTAAACACTTTTGTCCAATCTCTGAGTCTCTGTAGGTTAGGGTTTTTTTCAACTCGTTTTGGAATATGACGGCTATATATAAAGCTTGGTTCTGAAAATAACACCTAACTGTTTAATTTAGACGCAAAGGGGGGGGTGGAGGGGGGTCTGTTCCAGCCACACACCTTGAGGGGAGGGGGCTGACGCAAGCAACAAGGCATGCCATTTCTTTTAAACAAGTCAAGTTACCGGACTTTCATGTTCACTGACTTTTCCATCAGATATATAGACACGGCTGGTGTATTATGATAGGCAGGCGATGCTTACTACTCGCGAGCACCTGATCACACTTCCTGTTTTTCGGTCCATGTATTTGCACCTAAATATTATGGATTTGTCGACGTTTATTTCGATTAAATGAATTCGGACTTAAGCTTTAGATACTTTGACATCTCTACTATTTAAATGGCTAAACGGTTTGAGAAAAAAGAAACAGAACAGTGTAGGTCTCGAGGTGTTCGGGCGTGTGGGCGTTGGCGGAGTAGGGGTGGGATATAGATCTGTATGATCCCACCCTGATGCTGATGCATTATAGGCCTCAGTCTCCCCATGTTATTAATAGCATGACCAATACTGAGGCGCGCTGTGGGAAATTAAACATTATTATAAAATACACTAGCTTTCTTGGAAATTATTGAATCTAATTTGTAGAGAGATTTGTTGCATTTGATGCGAACTCAGCTATAGTATTCGCTCAGTCAATTAATGAGCGCGTGCCAATTTGTCATTGTGACGTCACTGGACTGACAGTTTAGTTCAACGTTACGCAAAACTATATATATTTTTTTTCTCTTCAACACGACAGGTGTTTCTATCTATTTTCCTGGGACAGTGGTCCAAATCGAGTGCATTGTTGACCCGTGTAGACTGAGATCAAGCTGCTCATTACACTGGCTTATTCAATGATTCAAAAGATTTTTTTGTAAAACAATAAAATGCTACACGACAGTAGCATGCAAGATGGGGGACCATTAGAATCTGAGTCACGAAATGAGAAACCCAACAATGTGGTTGTGCGCCCAGTGCAGACTCAGATCAGCCTGGGCATCTGTCCAGTTTGTTCACTCTCTTTATTAAGTGCTCAAAGGGTACCAAAGGGTCTAAGCTACCCCCATTTGGACAGCGAAGACTCTGGTCAGGCTGGGCGCACAACCACATTGTTTGTTTTGTCGTGTCGCGGCTCAATCTTAGAAAAAAAAGCGCTGACTGAACAAATATAATAGACTGTACTCCAGCCTTACTGCATTAAGAAAAGGGAATCTATCCTCTGGAATAATGAGACCCAAGAAACTTATGCATTCGTTCGTGTGACATTATGTAGCTTTCCCTTTAAATCTCAAACTTTTGCTCGCCAAAGCTCGAAAATATGCAGATTAACGAATATGTTGGTGTCACGCTTATATTACATGCATCTTGCATACAAGACTAATTTACATTTATCAATAAATTTAAGGCACATGCAGATAGTTTAAGAGATTCAGACTGACTTTTCACCTTTTATTTATTATTATTATTATTATTTTCAATTCTCTACCATGCTCGCTCAAGCTCGGAAATAATGTAGGCCCTAAATTAAAACACTGTTGTGTCAAATCATACAAATGAGTATGCATTCAAGAGCATTTATACATGTATAAATTTACATGTACCAGAGATTGATCAAGAAATTTACGTTGACTGTGTGTCATGTTAAAATCAGATCAGTCAGTCTTGAAGTGGATCACGAAGTGGGTGGGGTAATTACCATTCTAAAACTGCTTTTTCATATAACAGCTTATTTTTTCACATATTTTTCTGTATGCATGTTAAGAATATATTAATATCTAGTCAAGAAAATAGACTTTCGAAATGATTTTATCATAAACATGAAAGAAACATATTGTAGTTTACCAACACAGGCAGCCATTGTTTCTACATGGAGTGGCTTAGAGTATGCTTCGATTAGCCTAAGATCCAATTAGTTGTTTATGAAGTTCTCTTTGGTTATGAAAAGGCTACATAATTTTAGAATAACATGGCTGTTTTCAGTTTTACATTAAAATTCTTTCGTCGGACTAGACAGATAACTCAGATGCGGCCGTGAGTTCTCTATTAATTTACACATAGCCAAAAACAAAAGGGGGTAGGCTTAAAATTTTCAAGTTTTCTTTCTTATTTGCTCACTAACCTATATTTTTTTACCAATTTTCCTAAAGATAATTATCTGAATGATAAACTATCAGAGTTTAAGAAAAAGTTAGAATCTGCTTCTGTTATTTTTCATCACTTTGTTGCAGCATTACAAAATATTAAAAATTTTACATTCTTTTGGGGGTAGGGATAAATTTTGTCATTTATTGCCAAGGCATTTACAGTTTTTAATATAAAATCTTCAATAACGTGTTTAACAATAAACTTTGTGTCAGGTATTGTTAAATTTTAAACGAAATATATTTATTCATTCAATATTTTGTCTTTTTTTCCACAGTTAATCTTAAATTCAATTAGAAGAGAAGATATCATAATACCAACATATCTCAATTGCTATTTAATAACAGAGTGCTTCAGGACATTATTTTTTGCTTAATTATCTTTAGACAAGATCCTAGCAATATAATATTATAAACAGAAATATTGTGCTTAAACCCTCTATAGCTATTTTTTTGAAAGTGGCCTGGGTTCATTTTTATGGCTTCAAAAATAGGCCAAAGTCAAGGGGGTGGGGTAACACTTCCTTTAAATATTTGGAAATTAACAAAAGACTGTGCGCAAATTATGCTTGAAATCAATGTAACATTATGTGGTCGTCCGAAGAAACGCATGTAATTATTTATTCAATCAACTGATTCCTCTTCTTAAAATTTTTAAACACATGGTTAAATATTCTTATATCATGCTCAAAAATTTCACAATGGCTGGGTACCCTCACAAGCCTCCATGGCATGTGCTGCAAAATAATCCACACTAACGTATACTTTATTTTACATTTTTGGACTACATATTGATGGAAGAATTGAAATAACACAAAAGTAAAAAAAAGTTTGAATAAATGATTTTCACCAGCGGACATCCTTAAATCTATACGCTCATGTCAGGAAACTGAGAACTGTCTACCTATGAACGGCGTGCTTTTGACTCAAAAATGGCATTGGTGTAATTCAGATTTCAAACATGATAGTAACGATTTATACATGTATATGTATCAGTCTTATACTATTTGATGTAATATACGTTAAGCGAGACTAGTACAGGGGAGAGTATGTGGTAACAAATTCTGAAAATAATTATACTTGATTGCCCATAAAAACTAAGAGGCAGTTCTTATGTACATTCGCAATATATGTTTTTTTTTGAGAATTGAGAGAGAGAGAGCAAACTCCCACAATTATCCTTAAATAATCCTCTACCCCTTCGTCCCTATATGAAAAAGTGTATACACACTTTAAAAGTGTTCTGTTCTGTAACTTCCTGTGTGACATTGATACAAGTTTAGACTACTCCAAATGCGCTAGGGTAACTGTAGCATAACCCCACATTACTGCACGATATCTAAGAATTGGCGGCACAAGCTCCAACATCGACAAAACTTTTAAGAACACTTATGCAGGCTGATTCTCCGACATCAGCTTAAACTACGAAAACCCTACGACAGTGGTTGTAATATCATAAGTCCAAGTATAAGGCCAGAAAGGAGAATGTGGTGCCAGCTAAAGCTACTACAAGCCTTGTTAGGTAAGTGGCATGGCTATCATATGGAGAAAATCTCATCGTCACCAACGGCCAGGTATACGCAAAAATTTACATTGGGGGTCAATGGAAGATGATGTTTTAACTTAAATATCGTGATTTGTATTAAAGTAATCATTCCTGTGCAAACGGTTCTGAAATGCTTGTCATCTAAACTTTATAAAGCTGTAAGTTACAAATTTCTACGTTAAAAGGTAAGTAGTCTGTTTTTAGAAAAAATAGAGGCACCATCTAAATGTAATAAATATATAGTAAAACGGAAAATATTAAGAGTCATTCTCTGTAAGCACCAAAAAATTGCAATAGGGGGTGAAAATGACATATCTCAGATTTTAATGAAACTTAGTGTCTTTTTTGCTGATGTCAAGTGATGAACAAAAAAATAATTTTTTCTCTGATCAAACTGTCCGTTTCCATGGCAACGAGGATTTTCTGTTTTTTGGCCTAATTTGGTGATTTTTCATATAAAAAATGCCAGATTTGACACCAGTTGTATAGACAGTATTTCTCAACATATGTTATTGACACTCATGTCTTTTAAGAGACCCATGTAAGTGCTGTGTACGGATAGAAAAAAAATTCTTTATATTGCTATGGTCAAGGAGTTGGTGACCTTGACTTCTAGCTAGTAAAGCATCTCTTTAAAAATATCAAAAATGGCCAATTTTGAAAGCACTTTGTAAGAAAATGCGGCTATAGATTTTTTTCATTCTCTTGGTACAGACAGTATAACACCTAGCTCTTAATATATCAAAAAATTGGAGATGGTATATATTTTAAATTGAAAATAATTTTCTTTAAATTTAGTCACCGTCAGGGAAATCAGAAGAAACTGTTATTGCAGAAAATTTGTTATAAGAGATAATATCTGGAGAATGTTAAGCAAATATGAGCAAAAATACAAATAAATACATTGAATACAGTTGAGGGAAGTTACATAAATACTTTTCTCATTCAGAAGTATGTTTAAAATTTACAGTTTGGGGTGCAATTACCCCACCCACATCCACTGAATATGAAATGAATGCAAAAGTTACATGCCATGGATAATGTATCTCAAGTTTCCATAATTGTGAGTAAACTGAAACATTTTAGAAAGATCACCACATGTTTGCTGTTATTGTTTTTACAGTGTTTATCATTTGGTAACCATGGTAACTGTTATTCTATTATGGGTCAGTGTTCATTTACACGGATATTTACAGGAATCGTTCCAATGCTGATGAATTATATTTTTTGTTATGTACTTTTTACATATGCATACGCATTCTAAGTGTTGATTTTGTTAAATAATATACGATAAATCAGTATTTTTATAGTTGCTATGACAAAAACCACTCATTCCTTCCACAAAGAAATTAGGCAATCTGAGTGTATGTAGTATGATGTAGAGAAAGAACAGCAACTGAGCATAAATAGAGATAGATACATGCATTGGAGAAGAAATAAACCACACATAAAACGTTGTTTATTTTTCATTCATTAATATGTTTAATCTGTATATCTAGGGGGTGAGTTACCCCACCCACCTCATTTAGTTATACGTTACATACTTTGAGTTTTGATGATAAAATAGCACCTTGTACACTTGTTTTAAAGTTGCTCATCACATGTCTGGTCTGCATAAGCTTTCTTGCCTACTGTCCTTTGTTTTTGTAAAAGTTCTGGATGGAGGCACACATGCATATATACCAAACTGAAGTTTTGTCCACTGCCTCGCCTATGGCAAGCGGGTTAGACAAAATACTCCTGTGGCCTTGAAAATGGCATCAAGGTCGCCAAATTCTAAGCCTTTGTCTTGCCTAAAAGGTTGATCTTTGCAAGTTTGGTAAAAAAGAATCTACTGGTTCAAGATACATCTTCGTATTTCAGGTCAAATCAACAAATTACCCTTAAAAATCGGGTCAAAGTCACCAAAACCTAACTAGAAACATGGCAACTAACAGGGCCCCCGCCTTTATGAGACTGTTGGTGGAATTTTAGTCGTATGTCCCCGACCAGAAAATAAAATAACAGCTTTCTGTTACCATGTTGTTGCTTCATGTTGTTTGGAATTAAGCCTCTGATAGAATAATTAAGATATGGGCAAAAAACAAAATCATGACTGATTAAGACAAAGGCAACAACTCTGTAAAACAGGAAACTGGAGTTACCAATTTTGCACTCTGAACACCTTCAGATATTCTGATGAATCAGATGCTTTATATTTGTACCAAGTTTTGTGAAAATATCTTTGAAGGCTTAAAAGTTATAGATTGGACAAGGTCTCAATACCCAAAATTACAAAGGGACATAATTCTGTTTAACATAAATGAATGGGCAGTTATGGTTCTTTTTCTCTACAAATTATTTGATGATGCTTTACATTTGTATCAATTTATAAGAAAATATCTTCTACAGTTTTAAAGTTAGAGAGTGGAATGATCTGTTTATTGAAAATTAGAAAAGGGCATAATTCTGTAGAAAATGTAGATGAAGTTACAGATTTAATTCTCTTCGCATCGTCTGATAATGCTTTATATTTGTATAAAATTCCAAGAAAATATCTTTGATGGTTTAAAAGCTGAATAGCAGACAAAATTTCTATACTTTAAATTACAAAGGGAAATAATTCAGTACAAAAGTAGATGGAGTTGTGGTTCTTATTCTCAGCACATTGTCTTTGGTTGGTTGGTTGATCTGATGCTTAACGTCCACGGTAAACAACTAAGGTCATGTCGGGACGGTCAGTTAACCTAACCACACTATTCCTGGGCAGGCTTAGACCTCCTAAGCGGTTAACCAGTACTAAGTGCACATACTTTCGGCAGTAACTGACAACTGCCCTTCTTGAATCAGCGGAAGGAGAAACGAAAGTATGTGGCCAGACCGGGATTCGAACCCAGGACCTCTGACTTATGAGTCAGGTGCCCTACCGATTGCGCTACCCGGCCCGGCTTGCACATTGTCTAACAATGTTTTGTATTTGTACATAGTTTCATGAAAATACCTTTGAGAGTTTTAAAGTTATAGAGCGGACAAGATTTCTGTACTTAAAATTACAAAGGGGCATCATTCAGTAAAAAACATAGGTAGAGTTACGATTTTTATTGTCTGCAAATGGTCTGATGATGTTTTACTTTCGTACAAAGTTTTGTGAAAATACCTAAAACGGTTTTAGAGTTATGGAGCAGACACAATTTCCGTACTGAAATTACAAAGGGGCATAATTCAGTGCAAAATGTAGAAAGAGTTACACTTCTTGTTCTCTGCACATCGTCTGATAATGCTTTACATTTGTACCAAGTTTCGTGAAAATATCTCAAACAGTTTCAAAGTTATGCGGACACGATTTCGGTACCAAAAAATTACAAAGGGGCATATTTCAGTAAACAATGTAGGTGGAGTTGTGGTTCTTTCTCTCCGCATACATGTATTGTCTGATGCTGTTTTACATTTGTACAAAATTTCATGAAAATATCACAAAGAGTTTCAGAGTTATGGAGAGGAAACGACAACCGTACCAAAAAATTACAAAATTACAAATTACTTCGTCTGGCGGGGCCCTAATAATCAGTTATGAATCTTCTCCAAATGATGACTTAGGGCTAGTTTAGCGTAATGCCAACAACTGCTTCGTAATATAGGGTACAGATAAGCCATTTTTTAAACATTTTAAGACCACCTCTGACCTCCAAAACAGAATAAAGGTCAAACAATCCATTTAGCAGCTTTCTATGACTTCCTGGGACCTTTAAAACTTCTATATTTATGGATAGATTTCAAAATAATTGTGCACAGTTGTTCTCCTTGATGAGCAGACGTGCCATTTGAAACAGTCGTTCAGGTAGGTCCAAGGTCAAGGTCACACTTAAAGGTCAAATGGTAAAATGGTTATATATTGAGCTTGACCGCGCCATTTCTTCTACATTTATAGATTGGTTTCAAAATAATTTGGCACAATTGTTCTCCTTTATGAGTAGAAGTGCCATGTGGAACATTTTGTCAGGTAGGGCCAAGGTCAAGGTCACATTCGAAGGTCAAATGATAAAAATTGTCATAAATTGAGCTTGTCCGGGCCATAACAGCTACATTTATGCATGGATTAAAAAAAAACGGCACAGTTGTTCTCCTTGATGAGTTCAAGTACCATCTGAAACATCTGCAGGTATATCGAAGGTCAAGGTTACACTTGAAGGTCAAATGATAAAAATAGTCATAAATAGGGCTTGTCCTGGCCATTACTTCTACATTTATGGATGAATTTCAAGACAGTTTGGCACAATTGTTCTCCTTGATGAGTAGAAGTGGCATGTGGAATTTATTAAGGTAGGTCCAAGGTCAAGGTCACACTTGAAGGTCAAACGATAAAAAAATGTCATAAACTGAGCTTGTCCGGGCCATATAATTTATACAGTTCTGCATGAATTTCAAAATAATTTGGCCACATTGTTCTCCTTGACGAGTAGAAATGTTTGGTGAGGTTGGTCCAAGGTCAAGTTCACACTTCAAGGTCAAATAATAAAATGGTCATAATGTGTGCTTGTCATGGCCATAGTTCCACGTGTTTTCCTTCATAAGAAAAAAATGCTATATCATGATATATGATTGTTTGGCTTCTTTCTAATAAGTAAATGAAGCAGTTAGTCTTGACAAACTAATAGGTCACTAAAGCAAACAGTGGGCTCGCCAAATTGTCCCTGGACAACCATCTTATTAATTCTTTACCATGTCCAATGGTGTGTCTGTGCAAGTTTGGTCACACTCAATCTGTTAATTCCGGAGATATGGTGCAAGCAAGCCATTTTTAACCCTGTAAGTCCTCATGAGACCTTGAATATAAGGTCAATGTCACCAAAGTCTAACAGTGTTTCCCCACCTCCTTATAATATACCTGTGCAAGTTTGATCAAAATTCATAAATCCCTTCAGAAGATATGGTGCATACAAACTATTTTCACTGTTTTTGACCTCCTGTGACCTGAAAATATGGTCAAGGTCACCAACTTTTTTCAGTTCTTTTCCACTTTCCTGTGATATATTTGAGCAAGTTTGATCTAAATCTATCCACCCCTTCAATACATATGGCACCAACAAGTCATTCAGATACCTCCTATGACCTTGAAATGGGGTCAATGTCACCAAAATCTAATCAGCTCTTTTTCCCCACCCAAAGATGTATCTTTGCAAGTTTGGTGAAAATAAATTTAACCCTTCAGGAGATAGAGTGCAGACATGAAGTTATACTGACACACAGACACCGACACCAATGCAGGCGGGATCTGCACCAAAACAACATACCCGCCTTCCCTTTCCTCCTCCCCCCTCCTCCCCCACCCCCAATGGTGGGGGACATACATATGTTTATCAATATGATAAATATATAAGCAAATTTTCTTCTCCATTATGAAATATTTAAATGTATTTCTGCTCATTTTATGTCCTTTATTTGCTTGCTACCAGATGCACTCAGATTGTCAATTGCTGTTTTGATGGAACATCTGATTTTATCCATAGCAACTAAAATATACCGAATTACAGTCCAAGATGAGACTTATTTGGCCAATAGAAAGTGTATACACAGATAGAAAATCACAATCAACACTCTTCAACTAAATTTGAATGTTTTTAAATATCCAGGAGCCCCGGTAGCTCAGTGGGTTAAGCGCTGGCCAACTGAAGTAGTGGACCGGGTTCGAAACCCGCTTGAGGCGATAATTTTTCCTACTGTAAACGGGGTTCTATTGCACACAGCCTTTCATTAACACCGTCCCATCGTTCTGATATGACTGAAATACTGTTGACAAGGATGCAAAATCGCAAGTCACCCATCCATCCATTTTAAATATTCGTTTCCAACAAAAACAGACTAGTGATAGAGTATTGGTTGCCATGGTTACTTCGTGATAAATAAAATAAACTAGATATGTTTCTTTTACAAAAACAGATGAACCCCTTCCTATCCTTTCTCAGCTGTATCATTTTTCCTAAATATTGCAGAGTAAGGATCTCTTGTAAATCTTGAAATTAGGGTCCAGGTCACCACCATCTAATCAGTACCTTTCCACCTCCCGATTATAAACTTATCTATGTTTCGTCATATTCCATCAATCCCGTTAGGAGTTATCATGCAGACAAGCCATATTTCAACACGCTACAACCTCCTGTAACCTCGAAAATGAGGTCAAGGTTACCAAAATCTTATCAGTTTCTTTTCCATCTCCCTGTGATATGTTTATGCAAGTTTGGTTAAAATCCATGCATCCATTTAGGAGATATGGTTCAGACAAGCCATTTTTCAACATTTCTGACCTCCTGTGACCTTGAAAGTAGGGTCAAGGTCACCAACATCTAATCAGCTCTTTTTTTATTTCAGAGTGATATATATGTGCAGGTTTGCTTTAAATCCATCCATCCATTCAGAAGATATCGTGCTGACAAGACATTTTCTCCAGCACTCAGTGACCTCTCGTGACCTTGAAAATAAGGTCAAGGTCAGCAAAATCTAGCCAGTTCTTTTCCATTTCACAATGATATATTTGTGCGAGTCTGGTAAAAATCAATTTATCCATTTAGAAGATACGCAGCAGAAAAGCCATTTTTCATAATTCTTTGACCTTCTGTGACCTTGAAAATAGGGTCAAGGTCAACAAAATCTAATCAGTTCTTTACCCCTACCCAATTATGTATGCATGCAAGTACGGTCATAATCCATTTATTCCTACAGGACATAAAGTCAGGCAAGGGCTACGCAGACGCTGATGGGATCCGCACCAAAAAAAAAATATGACCCCCATCCAGCCCCCCACCCACCAACCACTGTGGCCCATTATGAAAAAAATAAAGACGACATAAATAATGAGCTTGTAGAAGCCCCCTAGACCATTCAAAATCAGTAAAGACTGAGATATATTCATTGTAGCATGCAACTTTTAACTTGGTTTTGCGTTGAAAGAAAGTGGGTGGGGTAATTTAACCCCAAATTGTAAGTTACCGACGTATTTTTGAGGGTGATAACTCTCTATGTAGTTTTCTTCAGTTGTTAATCATGCATCAACTTGTATTTTGGCTCATATTTCTTGAAATTGTTCAAGATATTGTAATTTATCTCAGAATTTCAATTATGAAAGTTCCTTCTGATTTCTCTGACGGTGACTAAATTCAAAGAAAAATATTTTCAATTTAAAAAATATACCATCTCCAATTTTTTGATATATCAACAACTAGGCTTTGTACTCTGTGCATCAAGAGAAAAAAAAAATCTATAGCCGCATTTTTTAGTTAAACGTCTTAAAAATTTGCTGATTTTTGATGTTTTGAAATAGACGCCTTACAAGGTGGAAGTCAAGGTCACTGACTGCTTGACCATAGCAATATGAAGAAACTTTTCTGTATTTGTAAGCAGCACTTACATGGTTCTCTTGTAAAATGTAAGTATCAATACCATTTGTTGTGAATTACTACCAAAACAATTGGAGCCGAATCTTGCATTTTTCATTTTAAAAATCACCAGATTAGGCTGAAAAACAGAAAATCCTGGTTGCCATGGCAACGGATAGTTTGATCGAAGAAAAACTATTATTTTTGTTCATCATTTGACATAAGCAAAAAAGACACTAAGTTTCGTGAAAATCTGAGACATGTCAATTTCACCTGATTTTGGTGCTTACAGAGAATGACTCTTAAGGAGTTGTGAGTCCCTTTCGCACTTAATTCTTCAAAAAGAGAAAACGATAGAAAGCGTGTGCAAATAGTTTCATATACAAAAATATTCGTCCTTTCTAATGGTATAATTTTTATTTTGAAATAATAAAAGCAAAACAGTCTGTTTTTATCATTTCCATGCAAGGTATTAAATTATTTTTCTGGTCGTTATACCTCGGAACTTTCGGTCCATTTAACGAAGTGTCACGGAGAATGAGGTATTGAGCCGTTTGCCCCGGGCTGTATTTATGAGCGTATCTGACTGAGATTAGCAAATGCATGATATGTGAAGATTTAGGGATTTTTATGTTAATTTACTGCATGTTCCTAGCTCTAATTAACTAGCTGAACATTACTTTTTTCAAAATACAAATAAATTTATTTTTTCAAACAGTAAAGTAAAAACAAATACCGTTTGCTTGTTTGACTTTTAAAACAATGATGGTATAAAAATTTCTTTAGCAGAAAACAAAATAGGTAAATGCTGACCATAATTTAATTGTTATAAAAACAAACATATTAAATTCATTTTAAAACTGATGGTGCCCAGATAAAGTGTTACGATATAATTGCAGTTACTCAATATTTGCTCAACCATTTCAGTGTGAAATTGACATCTGTGATCATTACATGTTAATTTATGTAATTAGATATTTGGTTTTTGTGAATTTATTTGTTAAGTCTGCACGTAAAACTTAATTTATTTGTTTCCTAACTATATACTGCGAATGTTTTTACATCAAGTTTGGATTTAAAACGACACTCTCTTGTGTGCGGTTATCTGATGGATATCTATTTATTTATTTTGTTAAAATGTATCATGACTCAGAAAAATTAAACTGGGATATTTCAAAACTTTGGTCCAAACAGTAGTTGCAAATGCTGATTAAACCGCGCCTAAGGTGTACCGTTAACGCATGTCTGTTTTAAAGCCCTTCGTCGGATGGATTTGTTTAAATGATGTCAATTAAAAGTTTAATCTCCACTCATGCAATTTTCATGCATATGAAGTTAGCCATATCTCTCTCTCTCTCTCTCTCTCTCTCTCTCACACACACACACACACACACACACACACACACACACACACAAAACAGCATTGTCACAACTCGCTTATATTTACATATTTATTCATCTACTGATTTGTTTGAACCAAGTCATTTGTGAAATCGGATAATTTAAACTGATTTATTTGCCTTTTTATTTAATTAAGTATGGAGTTACATTTGCACTAATAAGGCTGCGCATTGCCTTGGCTGATCTGAGTCTTCGTTATGAGCGATTGAACCGCGACTCGACAAAACAAACAAAATGGCATTTGTGACACGCGAAAATAACGTCAGCCTGGGCATACACCCAGTCTAATCAGAGTTTTCGCTGTGCACTTAAAATGTAGTTAACGGTCTAATCTACCTTCATGCCGCCAGCAAAGACTCTGACCAGAAGGGACGGATACCAAGGCTGATCTTAGTCTTTCAAATGTTTAGATTTTAAACCGATGCTTGCTTTCGAACACTTCTATATTTTTAATGTGTATGACTTCTTAAAGTTTAATTCTATTTTTCAAATATACAACTGACAAATGGATGGGTAACCACCGAATTTACGTCCTTTTTATTAGTGTTTAGTCATGTCAGGACGATTTATTGGTGATAATGAAAGACTGCGTGAACTGGGATCGCTAGATCAGCAGGCCAGCGCTTAACCTACTGATATACCGGGGCTCCCATAACTTATGGCAAATGGATTTTGGAGAAAAAAGAAAAGGAAAGAAAGCAAACAATTAACACCAAGTTATAGCTCTAATATTCAAATAAAAATGCATTGAATCTAATTACTGTTGACACAAGTCCTGAAGGTCTATGATAAACCAGTAAGATTAACACTGGTCCTCGATATTGCCTAATGGCTCGGGGCAATTTTTCACGCGTCGCTATCTGGATAAGCGACATGTCGAGAAAAGCCGAAAACACCCGGAGTTAACTTTACCTGTAAACTGCGATTTTCACTAATCCCCTTACCTGGATATGACATTAGGGACCGATGAGATTTTCTCCATATGTCAGGTTTTGACAGGGAAATTTTTTTTTCAACTTCGGGCTACTTCATATATCAGCCTCTATGGAGGCTGATATACCAGTGGCTTCTACAAGGTCTCTTCTGTCAACACTGTGGTTTCAGCTCCCGGTCTTGTAGCAGAAAACCTCAGTGGAGAAATCCATACTCCATTAGGTTAGTACATGACTTTTAGCAGAACCAGCTTAAGATTCTGTATTACAAAGTATATCTCCGTTACTGTGGAACCACGCTACTAAGGGGCAACTGAGTGCTAAGTCAGGACACACTTCATTTGCAATGTACATGCAAGCTGAAGGCAGAAGTAGGAGGAACGGGATTGTTGTAAAATTATCTGTGGTGCCCCAACGACCTCAAAAGGTTACGGGATAGACTAGACTAGATGCAAGCTATTGTCTGTTAGCAGCTTTGGTTTTTAAAAGACCACTGTTGCTGAGCCACGTGACTTTTTGATACCGTCACGGCCTTTTTGCAAGTAAACGAGTACGAGCGAAGTCTGTATTTTCCTGATATTTTTTCATATTACAGAACGGATTGACATGGGGTAAAGTCCAGAGAACTGGGCTTAACTTCTGCTGTTTGATGCTGTCGCAGTGAAGACACATCTGGCTTGAAGAAGTAAAAATTCTCGCCCCAAATCCAAAAGTTCGATAAGAACAGTTTTGGTCAAGTATTTGTACCTAAGAGAGATGTTCTTTCCTAGCAGCCACCATCAAATTTAGAAGTTAAACCTGGAGTACTCTGCACTAATCCCCAGGTCAATTAGTTCCGTAAAAAGAAAATTGTCAGGAAAATACAGACCTCCCTCGTACTTGTTTACATTCACAAAGTCTGTGAACGGTATCAAAAAGTCCGTGAACAGTATCAAAAGGTCACGTGGGCTAGTTACCCTGAAGACACTAGCGGACATTAAGGCACAAGCAAGGTCTTCTTCTAAACTGTCTTCAGAGAACATAAGTACTTGCTCTCTTCTAGGCAGACTGTAAGTGTCAGCTTAAACTAATACAAGGAATCCGAAAAGACTGAAAAGACTATTATGCAAGATTCGGTTTCTTTGAGACTTCCAGAGAGTCTGTATTCCAGCTTAGGCTCCTACAAGTTATCTGATCGGGCAGAACTGTGGTTCTACCAGTTAAGTTATTGGCACGATTAGCGTAAGATATTTTTGGAGCTTTCCTACGTTGGCCCAATTGGCTCATTTTTCATTTCCATACTGTTTCACAATTCCGAATTCCGATTTCTGAATTCCGAATTCTGAAGTCCGAATTCCGAATTCTGAATTTCGAATTCTGAATTCCGAATTCCGGAATTCGTAGAACAAACTGGACGCTTGATTATTTTTACTTACCGTGTAATGGAAAATTTTCGCGTCGCAAACTTTTCGCAGATTTGCCCCAAAACGCGAAGATTAATTTTCGTGGTTTTTAATTTTCGCGGATGTGAATGCCCGCGAAAATAAAAATTGTGTTTGTCGTGTAAAATATTGGCTTGACTAAAAATAATGAAGACGTACAGGGAGAGAGAAACGTTATGAAACTGTAACCACTTTGTTATAAACACATTTTTGTGTTTTGGGTTTTTGGGGGGACACCCAACATCCTTTTTTCACAAATAAAGCAAAAACGTAAGATAGACATTTGCACCAATCAATGCTTCGTACAAAGAAACAGTCAACTGTAATGTGCGAGCAGTTGATAGAATGGCTATTGTTCAGGATAAAAGCAGAAATCACAGTCAGTTAAAAGTAATGCAAGTATACTTGCATAATCAGGTACAAGTGGCCATTAATCAAGCGAAAAAAGTGACAGCCTGTTCAAATTGTAATTATCTGCTAGTTAGCAGCTATCATAATTAAGCAGAAAATAATACCTCTATGGCTACCTACTCCTTAGGTTTTGTGGTGCGTTTTAAATACCACAAACTATATGTTTGGACGACTCAAAATTTCCTTTTAACTAAATGTATTTTTTACAAACTTGGAAAATATTTCGCGGAGTAAATTTTCGCGGATCGCCACCGACCGCGAAATTGCGCGAAAATTAGGCGACGCGAAAAATTCCAATTATACGGTATTTCATATCGTCAAAACTTTATTAAGCGTTTAGTATGTTCTACGAATTTCGGAATTCAGAATTCGGAATTCAGAATTTGGAATTCGGAATTCTGGATTCAGAATTCGGAATTCGGAATTCAGAATTCGGAATTCGGACTTCAGATATATATGCGAAAAGGGAAGACTCTGATTACATTGTGAAGATGCGCAGGCTTATCTGAGTAATCCCTGTACTCAAGCAAGGTCACTTACAGAAAGGACCGCTTCCAAAACTGTGGATTGTGCTAGGACAGACAGTCTCTCTCTGTCTCTGTCTGTCCTTGTGTCTGTCTGTCTGTCCGTCTCTCTCTGTCCGTCTGTCTGTCTCTCTCTCCCTCTCTCTCTCTCTTAAGTCTAAGTCACATTTAAGGATTGGCATCATATGAGCCGCGACACGACAAAACCAACAAAGCGGCATGTGCGCCCAGTGGAGTTTCATATCAGTCTTCGCGATCCGCATGGAGGTACCTTAGACCCATAGCTTCCCTGTAAGTGCTTAGCGAAGAGTTTGATCAGAATGGGCGCATTCCCATGCTGATCTGTCTGCGCTGGGTGAACAACTACTTTGTTGGTGTTCTCGTGTCGCCGCTCATATTTAAGCAATCATACATATCATGCAGAGGTTTGACAAAATGTTGAGTCTTTATTATTAAGCGTTTACTATATTGTACGAATTTCGGAATTCGGAATTCAGAATTCGGAATTCAAAATTCGGAATTCAGAATGCGGAATTCAGAATTCGGAATTCGGAATTGTGAAATAGTATGGAAAAGAAAAGTGAGCCAATTGGGCCATCGTACTTTCCACTAAAATATTTCCTCACAGACCACGCCAGTAGTTTTGTTCAATCTCTTCTAAACAGTGAACGTAAAAGCTGCCTTTATCTTTTGAATTATCCGCGGCACAACTGACGGCTTTGCAACTATCACCTTCCCCTGTTTTCGACACACATAGGCTGTCTTCAAACTTCAGGCCTATACATCATGTTTTTTGCTGGCTAAGGCTAGTGCGAAGCTTTTGTGGAAACTGTTATACCATCCCTGAGTACAACATGGCCTCTGTTTATACAGTGATGTCAGCTCAGCGTACTAAAACATGTACGGAGACAATGGCATTGCCTTCAGTTGCTGCAAACTCACCTGGCAAACTGTGGTACCAGTTATCCCTGTGTGGTTGCTTAGTCCCGGTAGGCGGTGATTTTTTTCTGACAATCGTCAACAATTTTTTTCTGATAATTTATGTCTCATAAGCGTGACGGAGCAATACCGTAAGTAAACAAACTTATTTTCAATACTTTCTTGGGGTCTTTCGCAATCAGGATGTTTACTTGAGCATTCTATAGGTGTATTCTGCCGTTTGTCATAATTTTCTTTGTGAAGTAGCCTCAGCAAACCAAGGCCAAAATTACTGCAAATGTCAAGGATTTGGGATACAGATTGGGATACAGATTCAAATAAGTCAATTGACTTTCTTCTGAATCCCTTTTGTATATTCATTGTATTTGTAGTATTTGTATAATTTGTGCTATGTATAAAGTATACGAATAAAATACTGTTAAAAGCAAGGATATTTTCCTACAACGGCTTCAGTGTCCCGGTTTTTTTCCTACAGTGTCCCGGTTTTTTTCCTACCATTTATACTGCATTTCAGAGTCTAAAACTAGCAGCATAGTAACGGCAATTAGAATTTTTCAGTGTGGGAACTAATTTTACTTCACCGAATGAGCATCAAAAGCATTTCTGTCAGTTATGCCTTGTTATGATGATGAAATCGAAAATATGGACCCTTTAGCAGCTAAGAATATGTAAAAGACGTAACATCAGAAGTCTTTGTTTGCTTGAGTCCTCTTTTAGAGTGTAGAATCAATAAGCATAGTCTGCTTTTTTCATTCTTTCTGACCATTTCTTGCTTCCAAAAACTCTAACATTTCAAATCTTATTTAACTTCACAGGATGCTTGAGGTGTTGTGCGGCGGCTGTTAAGTCTCCCCGTACCCACCCATAGTGCAGATTATATAATATCTAGTCCTTTCGAATCAATGATTTCATTTCGAGTTATTCTGAAAATAGAGTAGCCCAGCTGCAGCTAGGGGGCATGGCTGGGTTTGCGTGTTCATTTTATTGAAACTTCACTGAAACTGGTGTTAGGTACCGTGTGACGGCCCTTAATCGTCCCTAGGTATTCATTCGTAGTGTAGATTGTGTAAGTTCTGGTCCTTTGGAATCACTTATTTCATTTCGACTGATTTAAATAATACAGTAGCGGCTGCTAGGGGCATGACCGGAGTTGCACATTTCATGACTGATCATGAACAGCCGCATTTAAACCGATTATGCTATTTTCATTTCTTTGGTGTTTTCCTTGCTTTCAAAGGATCCGACTTTTCAGAACTTTTTCTGTCAAAGCTTTGCAGTGCTGTATACAAAACTGTACAGACCCTCAAGAGAAGTACTGGCTGGATGGATGGATGGCTTGCATTTTATCGTCTTTTTCAGCAGTATTTCAGTCATATCAGGACGTTGGGAGGACGGTAATGAAGGCTGTGTGCAGTGGAACCCCGTTTACGTTTGAAACGATTCTCGCCTCAAGCGGGGATCGAACTCGGGACCGCTAGATCTGAATATTGTTTTAATCTCAACACTTTACTACACGATAGTCCACTGTAATTCATTATATATGGAGCAAAAGAATGGCCTGTATATAATGAAAAGGCTGGTCTTTTATTGACCAACAAGTATTTCGTCTTCCATTTATGCACCACAATTAAAGTTTGAGACATGCTTAAATCTTGTATTCAATCTATGCGCAATAAAGTATCATACTGACTACTCATTTCGTAGTTTGCGTTGTCAGAAAAATCAGGCGCTTAAAATTTATTGTAGGAGCGAATCCGGGACTTGTAGAAAAAAATCCGGGACTTATGAAAAATTAAAATCTGCTGACAGACCCATTTATATTATTGTAAAGTGTCAAAAAGTAATATGATCTGTTCCCCAACACCGATTTATGATTAAAAATAGCTTTTCCCTATGGTAAACTTCGAAGACATAGACAGAACGGACAGTTCATCAAGATGTACCCTAAATGAAAATTTCCGGGTTTAATTTATCTGTTGACAACGGTAAACACTTATATTGTATCTAATCTGCCTTAGATCTACCAGGAATAGGCTTAAGATTTGTAAATTAATGGTTTAATTGACAAAATTCACCATTTTGTCGCATCAGTTTTGTGCTATGGCGTCATAGAGAAAAAATCATTGACAATTTGGAAATAATCCGGGACCATTGTCAGAAAAATTGTTGACAATTGTCAGAAAAAATCACCGCCTACCGAGACTAAGCAACCACCCAGTGGTTATAGCCAACCATTTAAGTACCTTATTTATAATATAGTTCCACCCGATGATGCTGAAAGACCGCTTAAGTACTAGGTAAATAATAGTTTCTATAGCGCAAAATACCATTTTCGATGCATTTAATTGGAAACTCATGCTCGGGTAACATATATCACAAAGTTATGCAAGTTTGATAGCATTGCATTTATTTTATTTAGTGATATATAAATGCATTACTATTCTTCATCGATTGTACTTACATGCTCATTATAATCAGATAAATTATGATGTGTTTTGTCTATTCTTGATAACGAAGACAACAGTACGATTTCTTATGCTTCAGATGACAAAATTGTTTTAATACAGAGGCTTCCAAGCATAATTTCCACAATACCAAAATTTATATATGTTATGACATTCATTTGGATAAGAATATCCGTAATTAAAGACAAATGCCATTAGAATGATACGGTCACGTGTATAACATGGGAGTAACAGCCACAACTGCCAAATAGTCAGCAGACAGCAGAAAACAGGGGAAATGGCAGTATGTGTCCCATAGGCATACACCATTAGACTTTGTGTGTAGCTGTTTAAAAAAATCTCATAAGAGGACAGGGAATTATTAGAGCTTAAAAATCTACAAGCATTTATTAATTCATCATTCGCTCAATTTCAGCCGACAGATGGGCTGACAGACGAACGGATGGATGAACGGACAAGGACAGACAACCCAAAGACAACCTCAAAGTAACGGATGGGACTGAAAATGACACCCGAATATGCAACTACAACGATTGTATGATAAGTGGCTAGTTTTGACCACTGTTAAGCTTGTCATGTGTTCTAAGTTGACTACCAAAACAGTAGTGAACACATGCTGTTGACAAACCGACGTACGGACGGATGGAAAAATAATAGAGCACATACATTATATATTACTTAAATGAAGGCGAGTTAATAGAAGTTACACAATATATACTCTTTCCAAGCATTTAACCCGTTTAGTTGGTCGTAAAGTAGTATTGAAGTAGATTTTCATCATTAATATGCGTTTTCTGTTTGGCCTTGACCTTGACCTTTTGTACATGTTGAAATTTATCTAGATAGTTAATTCAACAGCGAAATGCCTTGTAAATTAAATTCTGCATAACACTTGATATGTTCACTGTCATGGTAATAAAATAAACAAAATATAATATTGATGTCGAAATTGTCAACCTTTGGTAATCAACAGTTATCAACAAACAGACGCACGGACGAACACCGTTCAATAAGCCATATTCCTTGAAAACTTCTATGTATAGTTTGTTCCATTTGTTTTCCCTACGTACTATTGGAAAATGACAAACACTTGTCTTTAATTGAAATAAATGGACATTTCGGACGTACACTGACAAAATTTGTGTAATTTTGCAGTTTATGGGTTCATAATTTTCAAGGGCCATAACTCTGTTAGTACTCAGCTGGGGCGATGTCGTCAGCCGGATTCATACACTAGGCATGCTGACGAACAATTTGGTATATAACATTTGATGTTTGCAAAACCTTACCAGTAAAGTCCTTAAGGAGAGCACTTTTGGGGCTCCGTCTGCTCTACTAACATGCCTCGAACAGTACACATCTGTTTAGCAGTGCTTTACCACTTATCAGTGTATCGCCAAATCCCATTATCAAGTACTCTCTTAAGCTGTATTAACTGTCTTTTTTCGTTAAAGCACAGTTTTCTTGCCGTTCTATTTAAATGATGACCATGGGTTGACTCTGACTTTTTTATGACAAGGTCAAATTTGCTCTGGTGTTTTATAAGGCTTAAACATAAGAGTAAATAGAAATTATGGAAGATTTTGCTGCAAAATTGGATAAATACAGTCTGACAACAGTTTCTGAATGACTACATGGATCATTATTTGACCTCTAACCAATATCTCTCATATATTGACAGTTTCAAACTACTCGTAGATATATCAGGTTTGTTCAAATGGTGACCCTAGTTTAACGTTTGTCATTTTTGCTCAGGTGAGCGATTCAGGGCCTCTAGGCCCTCTTGATTTATATGATACTGCTGCCGATTTGGTGAGAAGCTGAACTCATAGCCGTACAGCTCTTAGACAACATCCGCCTCACATTCTTTCTCATCACGCATGAAATTTGCCTGATTTTTCTTGAAATGTAATCAGCGACGCGAGAAAACCAACAAAGTGGTTGTGCGCCCAGCGCTGACCCAGGTCAGCCTGGGTATCCGCCTAGTCCGCTCAGACTCTTCGCTAGGCGCTTAAAGAGAGGCTAAGGGTCTAAGCTACCTCCATGCGGACAGCGAAGACTCTAAGCAGATTGGGCGGATGCCCAGGCTGATCTGTGTCTGCACTGGACGCACAACCATTGTTGCGCAAAGCCGCATATCCCATTTTAATCCGTCATGTATGAGGAAATATCAAAAGTAAAGATTTGATTTTCCTGTCCTAAAGGAGTTTTCAAAAGATATCTTGCATATGGTCCCATAACAACAAAATCAAACTAGAAAATTGTATCTGTAAGACACAGATGATGTCCTCGTGCTGCCTCTTTCCCCAACTTCCCCTTTTCTCCCCTCCCTCTCTCCCACTTTTGTACATCAAAAAGACATATGTGTAATATGTAATAGGTTGGTAACATCTGTGAAAGGTCTCAGAGATTGTTTAAAAGCTGTCGACAACAAGCATACAGACGTGTCATCCTCTAAAATGCGTAAGAGCTGTGAAAAGAGTTGACTTTCATTCTTGCCATTCTGTATTAGCCAAAACCCGAAAAATTGCTTAGTTTCAAAAAGCCGTAATTTTGTCAAAAATATATTTGTTTTTTTTTTGTTAAAAAACTCCAACAAATAACTTTAGTATGTCTGGGGCACCTGTGCTAAATTTCAAACTGATAGCTTAACTAACCCTGAGACAGTTTGATTGTACAAACTTGCCATCTTGTAAAAGCCAAAAACCTGTAAAATTTCAAAGTTTAAAAAGGTCGTAATTTGTCAAAATTGACTTCTTTTCTCTTCATAAAAACTGTGCACATCTTCAATATATCTGTAATATCTATACACGGTTTCAAGTCATACTGTAATAGTCAAAATCCAAAACATTTCTTAGTTTATAAATGCCCGTTATTTGTCAAAAATTATGTTTTCCTCTTTTAAAAAGCACATGCACATCTTCAATATGTCTGTAACAACGGTGCAAAGTTTCGAATTGATAGCTGAGAAACTGTGGAAGGAGTTGATTATACAAATTTGGCATTCTGTATTAGCCAGAACCAGTAAAAAATTCTAAGTCTGTACGGGCAGTTTTTTTTCTCTTCAAAAAGGTACATGCACATCTTCAACATGACTGCAACATTTGTGCAAGGTTTCAGATAGATTGCTTAAAAACTGTAGGAGGAGTTAGTTATACAATATTTTAGGAACGACGGACGGACAGACAAACAGATGGACGGACAGAGGTAAAACATAATGGTTCTTGACTATCGTCACAGTGCATGAAAAGAGAAATTGATCTCTAGGAAAGATCAGTTGCTATTCAAACGTACTCTCGTCATCTCAAACACTGAAATCTCAAAGTACTTGCTTATCTGTATTAAAGAATATAGTTTAAACGCATTTCCTATTTTTTTTTAACTTTTCAACTCTGATTACCTCAAAACCATAGATATGTTAAAGTAAACTTTTCTGAAATCAGAAAATTAAACTTGAGATATCAGTAGTTTAAGACTAACTTCGACTTTGAAATATTGAGAGTTGACTGTATTTGTCTCTGGAGTGTCTATGAACGCATCAATCGACAGCCGCACTAGTACTGCTCCGTCGAAAGCCTTAATTCTCAATCGACAGCCACTTCCTTACTTACGTCTCGATCCACCACTGGTTAACTATGTATATACAAGGGCTGTTACGAAACGAAAAGGACCAATTACTAAACAAAAAAGTCATAGTTACCAAACGTTAGTAACATTGACTCTTTTTGTTAAGTAACAGCTCATTTTCGTTTTGTAACATCCTTGAAAATATAGTTTACCAGGTGTGCGATCGAAGTTTGCGAGACTGGTAATACTTTTACTTGTCTGCTGTTCTGGCGCCGTACAATGCAGTGTACTATGATGTGAGAAGCATGAACTATGAAGTGAAATATAAACTGTAACATTTGAACTGTGAGATACGATTTGTGAAGTATGAAGTCTGAAGTATGAACTATAAATGTTTAGTGGAATGTTGGAAATGTCAAAAGTGAAGTATGAACTATCAAGTAAGGACTATATTTTGTGATTTATAAACTAAAACTGTGAATCATGATCTAAAACTACGAACTGTGAGGTATGAATTAATAAGTGTGAAATATAGATTTTTAAGTATACAGGCCTGCTGCCCCTTCCCTGCTCCCTGCTTTTATGCCTATGAAGTAGAAAAAAGTGACATGTTCATTATTTTTCGAGCTGCGATACACGTATAAGATGCTTCACGTATATGACATCTTTTTCGTACGACAGGTGTTTTAGCCCTTATTTCCAATTGTTTTTAATCGGTAGCTATCAATTTCGCACTATTTCTTAATCTTTTACGCATTTTAGTGGTTAAACTTTAGAATATCCTATAGAAAAACACTGTTCGCCGCTAAACATTTGCCAACCAAGCTATCCACCTCATCATAAAGCTACCCACCTCATCATCTGATGTCGTCGCTGCGAGGACTCCCGTTATCTTCAATAGGTTTCAACACTCATATATCATTAACATAAATTAAAAGATACAATTCTTAAAATCTATAAATATGGGGGCCAAATATGCCCAAATCATACCATGGTCTTTGGCATACTGTTACCGATGCATACAAAAATAAGTTTTGTCGCTTATGCAATATCATTTCCAAACACACAAACAAGTCTATTTATATACCCAACGTACCCAAACTTATCTGATTGGTGTTTCACAGGCCCTTTCAAGAACATTTCACTCATATCGAGTCGAGTGGGCACCGCCCCCCCCCCCACCAAAAAAAAAAAAAAACAAAAAAAAAAACAAAAAAAAAAAAAACACAAAAAAAAAACCAAGAAAAAAAACACACAAAAAACAAGAGGGCCATGGTTACCCTGAATCGCTCACCTGAGTATCACGTGTACTAAGAACATTAGTTACCCTACTGACACAGTTTCATGAAGATTGAATCAAAACTCTGACCTCTAGAGCGTACACAAGCTTTTTCTAATTTTTGATATATTCTGACAAAGTTTCATAAAAATTGGATCAAAACTGTGCCCGCTAGAGTGTACACAAGCAAAAGTTGACAGACGGACGGACGGACGTCCGTCCTTACGTACGACGGACGACGGGCATCAGGCTATCCCAAAAGCTCACCCTGAGCACTTCGTGCTCAGGTGAGCTAGAAAACGGAGCTTCCGAGGAAACTCCACCTGACCTTACGCAAGCAGAAAGTCGCATTCTCACTTGTGCACTGAGCGAGGCTTGACCACACAGCAGTGAGAGAGCTAATGTGTAAGAGTCATCACTCTTATCCATTAGCCACAGATGCCCGTTCTGAAAAGAAGAAGAAATGCAAAACAGAAACGACATAATGAAACAGCTCACTAACTGTCATTCAGATTGAGATGATAAGCCACAGAAAAACGTACCTTCGTCTGTTATCCATAGTGGGGTTGTTTTCTTAATCTCCTTGCTGAGGTCGTCGATGTCTGCAGTCATTTCTGCATGTGTACGTTGACACGTCTCTACTATATGTTTATGTTTACGTTCACACTTTTCTTCAACGTGCTTTTGCTTATGTTCCCAAGACTCTTCTAGCTGTTTATGTTTAAGTTCACATTTCTCTTCTACTTGCTTACATGTACGTTGACATGTCTCTTCTATTTGTTGATGTTCACGTTCACAAGTGTCTTCTACTTGCTTATGTTTACGATTATAAATCTCTTCTACTTGCTTATGTTTACGATTATATATCTCTTCTACTTGCATATGGTTTTGTTCACATGTCTCTACAACTTGTTTATATTTAAGTTCATACGTCTCGTCTATATGTCTTAATTCTGCCGTCAGATTTTTATAGTCTTGACGTGTTTGTTCAAGCAAGGTTTTGATTGTGCTTAAATCTGTGCTGAGCTTGGTGACAAGTTCTGCATCGTCTTCTACTTTCTGTTCTAGTGTTTGTAGAAGATTCTTCAGCTGAAAATAAACGTGCAGTATGATAAATATTCGGGACGTTACAATTTAGTCAGTGACCTTGCTTTTAGGATCACTGGGATCGTGGCTTGCACTGCGTAAACTCAGGCAAGCATGTGCATGTCAAGTATAAACGGAACCCATCCAAAAATAATGAACAGGACGTCATGAGAAAACTTTGAACCAACCCCTAATTTGTTAGTACATGAAATTGACATCAAAATCACTGAGATGGGGTTGGATACGTATTAAAACTTAGCCTAATATCCAATAACAGTTCTTAGTACATGAACTTGACATCAAAGCACTGAGGTGGGGTTAGATACTCATCTCCTTAAAACTTAGACTAATATCCGACAACAGTTCTTAGTACATAACCTTGACATCAAAGTCACTGAGATGGGGTTTGATACTCATTAAAACTTAGCCTAATATCCAACAACAATTCTTAGTACATGAAGTTGACATCAAAGTCACTGAGATGGGGTTGGATACTCATTGAAACTTAGCCTAATATCCAACAACAATTTTGAGTACATGAACTTGACATCAAAGTCACTAAGATGGGGTTGGATACTCATTAAAATGTAGCCTAATATCCAACAACAGTTCTTAGTACATGAACTTGACATCAAAGTCACTGAGATGGGGTTGGACACTCATTAAAACTTATCCTAATATCCAACAACATTTCTTAGTACATGAACTTGACATCAGAGTCACTGCGATGGGGTTGGACACTCATTAAAACTTATCCTAATATCAAACAACAGTTCTTAGTACATGCTCTTGACTTCATAGTCACTGAGATGTGGTTGGATACTCATTAAAACTTAGACAACTATCCAACAACAAATCTTAATACATGAACTTAAAATCAAAGTCACTGAGATGGGGTCTGGTACTCATTTAAACTTATCATTATATCAAACAACAGTTCTGAGAACATGAACTTGAAATCAAAGTCACTGAGATGGGGTTGGATACTCATTAAAACTAAGACAAATATTTAACAACAGTTCTTAGTACATTAACTTGACATCAAAGTGACTGAGATTGGGATGGATACGTATTAGAAATAGGCCTAATATCCAATAACAATTCTTTGTACACGAACTTGACATCAAACTCACTGAGATGGGGTTGGACACTCATTAAAACTTATCCAAATATCAAACAACAGTTCTTATTACATGAACTTGACATCAAAGTCACTGAGATGGGGTCGGATACTCAATAAAACTTAGCTTAATATCAAACAACAAATCTGAGTACATGAACTTGACATCAAATCACTGAAATGGGGTTGGGTACACATTAAAACTTATCCTTATATCCAACAGCAATTCTTAGTACATGAACTTGGCATCAAAGTCACTGAGATGGGGGCTTATACTCATTAAAATTTGCCTAATATACAATAACAATTCTGAGTACATGAACTTGACATCAAAGTCACTGAAAAGGGGGCGGGTACACATTAAAACTAATCCTTATTTCCAACAACAATTCTTAGTTCATGAACTTGACATCAAAGCACTGAGATGGGGTTGGACACTCATTAAAACTTATCCAAATATCCAACAACAAATCTTAGTATATGAACTTGACATCAAAGTCACTGAGATGGGGGCTGAAACTCATTTAAACATAGCCTTATAACCTACAACAGTTCTTAGTACATGAAATTGACATCAAAGTCAATGTGATAGCGTTGGATACTCATTAAAACTTTTTTTTACATATATATAACAATACAACAAAACATATTCATATACATGCACAACAGAAAAGTATGTACGTTCAACAGTGGTTAAATTAATATGGAAAATGCCTATTTTCTCCCACATTTTTTTTTATTATTTCCCGTATCATATAATAAACAAAAGTAATGAATCCACTAGCTTCCTGAGAAATCCGTGCATACCTGCGAGCAAACCCGCCGGGCAGCACGAGAAATTAGCTGGGAGAAAAGCACGAAAAAAAGTTATTATTTTGACTTTTACCGAATTCTCTTAAAAGTGTTTAAAGGAACTATAGATGAAATTCATTGCTGTAAGTAAAACTTATTTATTTTATGTATTTCTTTTTAGTTTTTTTATATGATAGGGAAAATGATTTAACTATTTCGTGTGACGTACCGTAAAGCTCTGAACATTGGGGCAGCTGGGTCTAAGCAAAAATGAAAATCGAGATCAGGCCGCCCCTAAAGGAGCAGTCTGATCAGGCCTCCATGTCCTCAAGCTTTTTACTCATTAAAACTTAGCGTAATATCCAAAAACAGTTCTTAGTACATGAACTTGACATCAAAGTCACTGAGATGGGGTTGGACACTCATTAAAAGTTATCCTAATATATCCTAATATCCCACAACAGTTCTTAGTACATGATCTTGACTTCAAAGTCACTGAGATGGGGTTGGGTACTCATTAAAACTTAGACAAATATCCAACAACAATTCTTAGTACATGAACTTCACTTCAAACTCACTGAGATGGGGTTGGGTACTCATTAAAACTTAGACAAATATCCAACAACAATTCTTAGTACATGAACTTGACATCAATGTCACTGAGATGGGGTCGGGTACTCATTAAAACTCATCCTAATATCCTACAACAATTCTTAGTACATGAATTTGACATCAAACTCACTGAGATGGGGTTGGGTACTCATTAAAACTTATCCTTATATCCAACAACAATTCTTAGTTCATGAACCTGACATCAAAGCACTGAGATGAGTTGGATACTCACTTAAACTTATCCAAATATCGAACAATAAATCTGAGTACATGAACTTGACATCAAAGTCACTGAGATGGGGTTTGATACTCATTAAAACTTAGCCTAATATCCAACAGCAGTCCTTAGTACGTGAACTTGACATCAAAGTCATTGAGATGGGGTTCGATACTCAATAAACTTAGCTAATTTTCCAACAACAGTTCTTAATACATGAACTTGACATCAAAATCACTGAGATGGGGTTGGATACTCATTAAAACTTAACCTAATAATTAACAACAGTTCTTAATACGTAAACTTGACATCAAAGTCACTGTGATGGGGCTGGATACTGCATAAAACTTAGCTAAATATCCAACAATAGTTCTTTGTACATGAACTTGACATCAAAGTTATGGAGATGGGGTTGGGCACTCATTAAAACTTAGCCTAATATCCAAGAGCAGTCCTTAGTACGTGAACTTGACATCAAAGTCACTGAGATGGGGTTGGATACTCATTAAAACTTAGCCTTATATCCACCAACAGTTCTTAGTACATGAACTTGACATCAAAGTTACTGAGATGGAGTTGGGTAAACATTAAAACTTATCCTTATATCCAACAACAATTCTTAGTTCATGAACTGGACATCAAAGCAATGAGATGGGGTTGGACACTCATTTAAACTTATCCAAATATCCAACAACAAATCTTAGTACATTTACTTGACATCAAAGTCACTGAGATGGGGGCTAATACTCATTAAAACTTACCCTGATATCCAACAACATTCTTAGTACATGAAGTTGACATCAAAGTCACTGAGATGGGGGCTGATACTCATTAAAACTTAGCCTAATATCCAACAACAACTCTTAGTACATGAGGTTGACATCAAAGTCACTGAGATGGGGGCTGGTACTCATTAAAACTTAGCCTAATATCCAACAACAATTCTTAGTACATGAACTTGACATCAAAGTCACTGAGATGGGGGCTGATACTCATTAAAACTTAGACTAATATCCAACAACAGTTCTTAGTACATGAACTTGACATCAAAGTCACTGAGATTGGGTCTGAAACTCATTAAAACATAGCCTAATATCCAACAACAATTCTTTGTACATGCACTTGACATCAAACTCACTGAGATGGGGTTGGATACTCAATATAACTTAGACAACTATCCAACAACAGTTCTTAGTACATGAACTTGACATCAATGTCACTGAGATGGGGTTAGGTATTCATTAAAACTCAGCCATATATCCAACGACAATTCTTAGTATATGAAATTGACATCAAAGTCACTGAGATGGGGTTTGATACTCTTTAAAACTTAGCCTAATGTCCAACAACACTTCTGAGTAAATGAACTTGACATCAAAGTCACTGAAATGGGGTTGGATTCTCATTTAAACTTAGCCTAATAATTAACAACAGTTCTTAGTACGTGAACTTGACATCAGTTTTACTGAGATGGGGTTGGATACTCAATAAAACTTAGCTTAATGTCCAACAACAGTTCTTTGTACATGCACTTGACCTCAAACTCTGTGAAATGGGGTTATGTCCTCATAAAAACTTATCCTTATATCCAACAATAATTCTTAGTTCATGAACTTGACATCAAAGCACTGAGATGGGGTTAGTTCTCATTAAAACTTATCCAAATATCCAACAACAAATCTGAGTACATGAACTTGACATCAAAGTCCCTGAGATGGGGTTGGATACTCATTAAAACTTAGCCTAATATCCAACAGCAGTCCTTAGTACGTGAACTTGACATCAAAGTCACTGGGATGGGGTTGGATACTCTATAAAACTTAGCTTCATATCAAACAATAGTTCTCAGTACATGAACTTGACATCAAAGCAATGAGATGGGGTTGGGTACACATCAAAACTTATCCATATAACCAACAACAATTCTTAGTACATGAACTTGACATCAAAGTCACTGAGATGGGGTTGGATACTCATTGAAACTTAGCCTAATATCCAACAACAATTTTGAGTACATGAACTTGACATCAAAGTCACTGAAAAGGGGGCGGGTACACATTAAAACTTATCCCTATATCCAACAACAGTTCTTAGTTCATGAACTTGACAACAAAGCACTGTGATGGGGTTGGACACTCATTAAAACTTATCCAAATATCCAAAAACAAATCTTAGTACATGAAGTTGACATCAAAGTCACTGAGATGGGGACTGATACTCATTAAAACTTAGCCTAATATCATACAACAAATCTTAGTACATGAAGGTGACATCAAAGTCACTGAGATGGGGGCTGATACTCACTTAAACTTATCCAAATATCATTCAACAAATCTGAGTACATGAACTTGACATCAAAGTCACTGAGATGGGGTTGGATACTCATTATAACTTAGCCTAATATCCAACAACAAATCTGAGTACATGAACTTGACATCAAAGTCACTGAGATGGGGTTGGATACTCAATAAAACTTAGCTTAATATCCAACAACAGTTCTGATTACATGAACTTGACATCAAAGTAACTGAGATTGGGTTGGGTACACATTAAAACTTATCCTTATATCCAACAACAGTTCTTAGTTCATGAACTTGACATCAAAGCACTGAGATGGGGTTGGACACTCATTAAAACATATCCAAATATCCAACATAGAATCTTAGTACATGAACTTGACATCAAAGTCACTGAGATGGGGGCTGATACTCATCAAAACTTAGCCTAATATCCAACAACAATTCTGAGTACAGGAACTTGACATCATAGTCACTGAGATGTGGTTGGATACTCATTACAACTAATCCTTATATCCAACAACAGTTCTTAGTACATGAACTTGACATCAAAGTCACTAAGATTGGGTTCGACACTGATTAAAACTCATCCTAATATCCAACAACAGTTCTAAGTATATACCTAAAAAAGAACATCAGAGTTTTTTTGTGATATTTTCTTTTTTTATTATATACTCCGGTGAGCTGAAATCTACAAAGGTACTTTAAAACGTATCACTTCAAACCAATGGCATAAATCAACCCAGTCTGACACATTACAATGATCAACAGTTGCTGTGCGAATTTCAAGACCACTTTTCTGCTGGCCCGTACTAAAATACTTACCGTTTCTTTGTCTTTCTCTCTGTCCTGGAGTTCTTTTTCTAGTTTATCTTTTTCTGTCTTCATTTCCTGGCCTAGATTTGTCTCCACTCTGTTCAACTCCGTTCGCAGATCAATTATCTTCGTATTCAAGTCTTTACAGAGGCATCGGACGTCTGTAGCCAAATCCTTCAGAATCTTTTCCTCATTTTCCTTTGTTATGTGGAAGTCGGCGGCAGCTACCTGAAACAAAAACTTTCATAAAAAGTTAAAACAAAATTCTCAGGGACTGACATAATGCAATTCTAGATCTAACCCAATTGGCAAGACCTGTATTCAGTCCTTATTTTCAAATTAACAATATAACGAAATGAAGAAAACATTATTCATCTCAAACATATTTTTCAAAATCTATGAATTAACTTGACAATATGTTTGTTAATTGTAAAACACTATGCCCCCCAACCATATGCCTGAGCCTAAAGGGACAGGCCATTGAAGAGCATGGTCTGTACATAAAAAAATAATGAAAGAATTTTATTAAAAAGTTAATCAGTAAATATATATTTATCATGTATAAACAGCTGACCACATTTCAAGTCCTCTGCTCGAATATGTTTTTAGAAATTTTACTGACAAACCTTAAATGCTTAGATTTTCTTAGAGCCATACCGCTAATAAAAATTAACGGAAATTGTTTTAGTTGAATAACTAAAATGTGGAAATTTTAATACCTCCTATAAAACTGACAAAATAGTTCAAAATAGAATCAGATAATCTACTCATCATCTCCAATCAGCTGATCAAGTTTCATGCCTCAGCTTCAATTGTGTTTTTTATATCTTGCTGACAGTTTAAAATGCCAAAATTCCAAAAGGCCATAATTCCTATAAAACTCGTTCAAACGTTATTCAGGTAATTAATGTATCATCTACAATAAGCTGACTAAGTTTCAATCCCTGGCTTTAGTAGTGTTTGAGATATGTTGCAGAAAAATTTAGAATGCCATAATTTTCAAAGGGCTATAATTGACGGAATTCATTCAAACGATGACCAGGTAGTCTATTTATCATCTTCAATAAGCTGACTTACTTCCAATTCCTTATGTCTAATACTTTTTAAGATACATTGCTGACAAGTTGAAAATGCCACAATATTCAAAGATCCATAACTCCGACTAAAATTTACGAAATTCATTCAAAACCTTATCAGATAATTTACTTATCATTTCCAATCTGCTACTCTGTTTCAAGTCCATAAGGCCATCACTTTCCGAGAGACTTTGCTGACATTTGTAAATGTCTACATTTTCAAAGGAAGGAACACCTTTAAATAATGAAAAAATATGCATTTAGTTCAAAGTTAATCATGTAATTTACTCATCATCTCCGATCAGCTCATTTAGTTCCTTGTTCCCAGCTACAATACTTTTAAGCTATCTTGCTGACAATTTCAAAAACCGAACTTTTCAAAAGGCCATAACTCCATAAAGGTCGAAGTTTTGTGTTTAGAATAAGGTAATCTATACCCACTTCCAAGCAGCTGACCAAGTGTCAAGTCCCTGACTTCAATACGTTTGGAGATATGTTGCTAGTAAATCTCAACTGCCAAACTTTTCAAAGGGCCGTAATTCCAATAACAATTAATAGAATTTGTTCAAAAGTATATTAAGTAGTTTGCAATATCATCTTCAATCGGCCGACAAAATTTCAAGTCCCTAGGTCTAATACTTTTTGAGATATACCTTGATGACAAACTTATTCTGCCAAAATTTCCAAAGGGCCATGACTCCAATAAAATCAACAGAAACTGTCCAAAAGTTAATCAGTTGATCTACTTATCTTTTATAATATGCTGACTGAAGTGCAAGCCCCAATCTAAAGTACTTTTTGAGATATCTTGCTGATAAGGTTTCTATTATGATTTATTTTTCTTAGAGCATAACTTCGAAAAAAGAAACAACTTGGACAAGAAAAAAGTATGGGGCAGCTATTTTTGATGATAGTTCCATATATAATTTCAAAACTCTAGCATGTATGCGTGACGAACAGTCTCATGGACGGGTGGACGGACAACCCAGAAGCAATATGCCCCTCAACTTCTTTGCAGATAAATGTTAAAGGTTACCCATAGCATAGTGGCCATAAGGACAGTGGGGGCTAGAAACCCACTCTATCATGGGCACAGCATATGGAACGCAGAACCCATCCCTCTCTTTCATTGTCTTACCCTTTCATGTTTGGTAATAGGAACACGTTAACTGCTGGACTGAGATGATTTTCCAGTCGCAAGAAGACCCGATCCAAATTTGAACGTGCGACCTTCTGTCCCATAACCGAGTCACTCTAACCACTTGACATCGGCGCCTTATAACCGGTAAGGATGCTAAAGGAATTGTCAGAAGACAATAAAGCGCGACTTATGGGAGCTTGATTTTCAAGGCAAAGTTAATATGGACAATATCTGCCAAATGAAATGAGATCAACTGCTGTGTTAAAATAAACAGCTATCCTGAGAATTATTCAAACCTCTACAATATTGCCGGAGAAATGACGATATCACTGAATATGAGATATAGGTCGCAGTTATTTAGAAATGATATGAGCCGCGACGCGAGAAACCAACAAAGTGGTTATGCGCCCGGCGCAGACTCAGATCAGCCTGGGCATCCGCCCATTCTGATCAGAGTCTCCGCTGTCCGCATGGACGAAGTTTAGACCCTAAGCTACATTTTAAGCCCTTAGGGAAGAGTCTGATCAGACCGGGCGGATGCCAAGGCTGATCTGAGTCTGCGCTGGGCGCACAACCACTTTGTTGGTTTTCTCGCGTCGCGGCTCGTATTTAGTCAGTCACAGTATCTAAGATGTACCGTTACACCAAGTATGATACTGTTACATGAAATAGTGTAAGAGCATTACAAATAGGTAACAGTGACCTAAAGTGTGGTCACTCACAGTGTCAGCCGAATGCAATAACCCAAGTATGATACAACCCATAAAAAGTATAAGAGATATTGGCTAAAATCACTGGAACACAAAATATTGGTCACACTGACCAACAATTAGTATGAGGTCACTCATAATGTCAGACCGAATCATTTACCCAAAGTATAATGCATATCTATGAAAGTGTCAGATATATGAAGCCAAAATCACTGGACCATGAAATCTAGGTCAAAATGACCGAAAATTAGTATGAAAGCACTCATCGTGGCAGCTAAAATCATAAACCCAATTGTACAATTAAAACAATGGTCATGTAACTGGTTTAGTTGGAGTTTACCTCATTTATTTTCGCAACTGCATTCTGAGCGTCTGGATCTTTTGACAAGAACCACGGGTCTTGCAGTAGATCAATCAGGGTTGGTATTATTTTCTGTGAATAATCTTGTTTTGTTATCTTCATATCGGAAGTGTGAAGTATCCTATTTCTAGTGTCTTTGACCTGTAAAAAAAAATTTCATAACAACCGCTGGTCGCTACAAATACAAAATATCAGGATACATGTAATCAAATTTTGACTTATTTAGTTTCATAAAAAGTATGTACCTTTTCTACCTAAAGTAAGGCGCAGGTAGCCAAAGGGTAACAGTCGTCTAAACTAAAATCCACGATTCTGCTTTAATGTGTACCCTCTGTAGCATTCGAAACAGCATCTTAAATATGTATGCCACCATTTTATCATAGTGAATTAATTTAATCTCTATTTTGCTCTGTTACTTGTTTCTTTTTTTGTCCCCTGTTGCCCTATTTTAGAACAGATTAATATTCTTGTTATCTATTGTGTGGCATCAGGTTCGTGTTATGTATTGTGTGGCATCCCCTAAAAGTATCCCTACATTAACTATAAAGTACTTCACTTTCCCCAGCAGAAACATAACCTTTGACCTCAAATACATATAATCAAATGGGAATTAACATGCTTGTTTACCTCCACGGTTTGGAAGCTGAGCTGGGGAAAGCATAGGAGTGTATTGTGTATTTTCTCGTCCTTCTGGATCATTTGGTTCAATAAATTATTATTCACATACAGTTTCTGCTTAAACCGGTCCTTAAGGGCCTGATCAGTGTCGCTTCCCAGCAGGCACTGTTAATGCTAATTTTGAATCAACATTGAATCAATGTTGAGGATCAGTCTTGACACAATTTTGAATTATACCCTGAATTTGAAAATTGATTCAGCTTTGAGGCCTCAATATTGACTTAACCTTGAGGCAATAATACTGATTCAACTTTGAATCCTCAACATTGATTCAATGCTTGTCATTCAGTCTTGAATCAATGTTGAATTTTACCTTGAATTTTGAATCATCTTTGAGGCCTCAATATTGATTCAACAGTCATTCAAGGTACATTCAACAGATTTGCAAACAACTCAGCACGCACCAACATTCAAATCTGATCGTATCAATGTTGATGCTTTGTCATTATATTTATCCGCGGGTATTTATCATGGCATTTAGCATCGACGTCGACACAATGTAGACAGGCGTTGTGTTTACCATAAATAACACGAAAAGAAAAAAAATGTAAACAAAATTTTTGCATCAACGATAAACAGTCAGTTTTATTCTTTTTCTAGATATCCATGAGACTGTATTTGCATTGTCAGTCGACTAACTGCACAGTATCCGAACGCACTGTACCATCTCTTCCGGGTTTCATCGCGTCGAATCGAGAGTACAAAAATTCACTTGTAACCAGTAGTCGGAAATCATTATGTTTTGAGATTTTATCCGGAATCTGCTGCGTCATTTATAGTCATTCAGCTTCGAAAATGTAAAGAGGTAAGTTTAATATAATTTGATATTCGGTCTTTTACTTTATTGCCCTGTACAATGTCGTGTATGGGTGGATAGTAATGAGTACAGTATTCAAATCGCCCTTGGCATGATTCTAAAACCATTTTGAGCCTTTTATTACATGTTTTATGAAAAATCTTTAGAATAAACGGAAGGCGTATAAATCTACAGTTTATTAGTTTTGATAGTAGGACGATAGCTAGGTTTTGCACGACACAAACTTGTGTTAAATTAGCTCTTCGGAATAAAAATTCTGTGACGGCCAATAGGTTTTCATGGTACAGGGCAATAAAGTAAAAGACCGAGGAGCAAGTTATATTAAACTTTCCTCTTTACATTTTCAAAACTGAATAACTATAAATGACGCAGCAGATTCCGGATAAAATCTCAAAACATAATGATTTCCGACTACTGGTTATAAGCGAATTTTGTACTCTCGATTCAACGCTATGAAAACCGGAAGAGATGGTACAGTGCGTTCGGATACTGTGAACTGTGTCTGAAACCAAAAATTAATACTTCGTTTTAATATGCATATATCATCACTTGAAAGTCGATAAAATTTATAGACTCCTCCTACAGCATATGGAATCCGCCGTAAAAACAAAAAACAAAAATAAAAAAGAGAGGAAATATGCTCTATTAGAAGATTGTGAAGATGAAGCCACCTCGCCTCTTATGCCTGTTAAATTTATGTGTACATGTTAAATATTCTATCTACATCATCTTGTACTCAGTATCACTTATTAAACTTTCTGATGTTCACCTACATAAACTGCAGTCAGCCTTGGGAATATGGCAGAATTAAAATTCTGGATTGAATGGGCTGATATGAAATGAAATACGCGGGATAGTCTGCAATTCCTTCGCTACGCTTTGCTCCAAGAGCCTCGAATGGCTCTTTTACAGGAAAGAATTAGCTTCCTCAAAATAAATAGTATTTTACCAGTCAGACTGCTATCACAAATAAGTAAAAAGAAGCCAAGGGGGCGCCCCTGCCAGCCGAGTCCATTCCATTCCATGTTTAAACTTTGCTTTCAAATATTGCTCATAAGTATTACATGAAAATTTATGTAGCTGCCCTATCTCATTATATTGTGTCCATGTCAAACTGGAAAACAAATATAAAATAAACAGTAGAAGAGATGGTTATTTGCAGCCGTATCATACACTTGTCATTCTTATGTTTACCCAAACCGTTTTGGTACAATGATTAATTTCAGTACAAACAAACAAAAGATCAAGTGATATCATAGTGACTGATGTGCAGCTCTTTAGCGATCTGAAAAAGTGTACTGAACATTTTGTTTTCTTTACAGGAGTTCAATAACAATATCTGAGTGGGCTGGTGGGTGTACACTTTTGTTCAAAAAATGATCTCAGCTAGTAAAACAAATCTTAAAAGATATATTCCATCATGGAAGGAAACAAATGCTACTCAGAAGTCCTGTTTATAAACAAATTAGTTCATGTTTGTTGTTTCACAAATCAAATCATATTATAATCTATTAAAAATAAGTTTCAAACAAAAAGCGTTTCGTCATCGGACTTAATAAACCAGACTGCAGACGCTGCGGTATTACAAATATGAGGGTCAGTTAAATATAAAAACTAATAACAGTGCAAGCGACCTCACCTAACGATGCTCATTTTCTCACTTGTATCAATTGATAAAAGAGTATTCAAATGCAAGTTGTGATATAAAAATAACAAATAAAAAGTGTATTATTGTTGATTTAGTCGACGCACGAAAAACAAATTAAGGTAGACGAATAGTGAATAAAGATATTGGTGGGGCATTCATTTCATTATACCAGCTGAATAACCCAAAGGGCTATAAAACATTTGGATAAGAAAAGAAAAATTTTCACCGTTTTGTTTTCCTAAAAAACAAACTTTTGTATTTATACATACTGTTTTACACATTTTCCATTAAAATTCATGTTTCTAGCACAAGGATGCACTTTCATTTCTGCAAATCAAATAATCTTTAATAAAGGGGATTTGAAACAGACTGGTAAGAAAAAAATGCAATTATCCTGATTATAAGTAGATTTTTACATTTTTTAAAAAAAAAATGCAAGAAAACTGAATTTCATGAAAAACGTCATGAAAAATATATTCAATCGATGGGGCATGCTTATGCATATTGTTTTAGTAAAACTTACATTGTATGATACAGAATAAAACAAAAAAACAAACATTTCACCGTTTTGTTTCCTAGAAAAACAATGTTTAAGTTCAAAAATATCCCCCAAAAAGACTGTCCAAATACTGCACCTGCTGCAAACACAGCCGGTCCTTGCCCTGTTATTTATTTTCCTGTTGTTCCGGGTCTACCATAGAGTAATGCCTCAAAAAATGCGCAGAGGGAATTGAAATTGTAAAGACCTTGATCATTCTGGTTCCTAAGGAACAGTCTGATCACGGTTTCCACTGTTTATACAAACGTATCTGCCCGAAAACTTAGGATCTTTATGGTAAACATTGTATGTGTGTATATATTCCATAGTTGATTAATTCACCATGAGCAATAACTCTGTTATGTGTTTTAATAAGTCGATACAGAGTTATTGTGTATCTAAATACCTTAAGCGAAGATGTGATTAGCTGTTGGACTCAAGCCAGTCTGATCGAGGTCGTTGTGCATTTTATGGGTTGCTACGGGCCCAGTCTCACTGTCACGTTTTAAGGGCTAGGTTGTATTACGTTTCCCGCCCTACGTTTTGCAAAAAAAAATATACTCCGTTTTGTGAGTATCCAGGTGTTACTGCGTTTCTAGTACGTTTTAAATACGTTTAATTACGATTTACTTCATTTAGGGCCCAGTCTCACTGTCACGTTTTGAGGGCCAGTTTGTACTACGTTTCCCGCCCTACGTTTGGCAAAATAATGTACCCTGTTTTGTAAGTATCAAGATGTTACTACGTTTCTAGTTCGTTTTAAAAACGTTTAACTACGATTTACTTCGTATAAGCCGGTTATTAAACGGCTTAGTGCCGCGCTCTCAGAAGGGACGAAACAGTTTTTTTTACCTATTACGACTTCGTACGTTTCAGTACGGACTACTAGGTAGTGTCCGGTAAAAACAACTCAGTGAAAGTGACGTTTGAGTAGGTATCGCAAAACATACCAAATCGTAATAAAACGGAGGATCAAAGGTCGCAATACGTACTAAGACTTGAGAAAGCGTGTATAATGCGTATTAGTACGTAGAGAACCTTCATATATGGCTACGTATTTAAAACGTTTCATCTAAGTTCTAGTACGTTTAGACTACGTTTCAATACGTTTTACTACGCATAAAGTACGTATTTTGAAATGCTCCGTATATTTGAATTTTAAAATTCAAACGTAGCTAGGCCACGTATGAGCTTTATATATCAGTATATAAATACGTATTGACTACGTTTTAATACGCATATTCCCGTTTTGCTACGTTTTAAATACGTAGAAAAACCTAGTCCTCAATACGTGACAGTAAGACTGAGACTTCGAAGACTTCTAGGTTATTTTTGTTACGTTTTGTACGGATTTGACCACGTTTTACTACGTGTTGCTACGTTTTACTACGTTTACGCTACGTATATCAAAACGCCATGTTTGAGTTAAAGATTCTAAATCAAACGTAACTAGGCCACGTATTTAGCTTTACCTTTATACGTTTTCACTTCGTTTGACAACGTATACTGGCGTTTTGACACGTTTTAAAAAAGTAGTAAAACCTAGCCCTCAATACGTGACAGTGAGACTGAGACTTCGAGGACTTCTAGGTTATTTTTGTTACGTTTTGTACGGCTTTGACCACGTTTTACTACGTGCTGCTACGTTTTACTAGGTTTACGCTACGTATATCAAAACGCCATGTTTGAGTTAAAGATTCTAAATCAAACGTAACTAGGCCACGTATTTAGCTTTACCTTTATACGTTTTCACTTCGTTTGACAACGTATACTGGCGTTTTGACACGTTTTAAAAAAGTAGTAAAACCTAGCCCTCAATACGTGACAGTGAGACTGTGGCTGAAGAACCAAGGGCTTCTTAATGTGGATCCCAGACAGATCTGAGATTTTCCTGTGTGCTCAGACGACAGACAACCTTATATCACCTAGCATTGTTTATGGTACTTTCAGTGCAGAGCATTAAAGGCAGAATAAAATGTCCTGTCCTGAAAAGCGATATTTCAACTCTTCCGCATCACTGATTAACTTTTTGGAAGCGGGTGGACCGTTTTTAGTAATAAATAGTGCCTGATAAACGCCTCAGAAGTGACTTCCACTATAGAGAAGTCTGTCTTCAATGACCATATTTGTCATACAGGCACTTTATTTGCTGTAAGTGTTGATGAAGACCAAGAGAGACTTCTTACATTCTACTGGCTACCTAAACTTCATCAGCGACCGTTTAAGGCACGATTTACTGCTAACTCTAGCTTATGCACGACAACTGAACTTTCTGTATTGCCAACTTCTTGTCTTACTGCCATCAAAAATCATGTTATTAAATATTGCGAGAATGTCTATGAAAGGTCAGGTAAAAACCGTTTTTGGTCAAATAAAAATTCACTTGAAGTACGTGTGAAGTACTAAATAAGTGAAATTTTCACGTGTCCAGTTTGGTTACATATGATTTTTCTACTTTATATACTACCTGTCCCACAATTTTATTACGGATCAACCGATGGATCAAACTGGAAGAGTTTTCCACGGGGAAGGCTCTCTTTATATTGCATGTTATGATAGGCGTGCTTTCTTTACCTCTGAAGCATCAAGGAATTATAATTTGGCGTCTTGTCAGAAAGTGTGTGAAGCTCTCACCTTTCTCTTAGACAATATAAGATTTGCCTCTAAATTATAGAGACAAATTGTAGGTGTTCCTATGGACACTAAGTGTGCCCCTCTTGTAGCTGATGTGTTTTGTTCTTTTATGAGGGAGATTTCAGAACATCTTACTGTTCAGAACATATTTATCTTCACTGCAGCTGGTGTTTGTGTCGTGTGGCGGCCGTTAAACGTCTCCCCGTACATCATCATAGTGCAGGTCCTTTGGGATCACTGAGTTCATTTGAGTAATTTTGAAAATAGAGTTCCGTTTAAGCCGGTGTTAGGAGGAGTGTCCTTTGTCTCACATTTCATTACTAGTCAAGAAAAGATTCAATCTCAGTTAAACTGAGTCTGAGTATTTTCTGTTCTTGGTGTGTTCTTTGCTTCCGGAGAATCTTACTTTTCAGAACATAGTCATGCTGTCTCTTTTAGAGAACACGCAATCTGAAGTTACTGAAGATCTCGGTATCTGGACGATCTACTGAATATTGACAATAAATTCTTTGATAGCAAGAGCAATCAAATTTACCCTTCTGAAGTTCAGTTAATTAAGGCCAGCGTCTCAGATACGAAGCCTGAATTTTGGATTTACATTTATCTGTAACATATGGTTTTGTTGCAATTAAGATCTACGATAACGAGATTAATTTTGATATTGTTAATTTTCAATTTTCCTTGTTCTATGGTGTGTTTATTTCTTAACGTATTCGTTCTGCTCGAGTGTCCAGTCATGTTGATGCCTTTAATATTCGTAATTAAGTTTTGACAACAAAACTTCTCAAACAAGGTTATAGATATCATAAACTTCGTAAAGCGTTTTCGACTTAGTGTCTAAAAATGTAGGATTGAAAACCCTTCTTCTGCAAGACCTTATAGAATCTGAATTTTATGGCGACTTGGGGTATAAATTCAGAAAAATAATCGGTAAAATGACTTTACTTATCATTTTAAGAAGATATTTATTCGATATAAAAAGATTGGTTATAATATGGATGTTTTGCGACAAACTGCATGCTTGGTGGTTAGCCCAATTAACGTGAACAGATTTGCTTACCTCTTCGATTGCATGACGATGGGTCGGGCCTCAGCCTTTATGAAGGTGTAAACCTCAACCTAACTTAATAGTAACACAGTCGGCTGTCGCCTGACACCCGTCCTGGGTCGTCTTGGGTCGGGCCCATCGTGGCTTAATTGGTAGGTTTCTTTTGCTCCAGAATTTCATTATTGCTATTTCTGTATTTCTGTGAGTCCTCGTGCTTGTTTTATCTTAGTTTTAATGTTGAATTCTATGTTTCTGAGATATTACACTTATTGGTTAGGAATCTTCCACGCAAACCGAACAACTTAGTGTCTGATGAAGTAAAGCAGGACCATGGGCTCGACGGCAAATCGGTACAGCCCACCCACCCCTCACCCCCAGTAATTTCATTGCTGGCCGTCCCAAGGCGGCACTTCTGTTTTTTTTTCTTCTTAGTTGTTTCATGTGTTGTTTGTGCTTTGACTGTTTTGATATATGGTTTATCATGTTAAGGCCAGCCTGTGATTAAATACTGAAAATAGGTAAATATATATGTTTAATGTTATATGTATAATTTGCCAGGAATAGTGTTTTCTTTAAGACTGTTGGGTGGGCGGTGGTTGTTTTTCTTGGGTTGAACATTTAAGTATCTGATTAACGTAGGCAGAACAAAGAGCAGAGCGAGGATTGGTCGACCAGAAACCGGTTAAGCACTCCCCCTCCACCCCCACCCCGTAATTTCATTACTGGCCGTCCCAAGGCGGCAGTTCTGTTTTGGTTCTTCATGGTTGTTTAATGTGTTGTTAGTTTCTATGTCTGTTATTGATATATCTTGTTTGTGATGGTTAAGCTAGCCCGTTGACCACCTACATGGGAAATGGCTGTTCACTAGGCTGTCACTGGTGTTGTCTTTGATGGTGAATGATTTTGTGTTCCTTGTGGTAGAGTACTCGAGGTAATGGTTTGTTAAAAAGAACTGGGAGCGTGGAGGTGGGGGTGGGGGGTGTAGGGTGTGTATCTAGAAACTAGAGTGGCGGTTCGGTGGTCGATTGAATAAGGAGGTGTGTGTTTGGAAAGAGTTCATGTCGAGGGGTGGGAATCTGGATGGTAGACTAATTGAGATGAGCGGGTTGTAGGTAGTGTGGGGGAGATTCTTTAATTATCTTTTAGAGTGTGGGTGGGGTGGGTAGGTTAAGAAGCAGGAATAGACTGATTAAGGAGAGCTGCAATAAGGTTGAAAGGTGCACGTTTTAGTCCTTTTGTCCTTATACTTAACTTTTCAGTTTTAACGCAACATTGGCCATAAACGTTTTGGAACTTTAGAACTTTATTACATATTGCAGAAAACTGTAACATTTGCGTCAAAGTAACGCCAGTGAACATTATAACGTCGCACTGACGCTGATATTACGTCGTTTAGACGTTGTACTATGATGAAAAAATGAAAAGCTTGTCCAATGTGAATTTATACTGTGTAATCAATTTCAAATTAAGACAAAATTACCTGGATGACAAGCTTGTTGTCACGCTTACTGATTTCGCACTAGCAGAGTAGTTAAAGTACTAACCCCACCCGTAAACAAAACTATTTATTGCGACCACTTCATATGGCATTATGAGGCGTTTCCAATTTGTCCGATGGACTTAGTCTCGGGTTGAAAATCTGTAATTTGCAGTTTTGTGCAGGTTAGTCCAGCATCCCACGAAGGACAGAAAGTCTAGCATTATCACTATGCACAGTCTTACCTGGATTGATAAGATTATAGCGAGCATTCGCTTGCAGGCGCTTTGCACCTGCAATGCAAAAGTCCGTAGGAGCTTTGAAAGAGCGGGAGCTCTATGGTAGAGAATTGGTAAGCCATAGTTTTACCTACAAAATACATTTCTTTCAATGAAATTTCTTTTGTTACGACACCAACTTCCCCTTCCCATCCAAATTGGACTGGTTTTGAATAGAAATCAACAAAATAATTAAGAAATAGAGGTCGGACAGCCTTCCTGTCGCTACGTTACGTAATGACGTCAAGCGTTCCGGTGGAGAAAAACAAGATGGCGTCAACTTTAACCGCTTCTGTGGCGATAGATTGCTACATGGTCAGCACGTAGAATACATGTATGCAAGGAGCATGAGCATTGGGTGAAATTCAAAGGAATTAGAAAGCGACGTAGGGATGAAATGAAAAGAATTACAGGCCGTTTTCCGTGGGGAAACGCTATTAGGGGTAAAGCTGTTTTCTGACAGTTTCTCTGTTTGTCAGAGGAATTCGCTGCTGCTGAGTTGCAATAATTTAATTGCAAATTTCAAATGACAGAAACACCACCGGTAGGGATAGCAATGCTGTACAAGAATTTATGTATATTAATTAATAATACAATTTTATTAATCTACTCTGTAACTCTGGAGAGCATTGTATAGAGCGATGTACTCGCCTGTAAGCAGGGCTTATTTCATATTAAAAGTATGAGCAGCGAGAAACCCAGTTTCAGAATAATTGAACGGAGTTTAGTGTCGTGGTTGGCATGTTGAATGATTGTATCTGTTCCTTTCACGTTAGCTACAGACGGTAGACAAAAGTGTTCGTTAAATCGTGACGTTACCTCTTTTCCACTTTTGCTGAAAAATATAATTATTTGAGAAGCATAAAATATACCATCATAAAGATTAAACTAATGTGTAGCTAAATGTTTATGCAATATACCAAATATTTTTGTACGTTTGTGATCTCTAGTCGCAGAGTTGTGATTATTTAAAGATCGCGTAAATTTTTAGAAAGCTCTGTTTCCATTGACGTCAATGGTGACGTTAGCAAACTTTACCGCAAGAAAATACCTAAATTAGATTAAAGTCGTGCCAAATAGAAACTAAAGATACCATTAAAACAAGAAATTGATTGAAAAATTATTTCACAAATAATTTAGCTAGACATTGGTGTTATTTTCATGTAAATATCTTTTATACTTTTCTCACAATATATTTTGCGCTGAAAGAAAAAATGCATTAAAGTCAATGGTAACGTCACGATTTAACGAACACTTCTGTCCACGCTCTGTACATGTAAACTAAACGACGCCCTGTTGATCAAAGTAAATGTGACATAAATATTTGAAATGTTAGGTGTCGAAAATTTAAGGGTGTAAAATGTCAGACCTAGCTCTTATTTTCTGATTTTTTTAAATAAAATAGTATTAAGGGCGGGGCAGTGTAGGCAGATAATATAGACGATAGGCGGTTCTTGATCATTGACTTCTCAGTTACTAAACAATTAACTATCATTATTCTGTCACTTACCGCATTGATGTTAGCAGTGTTTAGTATAGACATCTTTGCAAGTGTACAATGATCCAAGAAGTTAAGGATGCCACTCAAATCCGTCTGACCTGGGTTAGTGTTAGTAGTATCCTGCCCTGGGTTCATGAATAACTTTGCTAACTGCCATGGCTGCTTGTGCAAATCCTTGATGTCGAAATTGTTTAAGTTTAGTGTCCCTGTGCAGTGCTTTTTCGTTTCAACCAAGAATGCATTACAGTTGGCACAGCAGTTGATGGTTCTTCTCTTGAAATCGATAGACGCAGTGCTGCATAGTCCATTAATTGACGGATTACCAGACTGTCGCATCTGGGCCAAAACAGCATTGTGCAAATCCTGGCTTTTCCTACTAGCAAATGGCACGAGGCCATCTTTAGTATACTGTAGACATAACACTGCTTTCACCCAGTGACGATACTCTTCATCTTTAAGTCTCTCATCAACGGTGGCCATTCTAGAAAAACAGAATTTTTGCCATCAAGAACTACACAATATTATTGAATGCAGCATCGTCTACATGTATGTGATGACAACAAACTGATTTTTGTATTTGTTTAACAGCTATGACATATTAGGACAAACTATTGTGTGTTTGTCATATTATTTTCTTCTGGATCTAACCCTCTCTGAATCTACACTCTGGTATTGATTTAACAGAGTATGCAATTAACGTCCGTAATAATAATGGTGTTCTGACTGGTGATTGAAATGAAAAGCAAGTCTTCGATGAAAGTTTCTGGTGCTTTGGAAGGACCGCTTCGATCTACCATGAATTATAGTCAGATAAAGCAAATCGGATTTTTAATCCGTCATCCCAAGTATGTAAGCAATTCTAGGTATGTGACAACTATTCAGTGATTACCTGAAAGCACGTCTTCCCTGAAGAGTGATAAAAACTTCGTTAAATGTGCAAGTGTTTCACATCTCTGATATCAATTAGGTAAAGGGTACACTTTCAAGATTTCTTTTTGCCTTGTTTGTTAAATGAGGTCAATTCATAAGCATAGAATTTCCTCCCCTGAGGTTTCCTAGCGTTCGTCACATTCGCCACGGGATCCAATAACTGTACTCAAAAGTGTCATTTGGGGAGGTAAATCGTCGGTTTTATGGTCGGATATTTCGTTTTACGGCGACGCGCGCCAGCAGAGCCGTAAAACGCAATTTGCAACCATAAAACCGACGATTTACCTCCCCAAATGACAATGTTAAATACAGTTATCCCCATTTTAATGCACTTTTCACATTTTCGCCTTCCAAAATGTATTGAATTTGCACCCATCGCCAGTGATTTCAGCAACGTAAAACCAGGCGTCAGCCAATAAGAAGCGACGTTTTATAGTAACGTCGGGTTTGCGACAGTATATCGTAGGATATACTGTCGCAAATTTTTGACGTTATCCAATCAGACGTCGCGTTACATTCGTAAGTGCATTAGAATTGTTGTTCACCTTTGAAAAATAATGGAAAATTCGGAGTACCAAGCACCAAAGCTTATCTGTTGTGATATCAAAAAGCAATAAATCCCGCTACCAGTGATCGTATAGCTTTAACTTAATTTTAAGTTTTCATTGAAAACAACAAACCTTATGATTGCGTTTATTTTTTAAACCAAAGATATTGTTGTTCTTAAACAAAATCAGAGCCAAAAAGTTGAAAATAAGCTTTTGAATGGATATTGTATTCCTGCTATGGCAATTAAAATGCACATTCATGTCATTATATCTCATCTTTCATACCAATTTGAAATGGTGCAACGGCAAGAAAAAACGTGAACAAACCTTAGTCATCACCCTAGATCAGTACAATGATCCCTTAACATTGCTTTGTTTCAGTAGAGATTTCCGACATAAGAAACGGTACAGTAACAAACGAACCTTAACTACGACAGGGAAACGATAGCAGACGTTAGAAGCTGCTTATTGCCGAGGTATATTTGTATATGTAATCAGATCGTGTGAAATTTCGAATTTTTGATGGCAGGGAGTTTTCGGACATATCAAATCCGCACACAAAGTTCCGTTTGACGGACTGTCGATAAAGAACATTTATAAGTCAAACCAGAAAAGGCTTACTCAGCCTGGTTTTCCACGTTGTGTTTAAGAGCCCTTAGCTATTTGCACATACACTCTACATATCTTGGTTACTTAGTAAAGAGGATATTCTGAGTTACTATTAAGGTCTTCAGATACAGAATAACTCTGTACTGATTTGTTAAAACACAAAACGGAGTTATTGTTCATGGTGAAATCGATGAACTGGGGAATATATGCACACCTATAATGTCTGTCATAAAGATCCTAAGTTTTCGGGCAAATAGGTCTGTACAAACAGTCGAAACCGAGATCAGACTGTTCCTTAGGAACAAGAATGATCAAGGCCTTTTCAATTTCAATTCCATCTGCGCATTTTTGAGGCATTACTCTGCGGTAGACCCGGAAAACAGGAAGATAAATAACAGGACAAGGACCAGCTGAGCTTGCAGCAGGTGCAGAATTTGGGTAGTCTTTTTTTCTCCCTCTCTTTGGGAGACGTCCCGATATAGACTGAAATACTGTCTCAAAGGGTTGTTAAACCAAAAACAATCAACCATCCAATCTAGGAAACGAAACGGTGAAATGTTTCTTTTTTTGTTTTATTCAGTGTCATACAATGTAAGTTTGACTAAATTAATTTGCATAAGCATGTCCCATCGATTGAAAATATTTTTCGTGACGTTTTTCATGAAATTCAATTTTCTTGCATTTTTTAATTAAAGATGTAAGAATATACTTAGTATCAAGATAATTGCAATTTTCTTTTGAATGGATATTGTATCCCCGCTATGGCATTTAAAATGCATATTCATGTCATTAATTTTCTTTTGAATGGATATTGTATCCCCGCTATGGCAATTTAAATGCTTATTCATGTCATTAATAGTCTTTTATTTGGACATTATAACCCCGCTATGGCAATTAAAATAATGCATATTCATGTCATTAAATCTCATCTTTCATACCAATTTGAAATGGTGCAATGGCAAGAAACAATGTGAACAACCCTTAGTCATCACCCCATCCTGTTCGACAAAACCACCTTCAACCCTGACCTCTGCAGCGGTCGGGCGAAATTATATTGGTCAATCACCTTACTTGCCAATATACTTTAAATCCTTTGCAAAACATGATTTTTCGATAGGTCACGTAACCCCAACAGTATATTTAGTGCAACGTAACCCCAACAGTATATTTAGTGAATAAATCAAATAGTGACATATAATTTACAAAAGTAATAAAAATATGTTATCTCTAAAAACATTCATAAAACTATCAAACCAACGTCAATATTGAAAATTATGCACATCTGTATGATTAGTAAACTCTCATGATCAGTACAATAACCCCTTAACATTGCTTTGTTTCAGTAGAGATTTCCGACATAAGAAACGGTACAGTAACAAACGAACCTTAACTACGACAGGGAAACGATAGCAGACGTTAGAAGCTGCTTATTGCCAAGGTATATTTGTATATGTAATCTGATCGTGTGAAATCGAATTTTTGATGGCAGGGAGTTTTCCGACATATCAAATCCGCAAACATAATTCCATTTGACGGACTGTCGATACAGAACATGTATACGGCCTAGTCAAACCAGAAAAGACTTACTCAGCCTGGCTTTTCACGTTGTGTTTAAGAGCCCTTAGCTTTTTGCACATACACTCTACATATCTTGGTTACTCAGTAAAGAAGATATTCTGAGTTACTATTAAGGTCTTCAGATACAGAATAACTCTGCATTGATTTGTTAAAACACAAAACAGAGTTATTGTTCATGGTGAAATCGATGAACTGTGGAATATATACACACCTATAATGTCTACCATAAAGATCATAACTTTTCGGGCAGATAGGTCTGTACATATAGTGGAAACCGAGATCAGACTGTTCCTTAGGAACAAGAATGATCAAGGTCTTTACAATTTCAATTCCATCTGCGCATTTTTGAGGCATTACTCTACGGTAGACCCGGAACAACAGGAAGATAAATAACAGGGCAAGGACCAGCTGTACTTGCAGCAGGTGCAGAATTCGGGTAGTCTTTTTTTCTCCCTCTCTTTGGGAGACGGCCCGATATAGACTGAAATACCGTCTCAAAGGGTCGATAAACCGAAAACAACCAACCATCCAATTTAGGAAACGAAACGGTGAAATGTTTCTTTTTTTGTTTTATTCAGTGTCAAACAATGTAAGTTTGACTAATTTAATATGCATAAGCATGCCCCGTCGATTGAAAATATTTTTCGTGACGTTTTTCATGAAATTCAATTTTCTTGCATTTTTTTAATTAAAGATGTAAGAATATAGTTAGTATCAAGATAATTGCAATTTTCTTTTGAATGGATATTGTATCCCCGCTATGGCATTTAAATTCATATTCATGTCATTATATCTCATCTTTCATACCAAGTTGAAATGGTGCAATGGCAAGAAACAATGTGAACAACCCTTAGTCATCACCCCATCCTGTTCGACAAAACCACCTTCAAAACTGACCTCTGCAGCGGTCGGGCGAAATTATATTGGTCAATCACCTTACTTACCTATATACTTTATTTCCTTTGCAAAACATGATTTTTGGATTGTTCACTTACAATTGCAACGTAACCCCAACAGTATATTTAGTGAATAAATCAAATAGTGACATATAATTTACAAAAGTAACATATTCATAAAACTATCAAACCAACGTCAATATTGAAAATTATGCACATCTGTATGATTAGTAAACTCTCATGATCAGTACAATAACCCCTTAACATTGCTTTGTTTCAGTAGAGATTTCCGACATAAGAAACGGTACAGTAACAAACGAACCTTAACTACGACAGGGAAACGATAGCAGACGTTAGAAGCTGATTATTGCGGAGATATATTTGTATGTGTAATCAGATCGTGTGAAATTCGAATTTTTGATGGCAGGGAGTTTTCCGACATATCAAATCCGCACACAAAGTTCCGTTTGACAGACTGTCGATATGGAACATGTATACGGCATAGATCAACCAGGAAAGACTTACTCAGCCTGGCTTTCTACGTTGTGTTTAAGAGCCCTTAGCTATTTGCACATACACTCTACATATCTTGGTTACTCAGTAAAGAGGATATTCTGAGTTACTATTAAGGTCTTCAGATACAGAATATTAAGGTCTACAGATACAGAATAACTCTGTATTGACTTGTTAAAGGCCCCATTGCTCTATCAGCATGAAAAATTTTATCAAGAGATATCGCTGCAGGCTTCTCACTACAGTTTCGTAATTGTAAATGACTGTGATTAGGCAGCTTTTAAAAAATAAAACATCCGTAAATTTCACATAAAAGCGGTTTGAAAACTTATCTGGGTCATTTTAGTTTGCAACTAAAATGACCTACTTTCGATTTCATGAAATGGTAAAAATACAATGTATACGCGTCGAGTCCCAATCACTATCCAGCCTATGTTTATATAGCATTGCTAGACGGGGAACCAGAACAGGAAATTTTAAACACAAAACAGAGTTATTGTACATGGTGAAATCGATGAACTGAGGAATATATACACACCTATAATGTCTACCATAAAGATCCTAAGTTTTCGGGCAGATAGGTCTGTACAAACAGTGGAAACCGAGATCAGACTGTTCCTTACGAACCAGAAAGATCAAGGTCTTTACAATTTCAATTCCATCTGCGCATTTTTGAGGCATTACTCTACAGTAGACCCGGAACAGCAGGAAGATAAATAACAGGGCAAGGACCAGCTGTGCTTGCAGCAGGTGCAGAATTTGGGTAGTCTTTTTTTCTCCCTCTCTTTGGGAGACGGCCCGATATAGACTGAAATACTGTCTCAAAGGGCCGTTAAACCCAAAACAACCAACCAACCAATCAAGGAAACGAAATGGTGAAACGTTCGTATTTTGTTTGATTCAGTATCATACAATGTAAGTTTTACTAAATTAATATGCATAAGCATGCCCTGTGGGTTAT